>CM065810.1:128825999-129450356 GCA_033398695.1 Orobanche coerulescens
GGATCGCCTTAACATTTCTTCCGATCATTCGGACCAACACTTGGTCCCCTACTTGAAATTCCCTCAGACGGCGCTTGTCGTCCGCCCATTTCTTCATCCGCTTGGCAGCCTTAGTCAGATACGCCCTTGCTATGTCATGTTCCTCGTTCCAACCTTTAGCAAGTTTGTACGCTGCCGGACTCGCACCTTCGTATTTCCGAACTAGTTCCTGGGGTGTCGTCGGTTGTTGCCCCATCACCAGTTCAAACGGACTTCGTTGGGTGGACTCGTTCCGCTGCAAGTTGTAAGAAAATTGCGCAACATCAAGTAAACGAGCCCAGTCGGACTGGTTGGCACTTACAAAGTGTCGGAGATAAATCTCCAGCAAATGATTTACTCGTTCAGTTTGTCCATCCGTTTGGGGGTGAAAGCTTGTCGAGAAGTGGAGGTTTGACCCCATCAACTTGAATAGCTCCCTCCAAAACTTTCCTGTGAATCGCGGGTCTCGGTCGCTTATGATACTCCGAGGAACTCCCCAGTACTTTACCACATGTTTCAAGAATAGTCGGGCAGCTTCCTCGGCCTTACAATCCTTTGTTGCCGGGATGAATGTCCCGTACTTGGAGAACCGATCAACAATCACCATTATCGACCCGCATCCTTCCGACCTCGGTAGTGCCGATATGAAGTCCATTGTAAGACTGTCCCACAGACGTTCGGCAATAGGCAATGGCTCTAGTAGTCCTGCCGGTTTACTTTGTTCCACCTTGTCTTGTTGGCAGACCAAGCAGGTCTTTACGTAGGCGTTCACGTCCTCCTGCAAGTTAGGCCAGTAAAATGACTGCTCAACAAGCGCTTTAGTACGAAGAGTACCTGTGTGTCCCGCCTATTTTGAGTCATGGCACTCCTTCAGTACTTCCCTTCTCAGGTTGTCCCACCGGGGTACATACAACCTATCTCCAACAGTAAAAAGTAGGCCATTCTCTTGCCAGAACTTCCTCGTCTTGCCCTCCTTTGCCAGTTCCACCAGGTTCTTGGCCAAGGGGTCATGGGCAATGCCGTCTCTTATCTGGTCGGCAAGGTCGCACTGCACTTGGGTGATAGATGCCAGTGAGGCCTTCCGACTTAAAGCATCCGCAACAACGTTCGTTTTTCCTGGCTTATATTCCATAGAATAATCAAATTCAGCCAAGAAGTCTTGCCACCGTGCTTGCTTCGGGGTGATCTTATTTTGATTTTGGAAATAGCTAGTCGCTACATTGTCCGTCTTGATCACGAAATGATTCCCGAGCAAGTAGTGTCTCCACGTACGAAGACAATGGATTATCGCCGTCATTTCCTTGTCATGGACCGGGTACCGCCGTTCCATCTCGTTTAGCTTCCGGGACTCGTATGCAACAGGATGCCCATCCTGCATTAAGACTCCTCCAATGGCATAGTCAGAGGCATCCGAGTGTAACTCAAAAGGCTTTGTGTAGTCCGGAAGTATCAGCACTGGGTCATTCATGACAGCCACCTTCAGATCTTCGAAGGATGCATGGCACTCATCCGTCCAATCCCATACAACCTTCTTCTTGAGTAAGTTGGTTAATGGCGTAGCCCTCGCCGAATATCCATCAATAAATCGTCGATAGTAGTTTACCAAGCCTAAGAACGACCGAAGCTCGGAGACGTTCTGAGGAGGCTCCCACTCGGCAATAGCCTGCACTTTCTTTGTGTCCATTAAAATCATTCCTTCTTTCACCTTGTGCCCCAAGAACATTACCTCCGTTTGGGCAAACGAGCATTTTTCCAACTTTACGTATAGTTCGTTCTCCCTCAGGACTCGGAACACTTTCCGTAGATGTTCAGCGTGTTCATTCAAGGACTCGCTGTATATCACTATGTCATCCAGGTACACAACAACAAACTTGTCCAAGAATGGGTGAAATATCTTATTCATGAGAGTGCAGAAAGTTGCAGGAGCATTAGTCAAGCCAAAGGGCATAACCAAAAACTCAAATGAACCATACCTCGTCACGCAGGTTGTTTTCGGTTCGTCTCCTTCCGCGATACGAACTTGCCAATACCCCGACCGCAGGTCTAGTTTTGAGAACCACTTTGCCTTCCCCAAGCGGTCGAATAGGTCAGCCACCAAAGGTATTGGGTATTTGTTCTTTACTGTAACCTTGTTAAGCGCCCGGTAGTCAATGCACATCCGCAAGCTATCGTCTTGTTTCTTCTGGAATAACACCGGGGCGCCATAAGGAGCTTTGGAAAGACGAATATAGCCAGCATCAAATAAATCTTTTAATTGCCTTCGAAGTTCTTCCAATTCTGGCAGAGCCATCCGGTACGGCCCCATGGCAGGAGGTTTCGCCCCCTGTTCCAGCTCAATCTCGTGATCTACCTCCCGCCTCGGTGGTAACTTTTTGGGCAACTCGGGAGGCATCACGTCCTTAAATTCGGCCAGCACTTCACCGATTTCTGCCGGGACTTCCTTCCCGACAATTGGGTCCTCCGTCTTGAGGGCAGCAAGATATGTCTCTTGCCCCTTTTTATACCCCTTCGAGACCTGCATGGCCGACAACATACGGGACTCGATCTTTCCACGAAGTAATGGAATATCAAATGTTACCTTGTTCGGAGTGATACTCATAATTTGGGCATCTTGGATGGTTACCGTCTTCATCCTTTCCAAGAATTCCATGCCCAGCACCATCCGATAATCATCCATTCGGACCACTGTCAAGTCGAGCTTGCCTTGCCAATCCCCCAGTTGGACCGGGACTTGCTTAGCCACGCCAATTATGGGTCTTGATGGAGTGTTTACTGTTTTCATCCATCCCATTTCATTAGTAACTCTTACACCCAATCGGACTGCCTCGTCCTCGGCTAAGAAGTTGTGAGTGGCTCCCGTGTCTACTAAGGCCTTTGTGATTCCCTTATTTATCCTTGCCTCAACATACATGAGACCATTTCTGACCTTTTCCGCCTTGGGTACCATCACGGTTTCTTCCTTCACCTTCATTGCATTAAGGAGTTGCATCGACCCCATCTGTATTTCTTCGGCCCGTTCTTCCTGTTGGCTTATTATGGCATTAAGTGCTTTCTTCTTCGGGCACTCTTGGACGAAGTGTGGACCCCCGCATAAGAAGCACTCCCTCTTCTTGACTTCATGGGTCTTTTCTTTCCCTTTGAAGGTTGGCTTATATCCCGTCTTGTGAGGCCTATCTCCCCCACCTTTTTCCTTGCCTCCCTTCTTGTCCTTTCGCTGTGCGAAGTCCTTTCGGAACTCCACAATTTCTTCGGCCGCAGCAATTGCTTCCGACAGGTCTTGGACCTTCTGCCTTCTCAGCTCAAGGGCTGCCCAGGATTGCAACCCGTCCAAGAAATAGAACAATCGATCCTTGTCCGACATTTCGGGAAGTTCCAACATGAGTGAGGAGAACTCATTGACATAATCCTTCACACTCCCCGATTGCTTTAGGCCACGCAGCTTCTTCATGGCCAGGCTCTCGGCATTCTCCGGATAGAACTGCTTTTTCAAGTCCACCTTGAATTCTTTCCAAGTATCTATCCGGCATGTCCCTCGTGCAATGTCTTGATGGCGCCATCTCCACCATAAGGCAGCGTCATCACTTAGGTACAAGATCGCCGACTTGATCTTGTCCTCGTCATCCCTTATGCGTACTGCATCCATATAGGTTTCGAGAGACCAAAAGAAATTATCAAGTTCTTTGGCATTACGCTTACCTGAGTACTTTGGAGGTTCTGGTGCCCGAATGCGCGGCACTTCCCTTGCCATGGTGCCACCTGCCACGGCTGCCTTGCACAATGCGCAATCCTCCTCGGTCTTATCCATCCGTGCGGTCAGTTCTTCCCGCAATTTGGCTACCTCGCCAAGAAGTGTGGACTTCAACTCGTTAAGAGCAAGCAACACTTTGTCCTCAATATTGCTGGCATTTTCTTCAAGGACATCCATCCGTTCGATGGTTTCACCAACAGCCACCTCGATCTTGGTCATCCTTACTTCCATCGAGGATGCAAAATCTCGGGACTTGTCCCTACCACCTTTCTTGGTCTTGCGAGCATCATCGCCAGCATTGTTCCCTTCGACCATGCTGCTGTTTCCGCTCATTCTCTCACTTTACCAACAAACCGGGCTCTGATACCACGTGTCACGGGCAAACTTCAGTCCGTCGAGTTATGCCGTGCGCCCCTTAGCAACTCAGTCCTTCGGCCACTAAGGCAGGCTTTCCCAACCCTTTCCGGTTAAGTGCGGAAGATTGAAGTATTTTAGAGAGAGAAAGTTAGAGAGAGAAACTGCTCTTTAGAAAGGAACTTTTATTGCTCAACTTCGGATGATGTACAAATGAGGGGCTTGGAGCTCCTTTTATAGGTCTCCATCTACATCTTCTAGAATGTACAAGAATCTACAAGTATCTAGAACATACAAGAGATTACAAGTCAATCTACATCCTTCTAATCCTTTCTATGATCATTCCGGAGGGCTTCCGGAATGTTACAACATCTATCAAGTAAATACTAGAATTCTGGAGAAGAATCTCGACCCTTCTAGAAGCTTCCATAGCCAAAGTGTGACACGGGGCCAACTCCGACGGCCCGAACCACCCCGAAACCCAAACCTGAATACGAATCAATGATACGGTTACGACGTACTCACAAATACAAATCTAAGAGCTAAGAGAACACACAATTCTGACCACCCGAAGGCTCGGAATTCGACAACGGAAGTAATTACCCAAAACTTTGGGAAATTACGAAAATGGCCCAAAACGTCCGAAAATCACGATACGCGATCGAAACACCAAACCAAAGCTTGCAACAAGAATAATAACATTAAATGAACTTACGAGAAACTCGAAACAACAGTTTCGGACGAGATTCGCAAGAATCGAACTCAAGTGCGGAAAAGCGTCTAGAAAGCACGGAACTCAACAAAACGACACCGAAACGAGCTCGGATGACAAAAAGTGCAGAATTAATCATTCTCGAAATGACGAAACGGTCATGAGCGAGTCATCAAAACGGACTTCGGCCGAAAAAAGAAATTTACCGAAAATCGAAAATTGCGGATATTACAGTCTGTGTATTGATTATCGTGAGCTGAACAAGGTAATCATTAAGAACAAATATCCATTGCCGCGTATTGACGATTTATTGGATCAGCTTCAGGGGGATGCTGTGTTTTCTAAGATCGACTTGAGGTCTGGTTACCATCAATCGTGAGTCTGATATTTCGAAGACCGCTTTTCGTACTCGCTGTTGTTGCCCAAAATATTTATCCGAAGATTAATACTGCTGGAAGACGGACAACAAACAACAATTGCGGGAGCACTTCCGAGAGAAGATAAATAATACAAGATTTGCCGGGTTTGTTAGGCCCGGGCTTGAATGCTCTCGCGAGATGATATTAATACGAATATTCATGGATACAAGTATTAATGATAGAAATCTAAATACAATGAGTGTAAAAAGACTCTGTTAATCCGGCTCTTGAGCGAAGCTCGGTGTTCTTCGTCCCCGCCGATCGTCTTCCTGATGAGAAAGGCCGGGAGAAGTAAGACCGAATGAAAGCTGTTGCCAAGAGTTGGAGATAGCCAAGTGCAATGTGTTTTGCTTGTGATGTATCTTTGAAATGCGAGAATGCCAGAGTGCGTAAGAATTTCCGTCCTTGGACAAGTCTGGGAGCCTTGTATATATAGGCGGCCGGGTCACATCCTCTGGCGGGCGATCGCCTTCGGCCATTATAATAATGTGCCGATCGTCCACGGCCAATATTATAATGGGGCGATCACCGGGCCGCTTGACAAAAGTCCAGGAAGAGGTGGCGCCACTGGGTGGTCCAATGAGGAGCCGCACGCGTCGAGTCGGGCCAACATGCGGCCCTACCGGCGGCTTTCGCGGAATCAATGGTCACATGCGGCCCTACCGATGCTTTCGGCTTGTCGGCTGGTGGAGAGATTCTGCCAGACTGTGGTCAATGACCCGAGATTCGCGGATCTTGTCTCGGCCCTTGCACGTGGTGCCAGTCTTAAGGTTCGGCCTTTGCCGACTGGATGGCCATCGGTGTTGATCGACATGAGGCGGTCGTCTCTAGCTGGTCATCAGAGATCGCCATCGGCCAGTTGCTGAGGGTCGGCATTTGGTCGGTCACCAAGGGTCGGTCGGCAAGTGCCGAGAGACGGTCGGTCTCCAAGGGTCGGTCGGCAAGTGACGAGAGATGATCGTCTCCAGTCGGTCGGTCGGCAGGTGCCGAGGGAGAATCGTTCGCTAGACGGTCGCCAGGAGTCGGTCGCCGAGTGCCGAGAGGCGATCGTATCTGAGGTCGATCGCTCGGCACCGGGACTTGTCTTGGGACCTTCGATTGGCCGATTTAGCTTGTCCGCTGGGCTAAGGCTTAGGTCGCCTGGTCGAGGTCGGCAGTTCTGCCTAGGCTGCTCGGCAGTGGCTCGGTCGCTCGGCAGTGACTCGGTCGCCCGACCTCCGAGGCGATCGCCGGTCGGAAAGTGTTAATTCTTGACACAACAATTGCCCCCCAGCTTGCTCCTATGTTGAAGACATGGGGCGAGGTGGTTCTTGCTGGCGATCGTGTAAGGAAGAGGACGGGCGATCTTGCTGAGCTGACTTAGGATTCAGACTTGGGCTATCATGGTCGATTGGCTAGCTATCTTTCGGTCTTGTACCTGCAAAAAACAACATTGGCCGATCCCCCTCGGAAACTTGGTGGTTTCGCTTGTTTGAGGAATCGTGCACAGTCGCGGAGATCGATGGACCGACTCCATGACCGTGTCTTGGTGCGCGAAGACATTGAGTGTCTCGTGACTCACTTTATTATGAGGGTCCTCTGTTAGCCGCGCCGCCTCGTATTTAAACGAAGGGCGTGCGGTCTCGGTCTAGAGGAGTCCTTGCGCGGGGCAGCGTCGGATGAATCAACTCCACGCCCGCGGCTTGTTAGCTCTGCTTCCACCTCGGCCATCCATGGAGATGGCCGACCTCGACGGTGTACGTTGAGACGGGGGTTGTGGCATATGTCCACTGATTAATGTTGGAGAGCCCTTAGACTACGCCGGCCTCGTATTTAAACGAAGGGCAGGCGATCTCGGCCGAAAGGGACCTTGCGTGGCCGGCGGCCCGATTCCATCGACTGCCAGGGCCATGGCTTTATGATGTGCGGTGGAGGCGATCGCGAGCCTTAGTTCCTCATGTTAAATGCTGGACTGTAGACGGCGATCGTGCCCTCCGGGTTGCTGATGATGTAGCGTGATGATCGGCGATCGGGCCGGAAGACTTGTCGATCGTCGCTCGGCTGCCGATCGCTTTATTCGTAGGTCGATATCAGCGATCGGGCGGGAGATCGTCATCCGGGCGCCGATCGCGCTGCTCACAGGCTAAGAAGGAACCTTTTCCTGGCCAGAAAATCTGCGGCTCTAGCCCGGAAGGCTGCGTAGGTTGTAGTTTGGTTCTTCGTGAGATGCCTGAACATAGGCGAAAAACCCTGAAATCCTCCTAGGACCACGTAGAGGGCGGTCTCATCGCTTACGGGCTCGCCGTTGAGGATGATCCCGTCTACCCGGTCGATGTAGTCCGAGTCAGACTCTTCTTCTCCCTGCTTGATTCGCATCATGCGAAGGCGACCTTCAGGCCGGACGACTCTGGTGGCGAAGTGTTCCGTGAAGACGTGCGCCAGCTCGTTAAAGGAGCCAATGGACCGAGGTGGCAATGAGGTGTACCACCGGTGGGCGAGGTCGTCTAGTGTCAGAGGGAACATTTGGCACCGGGTCGCGTCCGATGCCCCACACCCGGTCATGTAGATGTTGAACTTTCTTAGGTGCGTCTGGGGGTCCGATCGCCCCTCGTACATGGGTGTTTTCGGGGGAGCGATCCTGTGCTGCACGGGGGCGAGCTCGATGTCGATCGCGAGAGGCTCGCTCGGCTCGGCGATCGTCTTCATGGCGCCTGCCCCGGATTGCAGGAGCGCCTTCACGTCGTCGAGCTGACGTTGCAATGCGGCAATCGCCGTGGCTCGGCTGCTTGCTGATCGGCTTTGGGAGCGGGGGCCGAGGCGATCGTGTACCGATCTCCGGACTCCGCTGCTGCCGACCTCGGGAATATGGCGAGCGGGAGCGAGGCACCAGGTTGCCTTACGAGGCCGGGTAGGCCGAGCTCCCGGTGACGGACTCAAACTTCGTCGTCTCGTAGGCGGCCGGGCGCCCGGTCGCCGAGTCGGGTCACCGCCAGCGATCGAAGACGAGACGTGCCCAGGCCGAGCGCCTCTTCTTGCGGGCGAGAGCCTCTGGCGATCGCTCGGCCGATGAATGCCTTGTGCTTCCGCTGACTTCGGCGGGCGGCCGAGGGGGTGATAGCAAGAGGTGCGTCGAGAGCACTCCGTCGCTCTGAAGGGCGGCTATGGCCTCTTCGATCTGTTCATTGGTCCGAATCGATCGAGCGAGAGGCTCGGGCCGCCGTCTCGGGACGGGATCGAGCGTCTCGATCATGGGCCGCCTTCCACCATCGGTGCGGCTAGGGCTGGGACGGAACAGGGTGCAGCCGGTTGGTCGGCGGCTTTCTTCGACGGAGGCGAAGACATGATTTGAAGGATTTCTTTGAAGTGCGGTGAGTGTCACTTCAAGTATCCGCCGAGAACAGTGAGTGTTCTTCGGGACGGTAGGTATAAAAATTTGAGGTTGGATCCCCTTCCTCTAGCGCCAATTGTTGTTGCCCAAAATATTTATCCGAAGATTAATACTCTTTGGAAGACGGACAACAAACAACAATTGCGGGAGCACTTAGAGAGAAGATAAATAATACAAGATTTGCCGGGTTAGTTAGGCCCGGGCTTGAATGCTCACGCGAGATGATACTAATACGAATATTCTTGGATACAAGTATTAATGAGAGAAAACTAAATACAATGAGTGTAAAAAGACTCATTTAATCCGGCTCTTGAGCGAAGCTCGGAGTTCTTCGTCCCCGATCGTCTTCCTGATGAGAAAGGCCGGGAGAAGTAAGACCGAATGAAAGCTGTTGCCAAGAGTTGGAGATAGCCAAGTGCAATGTGTTTTGCTTGTGATGTATGCTGAAATGCGAGAATGCCAGAGAGTGCAAAAGAATTTCCGTCCTTGGACAAGTCTGAGCCTTGTATATATAGGCGGCCGGGTCCTGTCCTCTGCGGGCGATCGCCTTCGGCCATTATAATAATGTGCCGATCGTCCACGGCCAATATTATAATGGGGCGATCACCCGGCCGCTTGACAAAAGTCGAGGAAGAGGTGGCGCCCGGTGGGTAGTCAATGAGGAGCCGGCCACGCGTCCGAGTCGATCAACATGCGGCCCTACCGATGCTTTCGGCGGAATCAATGGTCACATGCGGCCCTACTGACAGCTTTCGGCGGCTTGTCGGCTGGTGGAGAGATTCTGCCAGGCTGTGGTCAATGACCCGAGATTCGCGGATCTTGTCTCGGCCCTTGCACGTGGTGCCAGTCTTAAGGTTCGGCCTTTGCCGACTGGATGGCCATCGGTGCTGATCGACATGAGGCGGTCGTCTCTAGCTGGTCATCAGAGATCGCCATCGGCCAGTTGCTGAGGGTCGGCATTTGGTCGGTCACCAAGGGTCGGTCGGCAAGTGCCGAGAGACGGTCGGTCTCCAAGGGTCGGTCGGCAAGTGCCGAGAGATGATCGTCTCCAGTCGGTCGGTCGGCAGGTGCCGAGGGAGAATCGTTCGCTAGACGGTCGCCAGGAGTCGGTCGCCGAGTGCCGAGAGGCGATCGTATCTGAGGTCGATCGCTCGGCACCGGGACTTGTCCTGGGACCTTCGGTTGGCCGATTTAGCTTGTCCGCTGGGCTAAGGCTTAGGTCGCCTGGTCGAGGTCGGCAGTTCTGCCTAGGCTGCTCGGCAGTGGCTCGGTCGCTCGGCAGTGACTCGGTCGCCCGACCTCCGAGGCGATCGCCGGTCGGAAAGTGTTAATTCTTGACACAACACTCGCTATGGACATTATGAGTTCGTAGTGATGCCTTTTGGACTAACGAATGCACCATCAGTATTCATGGAACTGATGAATCGGGTCTTTATTAATTATCTAGATCGCTTTGTAGTCATTTTTATTGACGACATTCTGATCTATTCTCGTAACCATGAAGAGCACGAACTTCATCTACATCTGGTTCTCGAGGCGTTAAGGCGGGAGCAGCTTTATGGAAAGTTTTCTAAATGTGAGTTCTGGATTAATGAAGTTATCTTTATCGGACATGTGATATCAGCTGATGGGGTGTGAGTAGACCCACAAAAGAGAGAAGCTATCCGAGACTGGTTACCACCAAAGAACGTTAAGGAAGTACGCAGTTTCTTGGGACTAGCAGGTTATTACCGACGGTTCGTGGAAGGTTTTTCCAAAATTGCCCAACCAATGACTAATTTTCTGAGGAAGGATAAGAAGTATTTATGGTCAGAGGCATGTCAGAGGAGTTTTGATGAACTTAAGAGTCATTTGATTTCGGCACCTATTTTAGTCCTACCGAAAGGAACAGAAGGGTTTGTAGTGTATAGTGACACATCTAAATAGGGCCTTGGGTGTGTACTAATGCAGAATGGAAAGGTGATCTCCTATGCATCGAGACAGCTATGACCTTACGAGGTCAACTACCCCACCTACGATTTAGAGCTTGCAGCCATGGTGTTTGCTTTAAAAATCTGGCGTCATTATCTGTATGGAGTTACCTGTCAGATTTTTACTGATCACAAGAGCCTGAAGTACATTTTTACTCAGAAGGAGTTAAACATGAGGCAGAGAAGGTGGCTAGAACTTATCAAAGACTATGATATCGAGATCCTTTATCATCCGGGCAAAGCAAATGTAGTTGCTGATGCTTTGAGTCGTAAAACAGTATAGGAGCAGATGCTTGCCCGCCTAACAACTCAGAGGGAATTGCAGTTAGAATTGGTGAGGCCGGAAATTGAAGTCTGGTTACAGCGTATTCAAGGACAACTCTGTACACTTGAGATTTCATCGTCCCTTGAGGATATAATTAGATCGAAGCAAGTTACGGACCCATTCTTATCTCGAGTTCGCGATGAAATAACTCAAGGTAAAGCTCCTGGCTTTGTGATACACGAGGATGGATTGATACGCTTCAGGAACCGAGTTTGTGCACCCGCGAATTAAGGAATTCTATCTTGAGAGAAGCTCATGCTACCCCGTACTCTATCCACCCGGGGTCTAGCAAAATGTATAAGGATTTGAAACAATATTATTGGTGGGGAAGTATGAAACGTGAAGTTGCGGAGTTCGTTTCGAGGTGTCTAACCTATCAACAAGTTAAGATTGAGCACCAGCGACCCGCAGGGATGCTGAAACCGCTTCCGATTCCTGAGTGGAAATGGGAGGACATATCGATGGATTTTATCACCAGTTTGCCGACGAGTCGTCGAGGGATGAATGCGATTTGGGTGATTGTGGATCGTCTGACCAAATCAGCCCACTTTCTGGAGATTAAAGACACTTGGGGACCCGAGAGATTGGCCCAACTATTTATCAAAGAAATTGTAAGGTTACATGGTACCCCTAAGAGTATTGTATTAGATCGTGACGGGCGATTCGTGTCACATTTTTGGAAAGCAGTTCATCGTGCGATGGGTACGCAATTGAACTTCAGCACAGAATTCCACCCGCAGACGGATGGTCAGACTGAGAGGACTATCCAAACTTTAGAGGATATGCTGAGGGCGTGCGTTCTCGATTGGAAGGATGATTAGGAGGCCCAACTACCTTTGGTGGAATTCACTTATAATAATAGCTGGCACACTTCGATTCAGATGGCACCTTATGAAGCGTTGTATGGCCGTCGTTGTAGATCCCCTCTGTGTTGGGACGATCCATCTGAAACCTTGGGTACGGAACCCGATATGTTGTTAGCAGCCCGTGAGAAGATCGCTCTGATTAGGAGTCGTTTTTTGACGGCTCAAAGCCGACAGAAGTCTTACACAGACAACCGCCGGCGACCGCTTGAGTTCGAGGTCGGCAACCATGTATTAATGAAGGTGTCCCCTACTCGAGGAGTTTTTCGTTTTGGGAAGAGAGGCAAGCTGAGTCCGAGGTATATCGGGCCGTTTGAGGTTTTGGAACGAGTAGGCGATTTAGCCTATCGCCTGGCTTTACCACCAGCCCTGAGCCGGATTCATAACGTGTTCCATGTCTCCCAGTTAAGGAAATACATTGCTGATCCGAGTCATGTACTTCAGTTCGATGAGATCGATTTAGCGGAGGATCATTCGTATGAGGAGCGCCCCGTACGGATACTTGAAAGGAGGATCAAACAATTGCAGAATAAGATGATTCCCCTACTGAAGGTTCAGTGGTCACGACACGTGGGAGATGGAGAGAAGCATTCAAGAGAGGTATCCTGAATTGTTTACCCCTTAGTTTCGAGGACGAAACCCCTTTTAAGGGGGGGAGTATGTAATATCCGACGGAAATTCTTACTTACTGTTGTATTATTCGGATAATTCAATACTGTTGTAGTCTTGTTGCATTTGTGTAATGTTTATTGATGTTGGAATATATTATAAATAGACATAATAATAACGATCACTCGCACTATGATTGAATTCTCAACGTTGTATAGATAAGTACATTTTTGAGCTATTAAACCTGAGCCTAACGTACACTAATCCTTAGGCATAACGTACGTTATTTTAAGGCCTTTACGTACGTCAAGAGGCACCTATTACGTACGTAACCAGTGTAATTGTATCCGATCTCAACTTTCGGCGTGTGGGGCCGGACGGGATTCGAATATCTGATCTTTTGGAGGCAGCCTAGTTGACCTACATTACGTACGTAATGCTTCAAGCAGTAACGTACGTAATGATGTTCGTATTTCAGTCCAGCAGCCTCTGGACTTAGCTTACGTACGTAACACTTTTTGCGTAGCATACGTAAAGCTGTTAACGTACGTTATCCTCTTGTGATAACGTACGTAATGAACTGTGCTGTTATAAAAAGACAGATTGTGTCTTTCATTTTGCACGTCCAACCTCTAATTTTTCACCCATATAATCATCCCCCTTCATCCCTAGATCAAAATTACCTTCTTCCAACTTGTGTTTGAGCTTTACATTTTGATTTTGGAGCTTGTTGATTGGGAGTTGGAGTTATTCTTGAAGCTTAGATTGTGTTCCTGTGGTTTTGGTGTATTGTTCTTCAATTCTGAAGGTATGTTATACGATTTAACCCTATAATCTCGTAATTATAATGATAGTGATTAAGTATACTCCACCTAGTGATGAATTAATCAAGCTAAACATGTTTATAGTTAAGCTTCCAACAAACTTAATGATGAATATGATGATTAGGGGATTTGTAATGATAAGTTCTTGGTGTTTTGAATAATGATGATCATGTTTAGTGAAACCACACTCTCCTTGCTAGACTAATAATACCATTGGAATAATAATAGTCCTTGTTTCATTGTAATGTAAATAACTTGTTGGAATAATTACCATAAAATATTTTAAGAAACCCTTGTTGATCATTAAAAGAATGAAATGACCTTCTTGAACCTAAGCTAAGTGAATTCAGAGGAATAATATTCGAATCTCCAAGTTAATTAAAAGATTATAAGGATGGTGTTAAACTTGAGGTAGTCTTCATGATCATATTATGGATTTGTAACTAGTTAACTCAACATAAGTAATTGTTTGAAGTGCAGATTTTACTTTGAGATGTTCTTGATAAGTTTAAAGGATAGGAGATTATTGTTTAACACATTATGGAACGATTCTTAATCCAACAAACATTTGGTAATATCTTGTAATCAATCGTAAGAAGAGAATGGTATTGAATAAGGTTCTTGGAGTAACACTTCAATATCTTAAAGTTGAACTACTCAAATGGGAATTAGGATGTTGTCTCGTTAAAATTTGGTATAGATAATCATATGAACGTATCATTGAGTAAAATATACTTCATTCAAGGTTGATTGTTCGAGTAACCGATTTTGAATCGAGGGCCGTTCGTTCATTTGAGAAGGAAGGACTATTCTCGCCTCCGTATTGAGGCAAGTTATCTTGCTTGGTTATAATGATGTGTGGATTCTTATGATGATTATGCATTTCGTGTATATGAAACACTTATAAACTTGTATCTTGTGATTTGAGGTTGTTCTTAACGATGTCCCATTTTCATCGTGGGATTGTATGCCCAAGTTCGTCACTTTCGAACCCTTGATATCGTTGATCTTATTGTCATTTAGGTGAGTCCTCGATCTTTAATCGGATTTGTGAATTATTGAATTCGTTGTCATGTTGCATCGTCACATATCCGGAGTCATATCTACGTTCCGATTGGATATTGTGTAGGATTTTTAGCCAGGCACATATATAGTCATGCGTGAATATTTTCCGTGAAAGGATGTGCACACGAGACGTAGTTCGTTGAGGCTAATTAGGTACATTGTCCCACGTATATCCTGGATTCCGTATACGGGGTGGACATGTGCACTGACACATATTCGGATCGGGCGTACTGTGATGTCCATCTTGAGCCGTACTATCTTAGTCGTTCATAGTCCATTCTTATATTTGGATGTGTTCGATGTTTTGTGACTAAGCGTTCATACGCCCGAGGGGTATGTTCGTTAGTCGGGTTGTTATATGTGAATTGTATAATATCTTGAGAATCATTTATCATGTACATCTGACCCCTGTGTTGGGCAAAATACTTGTGTTGTATTTTAGGTCGAGGGAAGGGCAAGGCACGGGAAGATCAGGGTGATGACGAATGGTTCGAAGGATACTAGTTCGGGGGCCCCAAGTCTTTTGAGTCCGGTCATGTTCGTACCGTGTAATGTTATCTTTCCGTTTTATTTAAATATGAACAAATGTATTGTTATTTAAGGTATATTCCATCTCCATATGGATTATACTTATGTTTTGGATCCTGTGTATAATAAGGCCGTAGGCTATACTGTTGTAAACTCCAAATCGGAGTAAGTACTATGTTTTGTGGTTCGGTATCACATGTATTTTGTATTTAATCTGTACTCTGGATATCGCCTGGTGGGTCCCAGTGTGGGGTCCACGGCACTGTAATAGCCGCCTTATTGGGGTGTTACAGTTGTGCCCCTTAGTATCGACCCCTAGAGGTCCCGTCGAACCATCCCCAGGTGGGAAACCACTTCCTGGCCGTGCCCCTTAGCATCGACCCCCAGAGGTCTCATCGAACCGTCCCCAGGTGGAAGAACCACTCATGCACACTTGCGTTTCACAACTTTCACAAATTCCAACGTTGAATAATATATATATATATATATATATATAGAGAGAGAGAGAGAGAGAGAGAGAGAGAGAGAGAGAGAGAGAGTTATGGCACTTGCTAGAATGACCGCTCACCGACACATAACTATGGCCAAAGACTGACACAACTATAAATCAATCCCTAGTATACGTCAACACATAACAATCACCACAAACAGCACATTTGACACAACCGACGCGACTTCACAACAACCTAAAAATCCTAGACGCATTACTACACATCGACAATTATAATCAACCAACTCAACTCCTTTCCATAATTATAGACTATCACCATCTAACTATGAATGATGACTTTACACAAATTAATCCACCCGACACAATGATCCTTAAGATATAGAAACACACGTCTAAGTGTACTATCTAACCAATATCACGCCTCTATTTCCATGTCTCTACGACAAGTAACAAACTAACGCTAACTTAACATAATAACTTAACACCTATTAAGATTCATATAATGCACAATCGACAAAATGAACAACCATTGCAAATTCGTTTAACAACTTCAGTTCACACGATATAAACTGTATAGACAAGAACACTTGCCTCAACACACGACTCTCAAATGTCTCGACGAACACGGCTCTACTGAACAGCTCCGAACACCTATATCCTTTGCGAGAAATCAACAACAACGCGATTACTACAAGTACAATGACTGAAAACAATGGAAAACACACTTAAGAATTGAAGGAAACCCATTGAGATATTTAATCGGACATTAAATGTTCAAGACTTCCATAGAACACAAAAATCATGATTGAGCTTAAACGAATTCGAGATATGGATATTACAATCCATAGAACGTGATCAACAACGTCATTTAACACTAATCGATTAATCAAAAACGGATTGAAAATGAAATCAAGAACAAAACCCCCAAAAGGTTAACTTTAGGGAAATCAAGAAAATACCTAGATCCGACGAAGAACAACGGATTAGATGATGTTATAATCACATAGGACTCTTCAAAACACCTTGGATGGAGCAAAAATTGGTCAAAAACTCAAACCCTAGGAACCCTCGTCTCAAACGCCGCGGAGGGGGAAGAAATGAAATAAAATGGGAAGCAAAATCCGCTGTCCGAACTTATACATTGCACCCAGTTAGCGTGCGCTAGATCCATTACTTAGCGTGCGCTAACGAATCTGCAGAAGAACAGGACATTCTGCCTTAGACCATTAGCGTGCGCTAATCAAAGCATCAATTCATGCTAACAAGGCAGTCCAGTGAAGGCCAGAAAGCTCTGTCCCTAACAGTTAGCGCGCGCTAATAGATGTCTTAGCGTGCGCTAATTATACACTATATGCTGAGAGTGTAGTCTTTTCTATTTTGACCATAACTCCTTTGTACGGAGTCCGATTGACTCACCATTTAAACTATTGGAAAGCTAACTGGATGATATATCACAATGTAAAGTTTTAGAATTTTCAGACTTCATAAGTGTCGGTGGTGATCTTACAAAGTCGACCCAAATGCACAACAACGATACTCCTCGATAAAACATCAATCATTCAACATGCAACGAAACACCAACGGAGTATTGTGTTAAAATACGATATTCATTATTTAGGAAACTGTAGTGTCTTTAGGTAATAAGGACTTAAATAATATATAACAATCAGAGGAATTATAATGACTTAATCCATATATAATTCTCTTTGTTAGGTCATATCTAATACGATGTCTCTACATGTATCTATGACGTGATATAACATCTCATGTTCATGACCAGTAAAACATAATCATCGTATCATCATCATACTAGTAATCATATTACTAGGGATATCTAGAATATATATTCTTTAATGCTTTAACGAGCTTTACTATCAAATCACATACTTGATGATCGTAAGCAGAATATTAATTCAATAATATAATCAATATTATATAATAATAAATGTATACACATTATCATTAAACAGTAGACTTAGAGCGTTATACTAACAATCTCCCACTTGCTCTTAGTCCTACACAGACATAAACTAGAGACCCATAGCCTTTATATGACCATCATTCTTTGCTTGAGAAAGCGGCTTGGTTAAAGGATCCACTATGTTATTATCCGTGTGAACTTTGCATATCCTCACATCGCCACGAGTGACAATCTCTCGAATGAGGTGAAACTTTCTAAGTACGTGTTTGGATGCTTGTTGTGATCTTAGTTCTTTAGCTTGTGCAATAGCTCCATTGTTAGGTTTCGGAATCCTATCTGATCTGTAGTTAAGTCTTCAGATTGATCTGCAGTTGTGTCCATCATTCCTATGTCATGAATGATAACTTCTTCCAAGGTGGCGGTTTTGAGCTTATTCTCAATTAATTTCACCTGTTTCCTGCACTCAATAGTCGACTCATCAAACACAACATGATGTGTTTCTTCCACAACTAATGTTCTTTTGTTAAATACTCTGTATGCCTTGCTTATTTGTGACTATCCCATAAAGATACCATCATCAGTTTTAGCATCAAAGGCATTCAATTGGGTTTTACCATTGTTGTGGATGAAACACTTACAACCAAATATATGAAAGTATGCAAAAGTTGGTGTTCTGCCATTCCAAACCTCATAGGGAGTTTTGCCATATCTCCCTAGTATCACACTCCTGTTCTGAGTATGCCATGCTATGTTGACAGCTTCAACACAGAACCTCTTGGGCAGGTCAGCTTCAGTAATCATTGACCTGGCAGCTTTCTTCAAGATTCTGTTTCTTCTTTCAACAACACCATTTTGCTGAGGTGTTCTTGCGGTAGATACTTCATGCTGGATTTTCTGATCACTATACTCAGTGATTGCCTTGTTGAGAAATTCTCCTCCTCTATCTGATCTGATCTTGATGATTGAGAGAGATTTCTCATTCTGAATCCTCCTTAGTAGCTCAGGTAACTTTGTTAGTGTTTCACTCTTTTTATAGAGAAAAACAACCCATGTGAATCTTGAGTAGTCATCTACAACTACTAGAGCATGCTTCCTTCCACTTAATGTCCTTGGCTTAATGGGGCCAAATAGATCCATATGAAGTAGATCTAAAATCATGGTGGTGAGGGTTAGGGCTATTACTGGGCCGGATAAATCTGAGACCCACCCGATAACCGGACCGAAAAACCCGAAACCCGGACTCACCCAGAAGTTAACGGGACGAATACGGAAAATGAAATTCAAACAGAAACCGATAAGAAACCGGACCGCTAACCTGAAAAAATACCCGGTAATTTTTCTTTTTAATTATGCATACCACCAAACAGCCCCTTAGGTTCATGGTATATATATATATATATATATATATGAAGAGATAGGTTCGGAAACCCTAATCTCTTCATTTACTTCTATCCGCCGAAAGCTCCCTTAGTGTCCCTCATTCTCTCTCACCAAACTCCCTGCCTTCACTATCTCTCAGAATCTTTGGCAGCCTCCAGTTCGGCTCTGGAATCATCCTCCAGTTTCAGCTTCCAAATCAGAATATCCCTTGTATGGTCTTCAATGTTCATCTTATATTCATAATCAATACATAATACTTGCTTGCATGTCATTTATTTTTTATATATATCCATCTGAAACATGATAAAACGTGTTTTGTTCGATTTGTTGAATTTTATTCGATTAATTTTCAGACTGTTATTTTAAAAAGTCTCGATTGTAAATACTAATTACACTTTTAAATTCGATTTTAAAGTTTATGGTTCTCATTGGGGTTAAAATTTTTGGGGGGTTTAGGGTTTGAAATTTTTGGGGGATTTAATTTTTGGGGTTATGCAGTTAACAATTCAAAATGTATGGGCTGGATTCATGATTATAAGTTAATGAAGTTATAATGAGTTAGTTTTTTCAGTTCTTGAATGATAATAAATTATAAAATATGTATAAATAATCAGATTAAACTGTCAGGCTATATAAACACGTTGTAAATTTGTTTAATAAATCTTGAACTTACTGAGTTATGTCACTTGAAGATTCTTCAGTGTCTCCTATACACAATTCATACGCTGAAATGGATAATTATGATGATGATGATGATGGTGATGAGACCATATGGGGAATTGAGACGGTTGAGATGCTTCTTTGTGGAGGCGATTGGGTGAAAGAGCTGTATGGAATCAAGAAAGGACACGAGCGAAGTATTGTATGTATTTCTTCATTTCTTTTTTTCTTTAGTGTTGCAAATATTTTCTTCCGTCTAATGTTTTAACTTTTGGAATGTAGCTTCAACAAGAAGAAGATGTGCATTTAGAATACGACTTCACCAATGTAATAGTCTTATTGTTTTGATTTATATGTTTTATTTTAATTTGAATTGTGAATGTGTGATACTAATTTTTTTTTCATATGTTATTGTTGATTGCAGGACTGTCCAGGAGCAACTACTTCAACCACTTGAGTCAAGATTCAGAATGTATTTGTTCTTATATTTTGTATTTGATATTAGATAGCCTACTCCGGATCTGTTTCTGAGGCTTTTATTTTGAATGTAACTATTTTGGAAATCTGTTTATGGGCATATTCTAAGATAGTTGTTGTCTTTAAATTTGAAGGTATTTTGAGGGCATATTATAAATTATGATATTATGTCATATTGTCACTAAAGATATGTTGTTGACTTGGTGTATTAATTTAGGTCTTGTTTTATTTTATTGCAAATTGCAGAATTTTCAAGTTTAATTCTGTCCAGATTTCGGGTTTCGGGTTGGGGTATCCGGTCCGGTTCCAAACTAAATTTTCTTATCGGGCTGGACCGGATACCCACCCGGTAACTACCGGTTCGGTCTCGGGTTTGAAATTTGAACCGATAGACTTATCGGTTTGGTTCGGATTTATCCGGTAAGCTTATCGGGTCGGGATCGGGTATGTCAAAATCCGGACCGGACCGACTCGATAACAACCCTAGTGAGGGTAGTAGGTTGAACTGGTTTGAAAGTTGTTGTGGTCTGCTTTCCCTTCTGGCATGCATCACAAAGAGCTTCTTTCTTGAATACTTCTTCTGGAAGTCCTCTAACCAGCTTTTGAGAGCTTATCTTGTTGATGGCTTTGAAGTTCATGTGACATAATCTTTTATACCATAGCATCTATTTTCAGCAATTGTCTTAGATAGAAAACATGTGTTTGGAGTGCCTGTGTTCCAATCTATCATGTAGACATATCTTCTTCTGAATCCTTGTAGCTTCACTTCTCCAGATAGGATATCAATCACCATGCATTTCCAAATGGTGAAGACTACTAGGTTCTTCTCATCACACAATTGACTTGCGCTCAACAGATTGTATTTGAGCCCTTTGACATAGTGCACTTTGGATATGGTTATATTTCCTCTATGCAGCTCTCCAAATCCTTTTGTCTGACCTCTAGAGCTATCTCAAAGGTTACATCTGGACCTCTTTCTTTGATGTAATTTGAGAGCACCTTCTTATTCCCTGTCATGTGCCTTGAGCATCCAGAATCTACAAACCATTCTTCACCTCCCATAGTTAAATTTGAGGAGATATGGTAGTATTCCTTCCACCTTTTCCGTAATCAAACAAGCAGAGATTTAGATACCTAAATCTGTGTGGGTCCTCTGGGGTTAGTAGGTTTCTTAGAGAATTTGCTTCTCCTTGGATTATTAAAATTATGTTGATTACCCCTATAAGGTGTGTGCTGTCTAGGCCTATATCCTCAGTTAGGATTGTATACTAGACATGTCTCATAAAATCTATAGTGTGGGCTATTTCTAAATCTTGGCTGAAACCATTTGTTAAATTTTTGAGGTCTCCACACCTGTTCATTTTGGAAATTTGGATAACCTTAAGGTTTCCATTTGCCTCTCCTATTTTGAAATCTGTTTTTAGGGAGTCTTCAGTAATAGTTGGCATAGTGTTTTGACTGCTGCTTTTGCCTTGGCCATTGCCTAGTCTCTTGTCTAGGTGGCTGCCTAGTATACCTTGGATGCTGCCCAAACCTTTGACTTGGCTGCTGCCTATTTTGAAATACAGGTTTATATGTAGGCTCAACAGTCTGGACAATTGTTTCTCCCTTGATAAAAGTGGTTTTTGAACTAGAGGGAGTGATGAGATCATATCCAAGGCCTGACCTAGAATAAAGTGGCCTCTTGTTCATACACAATTCAGCCAAGGTTATAGTTGCCTTTAGAGATGTTATCTCTTTAGCTTGTGTACTATTCAACTCTTTCGACTTGGATAGCTCGGTTTTGACATCAGCAAGTGCAGCCGACTTTTCACTATTTAAAATAGTCAGCTTATGGATCTCAGCCGCAGTATTTTCAGTTGAGTTTTTCAAATTGTTTTCAGATCATTTTTCAAGCTCAACTATAATATTTTGAAATTTTGCTGACTCTTGGCTGAGCTTGTCAACATCATTTTTCAGCTGGACTCTCTCATTTTTCAGCTGTGCATTCTCAGTTGTGACAGTCTGGTGAGCTGATTTTAAGGTTTCAAAATCTTTTAGCAATTGATTAACAGATTTATGAAGATCCATGTCTTCAGATATGTCAGAGCTGAAACCTTCAGTATTTTGAGGTTTAGATGTTACCTCTTCATCATCTAGGTTGGGCATCAGGCAGTTGTACTCATCATCATCATCATCAGAGAAGAATCCACTGCTTGATTCAACTCTCCCCTCAATCTGATCTTCAATTATGAGAGCTTTCCTTTTGTCCTCCTCTATGCTCACATTTTTCTTATCTTCATACTTCTTGAATTCTGGACAGTCAATCTGGATGTGCTCGGTTTTGTGGCAGTTGTAGCATCCACCTTCCAGTTGCTAGATTTCTGATTCCTTCTTGGATTTTCTTTGAAGTTCTTCTTGTATTTAGAATAATTCTTCCTGGAGTTGCTGAACCTCTGCATGATGAAAGCTATCTCTTCCTCAAAATCTAGAGGATTTGGAGGTTTAACTTCAGATAGGGTCTTGGTAGAGGATCCAGCTGCAAATGCTATTCCCTTTTCAGCTGGTTCATTAGATGATGAACTGGACAACTCGAACTCATATGCCTTCAGATCAGAAAACAGCTCCTGAATCTTTATCTTGTTGAGGTCTTCTGATTCTCTCATGGCCACAGCCTTCATGCTCCATTCAGGGTTGAGAGATCTTAAGACTTTCAGGGCCATCTCCCTGTTGCCATATGTTTTTCCCAGAGAATTGATCTCATTTATGATCTCGGTGAATCTTTCATCTAATTGATCAATAGTTTCTCAGGTCTTCATCTTGAAGTTTCCAAATTGTTGTGTAGCTATTGACAACTTGTTTTCTTTGATCAGCTCCATTCTTTCACACATTACTGCTAATGTGTCCCAGATTTCCTTTGCATTCTTGCAGTTTTTGATCTTGACCATTGTAGCCTTGTCAAGGGTCTGGTATAGAACATCTCTGACCCAGTTGTCTAGATTGGTCAACTTTCTTTCTTCAGGGGTCATCTCGATTCTCTTCTTTGGAATCTTCTCAGGCTTCCCAGCTGCAATCTCCTCAGTGGAGTTGTCCTTCTCAAAGATGAAAGGACCATCTTCAATGATTCACCACATGTCGTCATGGATGGATGATAAGTGTGCCTGCATTCTTATCTTCTAGAGGTCATATTCATCAACGAAAAATACAGGTAATCTAGAGTGCATGTGTTGCGTGTGTTCCATTCAAGATGAGGGATTAATATATATGCTCAGATATATGGATCTGGTTCTGTAAAATTGAACCAACCGCTCTGATACCGCTTGTAGGTCACAAGTCGCCAGGAATAAGTCTATAGTGGGGTGAATAGACTTCTTAAACTCTTTTCTGAATCTCAGATGAGTTACTCAGCTGTGATTTGGTATAGATGACTTATGTTGTCTGCAGACAGGTAATGCGGAAGACACAGCTGATGATGATAGCAAGTAACTAATGTTAACTGCAGATAACTATCTAATGGAACAGTAAATATGAATGCAACAGTTAAGTATGATGTTCAAAGCAGTAAATCACACAGCACTTATAGTGGTTTCAGAGGTGGGGTAATCCTCTACTAGTCCACTTTTCTCCAAACTAGTTGGAGATGAATTCACTATAACTTTCAACCAGTGATAAAGGTTACAATGATTCAACTAGTTACAACAGCTTCCAACCAGTGGAATCCTGTGGCCGTTGCAACTCTCTTTAACTGCCTAGCACCTCTTGATTGAAAATCCGTGGATGCCTCAACAACTCTCGAGCTGTCTATCACCTTCCAATCAAGAATCCTTGAATGCCTTATCAGTCGCGAAACTTCTAAAACCTCATTTGCAGAAGTACCCCGTACTCAATTTTTGAGATAAGAGTGTTTGTCTTCTCCAACAAAGAGCTTTCAGAATATGATCTTGAATGCTTTTCTCTTTACGATGCTATAGATTGCCTTGATATCTTTGACTGCCTTGATTACTTTGTTTGCTTGAAAGTATTGTTTGCATTGTGCTTTGCTCAATTCATATCTTCAGATATTTATAGTACGATCCTTTGAGCTTCCTTCATAGCCGTTGCACCACTGTAACAAATCCATCCGTTGGAGAGTGGACTTCTTTGTTTATCTTATCATTTCGTTTCACGGCTTGATTTCCCTTTTCAATTCCGACCGTTTGAAAGACTTTATTTGATAGCGCCATTATTCTTGATTAGAATAATCATAAGTCTTCAGAACGCGGATCTCAAGGAATATTTTATTCCTAGATTTCCGGGAATCTATCCAGTTTGTACGTCTTGCATGCATCTTTTCATGATTGTTGACTTTCAACTCTTGCTGACGTGGACTGAGTATCTTGGCTGATAACTTGCCTAAGAACCTGGCTGATACTTCTTGGTCAAACCTGCCTGATGTGCAGTCAACCTTCTCTGATATCAAGTTCTCTGCTTCTGGACTTCTCTGAGATAAAGTTCTCTGCTTCGAAGTTCTCTGATGTGAAGTCCTCTGATCTGATGTTCTTCTGACTTGAACTTTTCTGAGATAAAGTTCTATACTCTGGAGTTCTCTGATGTGAAGTCCTCTGATCTGATGGTCAAACTTCAGCTGATATTTTGTTGACCATATCTCGCCTGATAACTCGACTGCAGATGAGTTTTGGTCAAACCTCTCTTATATTCTGCGTTGACCAAAACTCCTCTGAAATGAACTTGCCTGATAACTTCTCTGATACACTGCAGTTCTATACTTAGTCGATTTAGTACTGATCAACAAGACTTTAGCCTAAACTTATAAGGCCTATAGAATATACTCATTTGGTTCTTATTTGCAATTTGCCAAGTACTTAAAACATACATTTGAATAATTAATTAGTAGAGGGATGACATCATCAAAATCTAATAAGTATTCCTAACAACAGCAACTTCGACACAATCGAAACGACTTCACAACAACCTAAAAATCCTAGACGCATTACTACACATCGACAATTATAATCAACCAACTCAACTCCTTTCCACAATTGTGGACTATCACCATCTAACTATGAATGACGACTTTATACAAATTAATCCACCCGACACAATGATCCTCAAGACATAGAAACACACGTCTAAGTGTAATATCTAACAAATATCACGCCTCTATTTCCAAGTCTCTACGACAAGTAACAAACTAACGCTAACTTAACACAATAACTTAACACCTACGACGATTCATATAATGTACAATCGACAAAATGAACAACAATTACAAATTCGTTTAACAACTTCAGTTCACACGATATAAACCGTATAGACAAGAACACTTGCCTCAACACGCGACTCTCAGATATCTCGACGAACATGGCTCCACTGAACAGCTCCGAACACCTATATCCTTCGCGAGAATTCAACAACAACGCGATTACTGTGAGTACAATAACTGAAAACAATGGAAAACACACTTAAGAATCGAAGGAAACCCAATGAGATATTTAATCGGACATTAAATATTCAAGACTTCCTTAGAACACAAAAATCATGGTTGAGCTTAAACGAATTCGAGATATGGATATTGCAATCTATAGAACGTGATCAACAACACTAATTGATTCATCAAAAAAGGATTGAAACTGAAATCAAGAACAAAACCCCCAAAAGGTCAACTTTAGGAAAATCAAGAAAATACCTCGATCTGATGATGAACAACGGATTAGATGATGTTAGAATCACCTAGGACTCTTCAAAACTCCTTGGATGGAGCAAAAATCGGTTAAAAACTCAAACCCTAGGCACCCTCATCTCAAACGCCGCGGAGGAGGAAGAAATGAAATAAAATGGGAAGGAAATCCTGCTGTCCGAACTTATATATTGCACCCAGTTAGCGCGCGCTAGATCCATTACTTAGCGTGCGCTAACGAATCTGCAGAAGAATAGGACATTCTGCCACGGACCATTAGCGCGCGCTAATCAAAGCATTAACATACGCTAATGAGGCAGTCCAGTGAAGGTCAGAACGCTCTGTCCCTAACAGTGAGCGCGCGCTAATAGATGCCTTAGCGTGCGCTAATTATACACTATATGCTGACAGTCTTTGCTATTTTGACCATAAATCCTTCGTTCGGACTCTGATTGACTCACTGTTTGAACCATTGGAAATCTAACTTGATGCTTTAACACACTATAAACTTTCAGAATCTTCAGACTTTATAAGTGCTGGTGGTAATCTTACACAGTCGACTCAAATGCACAACAACGATACTTCTCGATAAAACATCGATCATTCAACATGCAACGAAACACCAACGGACAACACCAATGATCCAAACCAAAAACAAATAAATAACAAAGCACGACATACGATTACATAAACATAGGCACCACATATCCGCTTTACATCATAAATACAGTAGCACGATAACAACACATATCAATCAACGAGCAAATAATACCAACCGCTCGACAACAGACAAACGATATACTGCATAAAATAACAAACAATTTAAGATAACCAGGAACAAAAATCTCGAGTATTACAGGTTTCCCAAATCTTCTCGCAGCTGTTAGGAATATTCTCTTGAATGCCACTCGGAGGATGAGAGAGTGAGAGCATTGTATTGTAATCATTAATATTAAATTAAATAAGGCATTTATTATTTCCATATTATTGTATATCACTGACATTCTGATTTGGTATATAGAATAATAGTCTTTGCATTTGAGAGCAAACATTCCGTTCCTTATGAAGATATGTAAAGAGATAGGCACTAGAAGTATTTAGGGCTCGAATGCTTAATCGGTTTGCAAGACGATAAAACCTAACTGGGAATTAAATTTAGACAAGGCTTGTATAACGTGTACTTTGATGTGTAGAGTGTCTGTATTTACTAACGGTTAGTGGGAGCACACATTATAGGTATGTTAATGGGATTAGTATATTCGAACTCGACTCACCTTGATTCGGTCACATTGATTTCACTCTGGGATTGTCAATGACTGAATCGAAAGGTTGTGATTGTAATACCCGGTTGAAATTCATGTCTTTTCAAATCTATTCATTTTGCGAATCGTGTTTTTGTTGGGCGAACCTTTGAAATAGTTGCTTGGAACCACCGTTTTGGGGTTTTCGTACTTCCATTTCGTGTTATTGTTTCCCCGATATTGAGTCCTATTGCTTTTATTCTCTTCCCGGGTCATTTTTCATCACTTTAGGACCCGAGGAGGGTGTGGGCCGCGGCACAAGGAATGTGCGCCGCGGCACACACATTTTCTAGACCTGGCTGAGCGGACTGTACCGGGTGCCGCGACACATGCCGGCAGGGCCGCGGCACACTGCCGAGTCACTGCCGCGGCACACCTAGGCTGAGCCGCGGCACACTTGTGTTGCATCCTCAGCCAAAAAACCAACTGTACCCGGTGCCGCGGCACACCTGGGCTGAGCCGCGGCACACTGCCGAGCCCTGGGAGCAATTTTTGGATCTGTGCCGTGGCACACCTAGGCTGAGCCGCGGCACACAATGCGGTCAACTGCATTATTTGTGCTTTTTGAGCGAGATGCAGCTCATTTCTCCATTTCCTTCTTCTACCTGCGAGAGAGAGAGCTTGAGGGGAGGAGCTTTTCACCATCTATCACTTGTGTGTTGGATTTTTACCATTTTCATTCGGTTGGGAAGCCCGGATAATCGATCTAACGCATATTCCTCGGACCATAGAGCTTGGATATTCAAGAGGTAATTTCTTCAACATCTTGGTTCTCGATTTTGTATCGGGTATTGACGTTTTGGATGTTAAAATCATGGTGTATGAAGTGATGTATGCATGATTATGGGCATGTTTGAGTATTCATCGGATTATTGAAAAAATTATTCAAGAACACTTTGGATTTTGTGTTGGATTTTGGGGGTTTTCGTAGATTCGTCCGATTTATCCGATTGAACCTTGAGAACCTTGAGATTATGATATATCTATACCGTATGCGTGTTTTCTTACGATTTTACGAGTTGGATTGTGCCGTTTTCGGACTTGTGGGAGTTTGGGCGATTTCCCAACCTTTAGTTGTTCACCCGTGTATTTTCTTAAATCGTAGACGAGTTTAGGGAGTCTCTTCGTGTAATTTGAGTATGGATAATTAATTGTCACATTCCTTGCGAATCGTTTAGGTGCCGGAAGCGCGTTCTTGGACCTACCGAACTTATACCTTTCCTCCGTTCGATTTCTCGATGTCTCAAAGGCAAGTATATATTTATGAATGTGCATTCTCGACTTTGAAAGTAATAAATATTAATGGCATGATTATTTATATCCACTCCGGGAAGGGCCGGCGGGTCCTCTAAGGGTTTCGTAGCCTCTGGTGCGATTCCATGGATAATATGAATTAACCACTCCGGGACGGACCGACGGGTCCTCTGAGGGTTCCGTAGCCTCTGGTGCGGTTCCACGGTATTCATATATGTATTGATGTGATGCTATGAGATTTAGTTATTCCGGAATACTAGTCTTGAATTGATGATTTTGACGGTTACATTTACTTTATTGTCGAGGAGTATTGTGTTTCATATTGATATACTTGCACTAGCTATTCGACGGCTAACCCCTTTATGGGGGAAATACGTTTCATGTATTTCAGGTTCCAGGAGGACGGACAGGCAGGTATCGGGTCGGCATGAAGATGGTGGGCAAGTGTGATACTGTGTCTTTCTTCCAGTTACGTTATGAGTTTTTCGTTCAGTGTTGTTGTACTGGATTGGCTATTGAATACTCGAGTATTGTTTTCCATTTTCTTTGATGTTCCGGCCTGTGTTTGCCGAAGTATTGATTCGTGTTGTGATGTCTGTCAATACATTGGTTATGTTTTGAATACCTTTGTATTGTTTTCATTCCATTGTGTGTAGACCTTCTCGGTCAAAGTTTACAGTTCCGCGTATGTAATTTTCCCTGAATAACTTGGGGGGCGTTACAGAATATGGTATCAGACCTAAGGTCTATGGATACCTAGGCTGTCGGTCTTTTGGGTCGAATGAGTCGTCATTTGTCCACAGTATCACTACCCTGCCATCATCACTGTGCGACCGGTACTTGTAAGACCTCTTACTCTTCTGATGTTTCCTTATTCATTATGCTTCTTTTATTGGTATTCTTGAGAATCGATCACCTTAATGACGTGCGATTGAATTGTGCTTACGTACCTTATGTGTTCTTCAGTATGTCAGCTGGTAGGGGCAGTGGCCGTGGTCGTGGCCGTGGACGAGGAAGAGGTCGTGGCGCGGCCGTTTCCATCAGTTTAGTTGCGGGGTCGACCAACCCCAGTTTGTCGAACTCAGTGCATCCCGACACCGAGAGTCAGCACGACCAGTCAGACGGTCAGGGGAACAACGCGGACGTTGGAGTGGCGAATGCACTTCAACAATTGGCTACTCAGATGACTATTTTGGCCCAAGCTGTTCAGCTGAATAACCCGAACCCAAACACGGATGCCTTGCTTCAGAATGTAATCCGTATCCACCCTCCACAGTTTGGCGGTGCCACAAACCCGTTAGGCTGGGAAGATTGGCTAGCGGAATTAGAGAAGATTTTCGAGGCAGTTGATTGCCCCGAGGTGAGGAAAGTACCGATTTCTCAGTATTTCCTCACTAAGGAGGCCGCTACTTGGTGGAAGGTCATCAAGCCACAGGATCGTATTGCCTCGTGGGATGAATTTAAAGAGCTTTTGGAGGCCGAGTTTTGTCCTTGGCCGGTGCGAGAGGGCCGAATCCGAGCCTTTTTCGAAGCTAAACCACAAGATATTCCCGTATCGCAGGCGATCGTGGAGTACAACCAACAATTGATCCATGTGAAGGATCAAGTGCGTAACGAACGTGATAAGATCTGTTATTTTGATATGCGGATGAATTTGGACTTACGGCGGTACATGGCCGGATTTGCTTGTACCACACTGAAAGAGTATCAGGACAGAGCCTTAGCCCATGATATGTTGAGCCCCGACAACGATACCGTTGAAGAACCTAAGAAGCAGAAAGTCGCGGGAAACTTTTCTAACTCTAAGAGTGGCAACTTTCAGAGGTCACAGACGACTAACCGTTCTGCTGGACAGTCGTCACGTTCAAACAAAGGAAAGAGGGGCTACCGTCCTACTCCAGGTACCTCAAATCGCACGGTAACTTGCTATAATTGTGGACGTTCAGGCCACGTTAACTTGGAATGCCACTTTCCACCATTGAAGTGTCACACGTGCGGACAGATGGGGCATAGGGCGGCTTATTGTTCCGAGCCGAACCAGACTTTGGACACTCGGGCTTCTGCCCCAGCACCACTTGATCAAAGTATGAATCAACGACAATCTTTTGGTCAACCTCAGCAGAATTTCGGCAGGGGCCGGGGACGGGGTCAGAATGCTGGAGGGGGGAACTCTAGCGTCGGTTCGGTGCAACCTCGGGTTTATGAGATGCGTCGAACAGACGAACCCGATGCAGCGGTGGCTTCAGGTACCATCCATATTTTATCTTATCCAGTCCGTGTATTTTTTGATACGGGTGCTACACATTCTTTTATATCTTTGGAGTGTGTACGCCGTTTGAATATAACTTGTTTGACTGCTTGCGATCCCTTTATCGTGAAACTGCCTAGCGGGGATAGGATTGTGGGGAATCGGGAGATTAGAGATTTTCCGGTGATTATATCTGGTATGGAGTGGTTATCGAATCTGATTGCAGTTGATATGGAAGGCGAGGACGTGATCCTCGGCGAGGATTGGCTTGATAATCACCAAGCGATTATGAATTACCGTACCAAGGTTATCACCATGATGACTAAAGACGGATCTGAGTACTCATTTTTGGGACGTAAGTCGGGCCATTCCAAGTTACTTATCAGTTCAATGAAGGTCGTAAAATTTTGAATAAAGGTTGTACGGGCTATTGGTGCTATGCTTTAAAAACGGAAGGAAACGAAGTCGATTTCTCTTCGATTCCGGTTGTTAATGAATATCCCGATGTTTTTCCGGATGATCTCCCGGGACTACCGCCAGATCGAGAGATAGAATTTACCCTAGACTTAGAGCCAGATGCGGCTCCGATTTCTAAAGCACCTTATCGGATGGCACCTTCCGAGATGTAGGAATTGAAGACTTAATTGGGAGAACTTTTGGAAAAAGGGTACATCAGACCGAGCGCTTCGCCTTGGGGCGCTCCTGTTCTCTTCGTGAGGAAGAAAGATGGTTCACTACGTTTGTGCATCGACTACCGTGAGCTGAATAAAGTAACCATCAAGAATAAATATCCTTTGCCTCGTATAGACGATTTATTTGATCAATTGCAAGGAGCTGCGGTTTTCTCGAAGATTGATTTAAGATCCGGGTATTATCAACTCAGGGTGAGGGAGTCCGACGTTCCGAAGACGGCATTTCGGACGAGATATGGGCATTATGAATTTGTAGTTATGCCCTTTGGGTTGACGAATGCGCCGGCAATATTCATGCAGTTAATGAATAAAATATTCATCGAGTACCTCGACAGGTGTGTTGTCGTCTTTATTGACGACATCTTGATCTATTATCGAGATAAGGAGGAACATGCCCGACACTTGCGTTTGGTTTTACACATTTTGAGAACTGAGCACCTCTATGCAAAATTCTCGAAATGTGAGTTTTGGTTGGAAGAAGTTATGTTTCTCAGCCATGTGATTTCGGCCGAAGGGGTTCGTGTAGACCCGCAGAAGATTGAGGCAGTGCTAGATTGGGCACCGCCTAAAAATGTTAAGGAAGTTCGTAGCTTTTTGGGCCTTGCTGGGTATTACCGTCGGGTTGTCGAGGGGTTCTCGAAACTCGCTCGACCGCTTACGAAATTGCTCCAGAAGACCGAAAAGTTTATTTGGACGGATGAGAGACAACAGAGTTTCGATGAACTGAAGAGACGATTGACTTCAGCGCCGATTCTAACTTTACCACATGGTAGCGAGGGCTTTGCGGTTTATAGTGTCGCTTCGGGTCAAGACCTAGGCTGTGTTCTTATGCAGCATGATAAGACAATAGCTTTTGCGTCACGACAATTAAAGCCTTATGAGATGAATTATCCTACTCACGATTTAGAGTTGGCCGCAATTGTCTTCGCACTGAAGATTTGGCGGCATTATTTGTATGGTTCACCGTGCCGGATTTATACCGATCACAAGAGCCTGAAGTATATTTTCAGTCAGAAGGAGCTGAATATGAGACAGAGGCGTTGGTTAGAGTTGATAAAGGATTATGATTTAGAAATTCTTTACCACCCCGGAAAAGCCAATGTCGTTGCGGATGCTTTGAGCCGCAAATCGGCATCTCTTCAAATGCTCGAGGTTCTTACATCCCATACGAAGATTCGTCAGGATTTAATTGAGCAAGGGATAGAAGTTTGGCTTCAACGAGTACAGGGACAATTATGCGCTCTCGAAATTACATCGTCCTTAGTTGATGACATCAAAGGGAAGCAGTGGAGTGACCCGATGATTTCTCAACTGAAGGAAGATGTAATTAAAGGAAAAGCTCCTGGCTTTATGGTTCACGAGGATAGTATTATGAGATTTCAGGGCAGGCTTTATGTTCCGAACGATTTAGAGTTGAGACAGAGAATTCTCCGAGAAGCTCATGCTACGCCTTACTCAATCCACCCCGGGACGAGTAAGATGTACAAAGATTTGAAGCACAATTTTTGGTGGAATAACATGAAGAAGGATGTTACGGGGTTTGTACTACGGTGCTTGACATGTCAACAAGTCAAGATCGAACATCAATGACCGGCGGGGTTGTTGAAACCACTTCCCATTCCCGAGTGGAAGTGGGAAGACATCTCGATGGATTTCATCACTGGTATGCCGAGAACTCGGGCCGGAATGAATATGATTTGGGTAATTGTCGATCGGTTGACCAAGTCTGCACACTTCTTGGGTATTAAGGATACTTGGGGACCGGATAGGCTGGCTCGAACCTTTATTGCTGAGATCGTGAGGTTACACGGTTCCCCCAAGACCATTATTTCTGATCGAGATGGCCGTTTCGTATCGCATTTTTGGCAGGCCGTTCATCAGGCTCTGGGTACGGAGTTGAGATTGAGCACTTCCTTTCATCCTCAGTCGGACGGTCAGACAGAGAGGACGATTCAGACGTTGGAAGATATTTTACGGGCTTGTGCCTTGGATTGGAGTAATGATTGGGAGCTTCACTTACCGTTGATCGAGTTTGCTTACAATAATAGTTGGCATGCATCGATCAAAATGGCACCCTTCGAGGCACTCTATGGTAGGCGATGCAGGTCGCCATTATGTTGGGACGAGGCTTCTGAACTAGTTGGGACGGAGCCGGATATGTTGATGGAGACTAAGGAAAAGATTTCTATTATCCGGGATCGATTGCTAGCTGCCCAGAGTCGTCAGAAATCTTATGCTGATACTCGTCGTCGACCTTTGGAGTTTGAGGTGGGAGATCATGTCTTGCTCAAGGTGTCGCCGACCAGGGGAGTTTTCCGCTTCAGGAAAAAGGGGAAGCTTAGTCCGCGGTACATCGGACCCTTCGAGATTTTAGACAGAGTTGGAGATTTAGCATATCGCTTGGCATTGCCTCCAGCGTTGAGTCACGTCCACAGTGTTTTTCATGTGTCTCAGTTGAGAAAGTACGTACCGGATCCGAGCCACATTATCGACTACAGTGAGATTGACGTAGCCGAGGATATTACCTTTCCGGAGAAACCCGTGAAGATTCTTGAGCGCCGCGAGAAACAACTTCGGCATAAGACCATTCCACTGGTTAAAGTGCAATGGTCGAGGCATGGGGTCGAGGAGGTGACTTGGGAGACGGAAGAGAAGATGCGAGTGGAATACCCCGAACTATTTATTTCTTAAGTTTCGGGACGAAACTCCTTTTTAGAGGGGGAGAATGTAATACCCGGTTGAAATTCATGTCTTTTCAAATCTCTTCATTTTGCGAATCGTGTTTTTGTTGGGCGAACCTTTGAAATTGTTGCTTGGAACCACCGTTTTGGGGTTTTCGTACTTCCATTTCGTGTTATTGTTTCCCCGATATTGAGTCCTATTGCTTTTATTCTCTTCCCGGGCCATTTTTCATCACTTTAGGACCCGAGGAGGGTGTGGGCCGCGGCACAAGGAATGTGCGCCGCGGCACACACATTTTCTAGACCTGGCCGAGCGGACTGTACCGGGTGCCGCGGCACATACCGGCAGGGCCGCGGCACACTGCCGAGTCACTGCCGCGGCACACCTAGGCTGAGCCGCGGCACACTTGTGTTGCATCCTCAGCCAAAAAATGACTGTAACCGGTGCCGCGGCACACCTGGGCTGAGCCGCGGCACACTGCCGAGCCCTGGGAGCAATTTTTAGATCTGTGCCGCGGCACACCTAAGCTGAGCCACGACACACAATGCGGTCAACTGCATTATTTGTGCTTTTTGAGCGAGATGCAGCTCATTTCTCCATTTCCTTCTTCTACCTGCGAGAGAGAGAGCTTGAGGGGAGGAGCTTTTCACCATCTATCACTTGTGTGTTGGGTTTTTACCATTTTCATTCGGTTGGGAAGCCCGGATAATCGATCTAACGCATATTCCTCGGACCGTAGAGCTTGAATATTCAAGAGATAATTTCTTCAACATCTTGGTTCTCGATTTTGTATCGGGTATTGACGTTTTGGATGTTAAAATCATGGTGTATGAAGTGATGTTTGCATGATTATGGGCATGTTTGAGTATTCATCGGATTATTGAAAAAATTATTCAAGAACACTTTGGATTTTGTGTTGGATTTTGGGGGTTTTCGTAGATTCGTCCGATTTATCCGATTGAAGCTTGAGAACCTTGAGATTATGATATATCTATACCGTATACGTCTTTTCTTACGATTTTACGGGCTGGATTGTGCCGTTTTCGGACTTGTGGGAGTTTGGGCGATTTCCCAACCTTTAGTTGTTCACCCGTGTATTTTCTTAAATCGTAGACGAGTTTCGGGAGTCTCTTCGTGTAATTTGAGTATGGATAATTAATTGTCACATTCCTTGCGAATCGTTTAGGTGCCGGAAGCGCGTTCTTGGACCAACCGAACTCATACCTTTCCTCCGTTCGATTTCTCGATGTCTCAAAGGCAAGTATATATTTATGAATGTGCGTTCTCGACTTTGAAAGTAATAAATATTAATAGCATGATTATTTATATCCACTCCGGGACGGGCCGACGGGTCCTCTGAGGGTTTCGTAGCCTCTGGTGCGATTCCATGGATAATATGAATTAACCACTCCGGGACGGACCGACGGGTCCTCTGAGGGTTCCGTAGCCTCTGGTGCGGTTCCACGGTATTCATATATGTATTGATGTGATGCTATGAGATTTAGTTATTCCGGAATACTAGTCTTGAATTGATGATTTTGACGGTTACATTTACTTTATTGTCGAGGAGTATTGTGTTTCATATTGATATACTTGCACTAGCTATTCGACGGCTAACCCCTTTATGGGGGAAATACGTTTCATGTATTTCAGGTTCCAGGAGGACGGACAGGCAGGTATCGGGTCGGCATGAAGATGGTGGGCAAGTGTGATATTGTGTCTTTCTTCCAGTTACGTTATGAGTTTTCCGTTCAGTGTTGTACTGGATTGGCTATTGAATACTCGAGTATTGTTTTCCATTTTCTTTGATGTTCCGGCCTGTGTTTGCCGAAGTATTGATTCGTGTTGTGATGTCTGTCAATACATTGGTTATGTTTTGAACACCTTTGTATTGTTTTCATTCCATTGTGTGTAGACCTTCTCGGTCAAAGTTTACAGTTCCGCGTATGTTTAGCCTTGTGGGCCCCATGGCGGGGCTTACGGCGCTGTAATATTCCCTGAATAACTTGGGGGCGTTACAGTGATAGGCATACGTGAACCTTTGACTTGAGGTTTTAGTGGGAGATATACTTGTGACATTAAGTTAGTCATTAGAGTAGTTCGATCCAATCACCGGCTGGTGGCGTCAACCTCGAAGTGCAGCTTAGAGGAAAGTAGCAGCCTCTACTGAATACCAAGACATGATTCTTTCTCTTGTAAGTGAGCAGGTAGATATCCTATGCGGTTAATGGCAAATGAGACCATAAGTCTTAGGTCAAAACATTTAGAGATAGTTGTATTTTATATACGAGAGCTCGGGGTGATCTCAGTTTGCATTAAAAGATGCATAGAGTCAAGTTACAAGTTACAACATGGTTTGATATTACCTTGACCCTAATACATGAAACGAACCAACTCACCAATTATTCATCTTGCCCCCCCCCCCCCGATCCACTCACATGAGAATTATTTCACTTAACTTAGGAATGAATTGTTTAATGTGTGGGGAATATTTTATACACTTAGTGTATAAATTAGTCTTCATGAAATTATTATGTAGTGGAGGTTCTGGTATGTTTTGAGTATAAAACTAAAGCTACATCCTCAACTTGATGAGGACCAATTCGGCCATGAGTTCAAAAGAGGGGAGAGAGAAAGTGTTTCTTTTCTTCAAGTTCTTAATACTTGTATACGTTCTTGAAAGAAAATTAGAGAATACACTCAGAGTGTTTAATATAAATCATATTAGATCCTTCTATCAATTTCTAACCGTGTTCTTGGAGAACAAGTTGATAGAAATATTTTTCGGTCATCTTCCGGCGCGTGATACGTAGAGACATGGTGGTTTCAACGGGAATTTTCTAAAGCTTGTCGTTTTTTTCAACACTTAATCAAAGACTTCAAGGGTATTATTTCTATTTCATGCCTTGTTTTTCCTTTATTATATATTCGTATATAAGATGCTTGATCGACCCTCTTAGGGATTCGATTTTTATCCGGTTAGACCGATTTTATTTTTTCGCTGTGTAACTCGATTTTTTAATTACCCATGGGCATTAAAAGAAATATACTGCTCTTTGTTAGCTTGATATTATGATGTCAGAGCTAATTGATAGATGTATTGCGCGAGATAATATATCACTTGTGTCTGATGTCCTATTGCTTGGGGCTATTTATAACCTTAGAAATAGATTTGTTATAAATGTAGATGTTTGGCCGGTTGGTGAGATTGAGACAGCTCTAATTGGCGATTGTAGAATGTTTGGATTAAAGGCGATCCGCATTTAATGCTTTAGACATTCTATATGACTTTGCATTAAATGCTCTTCAGCGCGTTCGAACTGTTGTCTCTTTCGACCGCATTAAAATCTGTCCTATCAGCATTTAATGCTACTTTAACCGTGAATACTTTATGAATAAATAATATTTATATCACAACGGTTTAAAGCTTTTCTTCAGTCCTTTTGGATACGTGTTTTACTTTTCCTAAGTAAAACACCTACAACAAGATTGCTGCATCATACTTTCTTCAACGCTGTCGTATAATAATGTAGGCGCTGTAGGAATGGACTATGCAGGAAGATCTCTTGTTGTATAGACAGGCAGTATGAAGTTTCCTAATATCTTCCATACTTAGAGCGAAATGCTGACTTTGAAGACTTTATGCTGTATGGTGACAATTATCAAAACAAGGCTCTATATTTTTTTCCAATAATTTCCCTCTTTTTGATAATGCCAAAACTTCCTTGATAAGGAGAGGTTGTCTTCAAGTCTTCTGTCGAAAGATCTGATCTTCATAATTTAGTCTAAAAATTTGAACTACTCGCAGACAAGTTCTAATATAAAAAATCATACAGAACTAAGTGTATTACAACTTCACTTTTGATTAACGCGCATGCACAATTTTACAGGATGTAATATTATTGAATACAACTTAATCTATAAACTTTTCGCAGACAAGTTCTTACAGCTTGAGGATTATCAAGTTTTTATACTTATTAAACATTTCAATATTTCATCGTAATCAAAACAGTAAGACAGTAAAAATGAATTACGAGCTGTAATCTTTCAAGGCAACGAAATTTTATTGATAATCGAAATTACATGGCTTGGAATAAATGAAAATACTGTATCGGAGAGCATACAGTAGGATAAAATACATAGTACAACTAACAGAAGCTAGTCCCTATAATGTTGATGCTTTCAAGTCTTGCGAGAGGGGTCATGTTCGGTTCCTCTCCACCAGTTGATTAGGGAATCTCTACCTCAGTCCTTGTAGATGCTTCATCCTTCATAGGAGACATCGTAGGCGAGAATCCAATATTTAGGATGAGTTACCCAATCACCCTTCTTATGCTTAGACTTCATTTTGAGTTGCAAAGGTAGCTTTTCTTCTGCTAGTAGCCTCGAGAATTCATTTGCGGCATCCTCCAGTGTTTTGAATTTGTTGAACATGGCGGACTTCCTAATAAGCATACAAATGTATCTCAGCAGTTCATTATTTTCCATGCCTTTAATTCATCTATTGTAGGCTGTCGATCCGTTGGAAGAAATATCTCGGCAGGCTTTCTTACTGTATTTTTCCACAGAAAATTAGAATGCTGGAACTCAGATCGAGAACCAGTTACCCTGTAACCTTTTGCTCCTTGACCTGGCCTGGGTCCGTCCAGTCCTTCGATGGCAATTGCAATATTTTCCTCCAGAGCATCTTCCATTTCCCTCTCTCTCTCTATCTCTACAGTCTCCACTTTCTAGCAGCCTCTTTCGACTCTTCCCCCATTTTGGCATTGTCAAAATTTGAGACTTTGTCGTGAATATCCTGAAGGAGTTCCATATATTCGGCCTGTTTATCTTTCAGATCAGTGATAGTTTCAACCAGTCTTGCAACCATTGCTGTTAGATCGTTGATCTTGTGATCATGGTCAAGGAGCTTTGAGCCTGTGTATTCTAGGGCGACAACAGTCTTGGCTTCAGCAACACGGAACTTCTCTTGTTCTTGCTGTAGGATTCATTCATGATGCTGCTTCATTTGATTCAGAGCTTGCCATATTGCAGTGGGCATGAGGCGGAAAGCCTCTTCCACATCTGTAATAGCCCTTTGCAGCTTCGGGAGCTCATCTTGAGCTATTTCATGCATCCAGTCCAGTTCCTTTAATACATTGTACAATGACTTAACGGCATCCTGCAGGAACACTGTTTGGTGATCGATGGCTTCTAGTTGCTCGATACGTGCCTCTGTGCGCGTAGAGTGTGGGTGCACTATCTTGGAGTCAGACGGTTCTCCAAGCTGTTTGATAATCACATTGTGACGAGGTTTGCATGGCTCGTCATCAGCAAGGAAATCGTCATCTGATCCAGATGGGGATCCTGTAGAGATAGGAATTTAAACATGTTCAGAAGTAGGTGCTTCTGTAGGTTATGCTGCATGTTCTATCTAGGAGACAGAAGGGATTGATTCCTCCTGCCTCTGTTGGGTCTCGATAGTAGGAGGTACAAGAGGGACTGATTCCTCCTGCCGACTCTTAGCTTTTGCCTATTCCGGAAGTGGGACTGATTCCTCTTGGCATACGGTGCGAGTGGCTTCTTCCTCTATAGGCTTAACATATTCTTCTTTTACAGGAGGTGCTTCCTGTAGGAAGGAAGTAGCGACTTCTTCAGTGGTGACAGGGGGGACTGAATCCTCCTGAGTGGGTGCTGATGGGGGTTGCTCGGCAGATGTTCCTTGTTCATTTTCAGCCCTGGACTGAGCAAATTCATTCCCACGAGCCTCCTCACGGCTCAGCCTCAGACCTGCCTGAAGGTCATCATCATCTTTGTTGGAGTCGGAGTGGTGACTCGGGCTCTTGGGCTTGTTGGTGGATAGAGATTTCCCTTTCAGTCTCGTATTCTCCTTTGCACAAAGTGTGAAGAAATAAGCTCCTGGCAAAGGTATTCATCCCATTTGATTAGGACTTCGACATTTTGGGAGTCTGTTACTTCCAAGGCGAACAACTCTTCTTCCTTCCAGTCCTCCCATTTGTATAGGGTGTCGTAAGAGGCAACCCTGTATGATTTCCACACTTTTAAGCGCTCGTAAGCTTCCTCTGTTTGGACTTGAAGGAGAGTTTTATTAATGATATCAGTCGGGGAGGGACTCCGAATAGTAGTGGGTTCCACTGTCCGGTTGGGATTCTCGACAGGTAAGGGAGCCAGTGGAGAAGCGGGATCTATAACAGGGTGGGATGCCTTGTTTGGAGAGGGACTCCATACAGGGGGTGGGTTCCGTGTTTGGAGTGGTGGTTTTCAGCTCCAAAGGGGCAGCCGATTCACCAGAACCTTCTATTTTCATGAATGTCCTGTCATCCGTCATAGCCTCAAAAGGCTCAGGTTCTGCTGTAGGAGTAGTCAAAGTTCCTTCCAACGGGGTTGCGCCCTGTGGGATTGCTGTTTCGACATATACAGCTTGCGAAATTGCCTTAGTGGTCGCTGTAGCCACTGTGGTTGCTGTAAGGACAGCTTCCATCTTTGCAGATTTCTTGATTTTTTTCTTCTTCTTCTTCTTCTTCTTCTTGATTTTCTTCTTCGTCTTCTTCTTCTTCTTCTTCTTCTTCTTCTTCTTCTTCTTCTTCTTCTTCTTCTTCTTCTTCTTCTTCTTCTTCTTCTTCTTCTTCTTCTTCTCGACAGTTGTAGGCGATCTGCGCTTGGGAACACTTATTTTCTTGCGGACAACTTTCTTCTTGCTGTCAACCGATTTGGATTTTGAGGGAAGGTCAGTGACGTCCCTAGGATCTTTGGATGTTAAAAGGGAGAAGGGATCAGTCCTGTTGGCGAGAGCGAGTCCTTGTTGAACATTGATGGCTTCGAGCCACCAAGGACCGTCCTGACAAGAATCTTCTTGGCACTGGGTGACTGCTGTATGACACAGCTAGGCTCTGTTCTTTTGGACTGAATGAATCTGAACTGAACTGAATTGAACTAAATTGAACTGAACTGAAATATATATTAAGGGTCAATAATCATAATCATAATCATAATAATAATAGAAATAATAAATATAAGAAAATAATAATAAAAATAATAATATAATAAAATATAAATGATAAGTTGAGATCTATTTGATAAGGGTAAATTATAATAATATTAATGATATTAATAACAATAACGATAATAACTATAATAATAATAATATCAATAATAATAATAACACTCATAATAATGGTAAATAATAATAATAATAATCAACAACAACAACAACAATAATAAAAATTATGAATAATAATAGTAAATATTATTAGTAATAATAACAATAATAATAATTAAGATTAATAATAATAATAATAATAATAATAACATTGATAATAATGGTAAATAATAATAATAGTAATCAAAAACAACAACGATAATAGTAAATATTATTAGTAATAGTAACAATAATAATTAAGAATATTATTATTATTAATAATAATAATAAAATAATAATAATAATAATATTAATAATAATAATAACTGAACTGAACTGAATGGACCTGAACTGAACTAAACTGAAAAATTGAAATAAGTCCAAAAGAACAGGGCCCTAGTCAGGATATAGTTCAGTATCAAGCCAAATGATTTTCTAGCAGAGTCGGACTTTGATGCTTCCTCATGAAACCTCTTCAAGATGATCTGGCATAAGTTCACCTTTTCTCCATACATAATGGCCACCATCATCTTGAAGCGAAGACTTGTGCACATCTCAAATGCACATGTTCTATTCTCAACCACCCTGCAGCAAAACATGCAAATAAAGATATGGCAGGGTGAAGCTCTTCTTGTGACAAGACATATTGTAACACCCCCGATACATTCAGGAATATTACAGCGCCGTAAATCCTTTACGTAAGAATTTACAAGGCCAAAGAAATGAAATGACAATAACAGGTACCAACTTATGAAATCACTGAAATAAAATACAACAGTCTGGTTCAATACTGAGAATAAAAATATCCAATGAAGGGTTATTAATACATCACTAAAATCCAAATATTCATAAACTGACGACGTACTCGAGTACTTATTTAAATAACCAACAAACAACAGACATTAAACCCGGCCGGAACATCACTCTGCACCCTTGTCGTCATGCAACTCTAGTGGTTGTTTCCCCGCTCTCCTGGATCCTGAACATAAACAAATGCTCACCCCCGAAGGGGTTAGCACAACGATGCTAGTACAAGTACAATAATCATACAACAGTGATATAATCAACCATTATATCATAACAAGTTTCTCTAATGAGAAATATCAACAACACATATCATATCATAACAGTTTCAACATACTAATGGTATTCCAACGATCCAGCGCACACAGCTATAGATTCCCATGATGATCCCGTCAGACCAACACATGGTGGAACTACCTGTCCAACGATCCAGTGCACACAGCTATAGATTCCCATGATGATTCCCGTCAGATCAACGCATGGTGGACATATAATCACAACACATTTACACAATACAATCACATCATAACTGTCATAATATAAACGATTCTAATTAGAGTACTTGCCTCGGTTTGTTGACAAGAATAAAACTTCCACGAATATCAAAATACTCGAAGGTCGTCCCCTTCGATCAATCACATGTTAAGCTCGAACCTTAACAAAAGAAATAGCATATAATTCATCTCATGCCGTACAAACGTCTAACAATTCAAAAATTACGGTAGGAAGTCCTTAAAATGCAATCTGTCTGGATCGCTTAACGCACGCTACGCATCCTATGTAGCGTACGTTAATGATACTCATTAGCACACGCAGTACACACAGCCTAGTGTACGCTAACCATGCATGGGCAGTGCCTCACTGATCAGCCGACTGACTCGCCTGATGACTTAACGCATGCTAAGTTCCAAACGTGGTGTACGCTAAACGTACTCGATAGCACACGTTAATTCTTGTAGCTTAGCGCACGCTAAGCGTGCATGGCAGTTCACTGGAGGGCAGCAGGTTGTACAAATGCTGATGAAGTAAGCAAATTCCTCAGTGATGAATGTTTGTTATCCGACTACATGTTATGTTCATAAACTTTATGAATGATCTCACGGATAATAACAACTTCGAGATACGAGTATACGTATAATCATCCCAACACCATAATCCATCTTGATTACAATTCTCATGCGAAGTTCGGTGATCTCCGGTTGGTGCATTAGATTTTACTATCATTATACACATTCACACTTCATCTTGAAGTGAACTAACAATTCCAACTTATACGAAAGAATATTTCCTAAGATGATTCTTCCCTTAAGTCCTTAAAACCGAAAATAATATCACTTTCAATTTATGATCACTAAGATAACATAAATGACACGGATACCCAACTTCAGAATATTTCCCTCATCATTTGAAGTACTAGGATTCCAACTACAAGGTTCCAATGATAATATCTTAAGCATAGATGTTCCCAACTTCTAAATATGATGTTTGTTGAATAATTCACTAATGAAATTCAATATCTCGTTAGCATGATCATCTAATTCCTTAGAATCCAAATCTAAGGCTGGAGATAGATTGAGCATACCTTAATATGACGAAATTACTGAACCGCAAGGTAGAATCCGACTCCGGTTGGTTATATGCCGCTCCAAGGTGTTACATCTCTTCAATGATTACTCATAAGTGATATCCAATATTCAAGGATCACGTAGATGTGTTCTAAGTGTGTTAGGAGGATAATTATAGCTCTCTGGCCTCTCAAGAATGAAGAATGGACGGTGCTGACGGAGTTCACGGTTGATGGTTATCTCATTGTCTTGGACGGTGCTGACGATGGCAGTGACGTCAGAGCCCTTTTTGTTCGACGCATATTGGAACTCAGCGTCAACAAAGAATTCTTCAACAGTAAGTTCTATTGGGTTTTACGTGTATCTAATACAATAAATATGAGCAAAACACAGCGGAATAAATTAACGAAAAACCCAGACGAGGACCTACATGCAGTAATTTAATTGATTTATTAAGAGTTCGTTGAATTACCTTAGTTCGAAAAACAGATCTGAAACCTGGACCAAAAGCTGATTAAATCCTCTTCCTCTTTCGGTGATCCACACACGAACAACTGGTACAAGCCGGATTGCTAGATCCTAACGAATAATGTTGATAAACAGTACAACAAATAATTCCTTGCTAGAAGGATTTGTACTGTTGATCAAAATCAACTAAGGAAAGAAGACGGATATGGCCGAAACGGACTTCCCGGACTGGGAGCAGTTCGACCGAACAGTAGAGAAAGGGGGGTTGTTTTACAAAAATTAGGGTTGTGTAAGTTTTCTTATGACAACTCCTTGTCCAAGACCCTTTATTTATACTAAGTAAACCCTAGAGTCAAACTCTAATATTTGCTTAGTTGCCCCTCAACTTTTTAAATAATACAATACATATAATATCTCATATTATATATTACTTATTATTTAATCCTCTTATAAATATAATATCTTATATTATATTTATCTTTCCCAGTTGATATAATTAAATAATATAATATATAATGTCCTATATTATATATTACTCATTATTTAATAAATATAATATCCAATATTATATCGATTAATTATTCTTGCTTGTCTTTAGTTGTCGTATGTGTGACCCAAAAGGCTTATATTATGTTGGCAATTATTTAATATCTTATTATATAATAAATCATAAGCAGTCTCTAGCAAGATATTATGACTACCCAAATAATATAAGTTTATAGTCCATTAAACCATTTAGCGTGTCAAATCCCTTTGTCGCGCGATATCATATTTGAACTAGGTCATGGAAATTGTCATACTTATTATGTTCAAATGCTTTCTTGATCTTAAGTAGACTGATTGAATCAAATGACTCTTCATTTGAGCATGTCCATGCATTTCATTGAGTCCTACTCATCGAGGTGCCTAGTAGATATCTCTCTCACTAAAAATAGGTACAAGTCCCCATTTCGATTATTCATTGACCTCTACATGACTCCCACTAATCCTGATCGCTAACCATTATGATCACCATGTTTCAGATGACGTTGGATTACGTCAAGGCATATCAGTTATCATGTTGGACTCTATGATAATCTCAGGTTCAAGGATTTATTGACATACTGTTATATTGAGATTCACTTATGACATTTCCATGCGGTGATCTCAATGCGGGTCTGTCCAATATTGGTTCTCCAACCAATACCCATAAGATTGATCCGTGCTATACGCATAATCATCCGATGATTATCAATCAAACTTATAGTAGTATATTAATTTCTTGAGTCTCTACTCAACGCGATTAGACCAGGGACATTTGAATAATCTTATTATTCGTGAATAATAATTATTCGATTATTATAATATTAAAACATGCACATATTATAATAATCAACGAGAAATAAATGATATCAAATAACTTTATTTAAATGTGACAATTACAAATATAGGCACATCGAATATCCTAGGGCACTATTCCCAACAATCTCTCACTTGCACTAGGACCATTCATTCATGACATTTAGTCCCATCGATCTCGCATGCTCAACATGTAATATCCGCAATTTCGAATTTCGGTAATTTTCTTTTTTTTCGGCGGAAGTCCATTTTGACGACTCGCTCATGACCGTTTCATCATTTCGAGAATGATTAATTCTGTACTTTTTGTCATCCGAGTTCGTTTCGGTATCGTTTTGTTGAGTTCCGAGCTTTTTAGCGACTTTTCCGCACTCGAGTTTGATTCTCGCGAATCTCGTCCGAAACTATTATTTCGAGTTTCTCGTAAGTTGATTTAATGTTATTATTCATGTTGCGAGCTTTGGTTTGGTGTTTCGATCGCGTATCGTAATTTTCGGACGTTTTGGGCCATTTTCGTAATTTCCCAAAGTTTTAGGTAATTACTTCCGTTGTCGAATTCCGAGCCTTCGGGTGGTCGGAATTGTGTGTTCTCTTAGCTTTTAGATTCGTCTTTGTGAGTATGTCGTAACCGTATCATCGATTCATATTCAGGTTCGGGTTTCGGGGTCGTTCGGGCCGTCGGAGTTGGCCCCGACCGACATGGCCGGGCAATCTGGGCCCAGCCGCATCGCCGAGTCACGGCCGTAGTGCTCGGCAGCTTCGCCGAGTCACGGCCGGCGTTTCGGCAGCCTTCTGCCGAGCAGCCGCACTGCGGGTCGCGGCACATGCTTGCAGGGCCGCGCACACTCGTGGCATTTTTCGCCAAACCGATCAGACGGTGCCGCGCACATGCCGGCCGGCCGCGCACACCGCCGACCACCGGGAGCCATTTTTGGTCTGTGCCGCGCACACTCCCGCTGGGCCGCGGCACACTGGTGCTTCTATTTATGGCCCTGCACACGGGTTTTTGGCCATTTTTCTCCTTCTTCTCCTTCTCTTCCGCGGCTGAGGGTGATCTTACCATGGAGCCATGTTGTTTAACAACAAATCCATGAAGTTCTTGAGGTTATATCATTGATCAATCATCCATTATCATCCTTTGATCCAGCGAATCAAGGTAATCTTCCTTAGAACCCTAAATTCTTGAATTTGGGGGGTTTTTGCGTTTTTGTCCGATTCGTTCCGTATTATTGATTAATTCATGATGGGTATGATTAATCTTGGTAGTATTATTGTGTTTAACATCATTTAATCCATTGTTCTTCGTCGAATCGAAGTATATTTCTTGATTTCCTTCGAATTGACTTTGTGGGGGATTTGTCCTCGATCTCGTTTTTCATCAGTTTTTGATGGATCGATTATGGTTAAATGATGTTGTTAAATATATTATATGGATTTTATATCCATATTTCAACTTGGAATTCCGTTTTCGTGTTTTTTCGGGACGAATCGTGTTCTTGGCCGTTTTGGGGAAAACGCTTGAACTTTCGTCATTCGTTCTTTGAATTCAACGGCTTTAAGTCGTGTTAGGGAATTCATTTCATTATTGTTATTGTCCTTCGTAGTTTATGAACGCGAGTTGGCGATCGGTGGAGTCGGCGGGTTCGTAGTCGGTTCGTGTCAACTTACTCCAGTCGATTCTCCGCGTTGTTCTTATTCGAGGCAAGTACCTTGCCCATACTATTCTTGTCTTGTGGATATGATAATTGGTGATCGTATTGGTGTATTTGTTTGTTTGTTTGAAATGTGTTTTCAAAAGATTCGGCTAGCCTCGTTAAAGGCTCACCTTCAAAACGCGTGTGTTTTGTAAATTGTGTGGGTTGTAAGTGACTATGTGAATCCTATGGATATGTTTGGTGTTGATGATGCACTTGGTATTTGCGTGTGGACGTATATTGTTTCATTTCGGTGCATTGTGGTTTGATGTGGTGTTTTGCTAAGTGTTTGATGCCTCTGGGTGAATTGTTTGGATATCCTTGGTGTGATATGTAACACCCCAAACTAGGCGGATATTACAGTGCCGTGGACCCCCGACTGGGACCCACTTGTAACACCCCCGATATATTCGGGAATATTACAGCGCCGTAAGGATTTACAAGGCTGAAGAATTGAACATGCATAAAAAGGTACTAACGAACGGAAATAACGAAATTACAATACAACAGTTCTGACCAAATACAGAAATAATACAATTGTTCAACAGAACTCAATAATACATCCCCAAATTCAAATCCATCACAAAAGACTTCGTACTCGAGTACTTATTGAAATAACGAATAAACAACAGATAAATAAACCCGGTCAGGACATCACTCTGCACCCTCGTCGTCATACAGTTCCAGTGGTTGTTTCCCCGCTCTCCTGGATCCTGAACACAAACAAAATGTTCACCCCCGAAGGGGTTAGCACAACGATGCTAGTACAAGTACAACAACATATTATTCATATCTCACGAAGAATAATAACGTAAATGACAAAGTACCAACGAGTCTTCTCCTACGAGAAACTCAAACATAACATACACAACTGATAATCACAACATGATATCAATACATACACATGGTAATTCCATCGATCCAAATGCTCACCGCTAGAACCCACGATGATCCCGTCAGACCAACCCGTGGTGGAAAAACCCGTCCGATGATCCAGCGCACGCTAGCATAGATCCCCCGATGATCCCATCGGACCAACACGAGGTGGACATACAATAACGACATACATGCACGACAATATGTATAACAACAATACATAAAATAATTAAGGTACTTGCCTCGATTTGAAGACAATAACAACACTTCCACGAAAATGAACACTCGAAGATCGTCCTCCTCAATCAATCACGTAACGAGACCAAACCTTAACAAAAGAAATGACATAGGATTTATCTCACATCGCATTTAATGTTTAACAATTCGATTCACGGCCAAAAGTTCATAAAATGCACTGCTGACCGCTTAGCGCACGCTAAGTACTCTGTGTAGCGTGCGTTAAGTCTGCCCGATAGCGCACGCAAACAACAAAGACTAGCGTACGCTAACTATGCATGGTCAGTACTTCACTGACCAGCCAACTGACTCGTCTGATGGTCTAGCGTACGTTATGTACCGAACGTAGCGCACGCTAACTCGTGCTCGATAGCGCACGTTAAACTCCATAGCATAGCGTGCGCTATTCGCATGGCGCCATCGCCGAAAGCAAGATTCTTGCCATGATTGAAACAATGAAATCTTGCGTGATAATTTATGTTACTTCCATGAATACCATGTTTATATCCTTATGAATGATTTACGGATAAAGACAACTTCGGATTCAATGATATGCATACCAATATAAAACCATATTCCATTCCGACTACAATTCTTCATATGACGATCCGAAAAGTTTAACGGTTGATATCAACACCTCTATATCAATCCATATTATCATGCTGAAGTTGTTAAACGTTCTATCTATACTAGATAAATCCTTCCATGATCAAACCTTTAGATTTATCCAACAATAATGATTGTTAAAGTCAAGTCCATGATTATTATGAAATCATCTACTAGATTCGAATTACCAATGATAAAAGCTTCTCTTCACATATTCAGTGTAATACGATTCGAATCAAGATGATCATAATCAAGGTACTCAAGGTTTAATCATCTTAGTATTCCAAACATGATATACTTGGATAATTCATCTATGAAAATCCATATCTTGTTAACATGATCATCCAATCGTTAGAATCCAACTCTAAGTCTTGAGATAGATTGGACGTACCTTAATACGATGAAAATCACTGAACCGTATGGTAGAATCTAACTCCGGTTGGTTGTATGCCACTCCAAGGTGCTATTCCACTTCCATGAACATTCCCAAGTGATAACCAATATGTAAACACCAACAAGATGTGTTCTAAGTGTATAGAAGTATTACTACAGCTCTCTGAACTCTCAAGGATGAGGAAAGGGCGAAAGAAATGAAAGCCAAAACGGTTGTTGTCCCATTTATAATATTCTGCATTATTGACAAGTTAGCGCACGCTACTAAGCATTCCTTAGCGTGCGCTAATAATGGTTGACTTCAGAATTGTCCGGGTGCGTCCGCGGGAATCTTATCCGGGCCCATGTCCCGGCTGGCGCACGTTCTAGCCGTCCCGCTCAATAATTGAGTTCTTAGCGCACGCAACTCCTATCTTCATAGCGTGCGCTAATAATGGCCCGATAGCGCGCGTTAAGATACATTCTTAGCGTGCGCTATCACGAGGTTGCTTGAGCAATTTTGCATGTTTCTATACTTATGTACAATGATATCAATGCGCGAAATATCATACTCCAATAATCAAAATCACCAATCCGAAAAATACATGGTTTGAATACAGATGAAATACACTGTAATAAATCCGGATATTACATACTCTCCTACTAAAAAGGAGTTTCGTCCCGAAACTCAAGACGAAAATAACTCGGGATATCTAGACTTCATTTCAGTTTCCGTTTCCCAGGTGGCTTCTTCCATTCCGTGACGTGACCACTGAACTTTGACCAAAACAATCGGTTTGTTTCTCAGTTGCTTAACTCGACTCTCGAGTATCTTGACTGGTATTTCTTCAAACGTCCCATCCTGTGCGACATCGATCTCGCCGAAATCAATGATATGACTGGGGTCTGGTATATACCTCCGTAACTGGGATACGTGGAACACGTTATGAACATGGTACAATGACGGCGGCAATGCCAATCTGTATGCCAACTCCCCAACTCTCTCGAGGATCTCAAATGGTCCGATATATCTCGGACCCAGCTTTCATTTTCTTCCGAAACGAAAGATCCCCCGAGTAGGAGAAACCTTCAAAAGTACGTGATCTCCAGTACTGAACTCTAATGGGCGGCGACGTACGTCCCCGTAGGATTTCGCGACTCAAGGCCAATCACTTTCACGGATCAAGGCTATCTTCTTTCGAGTCCGCTCGATCAACTCGCCCTGCTCCGATCAAGTCCGATTTAATCGTCCCAGCACAAGGGTGATCTGCATCTCCTTCCGTATAATGCCTCAAACGGTGCCATCTTAATGGAAGCATGCCAACTATTGTTGTAGGTAAATTCCATCAACGGTAGATGAACTTACCAATCGTTTGACCAATCTAAGGCACAGGCCCTTAGCATGTCTTCCACCGTTTGGATAGTCCCCTCAGATTGTCCGTCAGTCTGCGGGTGATAAGTCAGATCTTGAAGTTGATTCGGTCCCCAAGGCCTTATGAACTGCTTTCCAAAAGTGAGACACAAAACGGCCGTCTCGATCAGAAACAATGGTCTTTGGCGTACCATGCAATCGAACTATCTCCGAAATAAATACTCGTGCCAACCTCTCTGGTCCCCACGTATCCTTAATGCCTAGAAAATGAGCCGATTTGGTTAAATGATCAACTATCACCCAAATCATGTTCATTCCTGTCCTGGTTTTCGGCATATTAGTGATAAAGTCCATTGATATGTCCTCCCACTTCCATTCAGGAATCGGGAGCGGCTTCAACATTCCAGCATGCCGTTGATGCTCGATCTTAACCTGCTGACAAGTCAAGCATTTCGAAACATAGTCCGCTACGTCTTTCTTCATGTTGCCCCACCGTAAATTCTCGCTTTAAGTCCTTATACATCTTATGGTGCCCGTGGATAGAATAGGGCGAACTATGAGCTTCCTTCATAATCGTCTGCTTTGAACATCAACATCGGGGACGCAGAGTCGGTTCTGAAATCTCAAAACTCCATCGTCATGAATTATGAATCCGGGGGCCTTTCCTTTGATCACTTCATCATGTAACCGAATCATCAGAGGATCATCTGCCTGTCTAGATTTGATTTCTTCGGTTAAAGATGAAGTTATTTCCATCACGCACAGTTGTCCTTGGACTCTTTGCAACCATACTTCAATCCCTTCACGAATCATCTCTCGTTGAAGGCTAAGTTGGGATGTCAGCATCTCCAGCATCTGAATAGAGACAGGCTTGCGGCTAAGTGCATCGGCCACTACATTCGCTTTGCCTCGATGATATAAAATCTCCAAGTCATAGTCCTTAATCAGTTCTAACCATCTTCTTTGCCGCATGTTCAACTCTTTACATCGAATATGTACTTGAGACTCTTATGATCTGTAAAGATCTGGCAGTGAGTCCCGTACAGATAATGCCTCCAGATCTTCAAAGCAAAAACTACTGCTGCTAGTTCCAAATCATGTGTCGGGTAATTCACTTCATAAGGTTTCAGTTGTCGTGACGCATAAGCGATCACCTTATCATTCTGCATCAACACGCACCCAAGTCCTTGGTTTGAAGCATCACTGTAAACTATGAATCCTCGAGTTCCCTGCGGAAGTGATAGAATCGGTGCTGTCGTCAATCTCTTCTTTAACTCATCAAAACTAATCTGACACGACTCGTTCCACTCAAACTTTTGAGTTTTCTGCAGAAGTCGAGTAAGTGGGCGGGAAATTTTAGAAAACCCTTCCACGAATCGACGATAATATCCAGCAAGTCCTAAGAAGCTTCGGACTTCTTTCACGTTCTTTGGAGGCTCCCAATCCATAATTGCTTCGATCTTCTAAGGATCTACTCGGACTCCTTCAGCTGACACCACATGGCCGAGGAACATTACTTCCTTTAGCAAGAATTCACACTTAGAAAGTTTGGCGTACAATTGTTCGTTTCTCAAAAGTTCCAATACAATCCGCAAATGCTGCGTATGTTCTTCCGGCTCTTAGAATATACCAAAATGTCATCAATAAACATGACCACAAATTTATCCAAAAATTCAATGAACACACGGTTCATCAATTGCATAAATACAGCAGGTGCGTTAGTGAGACCAAACGGCATCACTACAAACTCATAATGCCCGTAGCGAGTTCTGAACGCTGATTTCGGAACATCAGATTCCTTAATCCTCAGTTGATGATATCCTGATCTTAGATCGATCTTAGAAAATACTGTTTCCCCTTGCAGCTGGTCGAACAGATCATCAATCCGTGGTAACGGATATTTGTTCTTAATCGTCATCTTGTTCAGCTCTCGGTAGTCAATACACAGTCGGAGCGACCCATCCTTCTTTCGGACAAAAAGAACTGGCGCTCCCCAGGGCGAAATGCTTGGCTGAATATAGCCCTTGTCCAGTAACTCTTCTAGCTGCTTCTTCAGTTCGTACATCTCGGTAGGTGCCATACGATACGGTGCCTTGGAAATCGGTGTAGCTCCAGGTTCCAGCTCAATGGTAAATTCCACATCCCTTCGTGGAGGTAGTCCAGGTAACTCGTCAGGAAACACATCTGGAAATTCGTTCACAACAGGAATGGATGAAAGTTCCACAATTTCGTCTTCTTTCTTCATTGCGTAACACGAGCATCTTGCATGCTCCCGTTTCAACAATTTGTGACTTTCATCGCCTTGATCAATTTTCCTGAGCTTCCCGGTTTCCATCCCTCAAACAGAATCTCGGAACCATCGTCCGCGATCAGCGAGATATTCCTCCTTCGGTAGTTTACAATTGCTCCATATCGATTAAGCCAATCGTCTCCGAGTATCGTGTCATCTCCTTGCATTTCTATCACGATCGATTTGAGAGCCACTCTTCTCCAAATGATACTGGGAAATTTCTAGTTTCTAAATTTCCGACAATCCTCTCTCCACTCGGTAAACCAACAACATAAGGTTCACAAGCATGAAAACCGGAAATATTCAAACGATTTACACAAGACAAAGATACGAAAGAATGTGTAGCTCCTGTATCGAATAAAACGCTAACTGGCTGGGAAAAGATCTGGACAAGACACGATGCGACAAAGAACATCTTGATCGTCTGTCCTCCTCATCTCGTACAGACGTGGGGGAGCAGATCCGGCACTCGATGTCCCCTTTCGGTCCCATTGTCCTCTGCCTCGTCCGCGGCCAAAATTTTGAGGCATCTGAACACTTTGCTGCGTCTGTGGAATACTGGCCTCCTTCTGGACTGGCTGTGGTGTACGGGCTCTAAAAGACTTTGCAGCCTCTTCACAAAACACCGCCCGATATCCCTATCGTCCACAATCAAAACAAGTCATGGAAGGAAGGGGGCAATTCCGTCGATAGTGCCCCGTCTGGGCGCAGTTAAAGCATTTCCTGGTAACATCAGTAATAGTCGATGTCGTTCCGAAGTTCTTTCCGCTCCTAGCTGGGTGCGGAGGTTTCTTGAAAGAGTGAAAGGATGACTGGGCCTTACGGCCTCACGTTTCTTGTGCTCGTAAAAGTACCAGAGACTTTCGCTTCTTGGATTCTCAAATTTTGTCCATGGTCCGCTTCCTTGATCTCATACGCCAACGCCTTATCCTGGTATTGACGGAGTGTGGTACATTCAAATCCGGACATGTACCTGGATTTCTGGTTTCATCCTCATATCGAAATGGATCATCATTTCTCGCATCTGCTCACGGATGTCGAACAAATGCCACTGTTGGTTAAATGTCTTAATCGCACGGGATACTGCACATCAAGGTCAGGCGAGAAAAACTCCCGAACTTTGGCTTCCCTCACAGTGACGAGGGCAATCGAGCTTCCATCATCAATCTAAACTCTGTCCAATCGGCATCATGGTCTACAGCCGGATGGCTTCCCACCATTCGACGCTCCCTATCGTAAAATATTGAGCGATAGAGGCTCTCCGGTCATCCAGGCGATTAATTCCGGCAAAGATTTTCTCCAGTTCTTTCAACCAATGATCCTGTGTGGGAGTCTCGTAAATACCGTCGAATTTGGGTGGTTGCATCTTCGCCACCTCTTGCACCCACCGGTCACCTCGATTTCCCATGTCCGGGTTCCCTTGTCTCTCTCCTCGCCGTAGTCCCACCGCCACTTGCATTCGGTCCACGACTGAGCGAACCGAGTCATCCGGTTCACAACTTGACGAAGGATCTCTGCACAGAGGATCTGGTTCATTATTAATAGATTGTTGCGGCTCGCCCGAGCTATGATCGCCTCGGTTAGAAGGCGACGCTTCCCTTTCGGCATTTCTCCGTCCGCGTCCACGACCGCGACCACGTCCACGTCCGCCTCTCAACATACTGTAAGCATAAATACTCAATATACAGGAAACAACATCGTTCTAATATTCGAGTATAAAGAGACACAACATGTAAAGAACAAGATAGAGTTTAGGAACTTACAACCACTGTTCGCATGTAGACGTAGGCAGTGCAGTGATGTCATTTACGACCGGTTACCTCAAAAGACATAAATGACCCCTATTTTAACCCAACGGCCAAGATATCCATAATCTTAGCTCCGATACCATATTCTGTAACACCCCCGATATATTCGGGAATATTACAGCGCCGTAAATCCTTTACATAAGGATTTACAAGGCTGAAGAATTGAACAGGCATAAAAAGGTACTAACGAACGGAAATAACGAAATTACAATACAACAGTTCTGACCAAATACAGAAATAATACAATTGTTCAACAGAACTCAATAATACATCCCCAAATTCAAATCCATCACAAAAGACTTCGTACTCGAGTACTTATTGAAATAACGAATAAACAACAGATAAATAACCTTGGCCAGACATCACTCGCACCCTCGTCGTCATACGGCCCATGGGTTGTTTCCCGCTCTCCCGGATCCCGAACACAAACAAAATGTTCACCCCCGAAGGGGTTAGCACAACGATGCTAGTACAAGTACCACAACATATTATTCATATCTCACGAAGAATAATAACGTAAACGACAAAGTACCAACGAGTCTTCTCCTACGAGAAACTCAAACATAACATACACAACTGATAATCACAACATGATATCAATACATACACATGGTAATTCCATCGATCCAGCGTTCACTGCCTAGAACCCACGATGATCCCGTCAGACCAACCCGTGGTGGAAAAACCCGTCCGATGATCCAGCGCACGCTAGCATAGATCCCCCGATGATCCCGTCGGACCAACACGAGGTGGACATACAATAACGACATACATGCACGACAATATGTATAACAACAATACATAAAACAATTAAGGTACTTGACTCGATTTGAAGACAATAACAACACTTCCACGAAAATGAACACTCGAAGATCGTCCTCCTCAATCAATCACGTAACGAGACCAAACCTTAACAAAAGAAATGACATAGGATCTATCTCACATCGTACGAATGTTTAACAATTCGATTCACGGCCAAAAGTTCATAAAATGCACCGCTGAATCGCTTAGCGCACGCTAAGTACTCTGTGTAGCGTGCGTTAAGTCTGCCCGATAGCGCACGCAAACAACAAAGACTAGCGTATGCTAACTATGCATGGTCAGTACTTCACTGACCAGCCAACTGACTCGTCTGATGGTCTAGCGTACGTTATGTACCGAACGTAGTGCACACTAACTCGTGCTCGATAGCGCACGTTAAACTCCATAGCATAGCGTGCGCTATTCGCATGGCGCTTATCTTTGAGCAAGAACTGCTTCTTGCCATGATTGAAACAATGAAATCTTGCGTGATAATTCATGTTACTTCCATGAATACCATGTTTATATCCTTATGAATGATTTACGGATAAAGACAACTTCGGATTCAAGGATATGCATACCAATATAAAACCATATTCCATTCCGACTACAATTCTTCATATGATGATCCGAAAAGTTTAACGGTTGATATCAACACCTCTATATCAATCCATATTATCATGCTGAATTTGTTAAACGTTCTATCTATACTAGATAAATCCTTCCATGATCAAACCTTTAGATTTATCCAACAATAATGATTGTTAAAGTCAAGTCCATGATTATTATGAAATCATCTACTAGATTCGAATTACCAATGATAAAAGCTTCTCTTCACATATTCAGTGTAATACGATTCGAATCAAGATGATCATAATCAAGGTACTCAAGGTTTAATCATCTTAGTATTCCAAACATGATATACTTGGATAATTCATCTATGAAAATCCATATCTTGTTAACATGATCATCCAATCGTTAGAATCCAACTCTAAGTCTTGAGATAGATTGGACATACCTTAATACGATGAAAATCACTGAACCGTATGGTAGAATCCAACTCCGGTTGGTTGTATGCCACTCCAAGGTGCTATTCCACTTCCATGAACATTCCCAAGTGATAACCAATATGTAAACACCAACAAGATGTGTTCTAAGTGTATAGAAGTATTACTACAGCTCTCTGAACTCTCAAGGATGAGGAAAGGGCGAAAGAAATGAAAGCCAAAACGGTTGTTGTCCCATTTATAATATTCTGCATTATTGACAAGTTAGCGCACGCTACTAAGCATTCCTTAGCGTGCGCTAATAATGGTTGACTTCAGAATTGTCCGGGTGTGTCCGCGAGAATCTTATCCGGGCCCATGTCCCGGCTGGCGCACGTTCTAGCCGTCCCGCTCAATAATTGAGTTCTTAGCGCACGCAACTCCTATCTTCATAGCGTGCGCTAATAATGGCCCGATAGCGCGCGTTAAGATACATTCTTAGCGTGCACTATCACGAGGTTGCTTGAGCAATTTTGCATGTTTCTATACTTATGTACAATGATATCAATGCGCGAAATATCATACTCCAATAATCAAAATCACCAATCCGAAAAATACATGGTTTGAATACAGATGAAATACACTGTAATAAATCCGGATATTACACCACTAGGTGAATGAAAATGAATGAATTACACAGGGTGAATGTAGTACCGAACCACATTACAACAATAATTACTCCGATGAGGAGTTTCATACCACACATCAAGGATAATACAGAATACATGTATATTTTATATGGAGATAAAATATACAACACTGAGTGAAACGGAGTATCCAAATGAAAGTCTGCAGCGGAAAATAACGAACAACAACATGAATAACTGAAAGATCGGGGGCCCTACTAGTATCACTGGGACTCCTTGCCGTCAACATGCTATTCCCGTGCCTTTGCCTTACCATGACCTGAAAAACAAAATCCTCAAATGGGTCCGCATACGTAACAACAATCCTCAAGGGTTGAAAATACACAATCATGATTTAACTGAAGTTATGAAATATCCTTAATTATGAATTACGCTGAAGAGGAGTATCATAGTACGCCCGTAGTGTTCTGTGCAAGTGTACAAGACGAATGACCGGACACACCCGTCCTTGTACCTAATTAGTCTCACGGGGTTAAGCTTTACCGTGTGCACGGTCCAATGTATCGGTGAACCCAGTACATGACCATCGTGTGCTCGACTAAAAATTCCACACATCCGCACCCGGCCACGCAATACGAACCCAGAAGGTCATATCAACGAGAATGACCATAATGAATATCAATGAATAATAATTCGACAAGTTCAAGAATGACTCACCGAAATGGAAATAACAGTGAAGTGATTGATAACTCAATGAAATGATTGGAACCGTCGTTCCTCGTGAAAGAAGTGATTATTCGGCAATTACAAATCTCAATATGGTTAATACAATGATGAATGAATTATGATTATGAATGAACAACAACAAAAGGAATGAATATCCTTTTAACCGAGTAAGAATTAACTTACTCAACACCGATGAAGAGTATCCATCCATGAACAACGTCCTAAATGAAAAGTCGGTCGCTCGAACAACCTTGAATAACACAATTACCAATAATCCGTTCAATACACGTATCAAACACGATTATAACCAACTCAAACGTCGATACAACGATAATCAAACTCATCGGGGCATTCAAACAAATACGTAGCAAATATCCTTCCCGTTGGTTACAACCAAACCCAAATTATCAAAACCAAGTTTCAAATGTTTGATTCAAACCAGCAAAACAATATCAATGGCCTCAATAATCCAATAGGAATCCACAATTCAAGATTACAACAACATCAATCGGAAAATCCCCAAATTAACCGAAGTCAACCCCAAGGGTTCTTGAAATAATCCCCAAAATAGCCATTAAATCCATAGGAATACATTTATCCAAGGTAGACAATTCATATCTAATATATTCCAACAACAATCCAAGCTTAAACGAAGAAATCGGAAAGAAAAACCCAAAAATCCGAAATTCTAGATCCAAGAGATTAATACCTTTAATTTGATGTTTTGGAGATGATGAAGTGATGATTAATCCAACTCAAAGACTTGAAGATGATGATTGATGATTACACCTCGAAGAATACTCTTCAAATCGCTCCAAATCGCCCGGAACCGATGAGAGAATGTGAAGAAAATAACAAATGCCGAAAACTGGGCTAACTGTCCAATTTATAGTGATTCCAGCTTAGCGCGCGCTAGCCCCTATGCTTAGCGTGCGCTAACGGGTGTTTTGGGTAGTCCAGTACCCACTGTCCGTCAACGGTAGCGCGCGCTACGTACCTTTGGTAGCGTGCGCTACGGATGTACAATTGGCGTGCGCTAACCCCAAATGTTAGCGTGCGCTAACTAATTATCTGATGCCCAGTACTGGAGTCCAGAAACCTTCTGTCCTATGATCTGATCTCGGTAGCCTGTGCTACATCCAACAATTAGCGTGCGCTACTACACCGTTTGCGTACGCTAAAACCACTCGCAACGTGCGCTATGAATTAATTCAATTCAGCCCAGTAACCACTGGACTCAACCTGATCCGACCTTAGCGAGCGCTACACCGACTGTATAGCGTGCGCTACTCCGGATCACTAGCGCGCGCTACTTACCATTCATAGCGTGCGCTACCTACAATCCCAACTGCAGTCCAGTGCCTTCTGGACTGCCTGCTCAACTACACTAGCATGCGCTAGTGTTGAGAGGTGGCGTGCGCTACCCGTACTCAATTAGCGCACGCTAAAGAGAGTACGTAGCGTGCGCTACTCCTCTCACACAACACACTATGAATATCACAACGATGATAAACACGACACGAAACTCCGTCTAGATTGATGATGAATTACGACTGATACTCGATACGATTACTCTGAACGATGAATACGATGATTGAATATGAGTGACAAGTGATCATTAATGAGTGAAAATTACTGAGTGACAATTACTGAATGATAAATACTGAATAATGACTGAATTACAACCGGGTATTACATACACCCCCCCTTAAAAGAGTTTCGTCCCCGAAACTAAGGGTCAAACAACTTGGGATAACTCTCCCGCATACTATCCTCGGTTTCCCAAGTAGCCTCTTCGACTCCGTGCCTAGACCACTGAATTTAATCAAAGGAATCGTCTTGTTCCTCAACTATTTGATTCGCCGATCTAAAACTCGTATAGGACGTTCCTCATATGAATGATCATCGGCGATCTCGATTCCGCCAAACTCAAGTATGTGACTCGTGTCGGCAACATACTTCCATAACTGAGATACGTGAAACACATTATGAATTCGGCTCAATGCCGGAGGTAAGACCAATCGATAAGCTAGCTCGCCTACTTGATCCAAAATCTCAAACGGTCCAATGAATCTCGGACTCAACTTTCCCCCTCTTCCCAAAATGGAAGATACCACGACTCGGGGATACATTGACCAAAACATGGTCACCTGTCTTGAACTCTAATGGTCGACGACGATTATCTGTATAAGATTTCTGTCGACTCCGAGCGGTCAACAAACGACTCCTGATCAAAGCTACCTTCTCACGGGCGGCTATAAGCATATCGGCTCGGTGTCGATTGATTCTGATAAGTTATCCCAACACAAAGGAGATCGACAACGACGACCATACAAGGTGCCATCTTAATCGAAGAATGCCACTATTATTGTACGTGAACTCGATCAACGGTAGTTGGGCTTCACAATCGCCTTTCCAATCGAGGACACATGCCCTAAACATGTCCTCCAAAGTCTCAATAGTCCTCTCTGATTGTCCGTCGGACTGAGGATGAAAAGCTGTACTGAGATTAAGCTGAGTTCTCATAGCACGATGAACTGATTTCCAAAAATGAGACACGAATCGTCCGTCACGATCGGAAACTATACTCTTAGGAGTACCGTGCAATCTCACTATCTCTTTGATAAACAACTGGGCAAGTCTCTCGGGACCCCACATATCCTTAATCTCAAGGAAATGAGCCGATTTAGTTAAGCGATCCACAATTACCCTAATTGTATTCATGCCACGACGACTCTTCGGCAAAACTCGTGATGAAGTCCATAGAAATATCCTCCCACTTCCACTCTGGAATAAGGAGAGGTTTCAGCATGCCCGCCGGTCGCTGATGTTCTATCTTGACTTGCCGACAGGTTAAGCATCTCAAAACAAATTGCGCGACTTCTCGCTTCATATTACTCCACCAGCAATCTTGTTTCAAATCTTTATACATCTTGCTAGACCCCGGATGAACGGAATAAGGGGTAGCATGAGCTTCTCTCAAAATCAAGTTCTTCAACTCGTTATTCGCCGGTACGCACAACCGATTCTTAAAATGCAAAAGTCCATCCTCGTGGACCACAAAGCCAGGGGCTTTCCCCTGAGCCACATCCTCACGGATGCATATCAATGATGGGTCTGAACCCTGATTCTCTCTGATTGCCTCCTCAAGTGACGATGAAATCTCTAACATACAAAGCTGTCCCTGAACTTGCTAAAGCCAGACCTCGATCTCGGGTCTAAGGAATTCCTGATGAAGCTCCTTCTGAACTGTTAAACGAGCAAGCATCTGCTCCTGAACGGACTTACGACTCAAGGCGTCGGCGACAACATTCGCCTTGCCTGGGGGGTAAAGGATCTCGATATCGTAATCTTTGATTAGTTCCAACCACCGTCTCTGTCGCATATTTAACTCCTTCTGAGTAAGTATATACTTTAAACTCTTGTGATCGGTGAAGATCTGACAGGTGACGCCCAAAAGGTAATGACGCCAAATTACAACGCGAAAACCACGGCTGCCAACTCCAGGTCGTGGATCGGATAATTAACCTCGTAAGGTCTCAATTGTCGTGATGCATAGGCAATAACCTTCCCATTCTGCATGAGTACTCATCCGAGACCCTGTCCGGACGCATCGCTATAAACCACAAATCCTTCCGTCCCTTGCGGCAAGGAAAGAACAGGTGCCGAAATTAACCGGCTCTTGAGTTCCTCAAAACTCCGCTGACACGTGTCGGACCACATGTATTTCTTATCCTTACGCAAAAGGTTCGTCAATGGTTGGGCAATTTTGGAGAATACTTCCACAAACCGCCGATAATAACCGGCTAATCCGAGAAAGCTTCGGATTTCCTTAACATTCTTCGGAGATAACCAATCTTGGATAGCCTCCGTCTTCTGAGGATCAACATGCACTCCATCTGATGAAATTACATGCCCGAGAAAAGTCGCTTCGGACATCCAGAACTCACATTTGGAAAACTTTCCATAAAGTTGCTCTCGTCTCAACACGTTGAGAACCTAATGAAGATGAACCTCGTGTTCCTCTCGGTTACGAGAATAAATCAAAATGTCATCGATGAAGACAACAACAAACTGATCCAAAAATTCGATGAAAACTCGATTCATTAACTCCATGAATACCGCAGGTGCATTAGTTAGCCCGAACGGCATAACTACGAACTCATAATGACCATAGCATTTACGAAACGCTGTCCTAGCGATATCCGACTCTCGAATTCGCAACTGATGATATCCAGATCTTAGGTCGATCTTGGAAAATATTGAAGCTCCCTTAAGTTGATCTAAGAGATCATCAATACGGGGTAAGGGGTACTTATTCTTGATTGCCATCCTGTCCAACTCCCGATAATCAATACACAAGCGAAAAGAACCATCCTTCTTCTTGACAAACAACACTGGTGTTCCCCAAGGGGACGCACTCGGTCGGATATAACCTTCTCGGTCAAATCCTCTAATTGATCCTTCAATTCCTGCATTTCGGTCGGGGCCATCCGGTACGGTGCCTTCGATAATGGGGACGTACCAGGCTCCAACTCTAACGTGAATTCCATATCCCTCGGTGGAGGTAAAATATGTAGCTCGTTTGGGAGTACATCGTCAATCGATAACAATGATACCACGAATGGTTGAACATATCGATTGCCTGAGGATGGCCAATCGACGACAACGATATTATGAATGGATGAACACCTCGATTGACTTAGAACGGCCAAACGATGACAATGATATAAGGAATGGATGAATACCTCGATTGCCTTAGAACGGCCAATCGATGACAATGATATAAGGAATGATTGAACAACTCTGATTGAGAAATTATACTGTTTCCATCATTTTAATGATTCTACCGGAACAATGGGGGTCACCTCCCTGAAGTACACATTCGAACCCAACGACGGAAATGATAGAGACCAAACGTTTACGAACATTGAGGGGGTATCATGACGATCCATCCCACTAATACCCGATATACATCGTCCTTAAGTAAATCCACCCCGATTTGGTCCATCAACCAATCGCGGTCATTTAAACTTAATTCAGTCAGTTCTTAACCTCATGATTTCCGGATATTCTTCTATCATCAGTTAGACCGATGGTATGAGGTCCACAAGCAATAGGACTATCTAATTTAAGTCTATTCAAACACGATTCGAAAATGAATGAATGCGGTGCACCAGTATCAAAAGGTACACACAGGTTGAGATAAAATTATGAGTATACCTGGAATCATTCGGGCCAACGGATCGTCGATCCTCTTCATCACATGAATCCGGGAATTGCCGGCCCCCGAACCGAACGCTCCCGTCCGATAAATATGAGCTCCGTCTTCATTTGCTTCGATTGACTTAAACGATGCTGACAGAGCAGTCTGATTCTGAATCGCTGATTGCTTCGGGGCCTGAGATGCCGCCGGAGCCGACTTGGAGTCCTTTCGGCAAAACCGGGCCTTATGCCCAACAATTCCACAGTTATGGCATGTGATAGACGGCGTCGTACACCTAGTGCTGAAATGGCCCTGCCCTCCGCAGTTGAAATAGGTGATGGTCGCACCGGCCGCTCGGGAATGAGATCTCGCATGTTTAGGCGCCTTAGGAGGTTGCTCCGAAAAGTTAGGGCCCGCACGAGGCTTCTTGAAGGTTGCCTGGCCGCCTTCAGATTGATTACGCTTCGTTGATTTCTTGCTGCCAGATGAAGGTTGTTGCTCAAAGAATTTCCTTAGCAAAGCAGTTCGTACGTGAGAGTCCTCTCGATTAATTCGGCTAAAGTGGCGCAATGATGATTAAGCAATTGCATGTGGGTCATCATGACCTGCATAAAAGTGAGTGGATCAACCCGAACATCTTCCGATCGAGCTGAGTCCTGGGTACGACTTCCTGGTAGTGAGTGATTATTTCCCGGATTTCGGCCCGTACTGCGGCCTCTCCCTCCGCGTCCTCTGCTTGCTCTCTCCATACTGAAGTAGGAAAGTCGCATGGTGATCATAGATCTCATATGAGTACCGCATTATGATTTACGTCATGAAATGATGAAAATGTGCATATGCGATATAACACAGTGATTACATGAATGATTAACTGAGGTGACATGATTATCTAATGAAATTATTGAAATGATAATCTTGAACAAATTAACAAGATTAAAGATATGATCTTCCATATCAACAACAGAGTAATGACATGAATTAAGTGATTAATGAGTTAACATGATCGTCCAGATCATCAACTGTGTAATGAAATGAATTGAGTGATTAATGAATTAATATGATCACATGATTAAAATGAAAATAATGTTTGAGGATTGTTAACTAGTGAATTATGAATGAATGATTATTGCCAGAAATTATACCATGGCGTTAGAAATCTTACAGTTCTTTCGGTCTGATTGGCTCGGCATCTGCACAGGTCACACGTGACGCGAAAGTCCAATTATACTAGTCCGATGACGATGATTTCAAATGAGACATGACTCGGAAGGTAGTATTCAAAACCACTCTCCGATACCAACTCTGTAACACCCCAAACTAGGCGGATATTACAGTGCCGTGGACCCCCGACTGGGACCCACTAGGCGAATGAAAATGAATGAATTACACAGGGTGAATGTAGTACCGAACCACATTACAACAATAATTACTCCGATGAGGAGTTTCATACCACACATCCAGGATAATACAGAATACATGTAAATTTTATATGGAGATAAAATATACAACACTGAGTGAAACGGAGTATCCAAATGAAAGTCTGCAGCGGAAAATAATGAACAACAACATGAATAACTGAAAGATCGGGGCCCCTACTAGTATCACTGGGACTCCTTGCCGTCAACATGCTATTCCCGTGCCTTTGCCTTACCATAACCTGAAAAACAAAATCCTCAAATGGGCCGCCATACGTAACAACAATCCTCAAGGGTTGAAAATACACAATCATGATTTAACTGAAGTTATGAAATATCCTTAATTATGAATTATGCTGAAGAGGAGTATCATAGTACGCCCGTAGTGTTCTGTGCAAGTGTACAAGACGAATGACCGGACACACCCGTCCTTGTACCTAATTAGTCTCACGGAGTTAAGCTTTACCGTGTGCACGGTCTAATGTATCGGTGAACCCAGTACATGACCACCGTGTGCTCGACTAAAAATTCCACACATCCGCACCCAGCCATGCAATACGAACCCAGAAGGTCATATGAACGAGAATGACCATAATGAATATCAATGAATAATAATTCGATAAGTTCAAGAATGACTCACCGAAATGGAAATAACAGTGAAGTGATTGATAACTCAATGAAATGATTAGAACCGTCGTTCCTCGTGAATGAAGTGATTATTCGGCAATTACAAATCTCAATATGGTTAATACAATGATGAATGAATTATGATTATGAATGAACAACAACAAAAGGAATGAATATCCTTTTAACCGAGTAAGAATTAACTTACTCAACACCGATGAAGAGTATCCGTCCACGAACAACGTCCTAAATGAAAAGTCGATCGCTCGAACAACCTTGAATAACACAATTACCAATAATCCGTTCAATACACGTATCAAACACGATTATAACCAACTCAAACGTCGATACAACGATAATCAAACTCATCGGGGCATTCAAACAAATACGTAGCAAATATCCTTCCCGTTGGTTACAACCAAACCCAAATTATCGAAACCAACTTTCAAATGTTTGATTCAAACCAGCAAAACAATATCAATGGCCTCAATAATCCAATAGGAATCCACAATTCAAGATTACAACAACATCAATCGGAAAATCCCCAAATTAACCGAAGTCAACCCCAAGGGTTCTTGAAATAATCCCCAAAATAGCCATTAAATCCGTAGGAATACATTTATCCAAGGTAGACAATTCATATCTAACATATTCCAACAACAATCCAAGCTTAAACGAAGAAATCGGAAAGAAAAACCCAAAAATCCGAAATTCTAGATCCAAGAGATTAATACCTTTAATTTGATGTTTTGGAGATGATGAAGTGATGATTAATCCAACTCAAAGACTTGAAGATGATGATTGATGATTACACCTCGAAGAATACTCTTCAAATCGCTCCAAATCGCCCGGAACCGATGAGAGAATGTGAAGAAAATAACAAATGCCGAAAACTGGGCTAACTATCCAATTTATAGTGATTCCAGCTTAGCGCGCGCTAGCCCCTATGCTTAGCGTGCACTAACGGGTGTTTTGGGTAGTCTAGTACCCACTGTCCGTCAACGGTAGCGCGCGCTACGTACCTTTGGTAGCGTGCGCTACGGATGTACAATTGGCGTGAGCTAACCCCAAATGTTAGCGTGCGCTAACGAATTATCTGATGCCCAGTACTGGAGTCCAGAAACCTTCTGTCCTCTGATCTGATCTCAGTAGCGTGCGCTACATCCAACAATTAGCGTGCGCTACTACACCGTTTGCGTACGCTAAAACCACTCAGGCGGCGCTATGAATTAATTCAATTCAGCCCAAAGAGCCACCGGACTCAACTCGATCCGACCTTAGCGCGCGCTTACACCGATCAGATAGCGTGCGCTACTCCATCACTAGCGCGCTACTTACCATTCGTAGCGGCGCTACCTACAATCCCAACCGCACCCAAAGGTTTTCTGGATCGCTGCTCAACTACACTAGCGTGCGCTAGTGTTGAGAGGTGGCGTGCGCTACCCGTACTCAATTAGCGCACGCTAAAGAGAGTATGTAGCGTGCGCTACTCCTCACACACAGCACACTATGAATATGACAACGGTGATAAACACGACACGAAACTCCGTCTAGATTGATGATGAATTACGACTGATACTCGATACGATTACTCTGAACGATGAATACGATGATTGAATATGAGTGACAAGTGATCATTAATGAGTTAAAATTACTGAGTGACAATTACTGAATGATAAATACTGAATAATGACTGAATTACAACCGGGTATTACATGATATGTTATTTGTGCATGATTGATTCGCTAGCCAGCTCGGGAGGGTCCTTCGAGGCCTCGAGTGGGATTCATGGTGGCGTCCTGGTCCTAGGCGATGCCTGTGCTTGATTGTTTCGCTAGCCAGCTCGGGAGGGTCCTTCGAGGACTCGGGTGGGATTCATGGTGGCGTCCTGGTCCTAGGCGATGCCTGTGCGTGTATGTTTTGTGAATGTGTTCGCTCACCTCTGGAGGGTTCGACGGGGCCACGGAGGGAGTCCAATGGTTTTGCCCTGGATTCACGAGTGAAACTTCACCACTGCGTGTGTATGTTTAGTGAATGTATTTTACTCACCCTGGGACGGTCCGACGGGACCTCGGGGGAATCTATGACTTCACTCTGGGTTCGCGAGTAAAAACTTCACGAGTGCGTGTGTATGTTTTGTGAATGTGTTTGCTCACCTCAGGAGGGTTCGACAGGGCCACGGAGGGAGTCCAATGGTTTCGCCCTGGATTCACGAGTGAAACTTCACGGGTGCGTGTGTATTTTATGTCCGTCGAGGATGCGTGACGTGGGTTTTAACCTTGTGTATTGTTGTTGGTTTCAATTGTGAAAACAAACCTTTGGGCTGTGACCCTGTTTATTTTTGGAAAGAGAAGGATTCGATAATCCTAAAATTTGTTTTCTATTAAAACTCTCGATGGCATTTTAAACGGTTTTATAAATTGTTTCCCTTGATTTATGATCTATTGGTTTTGGAGTGTTTTACCCAAACTCATGCCTCGGGAAGTACTTTTCGTTACGTTTGAACCTTTGAGGATTTCCTAGTTATTGTTATTCTTGGAACTTGAATTGTATGAGTCGTATTTTTGCACTTGTACTTGTACTAGCAAAACAGTGGAGTTTTGCTAACCCCCGAGTATTCGGGGGGTGGATGTCTATTTTTGCATTCAGGTTTTGGAGCATAACACAGGGTCGGCACGAAGGATGATGAAAGATGAACGATACTAATCACACGAGGATCCGTTGATGTCGTATTGGTCTAGTTGTATTTTCTTTTCCGCAAAGATCTTTTCCCCATCAGACGGGAGTTTATCAGATTTTGACCCCTGCGTGGGTATGTGTTGTAATTGAGTTGTATATTTTTATTGAAAGACCAAATCGGTCTACTGAGTCATTTTAGCCTTGAAGGCATTGTCGAGATGTTAAATGTTGTTACCAGCCTGGTAGATCTTCGAGGAGAGGGTCTACGGCGTGTAATATCCCTGAGTGGATTGGGGGTGTTACATAAATGGTATCGGAGCTTAAGTTGTGGAAACCTAGCCGCCGGCCAGAGGTTCGTTGAGTTTTGTTTCGTCGGATTTTGTCTGACGGAGTCATGTCGCGACGCGTCGTCTGAGTTTGTTGGTCGTGATTAGTATCGTGGGCGATCATCATCTTCGTGCGACCTGTGGAAGTAAGTCTCCCTTCTTTGTGTTGTGCCTCATGTGAGACGAGCTATTTTTATGATTATTTGTTAAGTGACGGAATCCTCTTATGGATTTTGATTTCGTGATATGTGGTTATTTGACTCTAATATTTCGTTCATATGAGGAGTAGTGTTGCTGGATTGTGCATGTTTGACTTTATTTCTTTTATCCGCTGCGTGAGTTCCTTTGTAATGGTTTTCGGTATTTTACCGACTGAGTTTTATTTTGAAAATCGATTCCATTAACCGAGTTTTTGATATTATGGTCTTGATCATTTTAGCGAAATTCTTATGACGGTATTTAACGTGTGATAAATGGCTTTTGTAAGTTTTTGAAACATTACCGTCATCGACCCTTTTGGCATTTTTGTAAATGGTTTTTAGCCTGGTGGGTTTCGACGCGGGATCCACGGCGCTATAGAGTTTCGTGTAATTACCTGAAATTTTTGGGCATTCTAGCCCATTGAATTATCCTTGAAAACCTTGAGTATCTTAGAAAATAAATTTCGAGACGTACTTTTAAAATGAATTATTTTCTCGTGGTACATCCAAGGTGCCACAATATGTTTCCAAATCCTTCTACCTCGAGGACCAAAATGTTTTGAGATATTTTCAATGTTTTAGAAACACTTTTACTTAGACCCGAGGGTCGAATATTTCTGAAAGTTTTTCACTAAGAGAAAGTGTCCTCATTTTTATCAAATGCGAAATGATTTTCAAAAGTCTCGATAACGATGTTTCATGTTTGTACTTTTTTTTAAGGTGATACTCAAGATCAACCGGTGTTCTTCTAAATTATTTTCAAAATGAGGTTTTCGTTTTTAAAACCTATCCATTCCCGTTTGAGGGCTGGGTATGTATGTGTGATGTTCGCGTTGTCATTTTGATGTTTGCTCCTGAGTATGATCTAATTGGTGGTGTGAGCGTTGAGTCGTTTTCCACACATTTGTTGTGTTAGCCCCCTGTGAGAGGCGGGATATTGGTGTTGAATATTGTCGCCCCGTAGTGATTTCTGAGTTATCGCTCGTGTGCGAACTGTTAGAGCTTGTTTGGTACGACCGTGTGTATCGGTGATTATTCCATTATGTGTCGGTTGTTTAATGTCTTACTACCTTGCTCCCGTTTTTGTGAATTTCGTGGACAAGGTTGGAGGTAATACCCGTACTATTTTGACCTCGGTATTTTCTCTTTCTCCATTCTATCGACTCGCTCGTGTTCGTTGATACTTTCTGAACTTGTTCTGTATTTCGGTTTCATCGTCCGAACGAGCTGTGATCTTGTTGTGGGTCGATCTAGTTATCGCTGTGACTTTTTCGAGTTCGGTTCGATTCTTGTGAACCTTTTTCGGAAGTCACATCTTTTGGTTCTACTAGTTCTTTTATTCGAAGTGGATCGGATTTGGAACTTCTGTATTTTCGACTCTGTCGACTCGGTTATGTTCGTTGACATTTTCTGAGCTTGTCCTGCCCCTTACTTTTGTTGATCGAACGAGCATGGTATTGTTTCGGAATAACTCGTTTGTCGTTGTGACTTTCAATTTCTATTCCCTCTCATGTGGATCTTATGTGAATGCATATGTTGTTGTTTTCACCGGATCATATATTGTCTCGATTCGAGATGTGAACCTTGGAGTTGTTGTTTGAATTTTTATTGTTCTTCGTGATTCGAACATGATCGTTCGATTTTTGTTGTCTCGATCTTTGTGGTTCGATCATTTGATTGTTCGGTTTTTTTGATCTCATTTCGTGATTGTTGAGCATTCAGACTCCTTTCTAATTCCCTTAAGTTCGGGAAATTAGTCTCGTTTCGATCTTCCAACCCTTGGGCGGTGGAATTCCGTATTGGTTCAGCGTTTGACTCGCGTTTGGATTGATGAACCGTTAGGTTGGTCAATCGTATTGATTTTCGTTCGTTGTGTTTTGTGATTGTTCGGATAATCGATCTGATTGTACTATCTATTTGATGACGTTTGTCACTTATTGATTTTATTATGTCTCTACGGTGGCGTTGTGTTGGTCGTCGTGGAGCGTGGTTTCACGCCGTATGTCTCTTTGCGTTTCTTGCAGCGTTTCACCATTGGGCGCGAGTTTTCAGTTTTGTGTATCTCGTCGAGTTTTCCTGGCGGGTATATTGCTTCCCCCTACCTGTTTTAAGTTTCGGGACGAAACTTCTTTTAAGGAAGGTAGAATGTAATATCCGCAATTTCGAATTTCGGTAATTTTATTTTTTTTCGGCGGAAGTCCGTTTTGACGACTCGCTCATGACCGTTTCGTCATTTCGAGAATGATTAATTCTGCACTTTTTGTCATCCGAGTTCGTTTCGGTATCGTTTTGTTGAGTTCCGAGCTTTTTAGCGACTTTTCCGCACTTGAGTTCGATTCTCGCGAATCTCGTCCGAAACTATTGTTTCGAGTTTTTCGTAAGTTCATTTAATGTTATTATTCATGTTTCGAGCTTTGGTTTGGTGTTTCGATCGCGTATCGTGATTTTCGGACGTTTTGGGCCATTTTCGTAATTTCCCAAAGTTTTGGGTAATTACTTCCGTTGTCGAATTCCGAGCCTTCGGGTGGTCGGAATTGTGTGTTCTCTTAGCTCTTAGATTCGTCTTTGCGAGTACGTCGTAACCGTATCATCGATTTGTACTCAGGTTCGGGTTTCGGGGTCGTTCGGGCCGTCGGAGTTGGCCCCGGCCGACATGGCCGGGCAATCTGGGCCCAGGCCGGCACTGGCCGAGTCACGGCCGGTAGTGCTCGGCAGCTTCTGGCACACTGTGCAGCCTATTTATGGCCCTGCACACGGGTTTTTGGCCATTTTTCTCCTTCTTCTCCTTCTCTTCCGCGGTTGAGGGTAATCTTACCATGGAGCCATGTTGTTTAACAACAAATCCATGAAGTTCTTGAGGTTATACCATTGATCAATCATCCGTTATCATCCTTTGATCCAGCGAATCAAGGTAATCTTCCTTAGAACCCTAAATTCTTGAATTTGGGGGTTTTTGCGTTTTTGCCCGATTCGTTCCGTATTATTGATTAATTCATGATGGGTATGATTAATCTTGGTAGTATTATTGTGTTTAACATTATTTAATCCATTGTTCTCCGTCGAATCGAAGTATATTTCTTGATTTCCTTCGAATCGACTTTTTGGGGGATTTGTCCTCGATCTCGTTGTTGTTGCCCAAAATATTTATCCGAAGATTAAATACTGCTTGAAGACGGACACCAAACAACAATTGCAGGAGCACTTCCGAGAGAAGATAAATAATACAAGATTTGCCGGGTTTGTTAGGCCCGGGCTTGAATGCTCTCGCGAGATGTTATTAATACAAATATTCGTGGATACAAATATTAATGTGAGAAATCTAGATACAATGAGTGTAAAAAGACTCTGTTAATCCGGCTCTTGAGCGAAGCTCGGTGTTCTTCATCCCTGCCGATCGTCTGCTTGATGAGAGAGGCCAGGAGAAGTAAGTACCGAATGATAGCTGTTGCCAAGAGTTGGAGATAGCCAAGTGCTGGGCGTTTTGCTTCTGTATTGCATGTGAAATGCGAGAATGCCAGAGAGTTGGACGAGTGCAGGGAGCCTTGTATAAATAGGGGCAGCCGGGTCTTGTCTTCTGGCGGGCGATCGCCTTCCGGCCATTATAATAATGGGGCGATCGTCTGCCGACCAATATTATAATGGGGCGATTATCCGGGCTGTCGGGCTAAAGTCCAAAAAGAGGCTGGCAGTCTGCCTAAAGTCCAAAGCTACAGCAGGCAGCCAGCTGGGCGGTCCAATGAGGAGCTAGCACGTGTCCGGAGTCACTGTCACATGCGGCCCTACTGACAACTTTTGGCGGGCCTGTCGGCTGGTGGACGGATGCTGACAGGCTGTGGTCAATGATCCGTGATTCGCGGATCTTGTCTCGGCTCTTGAAAGTGGTGTCTGTCCTGAGGCTCGGCCTTTGCCGACTGGATGGCCATCGGCATGATGCGATCGTCTCTAGCTGGTCACTGAGGGTCGTCATCGGCCAGTTGATGAGGGTCGGCATCAGTCGGTCACCAAGGGTCGGTCGCCAGGTGCCGAGAGATGATCATCCACTGGTCGGTCGCCAGGAGTCGGTCGCCGAGTATCGAGAGACGATCGTATTTGATGTCGATCGCTCGGCACCGGGACTTGTCCTGGGACCTTCGGTTGGCCGATACTTCTTGCCTGCGGGGCTAAGGCTAGGTCGCCTGGTCGCTGGTCGGCAGTTCCGCCTTGGCTGCTCGGCAGTGGCTAGGTCGCCCGATCTCCGAGGCGATCGCCGGTCGGAGAGTGTAATTCTCGTCACAACAATTGCCCCCCAGCTTGCTCCTATGTTGAAGACATGAGGCGAGGTGGTTCTTGCTGGCGATTGTGTAGGATGAGGACGGGCGATCTTGCTGAGCTGACTTAGGATTCAGACTTGGGCTATCATGGTCGATTGGCTAGCTATCTTTCGGTCTTTCACCTGCAAAAAACAACATTGGCCGATCCCCCTCGGAAACTTGATGGTTTCGCTTGTTTGAGGAATCGTGCACAGTCGCGGAAATCGATGGACGGACTCCATGACCGTGTCTTGATGCGCGAAGACATTGAGTGTACCGTGACTCACTTTATTATGAGGGTCCTCTGTTAGGCTGCGCCTCGCCTCGTATTTAAACGAAGGGCGTGCGGTCTCGGTCTAGAGAAGTCCTTGCGCGGGGCAGCGTCGGATGAATCAAGTCCACCTCCACGGCTTGTTTGGCTCTGCTTCCACCTCGGCCCACCATGAAGATGGCGAACCTCGACGGTGTACGTTGAGACGAGAGTTTTGGCACGTGTCGCTTTGTCCGGGTTCACCAACTTAGATGATGATCCTTGAGGGCAGGCGATCGTGTCCACTGATTAATTTTGGAGAGCCCTCAGACTACGCCGGCCTCGTATTTAAACGAAGGGCGGGCGATCTCGGCCGAAAGGGACCTTGCATGGCCGAAGCAGTCGGTTCCATCGACTACCAGGATCATGGCTTCATGATGTGCGGTGGAGGCGATCGCGAGCCTTAGTCCCTCATGTTAAATGGGGGACTGTAGGTGGCGAGCGAGTCCTCCGGCTCTGCTGGGTAATATCGATCGGGCTAGAAGACTGGAGGTCGTCGCTCGGGCGCCGATCGCTCTACTCCTAGGCTAAGAAGAAGCCTTTGCCTGGCCAGAAAATCTGCGGTTCTAGCCCGGAAGATCGCGTAGGTCGTGGGTTGGCTCTTCGTTAGATGCCTAAACATAGGCGAAAAGCCATTGAAGCCTGCTAGGACCGTGTGGAGGGCGATCTCATCGCTTACGGGCTCGCCGTTGAGGATGATCTCGTCCACTCGGTCGATGTAGTCCGAGTCAGACTCTTCTTCTCCCTGCTTGATTTGCATCATGCGAAGGGGACCTTTTGGCTGGGCGAGCCTGGTGGCGAAGTACTCCGTGAAGACGTGCGCCAGCTGGTTAAAGGAGCCAATAGACCGAGGTGGCAATAAGGTGTACCACCTGTAGGCGAGGTCGTCCAGCGTCATAGGGAACATTCGGCACCTGGTCGCGTCAGATGCCCCACACCCGGCCATGTAGATGTTGAACTTGTTCAGGTGTGTCTGGGGGTCCGATCGCCCCTCGTACAAGGGTGTTTGAGGAGGAGCGATCTTGTGCTGCACAGGGGCGAGCTCGATGTCGATCACGAGCGGCTCGCTTGGCTTGGCGATCGTCTTCTTGGCGCCTGCCCTGGATTCCAGGAGTGCCTTCATGTCGTCGATCTGACGTTGTATAGCAGCCATTGTCGTGGCTCGGTTGCTTGAGGATCGGCTTTGGGAGCGGGAGCCGAGGCGATCGTGAACCGATCTCCGGACTCTGCTGCTGCCGACCTCGGCTATATGGCGGGTGGGAGCCAGACAGCTGGGCTGCCTTCTGGGAGTCGGGTAGGCCGAGCTCCTGGTGACGGACTCAAACTCCGTCATCTCGTAGCCGGGCCGGATCGCCTTGGCCGCTGTCGGAGTCACCGCCAGGCGATCGAAGACAGAGGTGCCCCGGCTGGCGAGCGCCTCTTCTTGCGGATGAGAGCCTCCTGGCGATCGCTCGGCCAGTAACGCCTTGAGCTTCCGCTTGGACTTCCGGCGGCCGGCCGAGGGGGTGATAGCAGGAGGCGCGTCGAGAGCACTCCGTCGCTCCTGAAGGACGGCCATGACCTCGTCGATCTGTTCCTTGGTTCGGAGCTGATCGAGCGAGAGGCTTGGGCCGCTGTCCAGGGACGGGATCGAGAGTTTCTGACGGCGGCGGCTTCCTTCCACCATCGGCTGCGGCTCGGACTGGGACGGAACGGGGCGTCTGGCCGGCTGGCCATCGGCTTTCTTCGACGCGGAGGCGGAAGACATGATTTCTGACAGATTTCTTTGAAGTGCAGTGAGTGTCACTTCAAGTATATGCCCCGAGAACAGTGAGTGTTCTTCGGGACGGTAGGTGTAAAAATTTGAGGGTTAGATCCCCTTCTTCTAGTGCCAATTGTTGTTGCCCAAAATATTTATCCGAAGATTAAATACTGCTGGAAGACGGACAACAATCAACAATTGCGGGAGCACTTCCGAGAGAAGATAAATAATACAGGATTTGCCGAGTTTGTTAGGCCCGGGCTTGAATGCTCTCGCGAGATGTTATTAATATAAATATTCGTGGATACAAGTATTACTGTGAGAAAGCTAGATACAATGAGTGTAAAAAGACTCTGTTAATCCGGCTCTTGAGCGAAGCTCGGTGTTCTTCGTCCCTGCCGATCGTCTGCTTGATGAGAGAGGCCGGGAGAAGTAAGTACCGAATGATAGCTGTTGCCAAGAGTTAGAGATAGCCAAGTGTTGTGTCAAGAATTAACACTCTCCGATCGGCGATCGCCTCGGAGATAGGGCGACCGAGTCACTGCCGAGCAGCCGAGGCAGACCTGCCGATCAGCGACCAGGCGGCCGAGCCTTAACCCAGCGGACAAGCTAAATCGGCCAACCGAAGGTCCCAGGACAAGTCCCGGTGCCGAGCGATCGACAAATACGATCGTCTCTCGGTGCTCGGCGGCCGACTCCTGGCGACCGACAAGCAGGCGATCCTCTCTCAGCACCTGCCGACCGACCCTTGGTGACCGAGCAATGCCGACCCTCAGCAACTGACCGATGGCGACCTCTGATGACCAGCTAGAGACGACCGCCTCATGTCGATCAGGGCCGATGGCCATCCAGTCGGCAAAGGCCGAGTCTCAAGGCTGGCACCACGTGCAAAATCCGAGACAAGATCCGCATATCTCGGATCATTGACCACAGCCTGGCAGAATCTTTCCACCAGCCGACAAGCCGCCGAAAGCTGTCAGTAGGGCCGCATGTGACATTGATTCCGCCGAAAGTTGTCAGTAGGGCCGCATGAGACAAAGATTCCGGACGCGTGCTGGCTCCTCATTGGACTGCCCAGCTGGCGCCAGCACCTACCTTGGACTTTAGCCCGACAGCCCGGGTGATCGCCCCATTATAATATTGGCCGGCGGACGGTCGCCCCATTGTTATAATGGCCGGAAGGCGATCGCCCACCAAAGGACAAGACTCGGCTGCCACTATAAATACACGGCTCCCTACACTTGTCCAAGGACGGAATTTTTACCACACAAAAGGCTACAGAACTTCAACTTCATTCGGATTTCACGCAATACAGAAGCAAAACACCCAGCACTTGGCTATCTCCAACTCTTGGCAACAGCTATCATTCGGTCCTTCTTCTCCCGGCCTCTCTCATCCAGCAGACGATCGGCAGGGACGAAGAACACCGAGCTTCGCTCAAGAGCCGGATTAACAGAGTCTTTTTACACTCATTGTATTTAGATTTCTCTCATTAATACTTGTATCCACGAATATTTGTATTAATATCATCTCGCGAGATCATTCAAGCCCGGGCCTAACAAACCCGGCAAATCTTGTATTATTTATCTTCTCTCGGAAGTGCTCCCGCAAATTGTTGTTTGTTGTCCGTCTTCCAGCAGTATTAATCTTCGGATAAATATTTTGGGCAACAACAATTGGCGCTAGAAGAAGGGGATCCAACCCTCAAATTTTTACACCTACCGTCCCAAGAACACTCATCGTTTCTAAGGTATACTTGAAGTGACACTCACCGCACTTCAAAGAAATCCTTCGTAAATCATGTCTTCCGCCTCCGCGTCGAAGAAAGCCGACCACCTGGCTGGACCCTCGTTCCGTCCCGGGCCCGAGCCGCACTCGATGGTGGAAGGCACCGCCGCGATCGAGACGCTCGATCCCATCTCGACGGCGGCCCAAGCCTCTCGCTCTATCGGCTCCGAACCAAGGAACAGACGACGAGGTCATGGCCGCCCCACAGAGCGACGGAGTGCTCTCGACGCGCCTCGCTATCACCCTCGGCCGGCCGCCGAAGTCCAAGCGAAGCTCAAGGCATTATCGCCGAGCGACGCTGTGAGGCTCTCATCCGCAAGAGGAGGCGCTGGCGGCCTGGGCACCTCGATCTTCGATCGCTGGCCGTGACCCGACTCGCGGCCGGGCGCCGGCCCGGCCTACGAGACGACGGAGTTTGAGTCCGTCACCAGGAGCTCGGCCTACCCGGCTCCCAGAAGGCAGCCTAGCCGTCTGGCTCCCCCTCGCCAAATTGCCGAGGTCGGCAGCAGCGGAGTCCGGAGATCGGTACACGATCGCCTTGGCTTCCGCTCCCAAAGCCGATTAGCAAGCGACCGAACCACGGCGATGGCTATGATGCAACGTCAGATCGACGACATGAAGGCGCTCCTGCAATCCAGGGCAGGCGCCATGAAGACGATCGCCGAGCCAAGCGAGCCGCTCGCGATCGAAATCGATCTCGCCCCTGTGCAGCACAAGATCGCTCCCCCGCAAACACCCTTGTACGAGGGGCGATCGGACCCCGAAATGCACCTGAGCAGGTACAACATCTACATGACCGGGTGTGGGGCATCTAACGCGACCAGGTGCCGAATGTTCCCTATGACGCTGGACGACCTCGCCCACCGATGGTACACCTCGTTGCCACCCCGGTCCATCGGCTCCTTTAACGAGCTAGCGAACGTCTTCTCAAGGTACTTCGCCGCCAAGGTCGCTCAACCGGAAGGTCCCTATCGCATGCTGCGAGTCAAGCAAGGGAAAGAAGAATCCGACTCGGACTACATCGATCGGGTAGACGAGATCATTCTCAACGGCGAGCCCGTAAGCGATGAGATCGCCCTCCACGTGGTCTTAGCCGGATTCCATGGTCTTTCGCCTATGTTCAGGCATCTTACGAAGGACCCACCGACGACCTACGCGGTCTTCCGAGCTAAAGCCGCAGATTTTCTAGCCAGGCAGAGGCTTCTTCTTAGCCTAGGAGTATCGCGATCGGCGCCCGAGCGACGACCTCCAGTCTTCTAGCCCGATCGCTACTATCCAGCAGAGCCAGAGGACTCGCTCACCGCCTACAGTCCACCATTTTAAATAAGGGACTAAGGCTCGCGATCGCCTCCGCCGCACATCATAAAGCCATGGTCCTGGCAGTCGATGAAACCAGCTGCTTCGGCCATGCAAGGTCCCTTTCGGCCGAGATCGCCCGCCCTTCGTTTAAATACGAGGCCGGTGTAGTCTGAGGGCTCTCCAAAATTAATCAGTGCACACGTGCCACAACCCCCGTCTCAACGTACACCGTCGAGGTCGGCCATCTCCATGGCTGGCCGAGGTGGAAGCAGAGCTAACAAGCCGCAGGCGTGGAGTTGATTCATCTGACGCTGCCCCGCGCAAGGACTCCTCTAGACCGAGACCGCACGCCCTTCGTTTAAATACGAGGCGAGGCGCAGCCTAACAGAGGACCCTCATAATAAAGTGAGTCACGAGACACTCAATGTCTTCGCGCATCAAGACACGGTCATGGAGTCGGTCCATCGATCTCTGCGACTGTGCACGATTCCTCAAACAAGCGAAACCACCAAGTTTCTGAGGGGGATCGGCCAATGTTGTTTTTTGCAGGTACAAAGACCGAAAGATAGCTAGCCAATCGACCATGATAGCCCAAGTCCGAATCCTAAGTCAGCTCAGCAAAGATCGCCCGTCCTCATCCTTACACGATCGCCAGAAAGAACCACCTCGCCCCATGTCTTCAACATAGGAGCAAGCTGGGGGGCAATTGTTGTGTCAAGAATTAACACTCTCCGACCGGCGATCGCCTCGGAGATAGGGCGACCGAGTCACTGCCGAGCAGCCGAGGCAGACTTGCCGATCAGCGACCAGGCGGCCGAGCCTTAACCCAGCGGACAAGCTAAATCGGCCAACCGAAGGTCCCAGGACAAGTCCCGGTGCCGAGCGATCGACAAATACGATCGTCTCTCGGTGCTCGGCGACCGACTCCTGGCGACTGACAAGCGGGCGATCCTCTCTCAGCACCTGCCGACCGACCCTTAGTGACCGAGCAATGCCGACCCTCAGCAACTGGCCGATGGCGACCTCTAATGACAAGCTAGAGACGACCGCCTCATGTCGATCAGGGCCGATGGCCATCCAGTCGGCAAAGGCCGAGTCTCAAGGCTGGCACCACGTGCAAAATCCGAGACAAGATCCGCATATCTCGGATTATTGACCACAGCCTGGCAGAATCTTTCCACCAGCCGACAAGCCGCCGAAAGCTGTCAGTAGGGCCGCATGTGACATTGATTCCGCCGAAAGTTGTCAGTAGGGCCGCATGAGACAAAGATTCCGGACGCGTGCTGGCTCCTCATTGGACTGACCAGCTGGCGCCAGCACCTACCTTGGACTTTAGCCCGACAGCCCGGGTGATCGCCCCATTATAATATTGGCCGGTGGACGGTCGCCCCATTATTATAATGGCCGGAAGGTGATCGCCCACCAAAGGACAAGACTCGGCTGCCACTATAAATACACGGCTCCCTACACTTGTCCAAGGACGGAATTTTTACCACACAAAAGGCTTCAGAACTTCAACTTCCTTCGGATTTCACGCAATACAGAAGCAAAACACCCAGCACTTGGCTATCTCCAACTCTTGGCAACAGCTATCATTCGGTCCTTCTTCTCCCGGCCTCTCTCATCCAGCAGACGATCGACAGGGACGAAGAACACCGAACTTCGCTCAAGAGCCGGATTAACAGAGTCTTTTTACACTCATTGTATTTAGATTTCTCTCATTAATACTTGTATCCACGAATATTTGTATTAATATCATCTCGCGAGAGCATTCAAGCCCGGGCCTAACAAACCCGGCAAATCTTGTATTATTTATCTTCTCTCGGAAGTGCTCCCGCAGTTGTTGTTTGTTGTCCGTCTTCCAGCAGTATTAATCTTCGGGTAAATATTTTGGGCAACAACACCAAGTGCTGGGCGTTTTGCTTCTGTATTGCGTGTGAAATGCGAGAATGCCAGATGTAACACCCCCGATATTTTCAGGAATATTACAGCGCCGTAAATCCTTTACATAAGAATTTACAAGGCTGATTAAAAGAAAAGACAATAACAGATACCGCTTAAAGAAATTTCTGAAGTAAAATACAACCGTCTGGTTCAAAAACCGAAATACAAATATCCAATGAAGAGTTATTATTACATCACTAAAATCCAAACATTATAAACGGACGACGTACTCGATTACTTATTGAAATAACCAACAAATAACAGATAGTAAACCCGGCCGGAACATCACTTTGCACCCTCGTCGTCATGCATCTCCAGTGGTTGTTTCCCCGCTCTCCTGGATCCTGAACAAACACAATGTTCACCCCCGAAGGGGTTAGCACAACGATGCTAGTACAAGTACAATAATCATACAACAGTGATATAATCAACAATTATATCATAACAAGTTTCTCCAACGAGAATATCTACAACACATATCATATCATAACAGTTTCAACATACTGGTGGTATTCCAACGATCCAGCGCACACAGCTATAGATTCCCATGATGATCCCGTAGGACCAACACATGGTGGAACTACTGGCCCAAATGATCCAAATAGCACACATCTATAGATTCCCATGATGATTCCTGTCGGATCAACGCATGGTGGACATATATTCACAACATATTTACACGATACAATCACATTATAATTGTCATAATATAAACAATTCTAATTAGAGTACTTGCCTCGATTAGAAGACAGAACAATACTTCCACGAAAACGAGACACTCAAAGGTCGCCCCTCTCGATCAATCACGTAGCAAAGTTCGAACCTTAAATAAGAGAAATAACATGGAATTCATCTTAGGTCGAACGAACATCTAACCATCCAAATTACGGTTGAAAGTCCATAAAACGAAAACTGTCTGACTTACATAACGTATGTTACATGTCCTCTGTAACGTACGTTAGACTTACTCATTAGCGTACGTAAACTATGAATTCTAGCGTACGTTAACCATATACTGACAGTTTCTCTCGTACGTTACATACCAGACGTAACGTACGTTAATAACATAATATAACGTACGTTAATTGCCAAACTTAAAGTACGTTAAACATGTATGTCAGTTTCTCACTGGGCAGCTGACTGCCTCGATTGGTGACGGAGTATTACGAAATCCTTAGTGAGTAACCTAATATACCTTCAGATATATATATATATCATACTCATGAATGATCTACGGATTAATATCTTCAATTCAGAGGATACGAATATCATTTTAATACTATTCAAAAATCTTGATTGTAATACCCATGCAAGATTCGATTGGTCTAAGGTTGATATAACAGGTCTAATATCGTCATTAAATCCAGGCTTATATTGAAAGTGAACTACTTATTCCATCTATGCAAGTAAGATTACAACTATGATGATTCTTTCCAAAATCCATATAGTAAAGATGGAAATCGGCACTAAGTCTACGATCAAAATGACGATAACATTTGATACGGTTTACAATCCACTATTCTTATCTTTGTCACAACAAGGTTCAACTTAGGTGTTCTAAACCATAATAATTCGATCATCATAGTTTAAATATGATACTAGGTCGCATATATCGTCAAAGTGATCTACTAATCTTGGTAGTGTGATCATATCGTCTTTAACAACATAATATCAAAGTTGGAAGTAGTATAACATACCTTAAGAGGAAGAAAATACTGAGACTATAAGTAAAATCCAACTCCGGTTGCTTCAACGCCGACATGTGATGGTTTCTACTCCAAAATCCAATATAAGTTGTCTTCAATGATCAAGTAGTGTCATATGATCTCAATGAATCAGTGACAAATGATCTAAAGGTGTTAAAAGGGGCTGGAATTCTTCTGGGGACGAATATGGTGAAGTTTAGGGGCAAAAGGACGAGCTGAAATGAAATGGGGTGCTGCTCCTTTTATAATTTTCTGAGTGTTAGGTACGCTAGGACTTCTTCATAACGTACGTTATCATTCAAAATAGTTCACTGTCTTGTTTCTGGACTTCATTACGTACGCTACATTAATCGTGTTACGTACGTAACCCATATAATTTACGTACGCTACCTGATTCCCATAACGTACGTTAAAGTCCGTTGACTTAAAAAGTGTCCAGGTTCATGCCGTGCGAATCTGGAGGGTATCTTGGTCGACCCCACCCCCATGTACCCCATGTGCTAGCCGGCCTACCCAATAATTGACCGCATTACATACGCTACACTTCATTCGTAGCGTACGTTAACATTAACAGGTTACGTACGTTAAGTTACATTCTTAACATACGTTACCACGTATATGCATGGAGAAAAATTTATATGTTGCTACACCCATGTATAAAGTTACAAATACGATAATGATCATACTCCATTATAAATATCATCATTCCCAAAATAATATAGGGTTCAATGTACAGATGAAATACACAGTAATAAATCCGGATATTACATACTCTCCTACTAAAAAGGAATTTCGTCCCGAAACTCAAGACGAAAATAACTCGGGATATCTAGTCTTCATATCAGCTTCTGTTTCCCAAGTGGCTTCTTCCACTCTGTGGCGTGACCATTGAACTTTGACCAAAATGATGGGTTTGTTCCTCAATTGTTTAACCCGACTCTCGAGTATCTTGACCGGTCTTTCTTCAAACGTCCCATCTTGAGCGTCTTCGATTTCCCCAAAATCAATGACATGACTAGGTTCGGGTATATATCTCCGTAACTGGGATACGTGGAATACGTTATGAACATGGCTCAATGCCGGTGGCAATGCTAATCTGTATGCCAACTCTCCAACTCTCTCAAGGATCTCAAATGGTCCGATATATCTCGGACTCAGCCTTCCTTTCCTTCCGAAACGAAAGGTTGCCCAAGTAGGAGAAACCTTCAAAAGTACATGGTCTCCAGTATTGAACTCCAATGGGCGACGACGTACGTCCGCGTAGGATTTCTGGCGACTCTGGGCGGTCAACAGCCTTTTACGGATCAAGGCTATCTTCTCTCGAGTCTGCACGATCAACTCTGGTTCTGTTCCAATCAAGTCCGATGAATCGTCCCAGCATAGGGGCGATCTGCATCTCCTTCCGTATAATGCCTCAAACGGTGCCATCTTAATGGAAGCATGCCAACTATTGTTGTAGGTAAATTCAATCAACGGTAGATGAACTTCCCAATCGTTTGACCAATCTAAGGCACAGGCCCTTAGCATGTCTTCCACCGTTTGTATAGTTCTCTCAGATTGTCCGTCAGTTTGCGGGTGATAAGTTGTACTGAAGTTCAATTCGGTCCCCAAGGCTTTATGAACTGCTTTCCAAAAGTGAGACACAAAACGGCCGTCTCGGTCAGAAACAATGGTCTTCGGCGTACCATGCAATCGAACTATCTCCGAAATAAATACTCGTGCCAATCTCTCTGGTCCCCACGTATCCTTAATGCCTAGAAAATGAGCTGATTTGGTTAAACGATCAACTATCACCCAAATCATGTTCATTCCTGTCCTGGTTCTCGGCATATTAGTGATAAAGTCCATCGATATGTCCTCCCACTTCCATTCAGGAATCGGGAGTGGCTTCAACATTCCTACAGAGCCGTTGATGCTCGAACTTAACCTCTCGACAAGTCAAGCATTTCAAACATAGTCCGCTACATCTTTCTTCATGTTGCCCCACCGTAAATTTTGCTTCAAGTCCTTATACATTTCTTGGTGCACAGGTGGATAGAATAGGGTGAATCGTGAGCTTCCTTCATAATCGTCTGCTTTGAATATCGATATCAGGAATGCAGAGTCGGTTCTGGAATCTCAAAATTCCATCATCATGAATTAGGAATCCGGGGGCCTTTCCCTTGATTACTTCATCACGTAACCGAATCATCAGAGGATCATCCGCCTGTCTGGATTTGATTTCTTCGGTTAATGATGAAGTTATCTCCATCACGCACAGTTGTCCTTGGACTCTTTGTAACCACACTTCAATTCCTTCACGAATCATCTCTCGTTGAAGGCTAAGTTGGGAGGTCAGCGTCTCCAGCATCTGAATAGAAACAGGCTTGCGGCTAAGTGCATCGGCCACTACATTCGCTTTGCCTGGATGATATAAAATCTCCAAGTCATAGTCTTTAATTAGTTCTAACCATCTTCTTTGCCGCATGTTCAATTCTCTCTGACTGAATATGTACTTGAGACTCTTATGATCCGTAAAGATTTGACAGTGAGTCCCGTACAGATAATGCCTCCAGATCTTCAAAGCAAAAACCACTGCTGCTAGCTCCAAATCATGTGTTGGGTAATTTACTTCATAAGGTTTCAGATGTCGTGACGCATAAGCGATCACCTTATCATTCTGCATCAATACGCACCCGAGTCCTTGGTTCGAAGCATCACTGTAAACTATAAATCCTCCAGTTCCCTGTGGAAGTGATAGAATCGGTGCCGTCGTCAATCTCTTCTTTAATTCATCAAAGCTAACCTGACACAACTCATTCCACTCAAACTTTTGAGTTTTCTGCAGGAGTCGAGTAAGTGGGCGGGAAATTTTGGAAAACCCTTCCACGAACCAACGATAATACCCAGCGAGTCCTAAGAAACTTCGGACTTCTTTCACATTCTTTGGAGGCTTCCAATCCATAATTGCTTCGATCTTCTGAGGATCTACTCGGACTCCTTCAGCTGACACCACATGGCCGAGGAACATTACTTCTTTTAGCCAGAATTCACACTTAGAAAGTTTGGCGTACAGTTGCTCGCTTCTCAAAAGTTTCAATACAATCCGCAAATGTTGCGCATGTTCTTCCGGGTTCTTAGAATATACCAGAATATCATCAATGAACACGACCACAAATTTATCCAAATATTCGATGAACACTCGGTTCATCAACTGCATGAATACAGCAGGCGCATTAGTGAGACCAAATGGCATCACTACAAACTCATAGTGTCCGTAGCGAGTTCTGAATGCTGACTTTGGAACATCAGATTCCTTAATCCCCAACTGATGGTATCCTGATCTTAGATCGATTTTTGAAAACATTGTTGCTCCTTGCAACTGGTCAAACAGATCATCAATCCGTGGCAACGGATACTTGTTCTTAATCGTCATCTTATTCAGCTCTCGGTAGTCAATACACAGTCGAAGCGATTCATCCTTCTTTCGAACAAAAAGAACTGGCGCTCCCCAAGGTGAAACGCTTGGCTGAATATAGCCTTTGTCCAGTAATTCCTCCAGTTGCTTCTTCAGTTCGTACATCTCCGTAGGTGCCATGCGATACGGCGCCTTAGAAATTGGTGTAGCTCCGGGTTCCAGCTCAATCGTGAATTCTACATCCCGTCTTGGAGGTAGTCCAGGTAACTCGTCAGGAAATACATCTGGGAATTCGTGCACAATAGGAATGGATGAAAGTTCCACAATTTCATCTTCTTTCTTCATTGCATAACACCAGTACCCGATACATGTACTGCTTTCAACAATTTGTGACTTTCATTGCTTTGATCAACTTTCCTGAGCTTCCTGGTTTCCATCCTTCAAACAGTACTTCGGAGCCATCATCAGCGATCAGCGAAATATTCCCCCTTCGGTAATTTACAATTGCTCCATATCGATTAAGCCAATCGTCTCCGAGTATTAGGTCATCTCCTTGCATTTCTATCACAATTAGGTTTGAGAGCCATTTCTTACCCCCAAATAATACAGGAAAATCTCTAGTCCCTAAGTTCCCAACAATCCTCTCTCCACTCGGTAAACCAACAACATAAGATTCACAAGTATGAAAACCAGAAATATTCAAACGATTTACACAAGACAAAGATATAAATGCGTAGCTCCTGTATCGAATAAAACGCTAACTGGTTGGGAAAGAATCTGGACAGTACCTGATGCGACAATAGCATCCTGATCGTCTGTCCTCCTCATATCATATAGGCGTGGGGGAACAGATCCGGCACTCGATGCCCCTTTTTTGGTCCTATTGTCTTGCGGCCCCCGAACTAGTATCCTTCGAACCCTTCGCCATCACCATGATCTTGCCGTGCTTTGCCTTTTCCTCGACCTAAAATACAACACAAGTATTTCGCCCAACACAGGGTCAGATATACATGATAAATGGTTTTTCAAGATATTATACAATTCACATATATAAGATTTCAAGGAAAACAACCCGACTAACGAACATACCCCTCGGGCGTATGAACGCTTAGTCACAAAATGTCGAACACATCCAAATATATAAATGGACTATGCACGACTAATATAGAACGGCTCAAGATGGACATTACAGTACACCCGATCCAGAAATGTGTCAGTGCACATGTCCACCCCGTATACGGAATCCAAGATATACGTGGGACAATGTACCTAATTAGCCTCACGAACTACGTCTCATGTGCACAGTCCAATACGGAAACATCCACGCATGACTATATATGTGCCTGGCTAAAAATCCTACACAATAACCAATCGGAACGCAGATATGATTCCCATCAGAAATTCAGATTCTTCGCGACTCTGTCTTAGACCAGCCTGAAGGGCATCGTCACCATCGTCTGAGTCGGGATCTGATCTTGGATTTTCGGGAGATTCCACGGACTTAGCTTTACCTTTGTTTCGTGATTCGGCTTTTTCAAACAAATGGCTCTCAATAAGCCTTTTACGAATAGGTTGTCCCATTGGATCAGGAAAGTAATTTTTTGAGTGTCTGTCACTTCCAAAACAAATCTTTCTTCGTTACTCCATTCGCTCCAGTTGTACAGAGTTTCGTACGGAGCAAGTCTGTAACTTTTCCATTGGAGAAACCGCTCGTAAGCCTGTTCGATTTGCACAGAAAGTAGGGTTTTGTGGATGATTGTGTCCGGGGAGGGGCTGCGTACAGCGCCTGGGTTCGCATATAGGCATGGGTCCTCTACAGGTGTGGAATCCTGTATCGGGGAGGGATTCCTTATAGGGGTTGGTACCCTGATGGGAGATGGATCCTGAATGGGTGTGGGATCCCGGACTTATCTTTTTGGACCAAATTTGTAAGTCCACTAACCTTTTGATCTGGACCAAGACTCTTGAGCTATCTAGTAAATACTCCACTCCAAGACTCTTTATCCGACCGAGCCCTTTGGGCGTCTGAAACCGCCAGCTATCAGGGCAGGATTAATGGCGACGAGTCCCTTCACCTGATCAAGAAGTGCTATATAAATCAGCATTTGGTCATTGCAGAACATACAAAAAATAGCATTCTGCATTCTCTCAAAGCATTGAATATCATATTCAAGTTCAGTCTTCGTTCTAGTCCAGTTCGCAGGTGGTCGATTCAGTTTGCGGTGCTACTACTGTCGAGACGTTCAGATCTTTTTAACCTTTGGGGATGAGCCGTTTTACCGTGAGCACTATCGGGGCGTATTCTTGTCTTGCGGGCAGAAGCTCTAGCTTCGAACGATCTTTCGTTATCTAATTAAAATTGTTGTTTCATTTCAAGAGTAATATTTGTTGATTTCATTCGTTCTTATAGTTCAGTTCAGAATATTATTTGTAATACACGTGCAAGTACCCGATTATTCTAACAATCGCAAAACGAGAATAGCTCGACCTTACTTGTTCGTGTGATCCTGAAACTGAAGCTTATTTCTTCACCTCTAATGGAGAAAAATGTCGTTCAATCCAAGCACCGACGCCTTCACTAATCCATCCACCGGTTCTGGAACCATTAGATCATCAAGCTCTTCAATGGCTCCAATTCACAATGCTGCTCGGCTAATGCCTATCGCCGAGAAACCTCCTGTTTGCTCGGGCACCGACTTCGAGCGCTGGTCTCAAAAGATGCTGGTCTACATTACGACAATGGGTCTTGCGAGCTTCCTACGTGAATAAAGGCTTCCTGTCCCTGCTGAGAATGAGGAGAATGTTCAAGTGCGTAACAACTATGATACATGGGTTCATTCCGACTATCTGTGTCGGAATATGTTGCTAAACGAGCTTGATGATGGCCTGTTCAATGTGTTCAATATCAAGGAGACTGCCAAAGAAATTTGGGATGCATTTGAGTTGAAATACCGAGTTAATCCTGCTAGTACGAAGAAGTTTGTTGTGACGAGGCTCACCAAATTCCAAATGGTGGATACTCGTCCAATGATGCCCCAAGTACAAGAGTTCCAAACTCTTATACATGATGTTCATTCCGAGGGGATGCCTCTACTCGAGACGTACACTGTGGCGCTTTTGGTCGACAAGTTGCCGCCTAGTTGGAAGGAGTTCAAGGGATACCTTAAGCATAAGCGGAAGGAAATGACTCTTGAAATTTTGGTTGCTAAGCTCCAAACTGAAGCTCAAGTCCGTGATCAAGACTTCAGGACCAAAGGTCCTATGGAAGCTAAGGCTAATCTGACTGAAGGTGGGGACGGACCTCCCAAAAAGCATACACGTCCTACCAAAGGCAAGGGAAAGGATGTGGCACCTCCGACGAAGTTTACCAGAACGTGCTACAACTGTGATAAGCCCGACCATATGGTGAAAAACTGCCGAAAGCTGAAGAAGAACAAGGGAAAGGTCAAAGTCAACCATGTTGAGAAGGACTTTGACTCTCGGGACAAAGATGACCTTGCTGCCATGATCACCGAGGTAAGTCATGTATCAGAACCTAACTCTGTTACTTGGTTTCTTGATACAGGTGCGACTGTTCACATCTATGTGAACCGAAACTTGTTTTTCACTTACAAGGAGATTTAAGACCTCTTCGTCACAGAGGCAAGTGATCGTATCTCTTTAGTTCTTGGAATTGGAACTATTATGCTTCAATTCACCTCCGGTGTGGAGATAACTCTGAAGGATGTGTTGCATGCTCCGGCAATCCGCAAGAACTTGGTGTCTGGTGTCAAATTAGTTAGAGCTAAATTTGATATAGACCTTCGTAGTGATTTTATGATAATAAGCAAGTTTGGCAAGACTCTCGGGAAAGGTCATATTGTCGAGGACATGTTCAAACTTAGCATTTGTGCTTGTTAGCCTCCGAAGGAAGTTGCTAATAATAACGCTGCTACCTCTGCTTATTTGCTTGAGTGCTCAAATTTATGGCATTGTAGATTATCTTATATGAATCTAAATGCTACAAAAAGATTAGTAAACTTAGATTTACTAAAATTAAATCAAATCAAAAATCAAAACAAATGTGAGATTTGTGTTGAGGAAAAATGACAAAGTTACCATTTCATTCGGGAAATCGGAATACAAAACCACTCGAATTAATTCACACCGACGTATGTGAATTAAAGTTTGTGCAAACTAGAGGTGGTAAGAAGTACTTTATCACTTTCATCGATGACTGCACAAGATATTGTTATCTTTATCTTTTGAGAAGTAAAGATGAGGCTTTTGAAGCCTTTAAGAACTTCAAGAATGAAGTCGAGAATCAATTAGGCTGTCGTATTAAGATGGTTCAAAGTGATAGAGGAGGCGAATATGTAGCCCCATTTGAGGAATTATGCAACGAGAGTAGTATAATTCATCAAACCACGGCTCCATATGCACCACAATCTAATGGCGTTGCTGAACGTAAGAATAGATCACTTAAAGATATGATGAATGCCTTATTAATTAGTTCAGGGTTGCCCCAGAACATGTGGGAGGAAGATGTCCTGACAGCCAACTACATATTGAACAAGATTCCATGCAAAGGGAAGGATATTACTCTTTATGAGTTGTGGAAAAGTAGAAAACCATCGTACAAATATCTCAAAGTGTGGGGTGTTTAGCGAAGGTTGAGGTGCCTCTACCTAAACAAGTTAAAATTGGTCCTAAGATGATCGATTGTATCTTTATTGGTTATGCACTTAACAGCATCGTACACAAATCGGAGATACCCGACATTCATGTAAATACAACGATTGAATCAAGGAATGCTGTATTCTTTGAAAATATCTATCCTTATAAGACCAAAATTTTGAGGCATCTGAACACTTTGCTGCGTCTGTTGGATACTAGCTTCCTTCTGAACTGGCTGTGATGAACGGGTCCCTTTGTATTTGGTGGCGTCCTTGCAGAACGTCGCACGGTGACCTTCCTGTCCGCAGTCAAAACATGTAACTGGGGTGCGCAAACAATCGCGCCAAAGGTGGCCTGGGCGACCACAATTAAAGCACTTCCTAGCTGTATCCGTCGTGGCTGACACTGTTCCGTAATTCTTTCCGTTCTTATATGGGTGTGGAGGTTTCTTGAAAGAAAAAGAAGACTGGGCCTTGCGGGGCCCACTGCTCTTGTGCTCTGTAAAAGTACGAGAGACTTTCTGTTTTTTCGACTCCATAAACTTCTCCATTGCTGCTTCTTTAATTTCATATGCCAACGCCTTATCCTGGTATTGGCGGAGAGTGGTACATTCAAAACCGGACATGTACCTCTGGATTTCTAGTTTCATTCTCATTTCAAAATGAATCATCATCTCCGCATCTGTTCTGACCAGATGTCGAACAAATGCTAATTGCTGGTTAAACGTCTTAATCGTCTGGGATACGGGTTCATCTGATGGCTGAGCAGAGAAAAATTCTCGAATTTTGGCTTCCCTCACAAAACGAGGGCAATACTGAGCCTCCATCATCATTTTAAATTCCGCCCAATCACCATCATGATCTGCGGGTCGGATAGCTTCCCACCACTCGGATGCTTCTCCTGTCAGAAAGTACTGGGCAATAGGAGCTCTCCTGTCATTCGGGCAATTAATTCCAGCAAAAATTTTCTCCAGTTCCTTCAACCAATGGTCCCAAGTGGGAGTCTCGGAAAATCCGTCAAATTTGGGTGGTTGCATCTTTGCCACCTCTTGTAACCATTGGTCACCTCGATTTCCCATTTCTGGAATCCTTTGTTGTCTATCTCCCTGCTGAATTCCTGCCGCCACTTGCATTCGGTCCACGACCTGTGCGAACTGAGTCATCTGGTTCACGACTTTACGAAGGATTTCTGGTACACCAGGTTCCGGTTCGTTATTGATGGATTGTTGCGGCTCGCCTGAGCTATGACTAGCCTGATTAGAAGGCGACGCCTCCCTTTCAGCATTCCTTCGTCCGCGTCCACGACCGCGACCACGTCCACGTCCGCCTCTCAACATACTGTAAGCACAAGTACTTAATATACAGGAAACAACATTGTTCTAATGTTCAAGTATAAAGAGACACAACATGTAAAGAATGAGATAGAGTTTAAGAACTTACAACCACCGTTCGCATGAAGACGTAGGCAGTGCAGTGATGTCATTCACGGCCGGTTACCTCAAAAGACATAAATGACCCCTACTTTAACCCAACGGCCAAGATATCCATAATCTTAGCTCCGATACCATATTCTGTAACACCCCCGATATTTTCAGGAATATTATAGCGCCGTAAATCCTTTACATAAGAATTTACAAGGCTGATTAAAAGAAAAGACAATAACAGATACCACTTAAAGAAATTTCTGAAGTAAAATACAACCGTCTGGTTCAAAAACCGAAATACAAATATCCAATGAAGAGTTATTATTACATCACTAAAATCCAAACATTATAAACGGACGACGTACTCGAGTACTTATTGAAATAACCAACAAATAACAGACAGTAAACCCGACCGGAACATCACTTTGCACCCTCGTCGTCATGCATCTCCAGTGGTTGTTTCTCCGCTCTCCTGGATCCTGAACAAACACAATGTTCACCCCCGAAGGGGTTAGCACAACGATGCTAGTACAAGTACAATAATCATACAACAGTGATATAATCAACAATTATATCATAACAATTTTCTCCAACGAGAATATCTACAACACATATCATATCATAACAGTTTCAACATACTGGTGGTATTCCAACGATCCAGCGCACACAGCTATAGATTCCCATGATGATCCCGTCAGACCAACACATGGTGGAACTACCTGTCCAACGATCCAGCGCACACAGCTATAGATTCCCATGATGATTCCCGTCGGATCAACGCATGGTGGACATATATTCACAACATATTTACACGATACAATCACATTATAATTGTCATAATATAAACAATTCTAATTAGAGTACTTGCCTCGATTAGAAGACAGAACAATACTTCCACAAAAGCGAGACACTCAAAGGTCACCCCTCTCGATCAATCACGTAGCAAAGTTCGAACCTTAAATAAGAGAAATAACATGGAATTCATCTTAGGTCGAACGAACATCAAACCATCCAAATTACGGTTGAAAGTCCACAAAACGAAAACTGTCTGACTTACATAACGTACGTTACATGTCCTCTGTAACGTACGTTAGACTTACTCGTTAGCATACGTAAACTATGAATTCTAGCGTATGCTAACCATATACTGACAGTTTCTCTCGTACGTTACATACCAGACGTAACGTACATTAATAACATAATATAACGTACGTTAATTTCCAAACTTAACGTACGTTAAACATGTATGTCAGTTTCTCACTGGGCAGCTGACTGACTCGATTGGTGACGGAGTATTACGAAATCCTTAGTGAGTAACCTAATATACCTTTAGATATATATCATACTCATGAATGATCTACGGATTAATATCTTCAATTCCGAGGATACGAATATCATCATAATACTATTCTCAATCTTGATTGTAATACCCATGCAAGATTCGATTGGTCTAAGGTTGATATAACAGGTCTAATATCGTCATTAAATCCAGGCTTATATTGAAAGTGAACTACTTATTCCATCTATGCAAGTAAGATTACAACTATGATGATTCTTTCCAAAATCCATTTAGTAAAGATGGAAATCGGCACTAAGTCTACGATCAAAATGACGATAACATTTGATACGGTTTACAATCCACTATTCTTATCTTTGTCACAACAAGGTTCAACTTAGGTGTTCTAAACCATAATAATTCGATCATCATAGTTTAAATATGATACTAGGTCGCATATATCGTCAAAGTGATCTACTAATCTTGGTAGTGTGATCATATCATCTTTAACAACATAATATCAAAGTTGGAAGTAGTATAACATACCTTAAGAGGAAGAAAATACTGAGACTATAAGTAAAATCCAACTCCGGTTGCTTCAACGCCGACTTGTGATGGTTTCTACTCCAAAATCCAATATAAGTTGTCTTCAATGATCAAGTAGTGTCATATGATCTCAATGATTCAGTGACAAATGATCTAAAGGTGTTAAAAGGGGCTGGAATTCTTCTGGGGACGAATATGGTGAAGTTTAGGGGCAAAAGGACGAGTTGAAATGAAATGGGGTGCTGCTCCTTTTATAATTTTCTGAGTGTTACGTACGCTAGGACTTCTTCATAACGTACGTTATCGTTCAAAATAGTTCACTGTCTTGTTTCTGGACTTCATTACGTACGCTACATTAATCGTGTTACGTACGTAACCCATATAATTTACGTACGCTACCTGATGCCCATAACGTACGTTAAAGTCCGTTGACTTAAAAAGTGTCCAGGTTCATGCCGTGCGAATCTGGCGGGTATCTTGGTCGAGCCCACCCCCATGTACCCCATGTGCTAGCCGGCCTACCCAATAATTGACCGCATTACGTACGCTACACTTCATTCGTAGCGTACGTTAACATTAACAGGTTACGTACGTTAAGTTACATTCTTAACGTACGTTACCACGTATATGCATGGAGAAAAATTTATATGTTGCTACACCCATGTATAAAGTTACAAATACGATAATGATCATACTCCATTATCAATATCATCATTCCCAAAATAATACAGGGTTCAATGTACAGATGAAATACACAGTAATAAATCCGGATATTACACCAGAGAGTTGGACGAGTGCAGGGAGCCTTGTATATATATAGGGGCAGCCGGGTCTTGTCTTCTGGCGGGCGATCGCCTTCCGGCCATTATAATAATGGGGCGATCGTCTGTCGGCCAATATTATAATGGGGCGATCATCCGGGCTGTCGGGCTAAAGTCCAAGGAAGAGGCTGGCAGTCTGCCTAAAGTCCAAAGCTACAGCAGGCAGCCAGCTGGGCGGTCCAATGAGAAGCTAGCACGCGTCCGGAGTCACTGTCACATGCGGCCCTACTGACAACTTTCGGCGGGCCTCTCGGCTGGTGGACGGATGCTGACAGGCTGTGGTCAATGATCCGTGATTCGCGGATCTTGTCTCGGCTCTTGCACGTGGTGTCTGTCTTGAGGCTCGGCCTTTGCCGACTGGATGGCCATCGGCATGATGCGGTCGTCTCTAGCTGGTCACTGAGGGTCGTCATTCGCCAGTTGATGAGGGTCGGCATCGGTCGGTCACCAAGGGTCGGTCGCCAGGTGCCGAGAGATGATCGTCCACTGGTCGGTCGCCAGGAGTCGGTCGCCGAGTACCGAGAGACGATCGTATTTGATGTCGATCGCTCGGCACCGGGACTTGTCCTGGGACCTTCGGTTGGCCGACACTTCTTGCCTGCGGGGCTAAGGCTAGGTCGCCTGGTCGCTGGTCCGCATTTCCGCCTTGGCTGCTCGGCAGTGGCTAGGTCGCCCGACCTCCGAGGCGATCGCCGGTCGGAGAGTGTAATTCTCGTCACAAAACTCGTTTTTCATCTGTTTTTGATGGATCGATTATGGTTAAATGATGTTGTTAAACATATTCTATGGATTGTATATCCATATTTCAACATGGAATTCCGTTTTCGTGTTTTGTCGGGACGAATCGTGTTCTTGGCCGTTTTGGGGAAAACGCTTGAACTTTCGTCATTCGTTCTTTGAATTCAACGGCTTTAAGTCGTGTTATTCATTTCATTATTGTTATTGTCCTTCGTAGTTTATGAACGCGAGTTGGCGATCGGTGGAGTCGGCGGGTTCGTAGTCGGTTCGTGTCAACTTACTCCAGTCGATTCTCCGCGTTGTTCTTATTCGAGGCAAGTACCTTGCCCATACTATTCTTGTTTTGTGGATATGATAATTGGTGATCGTCTTGGTGTATTCGTTTGTTTGTTTGAAATGTGTTTTCAAAAGATTCGGCTAGCCTCGTTAAAGGCTCACTTTCAAAACGCGTGTGTTTTGTAAATTGTGTGGGTTGTAAGTGACTATGTGAATCCTATGGATATGTTTGGTGTTGATGATGCACTTGGTATTTGCGTGTGGACGTATATTGTTTCATTTCGGTGCATTGTGGTTTGACGTGGTGTTTTGCTAAGTGTTTGATGCCTCTGGGTGAATTGTTTGGATATCCTTGGTGTGATATGTTATTTGTGCATGATTGATTCGCTAGCCAGCTCGGGAGGGTCCTTCGAGGCCTCGGGTGGGATTCATGGTGGCGTCCTGGTCCTAGGCGATGCCTGTGCTTGATTGTTTCGCTAGCCAGCTCGGGAGGGTCCTTCGAGGCCTCGGGTGGGATTCATGGTGGCGTCCTGGTCCTAGGCGATGCCTGTGCGTGTATGTTTTGTGAATGTGTTCGCTCACCTCGGGAGGGTTTGACGGGGCCACGGAGGGAGTCCAATGGTTTCGCCCTGGATTCACGAGTGAAACTTCACCACTGCGTGTGTATGTTTAGTGAATGTATTTTACTCACCCTGGGACGGTCCGACGGGGCCTCGGGGGAATCTATGACTTCACTCTGGGTTCGCGAGTAAAAACTTCACGAGTGCGTGTGTATGTTTTGTGAATGTGTTTGCTCACCTCGGGAGGGTTCAACGGGGCCACGGAGGGAGTCCAATGGTTTCGCCCTGGATTCACGAGTGAAACTTCACGGGTGCGTGTGTATTTTATGTCCGTCGAGGATGCGTGACGTGGGTTTTAACCTTGTGTATTGTTGTTGGTTTCAATTGTGAAAACAAACCTTTGGGCTGTGACCCTGTTTATTTTTGGAAAGAGAAGGATTCGATAATCCTAAAATTTGTTTTCTATTAAAACTCTCGATGGCATTTTAAACGGTTTTATAAATTGTTTCCCTTTATTTATGATCTATTGGTTTTGGAGTGTTTTACCCAAACTCATGCCTCGGGAAGTACTTTTCGTTACGTTTGAACCTTTGAGGATTTCCTAGTTATTGTTATTCTTGGAACTTGAATTGTATGGCTCGTATTTTTGCACTTGTACTTGCACTAGCAAAACAGTGGAGTTTTGCTAACCCACGAGTATTCGGGTGGTGGATGTCTATTTTTGCATTCAGGTTTTAGAGCATAACACAGGGTCGGCACGAAGGATGATGAAAGATGAACGATACTAATCACACGAGGATCCGTTGATGTCGTATTGGTCTAGTTGTATTTTCTTTTCCGCTGCAGTATCTTTTCCCCGTTGTACGGGAGTTTATTGTATTTTGACCCCTGCGTGGGTATGTGTTGTAATTGAGTTGTATATTTTTATTGAAAGACCAAATCGGTCTACTGAGTCATTTTAGCCTTGAAGGCATTGTCGAGATGTTAAATGTTGTTACCAGCCTGGTAGATCTTCGAGGAGAGGGTCTACGGCGTGTAATATCCCTGAGTGGATTGGGGGTGTTACACAACATGCTTTCCTTGTGAGAGAGGCTTGGTAAGTGGATCTTCAACATTCTCCTCTGTTGCTACTTTACATATTATAATATCTCCCCGTCTGACGATCTCTCTGACTAGGTGATATTTTCTGTGTATATGTTTGGAATTATGATGGAACCTAGTCTCTTTAGCTTGTGCAATAGCGCCATTATTGTCACAATAAAGGCTTATGGGACCCTGGATGGTCGGTACCACTCCTAGTACGGTAACGAACTTCTTGATCCATACGGCTTCCTTAGCTGCATCTGATGCTTCCAGGTACTCAACTTCTGTTATAGAATCAGCAACCATGCTTTGCTTGGAACTCTTCCAACTCACAACACCTCCATTCAATACAAACACATAACAAGTTTGCGATTTAAAATCATCTCTGTCGGTTTCGAAACATGCATCGGCGTAACCATTTACAGCCAGGTCATTTCCCACCCCTCCATAATTTAGGAAAGCATCCTTAGTTCTTCTTAAGTACTTTAGGATGGTTTTCACTACTGTCCTGTGACACCTGGATTTGATTGGTATCGACTTGTCATGTTAAGTGCAAACGATACATCTGGTCGAGTACAAATAATGGCATACATGATCGATCCAATGGCCGAAGCATATGGAATCTTGCTCATGCGGACTCGCTCATCAAGAGTCGAAGGACTCTGAGTCGTACTCAGATGAATGCCATGTGACATTGGCAAGAGTCCTCTCTTGGAGTCTTGCATATTGAACCTCTTCAATATTTTGTTAATGTAGGTACATTGACTCAGACCAATCATTTTCTTTGATCCATCTCTATAGATTTTTATCCCAAGAATGTAAGCAGTTTCTCCTAAGTCTTTCATTGAGAAACAACTTCCCAACCAAGTCTTGACTGTGTGCAATGTGGGTATGTCATTTCCAATAAGTAATATGTCATCTACATATAAGACTAAGAAAATAACTATGCTCCTACTAACCTTCTTGTACACACATGGTTCATCTTCATTTTGAATAAACCCAAACTCTTTGACAGTTTCATCAAAACGAAGATTCCAGCTCCGAGAAGCCTGCTTCAACCCATAAATGGATCTTTGAAGCTTACAAACCTTTTGAGAATTTTCTGGATGAACAAAGGCCTTAGGTTGTGTCATGTACACATCCTCGAGTAAGTTTCCATTAAGGAACGATGTTTTGACATCCATTTGCCATATTTCATAATCATAGTATGTGGTAATGGCAAATAAAAAGCATGACTACTGGCGAAAAAGTCTCATCAGAATCAACACCATGAATCTGTCTATAACTTTTTTCAACAAGTGTAGCTTTATAGGCTTACAGATTGCCGTACATGTCTTTCTTATTTTTGAAGACCCATTTGCACCCAATGGTTTTAACACCCTCAGGTGGATCTATCAAGTTCCAAACTTGATTGCCATACATGGACTGCATCTCTAACTTCATGGCTTCTAGCCATTCCTCGGACTCTGGTCCTGAAGCAGCTTCTGTATAGGTACTAGGCTCATCATCTATGAGCGATGCATCCTATTATCTGTTACGAGGTACCCATATCTCTCAGGTTCATGACGCATCCTATCAGATCTGTGAGGGACTTGTGTACTTTGAACTGGCTCTTCAACTGATTGGTGAGACTCTTCAGTTTCCATCGGTGAATCGATGTCTTCTTATGGTTCTCGAGTTTCCTCGAGAATTACTCTTCTCCCACTGTGTCTTTTGGAGATAAATTCCCTTTCTAAGAATACAACATTTCGAGCAACAAACATTTTGTTCTCCACGGGCTTATAAAAGTAGTATCATTTAGTTTCCTCAAGATAACCCACAAATAAACATCTTTCAGATCTGGCTGCCAGTTTATCAAAAACTTGGCGCCTTACGAATGCTTCGCAATCCCAGATCTTTAGAAATGACAAGTTTGGTTTCTTACTAGTCCATTTCTCAGATGGTGTCTTTTCAACTGCTTTAGATGGAACACGGTTAAGGGTGAATGTTGTTATTTCTAAGGCGTGGCCCCAAAATGATAATGGAAGTGTTAGGAATATGCTCTCGAATGCCACTCAGAGGTTGTTGAGTGAGGGCATTGTACTTGTAATTATGTAAATCATTAATATAAGGCAATGAATGTTTCTTTATTTACTGGTAGTTACTGGCGTTCCTAACTCGTAAATATACATATAGAAACTAGTCCATGTATTTGAGAGCAAACCGTTCCACTCCTTATTGGATAAGGAGGTCGGCACTGGAAAGGTTTATAGCTCAAATACTTAATCGTTCGCAAGTCGATGAAACTTAACTGGGCATTAAGTTTATGTGAAGATTTGTATGACGTGTTCCTTGACATGGAGAGTGCCTGTCGAACGCTAATGGTTAGTGGGAGCACACGTTATAGGTATGCTAATTGGATTAGTATACTCGAACCGACTCACCCTCGATTCGTCACACGGATTTCACTCCGGGACAGTCAATGACGGAATCGAAAGGTTGTGATAGGTATTCGTGAACCTTTGACTTGAGGATTTAGTAGGGATGTGCTTGTGACGTCAAGATTTTCATTAGAGTAGTTCGACCACATGCCTAGGAAGGCGGGGGTCAACCTCGACGTGCATCTTGATGGGCAAGTAGCAGGTCCTACTGAATACCAAGATAGAATTCTTTATCCTGTTAGTGAACGGGTTAAATGTCCTATGCAGTTATGGGCAGATGAGATCATAAGTCTTTGGCCAAAGCATTGGAGCTAGTTGTATTGGATACACGAGAGCTCGATGATCTCGATTTGCATTAACGCATGCATAGCGTCAAGTAACAGATAGGGTTTGACTGACCGTGACCCTGTAACTTGATCGGGAATTTGAAAGAAGGGTTTATACGTATACTGGTATTCACGACAGAATGGTTCTTGAATGATCCCAATCATTCGTTCTCAGTTGGGGTACAGTGTAGGCCGCCAGGCTGGCTAGGTGGTGCTACTACTCTTTGGTTCCTCCCATTGCTGACTGAGACGGACCTACCGAGTCGCGCAATAGGATTGACGACGGAATGAATCAAGCTTATTCTCTCGTAATGAATATTAGATATTGAATATCTAATTAATTGGGACATTGGATGTCTAAATTGATTTATTGGATAAATTAATTTACGGCCTAATGAATTAAATAAATTACTGGGTGATTAATTTAATTCATGAAAATAATTATTTCTTGGAGAAATTAATTATGTTATTATGTATTTGATATGATTAATTAATTGGATTAATTAATTGATATAAATACATCAGAACGGATTCGGAATTTATCTGTTTGGACTCGCGGGAGTCCGAAACGGACCGAACTCCACCTACCCTTCTAGATGGCCGCCCCCCCATTTCCACCACCTTTCATCTTGTCTTTTTGTTTCCATTTTTAAATGGAAGACAATGACTTGAAAGGCATCTCTCATGTGAGATGAGATTTTGAGTGGGTTGTTGGTGAATAAAGAATGAATAAAGGGAGAAGACTTGTGACTCTCTTAAAAACTATTGATTCCATACGTAAGAAAAATAGAGAGAAATAGTGAGAAAGAACTTAGAGTTCATTCCAAATTCTTCATCTCATTCTTCATCTTGTTCTTGTTGTTCTTGGAGAAAAATCAAGAAAAATTGAGAGAGATATATTTTAACACTTAGAGTGTTATAATTAAAGTTTCATCACTTGATTCTAGCCGTAACCTTAGAGGTTAATCGAGTGTTTTCATTCCATTCGTTTCTCCGACGCGTGACAAGTAGAGACGCGGTTTTTTCGGCGTTGGATCATCCAAGGGCTTGGAGCATTTTGGATCGTTTGGGGAATAGCTCAAGAGAAGGAAATCCATATAATCAACGGACGACAAGGGTATGATATCGAATCTTCCTTTGTTTATTTTATATTCGTATATGCGTAGCTCGATCGATCCTCGTAGGGATTCGGATCGAATTAATTTTCGTTTTACCGCTTCCGCTGGGCCTTCGTTTAAGGCACCGAATCACAACAGTGGTATCGGAGCGAGGTCTTGCGATCGTATATACGATATTTAGCATTTGGAATGCTTATTTTGTGATTTAGAATCATTTTAATAATCGTAGATATATTATTGCTCGTCGTAGTGTCGTTTTTCCGTGATTTTATGTTATGGTATAAATCAGGTTTTTCTTGGAAATATGATTTATATTAATAATATTCATATCAGGAATAACAGGATTTTAGAAATCTGCCCGAAAACGAGCTGTATCGAATCGTTGGACAATTTTCCATACAGCTGCCGAGTATGGCCGAGCACATCCGGCCCATGGCCGGACGCTTGCTGTATCGAGCCGAGTCCTGCCGGGCGTGTTGCTGTATCGAGCCGAGTGCTCGCTGGATCCGGCCGGACACTTGCTGTATCGAGCCGAGTCCTGTCGGGCGTGTTGCTGTATCGAGCCGAGTGCTCGCTGGATCTGGCCGGACACGTGCTGTATCGAGTCGAGTCCTGCCGGGCGTGTTGCTGTATCGAGCCAAGTGCGTCGGGCGTGTTGCTGTATCGAGCCAAGTGCTCGTTGTAACCGGCCGGGTAGTGCTGTATCCTGCCGGTCGTGTCCGGGCATGGCCGGGGCCCTCTTTCCTGTCTGGAGCCGGGCGTGGCCTGTAGGCTGCCGGTCAGGTGCCTGGTGCTGCTGGGCAGTTTCCAGGCTGTCGGGCACTGGGTCTCGTTTTCAGTATATTTTCGATTATTGAATTTTTCTGTATTAAAATCGTTAATTTAGAATTTTTGATGAAGGAAAATTCAAAGAAAATATTTTAAGGGTACACTACGGACGAAAATTAAATTGTCGATTATTGTTGAATTGATTGGATCAATTCTATTTATTGTTGATTATTGATTGGATCATATGTAATCTTCTCGCTTTCCATTTGTATAGTATTTATTGGATGAATGCTTTTGAATGGGGATGTGGTTCATGGACTTAGTTTGAATCATTCGTTTTATTCGATTGGGTTGTAAAGGCCGTTTTGAGCCTATTTATTTTACTAGAAATATTGTATATAGGATGCAATTTTCAATGTAAAATTTATATGTAATGACGAAGACCGGAGGTAGATCCGTTTCGAGAAGACTAAGATTCAAGACGAAGAATTGTAATTAGATTACGGAGTTTTTGTTTTCTAGGAACGGTCCATGAACCACATGTTGGTAGCAACTAGGTTGTGAATGATTGACAAACCACAAACCGCGCTTATAAACGGATTAATATGCAAAGTGTAACATATAATCGCGTTAATACTCCCACTTACAAACACTAAGTTATAAAGGTTACGAGGTTTCCTACCCTCCGTCAAACTCATGGAAAATTGAAATCTAAACCGGAATATTATTCTTACGAGTATGTCGGGGTAATATTTTTGGGGAAAGTTGATAAATTCCTAGAGTGCATTAGATGCCTTTGGTTGTGACAGATCAAACCCCTATAAACCGTATGGGTTGCTGGGTAATATTCAATTGTCAGACTAATAGGAGTTGACGGTTTAAACTTAGATAGTTCAGCGAGCCATAGAAACCGAATGGGTTAAGGGCAAGTGAACCAGGGGTAAAAGAAGATCGAATCATCCATTAGATGGGTTGGTATTAGACACCACTTTATAAAGAATAATAGAATATAAACCGTATGGGTTGCCCTCTATTAAACTTTGTAAAGAAATCGATCACCACTATGAAGTCACCCAAGACTTCTGGATTTAACATGGGAGTGTGTAAATGCCGATAAAATAGTGGGAGCTGGGTAACTAGAATAGAAAATACCTTAATTCTATACTCAGATCATAATATAACAAGTCACTAATTAATCTGTTATACTTGATGCAGACATAACTCTCAATATGACAATGAATCCACTCGCAATTCTACTCGAAAAGAACACCTTAATGGGACCTAACTTTGTGGATTGGCTCCGCAATTTGATGATTGCCCTCAGTATAGAGGCACTGGGATACGTCTTGGAGACGGACATTCCCGCACCTCCTGACCCGACCCAATCAGGAAGAGATTGAAAACTACGAAAAGTGGGTTAAGGATGACGTGAAAGTCCGTGCTTATAGGATGGCTTCCATGTGTAATGAGCTTCAGAGAGCTCATGAGAAAATGACTTCTGCTAGGCAGATTCTATCTCACTTAACCGAACTTTATGGTGAGCACAACAGAACTGCTAGATATGAGATATCCAAGCAACTGTTCGGTGCAAGGATGAAGGAAGGTGAGAAGGTTGGGGAACACGTCCTCAAAATGATATCCATGATCGAGAGATTGGAGGCTCTTGATTTTAAAATGGATACTTCTCTCCAAACCGACCTTATCCTACAGTCTCTCCCTGATTCCTTCTCACAGTTTGTTATGAACTTTAACTACAATGAGATTGCATGTAATTTAGCTGGGCTAATGAACAAACTTGTGACCGCTCAGTCTCAGATGAAGACTCCGCGGATGAAGGAGTCGGCCCTTGTGATTTCTTCTGGACTTCAGAAGTCTAAGAATAAGAAGAAAAAGACCAAGAAGCGGACTGGACCACAAGCAAAGGACCTTAAGGGTAAGGGCAAGGCCCCGATGGTTCCGAAGAACAAGAAGAAAAAATACAATTGTCTCAAGTGCGGTGAGCTGGGCCACTGGGCTAGAGAGTGTTCGATTCTTCATGGCACTTCAGGGAGCCTGGAGCTAAAGAAGTAATGGTCACTGTCGGAAGCGGGTATAGTGTCGAGGCAACCGACATTGGATCACTTCTTTTGGATTTAAAATCCGGGTTTGTTCTGACTTTAGAAGATGTACTTGTTTTGCCCACGGGGCACAAAAACATTGTATCCATTCCGGTCATGGACCGAAAAGGCTTTTCATTTTTCATTGGTGATGGTTCCTGCAAAATTTATTTCAGAAGTAAACTAGTGGGTACTGCTACATTGTTAAATGGATTGTATCATCTAAATCTCAGCAACAAAGTAGTTGTGAATACTATGACTAGAAAACGTGGTAGGGATGAAACCAATCAAGTCTTGAAATGGCACCTTAGACTTGGTCATGTTGGTCAGACCAAGGTTTACAAAATGGAAAAAGATGGACTTATGGGTCCATTGGGATCGGATCCCTTTCCTACTTGTGAATCTTGCCTTAAAGGCAAAATGACTAAGTCCCCCTTCACAGGGACTTTTGAAAGAGCCGCTGATAAACTGGGATTAATCCATACCGACGTTTGTGGTGCTTTGGAAGCAGCACGTGATGGATATCAATATTTCATTACGTTTACAGATGATCATACTAGGTATGGTTATGTTTACTTAATGAAACATAAATCCGAGGCCTATGAAAAATTCCAGGAATTCAAGGCCCTTGTTGAGAAACAAACTGGTAATCATATCAAAGCACTTCGGTCGGACCGAGGTGGCGAGTATATGAGTACGGAGTTTTGACGAGTTCCTTAAGGACCATGGAATAGTTTCACAACTAACACCTCCAGGTACTCCTCAGTTAAATGGTGTGTCAGAAAGAAGGAACCGGACCTTGTTGAACATGGTCCGTTCCATGCTGGGCTATACTGACTTACCGATTTACCTGTGGGGGTATGCACTCCTGACTGCCGCCTACATATTGAACAGATGTCCTTCCAAATCCGTTCCTAAAACTCCACATGAGATTTGGGAGGGCAGGAAACCAAGTCTTAATCATATTAGGATTTGGGGATGTCCCGTCTATGTCAAGAAGACTAAGGTGGAGAAGTTGGAAGCTAGGTCCGCGAAGGGACGTTTCATTGGATTCCCGTCTGGGACAATGGGATATCTATTCTACATGCCCGAAGATCGAAATATCGTTGTTGCTTTACAAGCACACTTCCTGGAAGATGAGTTCATTCAGGAAGGCGGAGCAGGCAGAAGTATTTCTTTAGAAGAATACAATGAAACTCCTCGGGAGACACCTGTGCAAGAAAATGGAACCAAACCTTCTATAACATAAGTACAACCACCTCGTAGGTCAAGTAGGGTGTCTCAATTACCTAAGAGGTATAGTTTTATGCACTTGGAGGAACTGGGTTTCTACGAGGTTCCAGGTGATAAACAAGAGCCCGACCCGCGACCAAATGACCTAGCAATGGTGGATGTAGACTCCATGAAATAGACTGTAGCAGTCCTCCTGTAGTTGGGACTTTTCGTTTTGACGAGGCAGTCAAAGAGTTTGACTTCATGCAAAACGAAGAGGAACCTTGTGTATACAAGAGGGTTAGTGGGAGCTAGATCATATTCTTAGTACTATGTGTAAATGACATTCTACTAATAGGAAATGATGTGGGAATGCTCAGTTCTGTGAAAGCTTGGCTTTTGAGTAATTTCTCCATGAAAGACTTGGGAGAAGCTACCTATATTCTTGGTATTCGACTCTACCGGGATAGAGCGAAGAGAACAATAGCTCTTTCCCAAGCCCTCTATATAGATAAAATCTTAAAGCAATTTAAGATGGATGATTCTAAAAGAGGGTTCCTACCGATGAGACATGGAATAAAACTCTCCTTGAAGATGTGTCCTCAAAGTGAGGAACAACAGAAGGAAATGAGTAATATACCATATGCTTCGGCCATGGGTAGCCTTATGTATGCTATATTGTGTACGAGACCTGACATTGCGCATGCTGTAAGCGTGGTGAGTAGGTTTCAGGCAAACCCAGGCAGGGAACATTAGACTGCCGTAAAGAACGTTCTCAAGTACTTTAGAAGGACTAGAGATATGGTTCTTATATATGGCGGTGGAGAACTGAATGTGATGGGATTCACTGCATTGAACTTCCAAGGACAGAAAGACGATTCTATGTCTACTTCTGGCTACATTTACTCTTAATGGAGGAGCAGTATCTTGGCATAGTGCCAAGTATAGCGCGACTGTTGATTCCACCAGTTAGGCTGAGTATAAAGCGGCCTCGGAGGCTGTAATACCCGTACTTTTATTGGCTGTTTGACTTTGTCGTCCTCCTTATTTTGTCGCTCTGTAAATGCTTGGAGATGTTGTTGATATTGTTATTGAGTTTCGTATCTTGTTTGGGTCTTGATCATGTTGTTCTAAACCTTGCAGAAGTGTTCTGGGCCAGAGAAATAGCGCACGTTAGGCCTAGGCTAACGCACGCTAATTCTGCTTGATTACCGCACGCTAGTTTTGGGACGTAGCGCGCGCTAAGGGGATCATCCAGGTCAGAACCAGTAACCCAGACTGCTCTCTGGACTGGCGGATTAACGCACGCTAGGAGTTGTTAGCGCGCGCTATTCGTGGTTACTAGCGCACGCTAACACCCGTCCGTAGCGCGCGCTACCGGGCTGGTTGGCAGAGGCAGTGAGGTTGCCAGGTTTTCTGGACTATCAGGTAGCGTACGCTAGGCTTCGGCTAGCGCACGCTAAAGCTATTGCTTAACGCACGCTAAGGCATATCGGTAGCGCACGCTAAGTTTTGAGCAGGGCGGAGACAGTAAGTTCTGGACTCCTGTACTAGTTGCCACATTTTGGACTAGCGCACGCTAGAGACAGACGAGTAGCGCACGCTAACGGAGCCGGCGGAATCCACTGGACTACCCGGTGACTTCGCTAGCGCACGCTAATGAAGGAGGCGTAGCGTGCGCTAGACTGGACAGGTATATATATGGCAGTTGACTTTATTTTCGTCATTTCTCACCTTCTCCACTCCTTTTCGACGGGAATCGCTCGGGAGAGACGATCTTGGGCGATTAGAAGCGATCTTCCTTCTAACAACGACATATCTAGTTGGAGAACAAGGATTTCACAACATCTAATTCATCCTAACGTCCGAATCAAGGTAAAAATCCTTAGAACCCTACTTTTTGGGAATTTTGGGGGTTTTTGTAGATTCGTCCAATTTATCCATTTTGAAGTTTGGGAACCTTGAGATTATGATGTATCCATACCGTATGCATGCTTTCCTACGATTTTACGGTTTGGGTTGTGCCGTTTTCGGACTTGTGAGTTTTGGACGATTTTCCAACATCTAGTTGATTATCCGTATATTTTTATGAATCGTAGACGGGTTTCGGGGGTTTCTTCGTGTAATTTGAATATGGATAATTGATTATCATATTCCTTGCGAATCGTTTAGGTGCCGGAAGTGCGTTCTTGGACCTACCGAACTCATACCTTTTTCCATTCGATTTGTTGATGTCTCAAAGGCAAGTATATATTTATGATTGTACGTTCTCGACTTTAAAAGTAAGATATATTGATGACATGATATGAACGAACCACTTTGGGGCGGGCCGATAGGTCCCCTAAGGGTTCCGTAGCCTCTGGTGCGGTTCCACGGTATTCATACATGCAATGATGACGGACGATATGAACGAACCACTTTGGGGCGGGCCGATAGGTCCCCTAAGGGTTCCGTAGCCTCTGGTGCGGTTCCACGATATTCATATATCCATTGATGCGATGCTATGAGATTTAGTTATTCCGGAATACTAGTCTTGAATTGATGAATTGACGGTTACCTTTACTTTATTGTCGAGGAGTATTGTGTTCCATATTTGATATACTTGCACTAGCTATTCGACGGCAAACCCCTTTATGGGGGAAATACTTTTTATGTATTTCAGGTTCCAGGAGAGCGGATAGGCAGGTATCGGGTCGGCATGAAGATGATGGGCAAGTGTGATACTGTGTCTTTCCTCCGGTTATGTTTTTGAGTTTTTCCATTCAGTGTTGTTGTACTGGAATGGTTATTAAATGCTCGAGCACTGTTTTCGTTTTTTTATTGATGTTCCGGCCTGTGTTTGCCGAGGTATTGTTTTGGGTCGTGATGTCTTCGAATACATTGGTTATGTTTTGAATGCCGTTGTATTGTTCTTCATCTCAATATATGTAGACTTCCTCGGTCAAGTTTCATAGTTCCGCGTATGTCTAGCCTTGTGGGTCCCACGGCGGGGCTCACGGCGCTGTAATATACTCCGAATAACTTGGGGGTGTTACAGAATATGGTATCAGAGCTTAGGTCTATGGATACCTAGGCTGTCGGTCTTTTGGGTCGAATGAGTCGTCATTTGTTCACAGTATCACTACTCTGCCATCATCACAGTGCGACCGGTACTTGTAAGACCTCTTACTCTTCTGGTGTTTCCTTATTCGTTTTGCTTCTTTTTATTAGTATTCTTGAGAATCGATCACTTTGATGACATGCGATTGAATTGTGCTTACGTACCTTGTGTGTTCTTCAGTATGTCAGCTGGTAGGGGCCGTGGCCGTGGTCGTGGCCGTGGACGAGGAAGGGGTCGTGGCGCGGCTGTTTCCATCAGTTCAGTTGCGGGGTCGACCAACCCCAGTTTTTCGAACTCGGTGCATCCTGACACCGAGAGTCAGCACGACCAGTCAAACGGTCAGGGGAACAACGTGGATGTTGGAGTTGCGAATGCACTTCAACAATTGGCTACTCAGATGACCATTTTAGCCCAAACTGTTCAGCTGAATAATCCGAACCCAAACACGGATGCCCTGCTTCAGAATGTAATCCGAATGCACCCTCCACAGTTTGGCGGTGCCACCGATTCGTTAGGATGGGAAGATTGGCTAGCGGAGTTGGAAAAGATTTTCGAGGCGGTTGATTGCCCCGAAGTGAGGAAAGTACCGATTGCTCAGTATTTTCTCACTAAGGAGGCTGCTACCTGGTGGAAGGTCATCAAGCCACGGGATCGTATTGCCACGTGGGATGAATTTAAGGAGCTTTTGGAGGCCGAGTTTTGTCCTTGGCCGGTGCGAGAGGGCCGAATCCGAGCCTTTTTCGAGGCTAAACCACAAGATATTCCCGTTTCGCAGGCGATCGTGGAATACAACCAAAAATTGATCCATGTGAAGGACCAAGTGCGTAACGAGTATGATAAGATCCGCTATTTTGATATGCGGATGAATTTGGACTTACGGCGGTACATGGCCGGATTTGCTTGTACCACACTGAAAGAGTATCAGGACAGAGCTTTGGCCCATGATATGTTGAACCCCGATAATGATACCGTTGAAGAACCGAAGAAGCAGAAAGTCACGGGAAATTTTTCTAACTCTAAGAGTGGCAACTTTCAGAGGTCATAGACGACTAACCGTTCTGACGGACAGTCGTCACGTTCTAATAAAGGAAAGAGGGGTTACCGTCCTACTCCGGGTACCACAAATCGCGCGGTGACTTGCTATAATTGTGGCCGTTCAGGCCACATTAATTTGGAATGCCACTTCCCACCATTGAAGTGTCACACGTGCGGACAGATGGGACATAGAGCGGCTTATTGTTCCGAGCCGAATAAGACTTTGGACACTCGGGCTTCTGCTCCAGCACCACCTGATCAAATTATGAATCAACGACAATCTTTTGTCAACCTCAGCAGAATTTCAGCAGGGGCCGAGGATGGGGTCAGAATGCTGGAAGTGGAAACTCTAGCGTCGGTTCGGTACAACCACGGGTATATGAGATGCGTCGAGCAGACAAACCCGACACGGCGGTGGCTTCAGGTACCATTCATATTTCATCTCATCCAGTCCGTGTACTTTTTGATTCGGGTGCTACACATTCTTTTATTTCTTTAGAGTGTGTATGCCGTTTGAATATAACTTGTATGACTGCTTGCGATCCCTTTATCGTGAAACTGCCTAGCGGGGATAGAATTGTGGCGAATCGGGAGATTAGAGATTTTCCGGTGATTATATCCGGTATGGAATGGTTATCGGATCTGATTGTAGTTGATATGGAAGGCGAGGACGTGATCCTCGGCGAGGATTGGCTTGATAGTCACCAAGCGATTATGAATTACCGTACCAAGGTTATCACCATGATGACTAAAGACGGATTTGAGTACTCATTTTTGGGACGTAAGTCGAGCCAATCCAAGTTACTTATCAGTGCCATGAAGGCCGTAAAACTCTTGAATAAAGGTTGTACAGGCTTTTTGTGTTATGCCTTGATAATGGAAGGAAACGAAGTCGATTTCTCTTCGCTTCCGGTTGTTAATGAGTACCTCGATGTTTTTCCGGATGACCTCCCGGGATTACCGCCGAATCGAGAGATATAATTTACCGTGGACTTAGAGCCAGATGCGGCTCCGATTTCTAAAGCACCTTACAGGATGCCACCTTCCGAGATGCAAGAATTGAAGAATCAATTGGGAGAACTTCTGGAAAAAGGGTACATCAGACCGAGTGCTTCGCCTTGGGGCGCGCCTGTTCTTTTTGTGAGGAAGAAGGATGGTTCACTACGTTTGTGCATCGACTACCGTGAGCTGAACAAAGTAACCATCAAGAATAAGTATCATTTACCTCGTATAGACGATCTATTTGATCAATTGCAAGGGGCTGCAGTTTTCTCGAAGATTGATTTAAGATCCGGGTATTATCAACTCATGGTGAGGGAGTCCGACGTTCCGAAGACGGCGTTTTGGACGAGATATGGGCATTATGAATTTGTAGTTATGCCTTTTGGGTTGACTAATGCGCCGGCAGTTTTCATGCAGTTAATGAATAAAATATTCATCGAGTACCTCGACAGGTGTGTGGTTGTCTTTATTGATGACATCTTGATCTATTCTCGAGATAAGGAGGAACATGCCCGACACTTGCATTTGGTTTTAGACAATTTGAGAACCGAGCACCTCTATGCAAAATTCTCGAAATGTGAGTTTTGGTTGGAAGAAGTTATGTTTCTCAGCCATGTGATTTCGGCCGAAGGGGTTCGTGTAGACCCGCATAAGATTGAGGCAGTGCTAGATTGGGCACCGCCTAAAAATGTTAAGGAGGTTCGTAGCTTTTTGGGCCTTGCTGGGTATTACCGTCGGTTTGTCGAGGGGTTCTCGAAAATCGCTCGGCCGCTTACAAAATTGCTCTAGAAGACCGAAAAGTTTATCTGGACGGATGAGAGACAACAGAGCTTCGATGAACTGAAGAGACGATTGACTTCAGCGCCGATTCTAACTTTACCACATGGTAGCGAGGGCTTTGCAGTTTATAGTGACGCTTCGGGTCAAGGCCTGGGCTGTGTGCTTATGCAGCATGATAAGACGATAGCTTTTGCGTCTCGACAATTAAAACCTTATGAGATGAATTATCCTACTCACGATTTAGAGTTGGCCGCAATTGTCTTCGCACTCACGATTTGGCGGCATTATTTGTATGGTTCACCGTGCCGGATTTATACCGATCACAAGAGCCTGAAATATATTTTCAGTCAGAAGGAGCTGAATATGAGACAGAGACATTGGTTAGAGTTGATAAAGGATTATGATTTGGAAATTCTTTACCACCCCGGGAAAGCCAATGTCGTTGCGGATGCTTTGAGCCGCAAATCGGCGTCTCTTCAAATGCTCGAGGTTCTTACATCTCAGACGAAAATTCGTCAGGACTTAATTGAGCAAGGGATAGAAGTTTGGCTTCAACGAGTACAGGGACAGCTGTGTACTCTCGAAATTACTTCGTCCTTAGTTGATGACATCAAAGGGAACCAGTGGAGTGACCCGATGATTTCTCAACTGAAGGAAGATGTAATTAAAGGAAAAGCTCCTGGCTTTATGGTTCACGAGGATAGTATTCTGAGATTTCAGGGCAGGCTTTGTGTTCCGAACGATTTAGAGTTGAGGCAGAAAATTCTCCGAGAAGCTCATGCTACGCCTTACTCAATCCACCCCGGGACGAGTAAGATGTACAAAGATTTGAAACGCAATTTTTGGTGGAATAACATGAAGAAGGATGTTACGGAGTTTGTACTACGGTGCTTGACGTGTCAACAAGTCAAGATCGAACATCAAAGACCAGCGGGGTTGTTGAAACCACTTCCCATTCCCGAGTGGAAGTGGGAAGATATCTCGATGGATTTCATCACTGGCATGCCGAGAACTCGGGCCGGAATGAATATGATTTGGGTAATTGTCGACCGGCTGACCAAGTATGCACACTTTCTGGGTATTAAGGATACTTGGGGACCGGATAGACTGGCTCGAACCTTTATTGCTGAGATCGTGAGGTTACACGGTGCCCCCACGACCATTGTTTCTGATCGAGACGGCCGTTTCGTATCGCACTTTTGGCAGGCCGTTCATCAGGCTTTGGGTACTGAGTTGAGATTGAGCACTTCCTTTCATCCTCAGTCGGATGGTCAGACACAGAGGACGATTCAGACGTTGGAAGATATGTTACGGGCTTGTGCCTTAGACAGGAGTAATGATTGGGAGCTTCACTTGTCGTTGATCGAGTTTGCTTACAATAATAGTTGGCATGCATCGATCAAAATGGCACCCTTCGAGGCACTTTATGGTAGGCGATGTAGGTCGCCATTATGTTGGGACGAGGCTTCTGAGCTAGTTGGGACGGAGCCGGACATGTTGATGGAGACTAAGGAAAAGATTTCTATTATCCGGGACCGATTGCTGGCTGCCCACAGTCATCATAAATCTTATGCTGATACTCGTTGTCGACCCTTGGAGTTCGAAGTGGGGGATCATGTCTTACTCAAGGTGTCACCGACCCGTGGAGTTTTCCGCTTCGGGAAAAAGGGAAAACTTAGTCCGAGGTATATCGGACCTTTCGAGATTTTGGACAGAGTTGGAGATTTAGCTTATCGCTTGGCGTTGCCTCCAGCTTTGAGTCACGTCCATAGTGTTTTTCATGTGTCTCAGTTGAGAAAGTAAGTACCGGATCCGAGCCACATTATCGACTACAGTGAGATTGACGTAGCCGAGGATATTACCTTTCCGGAGAGACCCGTGAAGATCCTCGAGCGTCACAAGAAACAACTTCGGCATAAGACCATTCCACTGGTTAAAGTGCAATGGTCGAGACATGGATTCGAGGAGGCAACTTGGGAGACGGAAGAGAAGATGCGGGTGGAATACCCCGAACTATTTATTTCTTAAGTTTCGGGACGAAACTTCTTTTTAGAGGGGGAGAATGTAATACCCGTACTTTTATTGGCTGTTTGACTTTGTCGTCCTCCTTATTTTGTCGCTCTGTAAATGCTTGGAGATGTTGTTGATATTGTTATTGAGTTTCGTATCTTGTTTGGGTCTTGATCATGTTGTTCTAAACCTTGCGGAAGTGTTCTGGGCCAGAGAAATAGCGCACGTTAGGCCTAGGCTAACGCACGCTAATTCTGCTTGATTAGCGCACGCTAGCTTTGAGCCGTAGCGCGCGCTAAGGGGATCAGCCAGGTCAGAACCAGTAACCCAGACTGCTCTCTGGACTGGCGGATTAACGCACGCTAGGAGTTGTTAGCGCGCGCTATTCGTGGTTACTAGCGCACGCTAACACCCGTCCATAGCGCGCGCTACCGGGCTGGTTGGCAGAGGCAGTGAGGTTGCCAGGTTTTCTGGACTATCAGGTAGCGTACGCTAGGCTTCGGCTAGCGCACGCTAAAGCTATTTCTTAACGCACGCTAAGGCATATCGGTAGCGCACGCTAAGTTTTGAGCAGGGCTGAGACAGTAAGTTCTGGACTCCTGTACTAGTTGCCACATTTTGGACTAGCGCACGCTAGAGACAGACGAGTAGCGCACGCTAACGGAGCCGGCAGAAGCCACTGGACTACCTGGTGACTTCGCTAGCGCACGTTAATGAAGGAGGCATAGCGTGCGCTAGACTGGACAGGTATATATATGGCAGTTGACTTTATTTTTGTCATTTCTCACCTTCTCCACTCCTTTTCGACGGGAATCGCTCGGGAGAGACAATCTTGGGCGATTAGAAGCGATCTTTCTTCTAATAACGACATATCTAGTTGGAGAACAAGGATTTCACAACATCTAATTCATCCTAAGTCCGAATCAAGGTAAAAATCCTTAGAACCCTACTTTTTGGGAATTTTGGGGGTTTTCGTAGATTCGTCCGATTTATCCATTTTGAAGTTTTGGAACCTTGAGATTATGATGTATCCATACCGTATGCATGCTTTCCTACGATTTTACGGTTTGGGTTGTGCCGTTTTCGGACTTGTGAGTTTTGGACGATTTTCCAACCTCTAGTTGATTATCCGTATATTTTTATGAATCGTAGACGGGTTTCGGGGGTTTCTTCGTGTAATTAGAATATGGATAATTGATTATTATATTCCTTGCGAATCGTTTAGGTGCCGGAAGCGCGTTCTTGGACCTACCGAACTCATACCTTTTTCCATTCGATTTGTCGATGTCTCAAAGGCAAGTATATATTTATGATTGTACGTTCTCGACTTTAAAAGTAAGATATATTGATGACATGATATGAACGAACCACTTTGGGGCGGGCCGATAGGTCCCCTAAGGGTTCCGTAGCCTCTGGTGCGGTTCCACGGTATTCATACATGCAATGATGACGGACGATATGAACGAACCACTTTGGGGCGGGCCGATAGGTCCCCTAAGGGTTCCGTAGCCTCCGGTGCGGTTCCACGGTATTCATATATCCATTGATGCGATGCTATGAGATTTAGTTATTCCGGAATACTAGTCTTGAATTGATGAATTGACGATTACCTTTACTTTATTGTCGAGGAGTATTGTGTTTCATATTTGATATACTTGCACTAGCTATTCGACGGCTAACCCCTTTTTGGGGGAAAGACTTTTTATGTATTTCAGGTTCTAGGAGAGCGGATAGGCAGGTATCGGGTCGACATGAAGATGATGGGCAAGTGTGATACTGTGTCTTTCCTTCGGTTATGTTTTTGAGTTTTTCCATTCAGTGTTGTTGTACTGGAATGGTTATTAAATGCTCGAGCACTGTTTTCGTTTTTTTATTGATGTTCCGGCCTGTGTTTGCCGAGGTATTGTTTTGGGTCGTGATGTCTTCGAATACATTGGTTATGTTTTGAATGCCGTTGTATTGTTCTTCATCTCAATGTATGTAGACCTCCTCGGTCAAGTTTCATAGTTCCGCGTATGTCTAGCCTTGTGGGTCCCACGGCGGGGCTCACGGCGCTGTAATATACCCCGAATAACTTGGGGGTGTTACAGAGGCCTCCAAAGGAAGGGTTAAGAAGTTACTAGGTAAACTTCTCGTGAGACTGTGTGTTACGCTGCCAGAGCAGTAGCACAGGCCTAGGAGCGGAGTTTTCACAACAGTACCAAACATATTGAGAGAGAGTATCATCTCGTAAGAGAATTTGTTTGCATAGAGATACATTGTGCTGCATAGAGTAGAGTCAGCCAACTACGTCGCTGATCCACTGACCAAGCCACAATCTCATATTAGCTTGGAGCGTAATCTGGAGAACATGGGTATTAGATATCATAGTGTGTGGCATTGAGTGCAAGTGGGAGATTGTTAGGAATATGCTCTCGAATGCCACTCAGAGGATGTTGAGTGAGGGCATTGTACTTGTAATTATGTAAATCATTAATATAAGGCAATGAATGTTTCTTTATTTACTGGTAGTTACTGGCGTTCCTAACTCGTAAATATACGTATAGAAACTAGTCCATGTATTTGAGAGCAAACCGTTCCACTCCTTATTCGATAAGGAGGTCGGCACTGGAAAGGTTTATAGCTCAAATACTTAATCGTTCGCAAGTCGATGAAACTTAACTGGGCATTAAGTTTATGTGAAGACTTGTATGACGTGTTTTTTGACATGGAGAGTGCTTGTCGAATGCTAATGGTTATTGGGAGCACACGTTATAGGTATGCTAATTGGATTAGTATACTCGAACCGACTCACCCTCGATTCGTCACACGGATTTCACTCTGGGACAGTCAATGACGGAATCGAAAGGTTGTGATAGGTATTCGTGAACCTTTGACTTGAGGATTTAGTAGGGATGTGCTTGTGACGTCAAGATTTTCATTAGAGTAGTTCGACCCTATAAACCGGAAGGCGGGGGTCAACCTCGACGTGCATCTTGATGGGCAAGTAGCAGGTCCTACTGAATACCAAGATAGAATTCTTTCTCCTGTTAGTGAACGGGTTAAATGTCCTATGAGGTTATTGGCAGATGAGATCATAAGTCTTTGGCCAAAGCATTGGAGCTAGTTGTATTGGATACACGAGAGCTCGATGATCTCGATTTGCATTAACGCATGCATAGCGTCAAGTAACAGATGGGGTTTGACTGACCGTGACCCTGTAACTTGATCGGGAATTTGAAAGAAGGGTTTATACGTATACTGGTATTCACGACAGAATGGTTCTTGAATGATCCCAATCATTCGTTCTCAGTTGGGGTACAGTGTAGGCCGCCAGGCTGGCTAGGTGGTGCTACTACTCTTTGGTTCCTCCCATTGCTGACTGAGACGGACCTACCGAGTCGCGCAAAAGGATTGACGACGGAATGAATCAAGCTTATTCTCTCGTAATGAATATTAGATATTGAATATCTAATTAATTGGGGCATTGGATGTCTAAATTGATTTATTGGATAAATTCATTTACGGCCTAATGAATTAAATAAATTACTGGGTGATTAATTTAATTCATGAAAATAATTATTTCTTGGAGAAATTAATTATGTTATTATGTATTTGATATGATTAATTAATTGATATAAATACATCAGAACGGATTCAGAGTTTATCTGTTTGGACTCGCGGGAGTCCGAAACGGACCGAACTCCACCTACCCTTCTAGATGGCCGCCCCCCCATTTCCACCACCTTTCATCTTGTCTTTTTGTTTCCATTTTTAAATGGAAGACAATGACTTGAAAGGCATCTCTCATGTGAGATGAGATTTTGAGTGGGTTGTTGGTGAATAAAGAATGAATAAAGGGAGAAGACTTCTGACTCTCTTAAAAACTATTGATTCCATACGTAAGAAAAAGAGAGAGAAATAGTGAGAAAGAACTTAGAGTTCATTCCAAATTCTTCATCTCATTCTTCATCTTGTTCTTGTTGTTCTTGGAGAAAAATCAAGAAAAATTGAGAGAGATATATTTTAACACTTAGAGTGTTATAATTAAAGTTTCATCACTTGATTCTAGCCGTAACCTTAGAGGTTAATCGAGTGTTGTCATTCCGTTCGTTTCTCCGACGCGTGACAAGTAGAGATGCGGTTTTTTCGGCGTTGGATCATCCAAGGGCTTGGAGCATTTTGGATCGTTTGGGGAATAGCTCAAGAGAAGGAAATCCATATAATCAACGGACGACAAGGGTATGATATCGAATCTTCATTTGTTTATTTTATATTCGTATATGCGTAGCTCGATCGATCCTCGTAGGGATTCGGATCGAATTAATTTTCGTTTTACCGCTTCCGCTGGGCCTTCGTTTAAGGCACCGAATCACAACAGGAAGCTCCATTCAACTCAGCACGGATCGAACCATATCTAATAAGATTCGATTCCTCCTCTCGGACACTCCGTTATGCTGAGGTGTTCCAGGAGGAGTAAGTTGTGAAACAGATGACGTTGTGTTTCAGATGAGTTGTGTTTCAGATGGCATTGGATTACGTCAAGGCATAGCAGTTATCATTTTGGACTCTATGATAAAATCAGGTTCAAGGATTTATTGACATACTGCTATATTGAGATTCACTTATGGCATTTTCATGCAGTGATCTCAATACGGGTTTGTCCAGTATTGGTTCTCCAACCAATACCCATAAATCATCCGATGATATCAATCAAACTTATACTAGTATATTAATCCCTTGAGTCTCTGCTCAATGCGATTGGACCAGGGACATTTAAGTAATCTTACTATTCCAAACAAGTTCATCATACCTCTTCGGATGCAAGATACCTAGACGGTATAGACCGATTTGCTTCACACGGGATACCACAAGGTTCATCTGGACATCATCTTCATCTCAAAAGCGATACGCTCCAGCAGAACTGAGCGTGCAAAGATTCTTCCATCGATGATAAGATCCTTCTTCTTAGTTGAGAGAGATATGAAGTTTGAGAAGGCATTTTCCAGAAGGAAATTTGAGAAAATAGAGAGAAGAAAGCAAGAAAGTATATAGGCTGTATGCTGTAGGCTCGATAATATACAGAAAGCATGAAAAGCCTTCAAATCACCATACTTGCCCTTTTATAGGGTGCAGGGAAGACTAGGTTATACAGTGAACGGTCAGATTTAAGGGATGTGAACCGTCTTTTAAATGAATGTACATGATGGATTCAGATGTAACTTGTACATCTAATCTGTCAGTTTTGAAATTAATGGGCAGTCCCACTTCTAACTAGTTCGTCTTCCACTATTGCATGGAACGGTGGTTTGAGTTTTGAAATCGCGGTATTTGAGGCAATGAAGTCCTAAATTATTTGAAGGATAAATCATTTTAAATTCAGACAGTGCACGTAGACTTAAAACAGTTTGCTGTGTATAAATGTATGATCTGGAATACAATTAAAATATTAGTGTATATCCTACAGGGTATGTGCTGTATCTGTGAAAATATACCGTTCCCCCTTAAAAGGTACATAAAAGATTCAATTCTTACAGCAATATTGGATTAATACTATATTTATGGGTCATACTATATTTCCCCTTAATTAATGCACACGTCATCTGTAGGAAGGTTATTTGCCTTCTTCTTCCTACAGTAAGGATACAGCGTGAAGTTATGAGTGTACAGTTAATTAAAGTGGATACTGTATTTATGGGTCTTACAGCATTCCCACTCAATTGATGAGTAAAGTGTAAAAACTTACAGGCAGTTGTATCATTCCCAATTCCTGGCGAAGCATGCATAATCTATGGTGATGAGAGGTTTTGTAAAGATGTCGGCTAACTAGATGTATGTGTGAATCTTCTCAATCCGAACATCTTTATTCTCAACATGATTCCTGATGAAATGATGCTTCATATCAATATGCTTAGTTCGCAAGTGCAATACAGGGTTGTGCGTGATTGCAATTGCACTCGTGCTATCGCACATGATTGGCGTCTCTCTGGCGCTGATTCCATAATCTTGTAACTGCTGTTGCATCTAAAGAATCTGCATATAGCAACTTCCAGCGACATAATATTCCGACTCAGCTATAGAAAGTGAGTTGGCCAATTGCTTCTTACTGAACCATGACACAAGTCTAGGTCCAAGGAAGTGACAAGTGCCGCTTGTACTCTCACTATCCAACTTACAGCCTCTGTTATCCGAGTCGCTGTAGCCTACCAAATTGAATCCTCTTTCCTTATGATACCATAATCCTACATCGATTGTTCCTTTTACATACTTAAGGATTTGTTTGGCTGTGGTGAATTGTGACTCCTTAGGTGTTACCTGATACCGAACATACACTCCTACAACAAACTGGATATCGAGCCTGCTGGATGTTAGGTACAGGAGTGAGCCTATTAGCTTCCTATAGGGTGATTGATCGAACGGCTTTCCAGCTTCATCAGCACTAATTTGCGTGGAAGTGCTCATGGGGATAGACGAGAATTTGGAGCTGTTCATCCTGAATTTGTTGAGCAGCTCCTTGTTGTACTTCTCCTAGTTGATGAATATACCTGTAGGGAATTGCGTAACATGGAGTCCTAGAAGATAACTAAGTTCTCCCATCATACTCATTTCAAATTTACTTTGCATGAGATTAGAGAACCTTTGACATAAAGTAAGGTTAATTGATCCAAATATAATATCATAGACATAAATTTATACCGTTAAAAGGTCGTCGCCTTTATGTATCTTAAAGAGAATCTTGTCAACTGCACCTTTCTTAAATCCATTATTAATTAGATACAGTGACAGAGTTTCATACCAGGCTCTAGGCGCTTCCTTAAGTCCATATAATGCTTTCCTTAGCCTGTATACTAGTTCTCCGCTGTCAGTGTTAACATACCCTGGTGGCTTCAACATAGACTTCCATGGCGAGGTCTCCATTCAGGAATGTACTCTTAACGTCCATTTGATAGAATATAAAGTTCTTGTGAGTGGCGAATGATAAGAATATCCTGATGGCTTCTAGTCTGGTTACAGGGGGAAAAGTTTCATCATAGTCTATGCTTTCTTCCTGTATGTAACCTTGAGTGTTTAGTCGGGATTTGTTTCTTATAACAAGTCCATTTTCATCCTTTTTTTTGTAAATACCCATTTAGTTCCAATTACATCTTGATGATTTGGTTTGGATACAAGATACCATACATTGTTTCTTTCAAGCCCATTTAGCTCTTCTTCCATTGAAGTCATCTAGTGAGAGTTATTCAGAGCTTCATTGGTCAAAATAGGTTCTGACTGGGCTAAGAATACAGCTAGGGTACACATAGCTAGTTTCTTAAGTTCGTCTTCAGATTTCCATAAAGAAAATTGAGACTTTTCAGAATCTGTTTCTTTCTATGCATAGAGTACAGTTCCTTGTGTACTCTTTATTCTCATACGAGTGGTTACTATGGACTCCTGGGGGTGATATCTTAACCATCCTCAGTCTTATCTCGAAAGACTCCATTACCGGTCCCGTGTTGTATCTTGTGGTGCTGTAGCCTCAGCTTCAGCTCATACAACATCAGCTTCGAGTGCTTCTGATCTTACAATGGCGGGATTGATTTCTAGGTCCACGTCAAGTTCTATTGGAGTTTGGGGATCGTCAATGGAGAGTGTTTTGATATTTTGGGTTATGTCTTCTACTCCTGTAGGGTCACAATGGGGTTCATCGAATACTACATGGACGGATTCCTCTATTGTCAGCTTATTTTTGTTAAATATCTTGAAAGCTTTGCTGACAGAGGAGTATCCAACGAAGATACCTTCATCGACTTTTCATCGAAGGTTTTGAGTTGACCCTTCCCATTGTTTAGAACATAACACCTGCAACCAAAATGTGAAAGTATGCAACCACTGGAGTTTTATTATTCCATAACTCATATGCTGTTTTATTATGATGCTTGTTGATGATACAATAGTTTTGTGTATAGCACGCTGTATTTGTTGCTTCCCTAGAACCGCTGTGGTAATTTGCTTGTGGCTAGCATGGTCCTTGTTTCTTCCTTGAGCGTCCTGTTCTTTTGCTCGACAATGCCATTTTGTTGAGGAGTTTGGGCTTCTCAGTATTCCTGTTGTATTCCATTGTCCGCACAATATTGCTCCATGAAGCAATTTGTGAATTCAATGCCTCTATCAAAATGAACGGACACGATACTCAGCCCTTTCGCATTCTATAGCTTCTTCAGGTGTTCTGGAAACTTTGTGATGGTATCTTTCTTCTTGCTCACAAAGATTGTCCAAGCATACCTGGAAAAATTGTCAACAATAACAAGACATTATTTCTTACCTCCCAAATTTACAGTGTCTATAGGGCCGTAGAGGTCTATGTGCAACAAATCCAGTACCATGTGCGTGGACAGGTATGACTTGCTTTTTAGGGTGGTCTTAACTTGCTTGCCTTTCTGACAGGGTCTACAGATGCTGCTTTTATGAAATGACACATAGGGCAAGCCTCTAAACACTCCCTGTCTAGCGAGCTTGTTGATATGCTTGAAGTTGATATGCTACATCCTTTTGTGCCATGGCCAGCTTTGATCTGCAGTGCATTTGGCAACAAAACATGGAATAGTGGAGCTTGTGGGCTTCCAGTCAGCAATGCACATATTAACTTACCTGCTTCCTGTAAAGATGACTTGCTTGGTCTTGATGTCCTTCACCCTACAGTGATCTATATAAATTTGATCGAGAACTGTTTGTTACAGAACTGGCTAATACTAAGTAGATTATACTGTAAGCCTTCAACATAGGCTACATGAGTGAATTTAAATTCTCCTACAAGCAGGGCTCCTTTCTCTCTTGTTCTTCCTTTGGATTTGTCACCGAATCGCACTTTTGGACCGCGACCTTCTACATAATCTGATAGTTTGCTAATATCTCTTATCATATGCCGAGAACATCCACTATCGAAGTACCAGATGTTCTTCTCCTTGATATCCTGTAAACAAATATATTAGGTAGAGTTTGGTCCCCTTTGATTATTGGGTCCATGGATGTTAGTGCCTTTTGGTACCCAAATTTTCTTTACATCAACTGGTTTGCTTTAGGTTGTTTTGGTCCAGTTTTGCGATATTTATGTGGGGCAGACACGTATTCGCTGTAATCTATATTATTATATATGAAAAATATAGGGTTTTGGTTCCAGTACGATTTTCGTCTTGGAGGGAGAACCATTTTCTTCGGCCTTATAGCCTGCCTTATAGGTTTCCTATTGGATTCCCAAATCTATTGGTGGTACTGTGCGACAGCCTGTTTTCTGGATGGATAACGGGACTCCTGTATCCAGTATCTAGGCACACTGTACTGTTGATAGTACTGTGGTGCTTGCCTCTTATACTTAGATACAACCTTCTTTCTGGATGGATGATGACGCTATTGGTTTGCTCTGGGAGCATACTGTTGATGATCATTACGCCTTACAGGTCTGGGAGGTTAAGGTTTCCGCTGCTTGTGATAGAGACTTAGGGGCGAAATCGCAGCCTTTGTTGTACGAGGTGGGGCAGCTATAACCTTTGTGGGACTCGGGACCTCTTAGGGTTCTGGAATGTGTTCCACTCCCCTAATGAACACCATACTAGATTTCCCCTTATGGGAGAATGAGTCATATCCTAAGCCACATTTATCGTGGGCATGCTGTCTAGTGCTTAGGATTTCTTCCATCTTTCTAGAATATTTTTGAAATGATTTTAGGATGGTCTCGAGTTCTCCTTCTCGTTTCTCGAGAGTTTGTACTTTAGCATCGAGTAAATTATAATCATTTGTCTTGCACTCATTAAGAGACTTAGCCTCACTTAGATCTTTTGAAAGTTTATGATTGCTTTCCATGAGTTTTTCATGAGTGACTTTGCTATTTTCGCAATCCAGAGACATGTTTTCATAGTTGTTTTTGAGCAAGTCATTTTCATCTTTCAGCTCTAGGTTTGAAATGGCGAGCTGTATATTTTCTTGTTTGAGTATCTCATGAGCTTTTTGAATGCATTTACATTCATTCATCATATTTTCAAATGTATGCAATTCATTGATCGGAATAGTTGAGTTTGAGCTTACCTTATCATCATTGTCATCATCATCCTCTATTTCTTTGGCCATAAAGCACATATATGCTTTATCCTCAATTTCATCGTCGGAGGAGTCATTGTCAGTGATTGACTATAGGCACTCATCTGTCTTGTTTGATGCGGGTGAGGCTTCCGATTCGTCAATCAGGGCCTTGAGTTTGTTTCTCCAGGCATGCCTCTTCTCATACTTTTCCTGTTGCTACGCTTCGGGCAACTTTTGCACTTTTAGATGAGGACACTTATTTGCATAATGTCCTGGCTTCGTGAAATTATAACATAGGTTAGAATCTCCGGATGAAGGGGATTCAGAGCCTACCCTGTTAAATGGTTTGGGTATGTATGGGGCCTTTCTAGACAGTTTGATGAACTTCTTGAATTTATGCACGAGCAGAGCCCTTTCGTTTTGTGACAGGATGTCATCGTCGCTGTCTGCTGCCTTGTATGCCGATTTAGATGTGCTGGGTGCTGAACTATGTCTTCTGTTAGATACATCGGCTAGTGTTGTAGTCTTGGCAAGTGACTCTTCAGATTTCTCTCTCATGTCTATATCATACTCGAATGCCTTTAGGTCAGAAAAAGGATCAAAAGTGGAAATATCATTTAAGTTATAGGACACACGCATGTTTTTATGTCCCATCGAGCAGGGAGTGATCTAAATATTTTCAAATTTTTCTCCTTTTGGGTATACACTTTACCAATGATTCAAGTTCACCGACAATACCGGTAAATCTGAGGTCAAGCTCCTCAAGCGTTTCTGTAAATTTCATTCAAAAGACTCAAATTACCGAGTTAATTTAGAAATTTTATTTTCTTTAAAGAGCTCAGTTCCCTCACAAGTGAGCTTGAGTTTTTCCCTGACTTGTTTGGCTGTCTTACAGCTTTTTACCTTAGAGAATGTGCCTTTGTCGAGACTGACAAACAGCACATTCTTTGCAACATTGTCCAGGTTCGCACACTTGCGTTTGTTGGTTGTCCACTATTCATGCTCCTTTTCTCGAGCATTTCCGCATGAGGTTGTCCTTCTATCCTTGCGGTTGTATTGACCTTCATTATCTTTATTGGTCCTTCATGGATGACGAAGATCATCTCTTCATGCATCGCTGCAAGATGAGCTTCCATCCTGATTCTCCAGTCATCAAACTCATTAATGGAAAATATAGGAACCTTATTTATCATGGAGGTGTCCATTTTAGAAATAGGATAAATGATGAAAATATAACACTAAAGTTTTCAAAAGCTAGTGATTTATGTGGATCTAATTTAGTTAAAAATCGACTGATTCATTTTAGACTCAACCTCTCTGATACCACTTGTTGTCTACAGAGTATACAGTAAACAACTTAAAGAAGGGGGTTGAATAAGATGTATCTTTTATTTGTGTAGCGGAAGACTAGTATTAAGTTTCTGTAAATACAACAACAAGGTAATCTCCTGTTTGCTTGGTGCGTACATGGTTTTTGCAATATGTATATTATAAATCACACAGGCAGATATGAAAACTATAAATGACATAATGTAAGTGGACACAGATATAAGTGGTTCGAGGTAAACCCCTCTACGTCCAGTGGCCTTCCACACAGGAGTAAGATGTTTATTAAAATAATTGCGTAGACCACTACGTGACTTTAACTAAACCTGTCGCTATATCGTTCACACAGATTGATACATTCAACAACAGCTTGGGCCGTTCACACTGATTGGCTTTGGCTCTTTCAACTTGCTTCTTCTCACACAGATCGAAGCTTCATCTTCAATGCTATTATTCCCACACAGGTCGGAACTAGCAATGACTTAGTCCACATATGGCTAAGGTTATCTCAATGTAAGGATTGGGTATAAAAAGTTTAAAAAGCATATGCATGCTTTGTCGAGCGCTCGCTATATGATGTGCTGTTTCCATTTAGGACTATATATTTCTTTCCTTTGATGATGGTATATGCTCAAGAAATATATTGTTCTTTGTTAGCTTGATATTCTGATTGTTAGAGCTAATTGTCAGATGTATTGCGCGAGATAATATATCATTTGTGTCCGATGTCCTATTGCTTGAGGCTATTTATAACCTTAGATTATTTATAAATGTAGTCGTTTGGCCGGTTGGTGAGATTGAGACAACTTTGATTGGCGGGTGCAGAATGTTTGAATTAAAGGCGATCCGCATTTAATGCTTCAGACATTCTCTTTGACTTTGCATTAAATGCTCTTCAGCGCGTTCAGACTGTTATCTCTTTCGACCGCATTAAATATTATCCTATCATCATTAAATGCTATTTTTAATCGTGAATACTTTATGGATAACAATGTTTATTTCACAACAGTTTAAAGCTTTTCTTCAGTCCTGTTGGATATATGTTTTATTTTTCCTAAGTAAAACATCTACAACAAGATTGTTGCATCCAACTTTCTTCAACTCTGTTGTATAATAGTGTAGGCGTTGTAGGAATGGACTATGAAGGAAGATCACAGGCTGTATGAAGTTTCCTAACAGCTTCCATACTTAGAGCGAAATGCTTACTTTGAAGACTTTATGCTGTATGATGGCAATTATCAAAACAATGCTGTATATTAATAGTGTACTTTGATGTGTAAAGTGTCTGTCTTCACTAAGGGTTAGTGGGAGCACACATTATAGGTATGTTAGTGAGATTAGTATACTCGAAGTCGATTCACCTCATTTCGGTCACATGGATTTCACTCTAGGATTGTCAATGACTGAATCGAAAGGTTGTGATAGGTATACATGAACCTTTGACTTGAGGTTTCAGTATGATATATACTTGTGACATTAAGTTAGTCATTAGAGTAGTTTGATCCAATCACCGGTTGGTGGCGTTAACCTCGAAGTGCAACTTAGGGGGCAAGTAGCAGTCTCTACTAAATACCAAGATAGGATTCTTTCTCTTGTAAGTGAGCAGGTTGATATCATATGCGGTTAATGACAAATGAGATCATAAGTCTTTGACCAAAGTATTTAGAGCTAGTTGTATTTTATACACGAGAGCTTGGGGTGATCTCAGTTTGTATTAAAAATATATACGGTCAAGTTATAATAGGGTTTGACATTACCTTGACCCTTCTACTTGAAATAGACTAACTCACCAATTATTCACCCCCCCCCCCCCCCCCAAATCATCCACCCACATGATTATTTCATTTGACTTAGAAATGAATTATTTAATGTATGTGGAATATTTTATATACTTGGTCTATAAATTAGTCTTCATGAAATTATTATGTAGTGGAGGGTGTGGTATGTTTTGAATATAAAACCAAAGCTACATCCTCAACTTGACGAGGACCAATTCGGCCGTGAGTTCAAAAGAGGGGAGAGAGAAAGTGATTTCTTTTCTTCAAGTTCTTAATACTTGTATATGTTCTTGAAAGAAAAATAGAGAATACACTTAGAGTGTTTAATATAGATCATCTTAAATCCTTCTATCAATTTCTAACCGTGTTCTTGGAGAACAAGTTGATATAAATATTTTCCGGTCATCTTCCGACACGTGATACGTAGAGACATGAATGATTTCGGTGCTCGTGAATTTCTAAAGCTTGGCTCATTTTTTCAACATTTAATCGAAGACTTCAAGGGTATTATTTCTATTTCTTGCCTTGTTTTTCCTTTTATTATATATTCGTATATATGATGATTGATTGATCCTTTTAGGGATTCAGTTTTTATCCGGTTAGATCAATTTTATTTTTCCACTGCATAACTCAATTTTTTAATTATCGAATCCCAACAGTGGTATCAGGGAGTAGGTCTATGCGATCATATATATGATATTTGCATTTGGAATGCTCGGTTTTATGATTTTATGATTTAGAATCATAGTTGTTTTTAATCATTTATGTTTAATTGTTCGTCTAAAAGATTTATTTTCTGTGGTTTTATGTTATATTATAAATTTATTTTTCCTTTGAAAAACTGATTTATATGAGTAATATAAAAATTAAAAAAAAAAAAATTATTTTTGGATTCGGGGATGAAAAGACTACCCGAAATGCTGGCATGACCCGGCAGCTCGGGACTGCTTGGAGGCTGCCGGCAGCGGCCGGCAGCATCCGAGAAGACTAGACCTCTCACCCAAGGCCAAGCAGCCCTGCCGGGTCACGGGCTAAGCCCGGACCTTTTGTTTTCCGACCCCATTTTTTATTTCGTGTTTGGTAAATTAATTTCTTACAAATTAAATTGGATTTAGTTTCACTAAAATATAAATATGGCATTTTAAGGGAATTAATTTAATGAAGTATTTATTTTCATCGGAAATAAGTTAAAATTAACGGTTGCGTGAATTAATTATATTAATTCTTAGGAATGGATTAATTTTATATTGATTGGATCAATATTTAGATTAGTTATTTGTGCCATTAATTTTAATGTGATTGTTGCATTATTATTGGAATGGTGATGTAGTTCATGGACCTAGTTTTTTAATCTTTATTCGATGGGGTTGTAATGTCCGTTTTGAGCCAATTTATTTTTATTAGTGCATTTGTATAGGATGCAAATTTTATATATCTAATAAATTAGTTATGGTGAAGAGTCGAGGACGAGCCGCCATGAAGACGAAGATTCAAGACTTTTAATTTGATTACTTGTAATTTTTTTATCGAGTTGATAATGACTCGGTACTTAGGAACGACTCATGACCTACATGTTGGTAGATTTAGGCTGTGTATGTTATTTCATACTGTATGACGAACAAACAAACCGACAAATTGCGATTAAAAAAATTAATGTGCAAAGTGTAACATATAATCACGTAATTCTCCCACTTACAAACACTAATTTATAAAGGTTATGAGGTTCCCTACCGTCCGTCAAACTCATGGAAAATTGAAATCTAAACCAAAATATTATTCTTCCGAGTATGTCGGGGTAATATTTTTAGGGAAGATTCATAAATTCCTATAGTGCATGAGATGCCTTCGGTTGTGGCAAATCAAATCTCTAGAAGCCGTATGGGTTGCCGGGTGAGATTCAATTTTCAGACTGATAGGAGTTGACGGTTTAAACTTAGATAGTTCAGCGAGCCATAGAAACTGCATGGGTTGAGGGCAAGTGAGCTAGGGGTAAAAGAAGATCGAATCATCCATTAGATGGGTTGGTGTTAGACACCACTTTATAAATAAAAATAGAATAGAAACCATATGGGTAGCACTCTATTAAACTTTGTAAAGAAATCGATTACCACTATGAAGTAATCCATGACCTCCGTATTCCACAGGGGAGTGTGAAATGCCGTAAAAATAATGGGAGCCGAGTTTTGAATAAAGAAAGTCCTTAAATTATTTACTCAGATCATAATTAAATAATCACTAACGAATCTCAATTTATTCGCTGCAGTTAATAAACGAAAAATCTCTCAAAAATGACAATGAACCCACTCATAGTTCCACTTGAAAAGAGCACTCTTACTGGACCAAACTTTGTAGACTAGCTCCAACCTAAGGATAGTCCTCAACATAGAGACACTAGGCTACGTCTTGGAGGCAGACATACCACTAGCTCCTACACGGACCAAGGCTAGTCAGGAAGATGTTGAAGTCCATGAGAAATAGGTCAGAGATGATGTCAGGGTTCAAGGTTTCATGATGGCCTCAATGAACAACAAGCTTCAAGGGTCCCATGAAAACATGCCCTATGCAAAGGCGATTCTGGCACATGTTACTGAGCTCTATGGGGAGCACAGCTGAACTGCTCGATATGAGATATCGAAGCAGTTGTTTGGTGCTCGGATGAAGGAAGGTGAGAAAGTTGGGGGTCATATCCTCAAAATGATATTTATGATCGAGAGATTAGAGGCTCTTGATTTTAGAATTCATGTTTCTCTCCATACCGACCTTATCCTTCAGTCACTTCCTAACTCATTCTCTCAGTTTGTTATGAACTTCAACTGCAATGAGATTGCTTATAACTTGACTGGGCTAATAAACAAACTGAGTACCGCATAGTCTCAAAATGAAGACTAAGCCGAAGTAAACTGCACTTCTAATTTATTCTGGCCCACGGAGGTCCAAAAACAACAAGAAGAAGGACAAGAAGTAGTTCAAGCCCAGAGGAGGGGTACAGAAAAAAAAAAGGGCAAAGCCCCAATGGTCCCAAAGAGTAAAGGGGCCAAGAACACAGATGCTTTCCTTAACTGTGGTGTTCTAGTCCACTGTAGGAGGCACTATCTAAAATATGACCATAATGCGACTTCGGGTACAGAACTGCTAGTTTTAGAAATGAATTGTCCTGTAACTGTTTATTCCACTTTTTGGATACTTGATTCTGGTGCAAGTTCTCACATATGCACAATGAATCAGGATCTGAAATGAAGTAGGAAGCTTGGATCTGGAGAAATGATGTACTTGTTTTGTCCAAAGGGCACAAACATATTGTATTGATTCGGGTCATGGACCGTAAAGGATATCATTTATTTATTGGAGATGGATCCTACCATATTTATTTTAAAAATAAATTTGTTGGTATTCTTTAAATTTGTTCATATGATATCCAGAGGATTTCGTGGGATATTTATTCTATATGCATGAAGGTCATAAGATCATTGTTGCTTTACAAGCACACTTTGTTGAAGATGAGTTCATTCAAGAAGGAGGTAGAAATATTTATTTAGAAGAAATAAAAGAAATACCCAATGAGACATCTGTACAAGATATTGGAACAAAACCTTATGAAATACAAACACAACCTCCCAGGTTTAGTAGAGCGTCTTATTTACCTGAGAGGTATGGCTATCTGCGTCAAGAGGAACTGGGTCCTCATGAGATTACAGAAAGTAGCTAAGAGAATGATTCATCTACTTATAACCAAGCGATGGTAGATGTGGACTCTGCGAAGTGGCAATAGGACATGGAAGGTGAGGTAGAATCTATGCATGCTAATCAAGGTCTGGACTCTGGTAGATCATCCTAAGGGTATAATACCTATTTGGAAAAAATGGATCTACAAGAGAAAGACCGATGGAGATGGCAAAGTTGAAACTTATAAGGATAGGCTTGTGGCGAAGGGTTATTCCCAAAGAAAGGGAATCGATTACTTAGAGCCCTTTTTGCCTGTAGCCATGATAAAGTCTACTCACATGATGCTTGACATTGCAGCCTATTTTGTTTATGAAATATGGCAAATAGATGTGAAAACGACGTTCTTAAATGGATACCATGAGGAGGAGATCTATGGAACAACCTAAGGGATTCATATCTGAGGCCCTTATTAATAGAATATGTAAGCTTCAACGTGTCATCTATGGACAGAAGGAGTCTTTGCGAAGTTGGAATCTTTGTTTTGATGAGAGAGTCAAAAAGTTTTATTTTGTCAAAAATAAAGAGGAGCCATGTACTTACAAGAAGGCTATGTTGCACAGGTGCGGGGGGCGGGTGCGGGTGTGGGCAGATACGGGTGCGGGGATACGGTTTTTTGAAAATGTTAGGGTGCGATACGGCAAGGATACGTCTGTTTATTTTATATTTTATTATATATAACACTTGTTAAATATAAAAAACAACAATTCAAATATCACCATAAAATCAATTCAAATATATAAAACAAGTCATACAAAAAACAATTCAAAATGGCTTTGAGCAGCGGAGCTTTCTAATGTTGTCCGTGAATACTGCTAAAGGTAAAAGTAATTACTTATTAAATGATTTACTTTTTTGTATTTTAATTTATTTGATTTACTTTTTAAAAATTATAAAAAATCTTAAAAAAAAAAAAAACATTAAAAATTCGACTCACAGATCTCGGCACAGATACGCGTATCAGACGCGTATCTGTGCTGTGATACGCGAGTCCGAATTTTTTTTTTTTTTTGCACGGATTCGCCACGTGGCGAATCCCGTGCGAATCCCACGCGAATCGCACCCGCACCCATGCAGTATCCGATACTACATACTGCCCAATTTTGAAGAATCCGTGCATTATAGCAAGAAGGTTAGTCAGAGAAAAATTACGTTCTTAGTACTATATGTGGATGACATTCTACTTATAGGAAATGACATAGGAATGCTCAGTTCTATGAAAGCTTGGCTTTCCGATAAGTTCTCAATGAAAGACTTGGGAAAAGCTGTAATATACGGATAAATTGTGGAGTATTTTCGTCCGTATTTGAACCCTGTATTATTTGAATTTGTAATATCGATAATCAAAGTATGATCTTTTCCGTATTCGTATCCACATACATGGTAATATCAACTTGTAAATTTATACATGCAACTACGTTGTAACGTACGCTAGTAGGTAAGCATAACGTACGTTACGATCCACAGATAGCGTACGCTATGAGCAAGGCATAGCGTACATAAGGAAGTCAATAATGAGCAGGGTGGCTAGCACATGAGCCAGTTGGTTGGTAGGTCCGGATAAGATTCCCGCGGCATGAACCTGGAAAGTTTTGGGTCAACGGGGATTAGCGTACGCTATGTGATGTAGATAGCGTACGCTAATTATAGCTGATTACGTACATAACTTTGAGGATGTAGCGTACGTAAGAGTGTACATGAGCGAGACTGTAAGCTATTTGGATGTTAACGTACGATAATCATAACCGGTAGCATACGCTAAGTGGATAACGTACGTTATGCACGAAGGCTAACGTACGTAAAGCTCAGGACATTATATATATGGGACAACACCTCATTTTATTTCACTTCATTTATTTCACTTGTCCTTCACCTTCCTTCATTTTCAGAGAGTCTCCAGCCATCTAAAACACCTATAGATCACCTATACTTGATCATTGAAGATTGGATATCATATACTTGATAATTGAGGATTTGGATTGGTACTCAAGCTTGAGGTGTTGGATTTTCATCAAGTGTTCATCATTGTCTTCTACATTAAGGTATGTTGATACTTTTCAACTCGAATCCTTGTCCTTAAGTAACGATATGGGCATGCTTATGAGATTATTGGATTAGTGAATGACACCTTAAGTTGAATGCCATGTTGTTAAGAGCTTAGACGAACTTGTTTGAGACTTTTCTTGAGAATGTGGATTATTAATAAAACAATTTGAGTTGAACCCATGATATAATTTCTGAGATTAGTTACACATATTGGATGATGATTCTGAGTTACTTACCAATGTGTAGTTAGTACGATCACTTAGAACGGGGATATTCAAGGAGATGAATTCTTAGGATTTCCACCAAGGATGATCCATGTGAAGTATAGGTATTCTTCAAGAAATTCATGATTCGTAATAACTTATGAAGATGATGATATTTGTGTTGATGAAATGATCAAGACTCATAACTAATATCACCTTGTTAGATGAACTTAGGAGAGGGATCATCGAAAGGTTTTATCATTGGTTGGATATATTCTCAACGAAAGTTTAAATGAAGTAATCGTATCAACCTAAGATTATCTGAACTACACATGGGAATTTGTAATCGAGATTGAATATGGCATTGTGATAATGTGTGTATCCTTGAATTCGAAGATATCAAACACATTTGGATCATTCTTTTTCGTGTGAGAAATATGTTTGTGAGTATAATGTACATTAAGCATCATGCATTACGTACGTTATATCATCAGTCGAGTCAGTCATCTGATCAGAGAAGAGAACTGCCAAACATGCTTAGCGTATGTTAGGCTTAGGGACTTACGTACGCTAACGTACCCTATGTAGGTATGTAACATACGTTATGAAGAGTATAGTCAGGATCCATAATGTTGAACTTTCGGCCGTATTTGGATTGCTAAGTCTTCGTACGTTAATTACTCAACGTAAGATGAACTCTATATTATTTCTTTTGTTTTAGATCCGAGTCTTACTACGTGATTGATCGAAGGAGCGACCTTCGAGTGTATTGATATTCGTCAAAGTTTTATCTTTGCCATCAATTTGAGGCAAGTACCTTGATTATGATTCACGTATTGATGTTGTATATATTATCGTGCATATGTGTCATTGTTGTATGTCCACCTCGTTTTGGTCCGACGAGATCATATTAGGATCTATGCTAGCACACGCTGGATCATCGGAAAGGTTTTTCCACCTCGTTTTGGTCCGACGGGATCATCTTGGGATCTAGGCAGTGAACGCTGGATCATCGGAATTACCATGTGTATGTTGTGATGTCATGTTGTGATTATTAATTGTGTATGATATTTATGAGTCTTACCGTAGGGAGACACTCATTGGTATTTTTGTCATTTATGTTATTATTATTCTTCGTCAGACGTTGAATAATATGTTGTGGTACTCGTACTACCATCGTTGTGGTAACCTCTTTGGGGGTGAACATTTGTTTATGTTCAGGATCCAGGAGAGCAGGAAAACAACCACTGGAGCTGCATGACGACGAGGGTGCAGAGTGATGTTCCGGCCGGATCTAATTATCAGATGTTTGTGTTTTTTTAATAAGTACTCGAGCACGTTGTCTTTTGTGATGTTGGATTTGGTTATGTATTAATGTTCTTCGTTGTACGTTTGTATTTTCAGCACTGGTTCGGAACCGTTGTATTTTATTTATGTTGCCGTAATTTGTTGGTGTCTGTTATTGTTGTTCTGTTCCTTCAGCCTTGTAAATTCTTATGTAAAGGATTTACGGCGCTATAATATTCCTGAATATTTCGGGGGTGTTACAGAATATGGTATCGGAGCTAAGATTATGGATATCTTGGCCGTTGGGTTAAAATAGGGGTCATTTATGTCTTTTGAGGTAACCGGCCGTGCATAACATCACTATACTGCCTAGTTCTTCGTGCGAACAATGGTTTTAAGTTCCTAAACTCTATCTCATCCTTTTTATGTTGTACCTTGTTGGCCACTAAGTATACAGGATACATCTTGGAAAGTGTTTTAAACAACAAGCTGTACGGTTTTTAAATCTGAGTGCGTAGCGGAAGTCTTGTCAAAGTAAGTTGCTGTAAATGCAACAACTAGATATGAAATGTATACTTAAAGATAATCACAAATATTAAAACAGTAAATGCAGAAGGTAATAGACACAGTAATTAAAGTGGTTCGAGGTAAACCCCTCTACGTCCACTGGTCCTCCACACATGAGTAAAAATGTTTATTATAAATACTACGTATACAACTACATATTTATAATCAAACTTAATCAGTATATCGTTCACACAGATTGATATAATGATCTTAGCCTTCAACCATTCACACAGATTGGTTTGAGCTTTCACTTGACTGTCTTCTTCACACACAGTTCCGAAGCTTCGTATCTTCAATGCAAGTCTGTCATACACAGTTTGGGAAGAGCAAGGATTCTCAGTCCACACAGGGCTGATGGGTTTGTTCAAGGGTTAGAACAATATTTGAACAACAGCTTTGACTTTCTAAGCTTTTAGCTGATGATGTGTTGTTCACGGTTTTGAGCACTGTATATCTCTTCTTGTAGAATAGCAGAATGCCTTGGGAGATATGTTTGCTCTGAATATTCGTGTAAGCACTTGTTTCACTTGCGTATATATTCAATCGTTTGTTCATTTTTTTGCATCTATATATGTATGTAGATCTTCAGAGGCTGGGGATATATATAGCTTTCTGAAATATATCCGTTGATATAAACCCGTTGAGCAAGATTCCGTTCCAATGGGATGATGTGTTTGAATAAAACACGATCCGGATTTTGCGCTAGATTTGAAGATCTCTGACGGCTTGATATTTAAATACTTTATCCTTTAGTATTTAAATATATCTTCTCAAACGGGACTTTGACTTAGTGAATGGCAAAGATTCCTTCTTATCCTGTTTGGATGCTGTATGGAATGATAGATGTATTGTCGTTTCGAGACAGCTTCCATACTTAGTCTTTATAAGACTCCTTTGCAGTATGATTGATTCTGTATGCTGGGGCTACGAGAAGTCTTCGATACAGGTTGATATCTTTTGATCAGCTTTTCGATACAGCTGCTTGCTGTATGATGGATTGGCATATTTCTCAAAACATCCTGTCTTGATCTTTTTGATACAGGGATTGTTATCCCAACAATTTCCCCCTTTTTGATAATTTGCCAAGTCCTTCCAAGTCTTCTTTTTGAAACCTTATGATGTTATCCAAATATCCTTGATGATACCAAAACTTTGACATTTAGCGTCTTGAAGGAGGGCAGACTTCTTGGTCTTCTGTTCAAATGTTCTGGTCTTCAGCATTGAGCCTAATACTAAGAACTGCTCGGAGGCAAGTTCAGCTTTTATCAAAAGAGTGACACATGATTAAACTTATGATTGGCGCGCAGGCACAATCTTACATTGTTCTCTAGATACATACAACTTAAACTATGAACTGTTCGCAGACAAGTTCTTTGCAGCTTATGTATTAAGATAAGTTTCATATTTGAGTACAGCAAGGATAAATTTAAGTGTTTGTCACATACAATAACACAGTAGATTACGAGTTGTAATCTTTCAAGATAGGCAAAAATTTTATTGATATAAAAACGAAGAGTACAAAATTTTGCTGTTCTGAAAATAAGATTACAAAATTATAATACAATGAAATTTAACTCCTATAGTCTGAATGCCTCCATGGCCTTTTAGGGTCATTCTTGGTACCCTTCCACCAGTTTTGATGTGCGTCCCTGTCTCGATTCAGATATAAGGCTCGACCTTCATATGATTTATCGAAGACTAGGATCCAATCCTCTGGATAAGTAACCAAGTCACCATTTTTGTGCTTTGACTTCATCTGCAGCTATAGCGGGAGTGTTCCTTCTTCCAGCCTTTTCTTGAACTCCTCTGCGGCTTCTTTTACCGTCCTGCATCTGTTGAATAATGAGGATTCCCTAATAAGAACAACAAAGTGTCTTAGCAGTTCATTTCTCCTCCAGTTCTTGATCTCTTCAGCAGTAGGCTGTCGGTCGGATGGGAGGTTCATAACTTGTTGCTTTCGGACTAGGCTCTTCCAAGGATACTTAGGATCCTAGAATTCTGATCGATCTCCCTGTATCCTAACATTTGGAGATGAGATACAGGCTATATCAGCAGTGATGAAGTCTTCAAAAGGAGCTAACAATTCTTTCTCTTGCTCCAGCCTCATTCTCCTAGCAGCTTTCCTCGATTCTTCCCCCTTTTTGGCGTCATCAAGGTATGACACATTTTCATCCAGGCGTTCCATGATTTGCAAAGCAGCATCTTGTTTCGTCTCAATATAGACATTTTCTCAACAAGGGAGGAGAGCACCTGCGACATATCTTGAATTTTCTTGTCGTGGGCTCGAAGTTGGGAACCGGATTCGATCATATCAGATGCTGTCTTGGCCTCAGACACGCGTAGCTTTGATTGCACTTCTCTCAGGATCTGCTCCTATTTTTATTGCAATTGGCTCAGTGCCTTCTTGTAGACGTGTGGCAAGACAGTGAAGGCTTCTACCACCCTAGAGACTTCGTGCTTCAATCCTGTCATTTCTTCAACGGCAGAAGTGTGTATCCAATCAAGAGCCTTTTCTATAGAGTACAGGGCATTGACGACATCGTGGATGAAAACAGTTTGGAGGCCAAGAGCATGTAATCGCTTTTTTCTTGTGGCAGTCCTAGGAGAGTCTGGCTCGGCAAAATCCTCAACTCCATTCAACCGTCTCAAATTCACATTGGGACGTGAATCGAGTTGGACATCCTCAAGTATTATATCGTCATCGGATTCCAAGGCGGTTGAGGGTGCGGGAATATTAGATTCGGGCTCGGCGACAGGGGGTGCTGCATCCTCCTGTGCTGAAGTGGGTTCTGAAGACATGGATATAGGAGGGACTGATTTCTCTTGATGTCTCTCAGCTTCCGCCTGCTCTGGCAGAGGGACTAATTCCTCGTGCGGGATGGTGCTGGATTCTTCTTCTACTTGGACAGTGATAGGCTCGGGTGCCTGTTGCGAAACAGATTGTTCCTACACGACATGAGGGGCTGAATCCTCGTTGTCGGGAACAGTATATTGTGGATGGGGAGGTGATTGATGTTGACTTGAAGTTCTTACACCCATCTGAAATTCAGATTCTTCGCGACTCTTTCTTAGACCAGCCTGTAGGGCATCGTCATCATCGTCTGAGTCGGGATCTGATTTTCAACTTTTGGGAGATTCCTCGGACTTAGCTTTACCTTTCTTTCGTGCTTCGGCTTTTTCAAACATATGACTCTCAATAAGCCCTTTAACGCATAGGTTGTCCCATTGGATCAGGACAACAATATCTTGAATGTCTGTCACTTCCAAAACAAATCTTTCTTCGTTACTCCATTCACTCCAGTTGTACAGGGTTTCGTACGGAGCAAGTCTGTAACTCTTCCATTGGACAAACCATTTGTAATGTTCGATTTGCACAGATAGTAGGGTTTTGTTAATAATTGTGTCCGGGGAGGGGATGCGTACAGCGCCTGGGTTCACTGTAGGCATGGGTTCCTCTACAAGTGTGGAATCCTGTTTCGAAGAGGGATTCCTTACAGGGGTTGGTACCCGGATGGAAGATGGATCCTAAACGGCTGTGGGATCCGGTATAGGAGAAGTTGCTTTTGGCTCCAAAGTGGCAGCCGACTCGCCAGAGTCTTGTATGTTGGCAAATGTCTCAGCATCCGTCATAGCCGCCAAAGGCTCGGGATCTACTGTATCTACACTAGCAGGCATCTCTTCCAAAGGGGTTGGGTCCTGGGGGAGTTGTTCAGTGGGTTGAGCCACGGAAGAAGCGTCCTTGGAGGTTTTTGTTGTCTTAACTTTTGAAAGCCTCCTTAGCTTCCTTTTCGGCTTCTCAACAGCAACTGGAGTTTTTCTGTGAGATCTTTTTCTTTTCCTTGAAGTCTCCTCGCTATGAGACTTCGATGATACGTCCCTTGGATCGGCAGAAAGTGGCAATTGCGAACGTTGGGCATGTTTGCAATGAGGGGTCCTTTCCTGAAGACGGTGGGTCGGATACTTCCCATATAAATGCGAGAAGTGATCTTCTTGGCTTTTTCGTCTTGCGGAACACCGCATTTGGTCAGAATGTAGTTCAACAGTAGACCAAAGGATTTCTTCTGCGAAGCGGGCTTAGAAACTTCTTCCTGCAACCGTTTGAGGATGATTTAACACCGGTTGACCTCCTCACAGGTCATTATAGAAACCATCATCCTAAACCTAAGATTTGTGCACATTTCAAAAGTACCTGTTCTGTTCTCAATAATACGACAACAGAAATCATGTAAGTAGACAAAAGGTAAACATAAGTTTTTCTTATGGCAAGAGGTGTGAACCATTTCAACCGAGGATGAACCGGTGAACAAGCCATAGTAAGCGGTTAACAGTTCCTGGGACCCAAAGGTCTTAAGATCTTCCATTGACAGGCCATCAGCAGGTATCCTGTAGATATTCTGGAGTAGCTCTTGGTCAATGCGGATCTCAACTCCGTGAACAACGGCTGTGATGTCAGCGACATGTCCTCCCTGGGCCTGTGAAAGGAAACGAACGACAGCATTGAGGTAGAACTCCTCAACTAGATGAACATCAAATCGTTAAGCATAGTGGCTGCCAAGGCGATAGAGGCCTTGTTGACGAATCCTAGTGATGACGTATTCCATTGATTCGACGTCATCCACTTCGGCACGAACACGTTCAAGCAAGATAGATCTGGAAAAGATCCGTCCGTCGATGATGTTAGATGTTTTCTTGAGAGAGATGGAAGAGGTCTGTGAAGATGCCATTGTTGATACTCGAAGAAAAGTTAAAGAGTTTTCAAGCAAAAATGCAGTAAGAACATAAAACTTGTAGGTTGTATGCTCAAGAACTCTTACAATATGCAGAAAGCGTAAAGAGTCTCAAATGGCATTTTCAGTCCTTTTATGGTGGGAGGCGAAGAAGGGTTTTCAGAGAATGAATGGTCAGATTTAAGGGATGGGAACCGTTTGTTTAAAATGGACGATCACGATTGGACTGAGTGTAGCCGATACAACTTATCCAACTAATATAAAATAGGAGCGGGTCCCACTTCTGACTTTTCAAATTACCCTTATTGCCTGAAACGGCGGTGTATATTTAATAAAAAATTTGAAAACATCGTGGCTTGAAGATACCAATGTCCAGATGTCGTGTAAATCATTTAATGCAAACGGCTTGTAATGATAACAGGGCACGTGGACATAAAATATTTTAAAATAAATAACGTGATAATTGATTTCCCATTGTATGTGCTGTATCCGCGAAAATACAGCATTCCCCCTTAAAAGGTACATACGGGTTTCAATTCGATACAACAGCTTTAGGATTAATGTTGTATTCTTGGGTCGTACGGTATCCCCCTTAATTATTGCACACTCCAGCTGTAGGATAATTCATATCGCTTGGTTCCTACAGTGCTGTTCTGATGGACTGAGTGTACAGATAACTAATGGTGGATACTGTATTCTTGGGTCTTATAGCATTCCCCCTTAATTTGCTGAGTAAAAGCATTAAAAACTTACAGGGAGTTAAGCTGTAGCAATCCCAATTCATGTCGAAGCATGCAGAATCTTGTTGTGTCAAGAGGCTTGGTAAAGATGTCGGCTAACTGGATATCTGTATGAACTTTTTCCAGCCGAACATCCTTGTTCTCAACATGATTCCTAATGAAGTGATGCTTCATATGAATATGCTTGGTGCGAGAGTGCAATACAGGGTTGTGAGTGATAGCAAATGCACTCGTGCTATCGCACAAAATCGGCGTTTCTTTGGCTTCAATTCCATAATCTGACAGCTGTTGTTACATCCAAAGGATCTGCATACAATAACTACCAGCAGCATAGTATTCTGATTCAGCTGTTGAAAGCGAGTTAGCTAATTGTTTCTTGCTAAATCAAGATACAGGTCTAGGTCCAAGAAAGTAACAAGTTCCACTTTTACTCTTCCTATCTAGCTTGCAACCTCCGAGATCCGAGTCGCTGTAGCCAACTAAATCGAATCCGCCTTCTTTCGGATACCACAGTCCTACATCGACTGTTCCTTTAACGTATTCCGGGATTCGTTTAGCTGTTGCGAAGTGTGATTCTTTAGGTGATACTTGATATCGTGCACACACTCCCACAGTAAACTGGATATCGGGCCTGCTAGCCATTAGGTATAGGAGTGAGCCAATAAGATTCCTGTAGAGTGATTGATCAACCGGCTTTCCAGCTTCATTAGCACTAATTTGCACGGAAGTGCTCATGGAGGTTGACGATGATTTGGAAGTATTCATTCCAAATTTGTTGAGAAGCTCCTTGCTGTATTTTCCCTGGTTGATCAAAATCCCTATAGGCAACTGCTTTACCTGCAAACCCTGGAAATAACTAAGTTCTCCCATCATACTCATTTCAAATTTACTTTGCACGAGATGAGAGAACCTTTGACATAAAGCAAGGTTAGTTGAACCAAATATTATATCATCTACATAGATTTGAACCATCAGGAGGTCATCACCTTCCTGTATTTTGAACAAGGTCTTGTACACAGCACCTTTCTCGAATCCATTATTGGTTAGATACTGGGACAGGGTCTCATACCATGCTCTAGGGGCTTGCTTAAGTCCATACGGTGCTTTCCTTAGCCTGTATATTAGGTCTTCGCCTTCTGGATTGACAAAACATGGTGGTTGTTCAACATATACTTCTTCAGCGAGGTCTCCATTTAGGAATGCAATTTTGACATCCATTTGGTATACAATGAAGCTCTTATGGGCGGCAAAGGCTAAAAATATCCTAATGGCTTCTAGTCTGGCTACAGGGTCAAATGTATCATCGTAGTCTATGCCTTCTTCCTGTCTGTAGCCTTGGGCGACTAGTCGGGATTTATTCCTGATAATGAGTCCATTTCTATCCTTTTTGTTTCTAAATACCCATTTGGTTCCAATGACCGATTGATGTGTAGGTCTGGGTACAAGATACCATACGTTGTTTCTTTCGAAACCGTTAAGCTCTTCTTCCATAGATGTGATCCAATGAGAATTGTTGAGAGCTTCTTTGGTAGATACAGGTTCGGATTGGGCTAAGAATACAGCAATAGTGCACATATTAAGTCTTCTAAGCTCGGATTGAGATTTCCATTCAGGAAATGGTGATATCTCAGTATCGGGTTCTTCTTGCGCACATAGTACATTTCCTTGTGTACTCTGTATTCTCCTACGGGTAGAAACATCAGCATCAATGTTTCCAATGATCAGCTCTTGCGGGTGATCTCTCAACCATCTTATGTCGGGTTCTAATTTGGGGTCCCGTACTGTATCTTGAGTTTCTGTAATTTCGGCTTCAGCTTGTACAGCATTGGCTTCATCTACGTCAGTTCTTACAGCTGCGGGGTTTATTTCTAGGTCAACGACAGGTTCGATAGGAGTTGGTGGATCTATGATGGAAAGATGTTGGATGTTCTGAGAAAGGTCTTCTACTCCTGTAGGATCATGGTGAGGTTCATCGAACACTACATGAAATGATTCCTCAATTGTAAGCTTTATTTTGTTGAAGATCCTGTAAGCTTTGCTAACAGAGGAATATCCTACAAAAATCCCTTCATCCAATTTCTCATCGAAGGTTCTAAGTTAATCCTTACAGTTGTTCAAAATGTAACATCTGCATCTAAATATGTGAAAGTACGAAACTAATGGAGTTTTGTTGTTCTATACCTCGTATGCTGTTTTGTTGTGATGTTTGTTGACGATACATCGGTTTTGTGTGTAGCACGCTGTATTGGTGGCTTCGCCCCAGAAACGCTGTGGCAACTTGCTTGCAGCAATCATTGTCCTTGTTGCTTCCTTCAGCATCCTGTTCTTTCACTCGGCAACACCATTTTATTGAGGTGTACGGGCAGCTGAGTATTCGTGCTGTATCCCATTTTTTCGAACAGTATTGCTCTATAAAGCGGTTAGTGAATTTTTTACATCTGTTGGAACGAATGGACACGATACTCGACCCTTTTTCATTTTGAAGATTTCTCAGGTGCTCGGGGAGCTTTGATGTTGTTTCCTTCTTCTTGCTTAGGAAAATTGTCCAAACATACCTGGAATAATCATCAACAACAACGAGACAGTATTTCTTACCTCCCAAACTTACCGGGTCTACAGGACCATAGAGATCCATATGTAGCATTTCCAACACTCTGTGGGTTGAAAGGTAGGATTTGCTTTCCAGGGTGGTCTTGATTTGCTTGCCTTTCTGACAGGGTCCACAAACGCTGTCTCTCTGGAATGAAACATTTGGCAATCCTCTAACCATTCCCTGTCTGGAGAGTTTGTTGATAGTCTTGAAGTTGATGTGTGACATCCTTTTGTGTATAACCAGCTTAGATCTGGAGTGCCTTTGGCAACAAAACAAGGAATTGTGGAGCTAGTAGGCATCCAGTCAGCAATATACATATTACCTGATCTGCTTCATGTGAGCACAACTTCTTTGGTCAGGATGTTCTTGACTCTACAGTGATCTATATTGAATTTCACCGAGAACTGTTTGTCACAAAACTTGCTAATACTAAGTAGTTCTCTAGAATGTCCTGTAGTAAACAAATTAGGTAGATTTAGGTCTCCTTTGATTGTTGGGTCCATGAATGTTAGTGCATTTAGGTACCCAGATTTTCCTGACAGCAATAGGCTTACTGTAGGATGGTTTAGGTCCGTAATTGCGATTTCTACGTGGGGCATATACGTAGTTGCTATAACCATTATAATTATTATGCATGTAAAATTCAGGGTTATTATTAGTCCAGTAAGAATGCCGTATTGGAGGTGGAGCCATTTTCTTCGGCCTAACATCTTGCCTTGTGGGTCTCCAGTTGGATTCCCAACGCTGTTGTTGATACTGTGCGGAAACTTGCTGTCGCGATGAATGACGAGGCTCCTGTATCCAATACCTAGGCGTGCTGTACTGAAAGTACTGCTGTGTGGGCCTTTGGTATTTGGATACAACCTTCCTTCTGAATGGCTGTTGGCGCTGCTGATATGCTCGGGGAGCATGATGTTAGATACGCCTTACAGGTCTGAATGGCTGGTGATTCCGCTGTCTAGAATAGGACTGAGGTGGCGGAATGGCAGCTTTTGCTGTTCACTGTGCAACGGGTTTCGGAACTTCTTCCGGTACAGGAATGGGTTCCACACCCGTGACGAACACAGTACTAGTTTTCCCTTTATTAGAAAATGAGTTGTATCCTAAGCCACTTTAATCATGATCATGTTTCCCAGTGCTTAGAATTTCTTCCATTCTTTTGGATGATTTCTCGAAAGATTTCAGAATGGTCTCAAGTTCTCCTTCTCGTTTTTCGAGAGTTTTTACTTTGGCTTGAAGCAGAATAAAATCATTTGTATTCCTTTCACTATGACATTTAGTCTCACTTTCATTAGCAAGTTGATGATTGCTCTCCATGAGTTTTTCAGGCTCGACTTTGCTGTTTTCACAATCAATAGACATATTTTCGTAATTTACTTTCAGCACGTCGTTTTCTTCTTTCAGCTCTAAGCTAGAAAGTTGGATCTGTATATTTTCATTTTTCAATGTCTCATGGGCCATTTGAATGGTCTTCATTCATCATGTTTCTAAAAGTATGAGATGCATTGTAGGGAATAGCTAAAGTTGAGCTTACCTTATCATCGCTATCTTCATCTTACGGAATGTCCTTGGCCATAAAGCACATATAGGCTTTATCTTCGAAATCATCATCAGATGAATCACTGTCAGTGACTACCTGAAGATATTCTTCGGATTTAGATGGAGCGGGGGCGGATTCTGATTCACCAATCAAGGCTTTGAGCTTGTTTTTCCAAGCACGTCTTCTTTCATCCTTTTCTCGTTGCTCGGCTTCCGGCAACCTTTGAAATTTGGGATGAGGACATTTATTTGCATAATGTCCAGGTTTCCTGCAATTATAACACAGGTTAGCATCACCAGATGAAGTTTCAATACTTACCTTGTGTACAGGCTTGGGCCTGTAATACCCGAGATTTCTGATGTGTATTTGAACCTTGTGATATTGTATTTGTTGCATTTTGATCAGAGTATTATTCTCCGTATTTCATGATCCGGTGTTGTTGCGCGTATGATTGCATGAATGTGTTCTAAATTGAGATTTTTGCACATGTAGTGCATGCTATCGACTAGGCGTAGCGCACGCTAAATTGGGTTCGTAGCGCACGCTATGTATGAACCTTAGCGCACACTATATGTAGTCAACATGATTAAGACAGGGTGGTAGGTGAGATCAGCCGTGGATCTTGGTCGGATCATGTCGGGATGAACCTAGACGGCCTTTGGGAAAAGTCGAGTCAACACTGTAGCGCACTCTACTGGTATGAGGATAGTACACGCTAAATGTTGAGTACAGTGAGGTCAGTAAGCTTCGTATGGTCGTTAGCGCACGCTATGGATATGGACTAGCGCGCGCTAATAACCATTTTCTATATATAGGACAACACCCTTTTTCATTTTTCAGACTTTTTCACTTCCCAAATCCGAATTCTTAGACTTAGAGAGTTACTTCCTCCATCCTCAACCTCTCATATCATCATCCTAGCACGAGTTTGAAGATTGTAGATCATTGGAGATTGGTGCTCAAGCCCTCGGCGTTGGATTTCTTCAAGTTCCTCCTTGTTCTTCACTACTTTGAGGTAGGTGATTCTTCACCAATTTAAGTAGTATTCTGAAGGATGATTTGAATATGATTTGGGATTATCTAGTCAGTTAAATTCGTACGTATACGAACATCATGTTGTTAGAAGGATATTTTCGATGTTCCGGTACTTCTTCATCGTTTAAACCATTGAACCTTTTAGTGTTTGAACTCCTAGCACATTCATGAAGCTATAAAACCGATTATTGCCAGTTTATGGAGATTATCAAGTCCTTATGTTTTTACATAATGGAATTATACGTTTTGGGACATTGAATGGATTGAACTTAGGATATTTTCTTGAAGATAAAGTTGAATTATGGTATTGTGATGATTATACATATCCTTGTATCTCGAAGTCATTCAATCCGTAAGATCATTCATAAACCGTATGAGCATGATATGCTTGGATATGACATGTATTAACACTGAAGATTTCATGAGTTTCATCACCATTAGATCAAGTCTGCTGCCCAGTAGTGAACTACCATGCATGGTTAGCGCACGCTAAGATATGTATATTAACGTGCGCTATCGGGAATGAGTTAACGTACGCTACGTTTGGTACGTAACGTATGTTATGTCATCAGGCGAGTCAGTCGGCTGATCATAGAGGACTGTCAGTACATAGTTCGCGTACACTAGACTTTGACATTTACATACGCTAACGAGCAGGCTTAACGCACGTTACGTAGAATACGTAGCGTACGCTAAGTAGTTCAGGCAGATTACATTTTAAGAGCTTTCGGCCGTAGATCGGATTGCTAGACATTCGTACGACATGAGATGAATTCTAAATTATTTCTTTTGTTAAGGTTCGAGCTTGCTACGTTGATCGAAGGAGGCGGCCTTCGAGTGTGTTGAGACCATTGGAGTGATTAGTTATTGCCATCTTTGAGGCAAGTATCATAATTTGTTAATATTGGTATTTTGAGCATACATGTGGTTTATTCATATTGTTGAACATGGGATTTATTTCGTTGAATTGTCATGATATTCGTTATCTAGTATTTGTATGTTCATGTTGATGGACATAGCGATTTTTGCATATATGTATGCATGAGTTGTGTTTGTGTATGTTGTACGATCTATGCTGAGGGCGCTGGATCGGATGTCCACCTCATGTTGGTCCGACGGGATCATCTTAGGATCTAGGCTGAGGGCGCTGGATCATTGGACGGGTTTTTCCACCTCGTGTTGGTCCGACGGGATCATCTTGGGATCTATGCTGAGGGCGCTGGATCATTGGAATACCCATACTGTGTTAATGGAATCTTGTGGATTCGTATTCTTGGATTCCGGTAGCGGAAGTCCGTGTTGTGTATTTTGTTATGCATTGTTCTTGCATATCCGATTTGTTTAATATAATACTTGTACTAGCATCGTTTTGCTAACCCCTTCGGGGGTGGACATTTGTTTTGATGTTCAGGTAGCCGAGGAGTGGGAAAACAGCCACAGTACCGACGTGACGACGAAGGGGCTCAGTGATGTTTATTGTTATTGTGATTTGTCTTCTTGGTTCATTTTCAGTACTCGAGTATGCGTGTCTTATTAATAATTCGAGATGGTTGTAATAATGACTCATTTGATCTGTTTGAAACCGGTTTTGTATTTGGAACTTTCATAGTACTGTTGTATTATATTTACATTTCTTCTAATTAGCCTCGTAAATCCTTACTTAAAGGGTTTACGGCACTGTAATTATTCCGAATATCTCGGGGTGTTACAGAATATGGTATCGGAGCTAAGATTCATGGATATCTTGGCAGTCGGGTTTTAGTTGGGTCTGTTTACGTTATTTGATTTACGGGTCGTTCGTAACATCATTGTTCAGCCAAAGTCGTCATGTGGACCGTGGTTGTAAGTCTCCTAATCTCTTATACTACCATTACAACTAATTTCTGTTTTGTGAATATTCACGGGCTTTATTTTTGAAAATTTTGTCCTGGATATTGAGTAATTATGTTTACAGTATGTTGAGGGGAGGACGTGGACGCAGACGCGGACGTGGTAACGTGAGACAGGAGGATTCCGCAACTACCCCAGAATTATCGGCTAGTCGAACCGATTCCCATTCTGGAGGACAGCAGGGATCAGCGAATGACAACGCGAATCCTAACATGCCGGGAGTGCTTCAACAGGTGGTGGCTCAGATAAACCAGTTCGCTCAGGTAGTTGACCGCATGCAGACGGCGATGGGACAGCAGCACCACGAGGATAACCGAGGAGACAGATTGACACGTTCTTAGTGTAACTATCGCAAGTGCACGATATCGTATCAAGTAGTAAAGTGGACTTTTTGAGTCCAGTTTATCGATCCCACGATGAAGTTTGGTTATAATTTGAATTATACACCATTAGTCTATTTTTATAGATACTAAGATAAGTGAAACACACAATTAAAGAGTTTGGTTTAATAATTGCAAAGATAATGCAATAATAGTTCTAAAATTATAAGGAAATAAAAAGATAGCAACAATAATAGATTGATTAACGATAAAATGAAATAGTTGGGATTACAAACTTAGTTCGTCATTAGTTATAGAAGATAGGAGATCATAAGATGAATTTACTTACTATGTTGTGTAGATTCGATTTTCCCTAAAAGACGGTTTCTCTTTCGAATTATAAAACGCCCCTTACATATTGAATCAATCCACTATATTTCTATGTTGATTGGCTTCAATACATAGCATTAGGATTTATGAAAATAACTCAAAGAATCATCTAAGGTCTAGAGGTATATTTCTATCCCCTAGAACAACTTAGAGTGAAGATCATTTGATCTACTCAAACATATTTTCTTTCGAAACATATGAAGACCATAAATATCGTCATTTATTGGCCAAATAAATAAAGATTGTTACACAATAATAAGTAATTCATAATAGATCTTTATACAAACTTAAATAACATGACTAACCTTGTTTATAATCCCAACTAAAGGTAACTTAGCCCATGAAGGGTTTATTATATATAATACAAACTTTGGTGGTCATTATTAGTTGAATCAAGAGAAAGAATTGATCCTCACTCCCTTAGTAGATAAAGGAGAAAGAAGCAATAAACTCTATGAACAACATATGCTATACCACACTCACACAAATCACTCAAGAACACAAGTGTGTTCTTCACACAAAAAGAAAAGTTTACAAGAAGTGAAAAATTATATGATGAATGATCCATGATGAAGGATCTAAGGGGTCTATTCATACACCTAAAGTCATCTAATAGCTCCAAAACTCCATCATTATTACAATAGATCGGATGAATGCCAGCCATCCCCTCAATAATACACAAAAAGTATAAAAATTAGACAAATCATAACAATCTGTCAAGAGTTACGGCCGTAACATTAAGGAGTTACAACCGTAACTTGGATGACTTACGGCCGTAACATTCTGTAGTTACGGTCGTAACTTGGCTTCGTCAATTTGTTCACTGGTTGCTTTGAGAGTTACGTTTTCAGCCCAGAATTTCTCAGACTTTGCGTTTTTGCCCCAAATCTTCTTCGGATGATAACTTTTGATATATAACTCTGATTTTGAATCCGGAAAGACTGCCGAATTCGTCTCGGAAAGCCCTATAACATGAATATATCAAAATTCAACAAAAAGAATATTTAAGAAACATGTTATTTCTTGAGTAAATCAATTATTTAATCCGATCATCATCCGATAAAAATAAAATTATTAAAAACTAATTAATTAAAAGCAAAAAACGAGTAGACTAGCTCAATTATGGGTGAATTTTATCGATACAAACCATGTATAAGTGTACAAAACTGACACTTATCACACCCCCAAACTTGAATTCTTGCTAGTCCCGAGCAAGACTCTTTATTATTCATGCTCCAAAAATAAAAATAAGAAAGATTAATACACACATAAATTAAAATATAAAAAGAGAAAAGGAGATCAAAATGCCATTAATACACAACAACCAGCTTTATACAGTAGATAGAAATGAGTCAAGATTCAAAATAAATCTACTAATGATTTTGAAGTTAAAACACGGTTTTTATTTTTTAATTCCAAATTCAAGGTTTTCCCCCCAAAAGGTTGATTATTTCTTTCCCACTCATGATACACACGACTCCCTTTAATGGTTGCTCTCGATCACTTATTTATTTTTCGACTCAATATGAAGAAGAATTTCATTGGCGTCATCAAATATTGTGATTTTTCACGAAATTGAGTGTATTGAAATTCAGCCGCTAATTAATTCAAATATGCTCATAAACTTCATCCCTTAGTGATAGCTTTCACACCGTTATTAGCTAATGTGTAGCTCTTTTCACTAACACAATTTCTATCACATTTTTTTTAATAGGTGATAGCTTTCACACCGTTATTTGCTAACGTGTAGCTCTTTTCACAAATTTTCTGAGACGGCAGCTACGCTTCAACAATGGTTAGTCCATCATTTTTCGCAAAATTTAAGACCCCTAAAATTAGGCAGCTGTTGCTGCTCAACACTTCTCCTTTTCGTCATTTTTTTTAAAAGGTGATAGCTTTCACACCGTTATTTGCTTACATGTAGCTCTTTTCACCAATGACTCCTTTTTTTAGGGAATAGAATTTTTGCAGAAAATCATTTTTTAGTTTAAGCATGAAAAATCAAAAACTCCACAAATTAAGTAAATTTCAGTTCTATTTTTCATCAACCGATTGATTCTTCTTTTCTCAAGGTAACAAATGACTCAATTATATATTATAACTACAAGGCTTGGAAAGAGAGATTAAGGCTCAAAAAATTTTGGAATATACAATTTTACCGGTTAAAACGATTTTAGAAGCTTGTATATAGCTAATTTATTGGTGTTATGGCCAGATATAGAAATCTCACAAATCAAAATACTATATATATATATATAATAAAAAAATAAGGCAAATAACCAAATCAATCAAAACACACCAAAATTCCAACAAACAAAAATAATTAAACAAACCACCCCCAAACTTGAAAATAAAACTGTCCTCAGTTTAAAAAAAATAAAAAAATAAAAAGCAATGCAGAAAAGCAGAATACTCCCTGTTAAGAAAGTTGATGTTTGAGCTAACGCCTTTTAGAATCTGTAAGAGAATAAATATACGAGGCACACAACAAAAGAAAATAAAATATACTCGTAAGTATAACACAATTTTTAAGATGCGCATCAAGAAAGTCCGAAGAGTCGCCTTACGCTGTCATGAATGCTTTTATAAAAAACACACAATAAAAATTACAATAAAAAAAATAACAATACATAAATCGCGAATAGATGCGGTCAAGAGATCAAGAAGAAACTCCTTAAGCTGCCACCATTTAGCATGATTATTACACACGACAGAAAGTAAAAATACAAGAGGTCCGATATGGGTTATCAAAGGGAGAGGAATGAATCCATTTTTCGTTTTCTCACGGTAAAATCTTCCATCCAGACAATTTTAGCTAGAGCTGTATCTGGTTGAGGAACAAATTCATTGAGTTTTTTGATTAGTTCTTCTAGTGTTGTTGCAACGACTATGATTCGTTTAGCACGCTCTGAAATAAAACCCTTTTCAGCAGAGTAGTCGATGAAAGACAGTAAACCATCAAAGAAACCATTGACATTAAGCACTCCTATTGGTTTTTGATGAACATTTAGCTGGGCTCTGGTAACCACATGAAAAAGTTCCTCAAGGGTGCCAAAACCACCGGGAAGGGTGATAAAGGCGCCAGAATTATTTATCATGTGAGTTATGCGATCTTGTATATTTACAAATCTAAACTCATCTCCAATAGTTGAGCCGGTGATTTTACTTTCAGCGAGAGGTTTTGGAATTATTCCCAACACTCTTACTCCTTCCATATAGGCAGAAGTAGCAGCTCGTCCCATTAGTCCTAGACTTCCTCCTCCGTAAACTACAAGAATGCATTTTTCTCCTAAGGTACGACCCAAGTTGTGGGCTGCTTCAGTAAAGCATGCCTCTTTTCCATAACTAGCTCCACCAAAAATGCAGATTGTGCTAAATTTTTTTGTTGAAGATGATGACTCCATTTTTGAAAAGAAATTATTTAGAGAGAAACAGATAAAAGTGCAAGTTTGAGGGATGAATGAAAGAAACAAGCACAATGTTTATTTATAGAATAAAAAGAAGGTAAAAATTGTTTAACAAGTTTGTGATTGCGTTGATTGCGCTTCAACTACTCAATAGAATAATGAAAGCATTTATCGCGTATCACTTTTTTTTATTCAGAAAATCTCACCACACGACAAAAATAAAAGATACTTACGCGTATGTACAGTAGTTGTGATTGTGGCTCACATCTTCCTCTGATTTTACGTTCAGAAACGGCCTAAACGCCTTCTATGAGTCGGGGAGAAGCTTCCCATCCAATTTTCTTGCAAATTGGCAAACAGAGTCTTTTAACATCAGATTCCCAAGACGTTGTTCATATTCTGGTTGGAATTTATTCCACAAACATCGAATTCCATAATGTACGAGTCCACTAGGATGCGTGTCAAGAAAAATTTCGATATCATCTAAATTCTCCTTATTCAGACCATACTTAATGAACTGAATTTTATCTTCTCTGTTTGTAGATGGAATTCCTAAAGATCGACATTTTAAATTACAGTTCCATCTAGCACATTTATAACAAACGGCTATCATCTTTGCTCGTCGTTTCTTCGCATATGAACTTTTTCCAAGCCCTGGTAAAAATCTAGTCCGTGTTTCTATGAATTCACCCTCTATTCTTACTTTGGCTTCAATAATGAATCTTATGTCAAAAGGTATGCTTTTATTCATAAGCAACCTCATCCTTTCAAGCCTTGCCTTGTAAATTTTTAAAATTGCATTTTTGCTTTGAAAGGGAAATCTTTTTTTAATTTTATACAATGTTTCTTCCATTATAAAAAAAAATAAAAATGAAAATAAATGGAGGAAATATTTACAAATATCAGTTGTTGTGGGAAACTGAAAAATCCGACTTTAATAGTCACGGAGTACCATAATCCGCCACTTGACCGGACAAACACAATTGAGTACTAAGTTACAATGTTGAGAAAGTTGTACCTATAAAAATAGTTTACAATGTAAGATTTCAAATATAACTTATACTTCCCCGACAACGGCGCCAAAAACTTGACACGTTCTTAGTGTAATTATTGCAAGTGCACGATATCGTATCAAGTAGTAAAGTGGACTTTTTGAGTCCGGTTTATCGATCCCACGAGGAAGTTTGGTTATAATTTGAATTATACACTATTAGTCTATTTTTATAGATGCTAAGATAAGTGAAACACACAATTAAAGAGTTTGGTTTAATAATTGCAAAGATAATGCAATAATAGTTCTAAAATTATAAGGAAATAAAAAGATAGGAATAATAATAGATTGATTAACGATAAAATGAAATAGCTGGGATTACAAACTTAGTTCGTCATTAGTTATAGAAGATGTATAGGAGATCATAAGATGAATTTACTTATTATGTTGTGTAGATTCGATTTTCCTTAAAAAGACGGTTTCTCTTTCGAACTATAAAATGCCCCTTACATATTGAATCAATCCACTATATTTCTATGTTGATTGGCTTCAATACATAGCATTAGGATTTATGAAAATAACTCAAAGAATCATCTAAGGTCTAGAGGTATATTTCTATCCCCTAGAACAACTTAGAGTGAAGATCATTTGATCTAATCAAACATATTTTCTTTCGAATCATATGAAGACCATAAATATCGTCATTTATTGGCCAAATAAATAAAGATTGTTACACAATAATAAGTAATTCATAATAGATCTTTATACAAACTTAAATAACATGACTAACCTTGTTTATAATCCCAACTAAAGGTAACTTAGCCCATGAAGGGTTTATTATACATAATACAAACTTTGGTGGTCATTATTAGTTGAATCAAGAGAAAGAATTGATCCTCACTCCCTTAGTAGATAAAGGAGAAAGAAGCAATAAACTCTCTGAACAACATATGCTATACCACACTCACACAAATCACTCAAGAACACAAGTGTGTTCTTCACACAAAAAGAAAAGTTTACAAGAAGTGAAAAATTATATGATGAATGATCCATGATGAAGGATCTAAGGGGTCTATTTTTACACCTAAAGTCATCTAATAGCTCCAAAACTCCAGCATTATTACAATAGATCGGATCAATGCCAGCCATCCCCTCAATAATACACAAAAAGTATAAAAAATTAGACAAATCATAACAATCTGTCAAGAGTTACGGCCGTAACATTAAGGAGTTACGGCCGTAACTTGGATGACTTACGACCGTAACATTCTGTAGTTACGGTCGTAACTTGGCTTCGTCAATTTGTTCATTGGTTGCTTTGAGAGTTACGTTTTCAGCCCAGAATTTTTCAGACTTTGCGTTTTTGCCCCAAATCTTCTACGGATGATAACTTTTGATATATAACTCTGATTTTGAATCCGGAAAGACTGCCGAATTCGTCTCGGAAAGCCCTATAACATGAATATATCAAAATTCAACAATGAGAATATTTAATAAACATGTTATTTCTCGAGTAAATCAGTTATTTAATCCGATCATCATCCGATAAAAATAAAATTATTAAAAACTAATTAATTAAAAGCAAAAAACGAGTAGTCTAGCTCAATTACGGGTGAATTTTATCGATACAAACCATGTATAAGTGTACAAAACTGACACTTATCACACCCCCAAACTTGAATTCTTGCTAGTCCCGAGCAAGACTCTTTATTATTCATGCTCCAAAAATAAAAATAAGAAAAATTAATACATACATAAATTAAAATATAAAAAGAGAAAAGGAGATCAAAATGCCATTAATACACAACAACTAGCTTTATACAGTAGATAGAAATGAATCAAGATTCAAAATAAATCTACTAATGATTTTGAAGTTAAAACATGATTTTTATTTTGTAATTCCAAATTCAAGGTTTCCCCCCCAAAAGGTTGATTATTTCTTTCCCACTCGTGATACACACGACTCCTTTTAATGGTTGCTCTCGATCACTCGTTTATTTTTCGACTCAATATGAAGAAGAATTTCATTGGCGTCATCAAATATTGTGATTTTTCACGAAATTGAGTGTATTGAAATTCAGCTGCTAATTAATTCAAATCTGCTCATAAACTACATCCCTTAATGATAGCTTTCACACCGTTATTTGCTAACGTGTAGCTCGGAGTATATTACAGTGCCGTGGACCCCTACATGGGACCCACCAGGCTACAACAAGCGAACACCCCTTGACTAACCATCTCGGTTAGCGAGGATACACAACCATATAATACATCACATGAAAATACACCCGAAGCAACCGACGAAATGGGCAACAATCGACAATATAGCAATTTAAAATAATACAACACGGGGTTTGAAATGAAAGCCTAAGTACTCGCGAGTACAGTCTATCAGTTTATAAATATAGGAAACAACCATATCGAAGTGGACAAAAGAAATAAGTAGACCCAAGTGCACATGTCAACGACCCTGGCCAACATCCTCGTACTGTCCCAGCGCTCGCTCGTCCGGATGATCATAACCTGAAATCCATAACAAGAATTTCCCCAAAACGGGTCCCCCAAAGGGGTTAACAATTACGCTAGTACAAGTAATCAAGGCAAACCAATCGCTTACACATTTCATAGTACATGCACCAATATCATTTCAAAAAAAAAAAAACCAGACATGTCTTTTCCGAAAACAAACAGTCAAACAATTTGCCTTGGGAACAGAGTAATATCATAGATCCCGCCCGAGGCCTCTAAGGACCCTCCCGAGATGGCCACATTATAAAAACAAAACACGCACATGCATCGCCTTGGGAACAGAGTAATATCATTGATCCCGCCCGAGGCCTCTAAGGACCCTCCCGAACTGGCTAGCTTTACAAACTCATGAATCCAGGACTCAACCCTTTGGATTCCCTCCTTGATCCCGTCGGACCAACACGAGGTGAGCAAATCACACACAAAATACATTACCATTCCACGTTAAGCATAAAGGTTTCCAAAAATACTTGCCTTGAATAATCGACGACGCAACGAATGGAAAGGATAATCACCGACGAACGCTAGGAATCAACGGAACCGAACCTAACGATTCGAAGAACATAATTACAACCGACTCTAGACGAATACGGAAAGGAATACACCCGAGAACCCGCCTACGATTCATGTATATTCGTACAAAAATAACAACGAGGGCGGACCACAACTAAACCCTCTCGATTCCGTAAAAACCACAAAATATACCATGAATCCGTAGGAAAGTAAAGATACTAACAATATTAATCGTATTCATCAAGAATCCACCAACAAAACGGAAAGAATCGGACAAAAACCCCAAAATCCCCAATTATCTAAAAGGTAGGGTTTCAAGAGATATTACCTTTGAAGATCCAAGTATTATGATCCGTAGAACACGCGTTAGATTGATTATCCGGGCTTCACAACCGAAGGAGAATGATGAAAATCAACCCCCAATTGATGAATAATGAGAAGTTCTCCTCCTCTCTCACTCTCTCTCGCGTAAATGGAAGAAGAAGGAAGAAAATGAGCTGCTCTCGCTCAAAACAACGCAATTATAGGGTTGATCGCAATGTGTGCCGCGGCTCAGCCGAGGTGTGCCACGGCACAAGCCCAAAAACGGCTCCCAGGGTTCGGTAGTGTGCCGCGGCCCGGCCGGCGTGTGCCGCGGCACCCGGTACAGTAGGGTTTTGGACGAAAATGCCACACGAGTGTGCCACGGCCCGGACGGGTGTGCCGCGGCACTGACTCGGCACTGTGCCGCAGCACCGGACGGGTGTGTCGCGGCACTGACTCGGCAGTGTGCCTCGGCCCCGGACGGGTGCGCCGCGGCACACAGTACAGTCCGCTCGGCCAACAACTGGAGAAATGTGTGTGCCGCGGCGCACACACCTTGTGCCGCGGCCCACACCCCCTTTGGGTCCTAAAATGATGAAAAATGATCCGGGAAGAGAATAAAAGCAATAGGAATCAATATTTGGGAACCAATAACACGAAATGGATCCACGGCAACCTCAAAACGGCGGTTCCGCACAACAATAACGAGAATACAGTTCAACAGATGATAGGAAAGATACACTAAAAGATACACGAGGGTCACTACGATCGAGAAATACACCAAAAATCAAAATACAAGGGAAAGAAAAATGCGGATATTACATTCTACCCCTCTAAAAATAAGTTTCGTCCCGAAACTTAAGAAACAAACAACTCAGGGTACCTAGCACGCATGCTATCCTCGGTTTCCCAAGTTGCCTCCTCAACACCGTGTCTCGACCACTGCACCTTGACTAAGGGAATGGTCTTATGCCTCAGTCGTTTCTCACGATGCTCCAAAATCTTTAAGGGGCGTTCCTCGAAGGTAAAATCTTCGGCAATATCGATCTCACCATAATCGATGATATGACTAGGATCCGGGACATATTTCCTCAGTTGAGAAACATGGAAGACGTTATGAACGCGACTCAAGGCCGGAGGTAACGCCAAACGGTATGCTAACCGACTCGCTTGAGAATCTCGAAGGGTCCAATAAATCTAGGACTCAACTTCCCCTTCTTCCCGAAGCGAAAAACTCCTCTCGTCGGTGACACCTTTAGCAAAACGTGGTCTCCCACCTCGAATTCTAAAGGTTGACGACGGACATCGGCATATGACATCTGTCGACTCTGGGCAGTCAACATCCGTTCCCGAATTAATTCTATCTTCCGCCTCGTCTCTAAAACGACATCCGGCTCGGTCCTGACCAAATCGGACGCCTCATTCCAACAAATCGGTGATCGACATCGCCGCCCTTAAAGTGCCTCATACGGTGCCATCCGAATCGTCGCGTGCCAACTATTGTTGTACGTGAATTCGATTAATGGCAATTGCTCCTCCCAGTCACTACTCCAATCGAGAGCACAAGCACGCAACATGTCCTCGAATGTCTGGATAGTGCGTTCCGACTGTCCATCTAACTGGCGATGAAAAGAGGTACTCAAATGCAAACGGGTACCCAACGCCTTATGCACTGCCTGCCAAAAGTGCGATACGAAACGGCCATCACGATCCGAAACAATAGACTTCGGAGTACCGTGAAGCCTCACAATCTGCGCGATAAACACACGAGCTAACTTCTCCGGGGCCCAAGTGTCCTTGATGCCCAGAAAATGTGCCGACTTGGTCAGACGATCAACAATCACCCATACCATATTCATGCCCGACCTCGATCTCGGCAAACTCGTAACGAAATCCATCGATATGTCTTCCCATTTCCATTCCGGAATGGGAAGTGACTGCAATAATCCAGCCGGTCGCTGATGCTCGATTTTGACCTGCTGACAAGTCAAACATCTCGCCACAAACTGTGCGACCTCTTCCTTCATATCATTCCACCAGAAATTCCTCCTTAGGTCCTTGTACATCTTACTCAAACCAGGATGAACGGAGTAAGGTGTAGCATGGGCCTCGCGCAGAATACTCTGTCTCAACTCTAAGTCGTTCGGCACACAAAGCCGACTCTGGAATCTCAAAACACTATCCTCGTGAATCACAAACCCAGGAGACTTTCCTTTAAGAACGTTCTCTCTGATTTGAGTAATCATCGGATCCTCTAACTGCTTCAGCTTAATTTCATCGATCAAAGACGACGAAATCTCTAAAGCACAAAGTTGCCCGACAGCTCCAGGCAACAAAACCTCAACATCTAACTCGATTAAGTCCCGCCGAAGCTCAGACTGAGACGTAAGGACCTCAAGCATTCGCAACGCAATCGGTTTCCGACTCAAGGCATCGGCCACGACGTTCGCCTTGCCCGGATGATAAAGGATTTCGAGGTCATAATCCTTAATCAGCTCTAACCACCTCCTCTGTCTCATATTCAACTCCCGCTGAGTAAATATGTATTTCAGACTTTTATGATCGGTAAAACTATGACATGTAGAGCCGAAAATATAGTGACGCCAAATCTTGAGCGCGAAAACAACTCCGCTAACTCCAAAACATTAGTAGGGTAGTTCAGCTCATACGGCCTCAACTGTCTCGACGCAAAGGCAATGGTCTTGCCGTGCTGCATCAATACACACCCAAGACCCTGACCCGAAGCATTGCTATAAACGGTGAATCCCTCGTTGCCACATGGCAACGCCAGAACCGGGGCTGAAGTCAAACGCTTCTTCAGTTCCTCAAAACTCGACTGTCTCTCGTCATTCCAGACGAACTTCTCGGATTTATGGAGCAACTGTGTAAGTGGCCGAGCTAGTTTTGAGAAACCCTCGACGAACCTACGGTAGTAGCCAGCCAAACCCAAGAAACTACGGACCTCCTTCACATTCGTGGGTGGCGCCCAATCCAACACTACCTCAATTTTCTGCGGATCCACACGAATTCCCTCGGCTGAAATCACGTGACCCAAAAACATCACTTCCTTCAGCCAGAACTCACATTTCGAGAACTTCGCATAGAGTTGCTCGGTCCTCAAAATGTCTAACACTATCCGCAAATGATGGGCATGCTCATCCTCACTCCTCGAATAGATAAGAATATCGTCAATGAAGACGACGACACACTTATCCAAATACTCAATAAAGACTTTGTTCATCAACTTCATGAACACCTACGGCGCATTAGTTAACCCGAAAGGCATAACTACGAACTCATAATGTCTGTATCTCGTCCGAAAAGCTGTTTTCGGCACGTCGGACTCCCTCACCCGAAGCTGATAGTAACCCGATCTCAAGTCGATATTCGAGAATACTGCAGTTCCCTGCAACTGGTCAAACAAGTCATCAATTCTCGCCAAAGGATATTTGTTCTTGATGGTCACCTTGTTTAGTTCGCGATAGTCGATACACAAACGCAGTGAACCATCCTTCTTCCGCACAAACAGGACCGGTGTGCCCCAAGGTGAGGCGCTCGGTCGAACATATCCTGACTCAAGAAGCTCACTCAACTGCTTCTTCAACTCTGACATCTCTGAAGGTGCCATGCGATACGGCGCCTTAGAAATAGGAGCCGCGCCCGGCTCTAACTCTATAGCAAACTCGACCTCACGATCCGGTGGCAATCCCGGTAACTCGTCAGGAAATACATCAGGAAACTCACTAACGACTGGAATCGATGAAAGCTCGACTCCACCATCCTCCGCCTTCAAGGCGTAACACCAATAACCAGTACACCCCTTTTGCAGGAGTCTCATCGCCTTCAAGGCGTTAATAACGAACTTCTGGTTTCTCTTTCGCCCCGCGAAAGAATGTTCGGTGCCGTCCTCGGCTAGCATGGTAATGATCCTCGTGCGGTAGTTCATGATTGCACCATGCCGCTCGCGCCAATCATCCCCGAGAATCAAATAAGACTAGAGAGCCAAGCTCTCTCACAAATAAACACAGAGCAGTCGCGGACCTCTCGATCACCGACAATTCTATCACCACTAGGAAGTTTAACGACAAAAGGCTCGCAAGGTGACAAGCAGTCGAGACTCAAATGGCGTACACACTCTAGAGAAATGAATGAATGCGTAGCACCCGAATCAAAAAGCACACCGACAGGATGAGAATGGATATGAACAGTACCTGTCGCCACAGTAGCTGCTGGATCATCGGCCCTCCTCATCTCATAGATACGCGGCTGGGCAGAGCCGACACTGGAAGCTTCTCCTCTAGCGGGTTGACCCCGACCCCTGCCGCGGCCGGCACTCCGTGGCGGCGGCGGAGCAAATGAGCCCTGGTTCACACGCGGCTCCATAGGTACTGGTTGAGAAGAACGGGCGCCGCGAAGCTATTTGATCTGTTCACAAAAGGGGGCCTTGTGGCCCAACTGTCCACAAGTATGACAAGTAAACTTCGGACGAGAACACTGCCGGCTCCTATGGCCCTGCACACCACAATTAAAGCATGTGGGCTCACGAGCGGAGGTTCCGGCGGCACCCCGAAAGCTCCCAGAGAAACGAGCCGAACCGCCCGTAGAAATATTCGCAGCTTGAGATTTCTGCTGGCCTCCACTCTTGGGACCAGAAAAATTTCCGACCGACTTCTGCTTCTTGCTCTCACGAGCCAAATCACTAGCCGTCACTGACATATCATAAGCGAGGGCCCTACTCTGATAATCTTTCAAGGTAGTGCAGACGAGTCCAGACATATAGTCCCGAATGGACAGTTTCATCCTCCTGGAAAAATGGAAAATTTTGTCTTTCTCAGCGACAACTTGGGTCTTCACATAACCCAACTCCTTATTAAAATCGGCAATAGCTTGAGATACGGGGATATACCGTGGTTGAGCATCATAGAAGGCATGCACTCGAGCCTGTCTGACCGGCCACGGGCAATATTCGGTCTCCATCAATTCCTGAAATTCGGCCCACGAAGCCACATGGTCTTTGGGCCCAACGACCTCCCACCAATCCGTAGCGTCCCCTGTGAGAAAGTATTGAGCAATAGGGACCTTACGGTCCTCGGGGCAGTTGGTAGCAGTGAAGACTTTAGATCTCTCCTTGATCCACCCTTCCCAGCCGATCGGGTCCGAAGCTCCCGAAAACTGAGGAGGATGCATCTTGATGACATCTTGAAGCCATCGATCCGCTCCGCCCCGATTAGCATGGGCCTGATCGGGGTTCTGGACCACCTGAGCTATAGTCGCCATTTGGTTAACCATTTGCTGCATAACAGCCGCACCAAGATCGGCGCGCTCCTGAGAAGAAGCATGACTGTGACGGTCGCCGGTACTGCCGGCTCCTGAAGAATTCGACGTGGCCGCCCCACCGGCTGCCGCACGTCCTCGGCTGCGTCCACGACCACGACCACGACCACGACCATGGTTTCCTCCGGCATCCATACTGGTGTTAAGAGATAACAGAAGTATATCGAGGATGAGTAAGGAAGGAAAAAGCAACTACGATGATAAGCAAAGGAGGGAGAATAACCACATTTCAAGAAACGGAATACAGTACAAGAAAGCAAAGAATCGAGTAAGGAAACTTACGAACACTGGAAGTACTGAGATGCCGGCAGCGGTGTGACAATGTGCAAAACAAAACACGACTAGACCCAAATAACCGACAAGCCTAGGTATCCATAAACCTAGTGCTCCGATACCATTTTCTGTAACACCCCGAGATATTCGGAGTATATTACAGTGCCGTGGACCCCTACATGGGACCCACCAGGCTACAACAAGCGAACACCCCTCGACTAACCATCTCGGTTAGCGAGGATACACAACCATATAATACATCACATGAAAATACACCCGAATCAACCGACGAAATGGGCAACAATCGACAATGTAGCAATTTAAAATAATACAACACGGGGTTTGAAATGAAAGCCTAAGTACTCGCGAGTACAGTCTATCAGTTTATAAATATAGGAAACAACCATATCGAAGTGGACAAAAGAAATAAGTAGACCCAAGTGCACATGTCAACGACCCTGACCAACATCCTCGTACTGTCCCAGCGCTCGCTCGTCCGGATGATCATAACCTGAAATCCATAACAAGAATTTCCCCAAAACGGGTCCCCCAAAGGGGTTAGCAATTACGCTAGTACAAGTAATCAAGGCAAACCAATCGCTTACACATTTCATAGTACATGCCCCAATATCATTTCAAAAACCAAAACCAGACATGTCTTTTCGGGAAACAAACAGTCAAACAATTTGCCTTGGGAACAGAGTAATATCATAGATCGCGCCCGAGGCCTCTAAGGACCCTCCCGAGCTGGCCACATTATAAAAACAAAACACGCACATACATCGCCTTGGGAACAGAGTAATATCATTGATCCCTCCCGAGGCCTCTAAGGACCCTCCCGAACTGGCTAGCTATACAAACTCATGAATCCAGGACTCAACCCTTTGGATTCCCTCCTTGATCCCGTCGGACCAACACGAGGTGAGCAAATCACACACAAAATACATTACCATTCCACGTTAAGCATAAAGGTTTCTAAAAATACTTGCCTTGAATAATCGACGACGCAACGAATAGAAAGGATAATCACCGACGAACGCTAGGAATCAACGGAACCGAACCTAATAATTCGAAGAACATAATTACAACCAACTCTAGACGAATACTGAAATGGAATACACCTGAGAACCCGCCTACGATTCATGTATATTTGTACAAAAATAACAACGAGGGCGGACCAGAACCAAACCCTCTCGATTCCGTAAAAACCACAAAATATACCATGAATCCGTAGGAAAGTAAAGATACTAACAATATTAATCGTATTCATCAAGAATCCACCAACAAAACGGAAAGAATCGGACAAAAACCCCAAAATCCCCAATTATCCAAAAGGTAGGGTTTCAAGAGATATTACCTTTGAAGATCCAAGTATTATGATCCGTAGAACACGCGTTAGATTGATTATCCGGGCTTCACAACCGAAGAAGAATGATGAAAATCAACCCCCAATTGATGAATAATGAGAAGTTCTCCTCCTCTCTCACTCTCTCTCGCGTAAATGGAAGAAGGAAGAAAATGAGCTGCTCTCGCTCAAAAGAACACAATTATAGGGTTGACCGCAATGTGTGCCACGGCTCAGCCGAGGTGTGCCGCGGCACAAGCCCAAAAACGGCTCCCAGGGTTCGGCAGTGTGCCGCGGCCCGGCCGGCGTGTGCCGCGGCACCTAGTACAGTCGGGTTTTGGCCGAAAATGCCACACGAGTGTGCCGCGGCCCGGACGGGTGTGCCGCGGCCCGGACGGGTGTGCCGCGCACCGACTGCAAGATCGTGCCGCGGCACCGGACGGTGTGCAGCCTCGACGGGTGCGCCGCACACACACACTGATCCGGCCAACAACTGGAGAAATGTGTGTGCCGCGGCGCACACACCTTGTGCCGCGGCCCACACCCCCTTTGGGTCCTAAAATGATGAAAAATGATCCGGGAAGAGAATAAAAGCAATAGGAATCAATATTTGGGAATCCAATAACACGAAATGGATCCACGGCAACCCCGAAACGGCGGTTCCGCACAACAATAACGAGAATACAGTTCAACAGATGACAGGAAGGATACACTGAAAGATACACGAGGGTCACTATGATCGAGAAATACACCAAAAATGAAAATACAAGGGAAAGAAAAATGCGGATATTACATTTGCCCCAAATCTTCTTCGGATGATAACTTTTGATATATAACTCTGATTTTGAATCCGGGAAGACTGCCGAATTCGTCTCAGAAAGCCCTATAACATGAATATATCAAAATTCAACAATGAGAATATTTAATAAACATGTTATTTCTCGAGTAAATCAGTTATTTAATCCGATCATCATCCGATAAAAATAAAATTATTAAAAACTAATTAATTAAAAGCAAAAAACGAGTAGACTAGCTCAATTACGGGTGAATTTTATCGATACAAATCATGTATAAGTGTACAAAACTGACACTTATCACACCCTCAAACTTGAATTCTTGCTAGTCCCGAGCAAGACTCTTTATTATTCATGCTCCAAAAATAAAAATAAGAAAAATTAATACACATATAAATTAAAATATAAAAAGAGAAAAGGAGATCAAAATGCCATTAATACACAACAACCAGCTTTATAGAGTAGATAGAAATGAATCAAGATTCAAAATAAATCTACTAATGATTTTGAAGTTAAAACATGATTTTTATTTTGTAATTCCAAATTCAATGTTTCCCCCCCCAAAAGGTTGATTATTTCTTTCCCACTCGTGATACACACGACTCCCTTTAATGGTTGCTCTCAATCACTCGTTTATTTTTCGACTCAATATGAAGAAGAATTTCATTGGCGTCATCAAATATTGTGATTTTTCATGAAATTGAGTGTATTGAAATTCAGCCGCTAATTAATTCAAATCTGCTCATAAACTACATCCCTTAATGATAGCTTTCACACCGTTATTTGCTAACGTGTAGCTCTTTTCACTAACACAATTTCTATCTCATTTTTTTTAAAAGGTGATAGCTTTCACACCGTTATTTGCTAACGTGTAGCTCTTTTCACCAATTTTTCTGAGACGGCAGCTACGCACCAACAATGGTTAGTCCTTTATTTTTCGCAAAATTTAAGACCCCCAAAATTAGGCAGTTGTTGTTGCTCAACACTTCTCCTTTTCATCATTTTTTTAAAAGGTGATAGCTTTCACACCGTTATTTGCTAACGTGTAGCTCTTTTCACCAATGACTCCTTTTTTTAGGGAATAGAATTTTTGCAGAAAATCATTTCTTAGTTTAAGCATGAAAAATAAAAAACTCCACAAATTAAGTAAATTTCAGTTCTATTTTTCATCAACCGATTGATTCTTCTTTTCTCAAGGTAACAAATGACTCAATTATATATTATAACTACAAGGCTTGGAAAGAGAGATTAAGGCTCAAAAATTTTTGGAATATCCAATTTTTTTACCGGTTAAAACGATTTTAGAAGCTTGTATATAGCTAATTTATTTGTGTTATGGCCAGATCTAGAAATCTCACAAATCAAAATACTATATATATATATATATATATATATATATATATATATATATATATATAATAAAAAAAAATTAAGGCAAATAACTAAATCAATCAAAACACACCAAAATTCCAACACACAAAAATAATTAAACAGACCACCCCCAAACTTGAAAATAAAACTGTCCTCAGTTTAAAAATAAAAAAAAATAAAAAAAATAAAAAGCAATGCAGAAAAGCAGAATACTCCCTGTTAAGAAAGTTGATGTTTGAGCTAACGCCTTTTAGAATCTGTAAGAGAATAAATATATGAGGCACACAACAAAAGAAAATAAAATATACTCGTAAGTATAACACAATTTTTAAGATGCGCATCAAGAAAGTCCGAAGAGTCGCCTTACGCTGCCATCAATGCTTTTATAAAAAACACACAATAAAAATTACAGTAAAAAAAAATAACAATACATAAATCGCGAATAGATGCGCGTCAAGAGATCAAGAAGAAACTCCTTAAGCTGCCACCATTTAGCACGATTATTACACACGACAGAAAGTAAAAATATAAGAGGTCCGATATGGGTTATCAAAGGGAGAGGAATAAATCCACTTTTCATTCTCACGGTAAAATCTTCCATCCAGACAATTTTAGCTAGAGATGGATCTCGTTGAGGAACAAATTCATTGAGTTTTTTGATTAGTTCTTCTGGTGTTGTTGCAACGACTATGATTCATTTAGCACGCTCTGAAATAAAACCCTTTTCAGCAGAGTAGTCGATGAAAGACAGTAAACCATCAAAAAAACCATTGACATTAAGCACACCTATTGGTTTTTGATGAACATTTAGCTGGGCTCTGGTAACCACATGAAAAAGTTCCTCAAGGGTGCCAAAACCACCGGGAAGGGTGATAAAGGCGCCAGGATTATTTATCATGTGAGTTATGCGATCTTGCATATTTACAGACCTAAACTCATCTCCAATAGTTGACCCTGTGATTTTACTTTCAGCCAGAGGTTTTGGAATGATTCCCAACACTCTTACTCCTTCCATATAGGCAGAAGCAGCAGCTCGTCCCATTAATCATAGACTTCCTCCTCCGTAAACTACATGAATGCATTTTTCTCCTAAGGTACGACCCAAGTTGTGTAACATCCCCAGATCGAACCAGGAATATTACACGCCGCAGACCCTCTCCGCGAGGATCCACCAGGCTAGACATCAAAACAACACATTACATTACATACCGACGAATCAAAATATCGAACCAATACACCGATTTGGTCTTTCGACACAGACTTACAAATAAAAATACATAAACTCATCCAAACTCATACCCACGCAAGGGTAAAATACTTGCAACAACGAACAATAAGACAGCGAAAAAGACAATACAATGGACTCCGACTAACTGAACCCAAAACTGGCCTTCGTGTGATTAGTATCATTCGTCTTTCATCATCCCTCGTACCGATCCTGTGTCTTGCTCCCGAAAACCTGCATGTACCTGGACACAATACAGATATCCACCCCCCGATTACTTGGGGGTTAGCAAAACTCCACTGTTTCGCTAGTGCAAGTATAAAGTGAAAATACGAGCCATACACAACACATTCCGAGAATACAACGAAAGACTTCCCGAGATATTTTTAGTTAAAAAAAATGGTTCAAGTCTTGAAAGCAGAAACAAGGCAAGTAAGCACTTTGAAAACATTTCGAAATCTCGGGAGTTTTGAAAACATTAGAAATTGAAAAGTTCTTAATTCCTCGAAAGCCATTTAGGGTCACATCCCCAAAGTTCATTTTCCAAAATACAAATCCGTTAACAAAACACGGGGTCCACGGCCCAACCATTTCGATCACAAAACACAGGGCCTACGACCCGATCATCCACTGCAATTCACTTACAAGGACACATTACACATAACACGTTATTCTTATGCCATTCTAGCCAAACACCAAGACTCAATATATAATGTATCTCGACCCCAAGCGTAAAGCATTGTGATACTCCGGACATATCACAATTAATCATCAAAACATCAACATCAATATCACAGAAACCACACTTGGTAACCCATGGCCGTACCCATTAGTATCGGCCCCCAGAGGCCCCGTCGGACCGTCCCCAGGTGGGAAACCACTTCCGCGGCCGTACCCATTAGTATCGGCCCCCAGAGGTCCCGTCGAACCGTCCCCAGGTGGTAGAACATCAACACACGCACCCAAGTCCACTTACGTGGCCGTACCCATTAGTATCGGCCCCCAGAGGCCACATGCCATCCCCAGGTGGAAGAGTAACAACTCACAGAATACAAAACCACAACTCTCAAAGGTCAAACACACAAAATATATATAGTCGAGGTACCTTGCTAGAATGGCCACATTATCCAACACGTACTCACGACCCAGAACTATAACAATTCACAAGGGAGTACAAGATCTCAACAGCACCGAACGACACAACCAATATCACACGAACTCTCATATTCATCCATAACCACGTGACTCCAAGCACATAATTTCACAAGAGAATTACACTGTACATTTACCGACGCCTTAATCATACATAATGACGTCAGACGAAAGTATGGTGATCCTATACTCATCACTAACACACATATCCAACTAAGCATATTAATTCCCGACACACACGGTTCACCTTTACGAAAAGCATGATGGTAATTATACCGATTCTTTTGAAAAATGGTTATAAATATTTATTTAGCACATACCGACACTTAGCAACCATTATATCCACAAAACACGTAATGTATGGGCAAGATACTTGCCTCGAAACCACGATCGCAACAAGACGACGGATGAAATACGGTCGAATAGCCCCGAACCCCCGAACAATATCAAGAACGCAATAGCACCACGAGTACTACGAGAATAACACCACACGAATCATCAATCACCAAACGGGATTCAACATCGGAAATCCTCGAGCACCTATAATCCTCCGGAAGGAACAACAAAAGATGATTACGACAAGAATCAAGGCAAAAACGACGGAAATCCCAACAAACTATCGAAAGGAACTCATTGGGGCATTTAATCGAACACTAAATGTTCAATAATTCCCAAGAACACTCGAATCGTCAATCGAGTTAAACAAACTCGATATATGGATATACAATCCATAGAACACGATTAATAACATCATACTACACCAACCGATGTATCAAAATCGGACTAGAATCGAAATCAAGAACAAATTCCCAAAAAGTCAACTTGAAAGAAAATCAAGAGATATACCTTGATTCGACGAAGAACACGGAATGGATGATGATATAATCAACAAGGATCTTCCAAAATGCCTTGGAAATGATTAGAACCGGCCAAGGACTCGATTTCCCGTCGCACCGCCGCCACCGCCTAAGAAGGAGAAAATGAAAAAACGGTCCGCCGAGCCAGCCTATATATGGCCGGCAGGTTACGGCCAGAATCGCAGTGCCTTACGGCCGTAACTCGCCCTTACGGCCGTACTCGCAGTCTTACGCCGTAACCAAGATTCGTCAAAAATCTACCCAAGACTGCCGGACACTTACGGCCGTAATCGCACACATTACGGCCAGAATCGCCTTCGTCGTAAAGTCGTCAGCGCCATACGGCGTATTCGATCACGCCTTACGGCCGTAATCGCACACGTTACGGCCAGAATCGCACCTTACGGCCAGAATCGCCAAAGCCAGCCCTACTCCGGCCGTGACTCGACCGTGGCCACTCCGACGGCCCGGACGACCCCGAAACCCGAACCTGAGTAAAAACCGAAGATACGGTTACGAAGTACTCGCAAAGACGAATCCAAGCGCTAAGAGAACACACGATTCTGACCACCCGAGGTGTCGGAATTCAACAACGGAAGTAATTACCCCAAACTTTGGGAAATTACAAAAATGGCCCAAAATGTCTGAAATACACGATACATGATCAAAACACCGAACCAACGCTCGCAACATGAATAATAACATTAAATGAACTTACGAGAAACTCGAAACAACAGTTTCGGACGAGATTCGCAAGAATCGAGCTCAAGTACGGAAAAGTCGCTAAAAAGCTCGGAACTCAACAAAACGATACCGAAACGAACTCGGATGACAAAAAGTTCAGAATTAATCATTCTCAGAATGACGAAACGGTCATGAGCGAGTCGTCAAAACGGACTTCCGCCGAAAAAGAAAATTTACCGGAAATCGAAAATTGCGGATATTACATTCTACCCTCCTTAAAAGAAGTTTCGTCCCGAAACTTAAAACAAGTAGGGAAAAGCAATATCCCGCCAGGAAAACTCAACGAGATACGCAAGGAAACGCGTAACTTACACCCATCGTCGAAGCGTTACAAGCAACGCAAAGGAATATACGGCGTGAAAACACGCTCCACGACGACCAACACGACGTCGCCGTTAGGGATATAACAAAACCAACAAGTAACGAGCGTCATCAAATGGATAATACAATCAAGTCAATTATCCGAACAATCACAAAACACAACGGACGAAAATCAATACGATTGACCATCCCAACGGTACGTCAATCAAAACGCGAGCCAATCGCTGAACAAATACGGAATTCCACCGCCCTAGGGTTGGAAGATCGAAAACGAGACTAATTTTCCGAACTTGGAAAGGTCACAACGATATATAGATCAATTTGGGACAATATCAGAACTCGTTCGAATGACAAAGGTGAGAAACAACACCAGGTCAGAAGCATCAACGAACACAGTCGAGTTGTTACGGTTGGACGAAACAGAAGAGAAAGAAAGAAAAATGTGGGTATTACATCATATCACCTTTAAAAGTGGTTTCGTCCCGAAACCTAAACAACGAGAACGAAGTGCTGGAATAGCAACCTTCCCGACTATACCCTCTTGGTCCACATCCGATCTTCATGGCCATTACACAAGACACGGTCATGGAGGTCGGTCCATCGAACTCCGCGACCGTGCACGGTTCCTCTACGTTGAAATAATCAGCTTTCCACGAGGGATCGGAAAAATTGAAAAACTCCCTACAGTTCAAGTACAAGATCGGAGATAGCTCGCCAAATGATCTGATCGCCTGTCATTAACTTCAACGATTGCCAGTGGAACCACCTCGCCCCATGTCTTCGTCATCGGAGCAAGCTGGGGGGCAATTGTTGTGTCGAGATTTATACATCTCAACTGGCGATCGGCACAGAGACCGGGCGACCGAGCCAGAGTCGAATGAGCCACGACACACCTACAAGAACGGAGATCCCATATCAAGTCCAAGTGCCGAGCGATCGACACCCAAGGCGATCGTCTCTTGGCACTTGGCGATCGACTCTGATGACCGATCATGGACGACCGCCTCATGCCGAATGGTGCCAGCATCCATCAAGTCGGCGAAGATCAAAGATTGAGGTAGAGACCCACATGCAGATCCGGAAAAGGCGCCGAAAGATAAGACCCTTTAACCCCAGCCTGTCATTACCTTCTCACCTACCGACAGACCCGCCGAAAGGTGCAAAGTGAGATCTCCCGGGACAGCGACTCAGGACGCATGCAGACTTCCCATTGGCTCGCACAGCTGACTGCCAGCAGCAGTCGCGGACTTTAAGGCAACCAACCCATGTGCTACAGACGATCGCCCCTTTATTATAATACAGGAAAGGCGATCGCCAGCCAGAAGAGGACATCACAGCTCCTCCTTTAAATAGAAGGCGTCCTGCACTTGGAAAGGGGCTTGGCTTTCTCACTCTTGGCAATGCTATATACTTCGAACATATCTCTCTCTCACTCTCGAGACCTCTTAACCCATAAGACGGTCGGAAGAAACGAGAATAAGAACTCAGAGCAACTCTAGTTCTTCCGGCAAGCACTCAAGAGCTAAATAGCTAGGGTCTTTACGTTCCTTGTAACTGTACTCTTACATTCGTACTTGTACTCCAACGTATTTCGTATTAATAATATCTCGCGATAGCATGCAATTCCGGGCCTAACAAACCTGGCAAATCTCTGTGTTATTTACATTCCCACGGACGTGCTCTCGCATTGTTTGTTGCTCGTCCATTCCAGCATATCATCTCCGGATAATATTTCTGTCAACAACAGCTTGTAACACCCCAAAAAGGCGGCTATTACAGTGCCATGGACCCCACACTGGGACCCACCAAGCGATACCAAAAATATCATCTCAAATCAATTAAATCATAACTGTGCTACCGAACCACAATTTAATATTCATCACCTCGACGAGTGGTTCATACAACATATGACTAAAAATGCCACACACAGAGGATCTAAAACGTTAATATAAACCATATGGAGATGGAATATATTTAAAGTACTAATACAATTTGAAATGAGTTATAACAAAGCGGAGTAATACAAAAGTCCAAAATACAACTGAATAAATAGACTCGGAGCCTCTGAACTAGTATCCTGCAAACCCTTCGCCGCCGCCGTGCTCTCCCTGCGCCATAGCCTTGCCTCGACCTAAAATACAACACAAGTATTTCGTCCAAAACCACAGGGTCAGATATACATGATAATAATTATAAAGATGTTATACAATTCATATACACATGGATCTCAATAAAAACAATTCGACTGTTGTAACATACCCCTCGGGCGTATGAACAACCAATCGTCAAACTGTCAAATCATACCCCATCATACATGGAGTATAAATGACCAAATATTATGGCTCAAGACGGACATCACAGTATGCCGAATCCAGAAATATGTCCGTGCACATGTCCACCCTGTATACGGATTCCAGGATATATGTGGGACATCTACCTAATTAGCCTCATGAAGTAACGTATCGTGTGCATGGTCCAAATGCGGGAACAATCAACGCACGACCATCTCTGCCTAGCTAAAAACCCTACACAATAACCAATTGGCACGCAGATATAATTCCAGATATGTCAAGATACAACATGATAATGAAACTCAACAATTTACTCATCCAAACGGGGATCAACACATCAAAGCGATAAACTATGATCAACAAGACCAACAATATCAAAAGGTACGAACTTGGGAATACAATCCCACCATAAACGATAGACAACAGTCAACACGACTTCTCATTTTGAATCATAGATTCATAAAGCAATACGTACACACGGAATGTATAACATTCATAAGAATTCCAATTATCGTTATAACCAAGCAAGACAACTTGCCTCAATTCGAAGACGGGAATACTCCTTCCTTGACAAACGAATGGGCGGTCCCCGAGTAGTAATAATCGCTCGAAACAATGAACCTTGTAAGGGATATAATCCATTCAATAACATGTTCTCATAACTATCGATATCTAGTTCAATGGAATGACATCTTAGTTTCAATCCGATTAGTTCAACTATCTATCTATATATATATATATATATATATATATATATCCGCATTCCATTACAAGGATTCATACTAACTTCAATTCTTTCCTACGATCGGTTATCGTTTTATGACGTTCTTAATTACTCGTATGGTTATAATGTATAAGAATCATCAAGAGCAAACGGTAAGTAATTATTTGCCAATATCATGATGCCGGTAAAACTTCCTAAGAACATCATCAACATTTTGAAAACACCAATTTAAACAGCTTTGTTCATCAATTCATCAAGTTCTTCAATAACACATCATCATCAGCGGATTATTCAAAGACTATTAGCATCCATACGAAGCAGGTTTCATGTTTGGAGAATCATCTCTAAACTTATCATTCAAGGATTCACCTAGTCTAAGTTGTGATGTACTCAAGTTATTCATCGCAATAACATCACGAAACTATCATCAAGGTGAGTTAAAGAATCTCTGCAATTATAACCATGTGTTAATATATGCAAGGTTCAACAAAAATTGATGAACAACTTAAGTTCACATTGTCTAAAATCTCCTAAGCATGATGTTCGATTTAATATACCGTTAATAACTTCAATAATCTTGATAGCTTGCTTGTGAAATCACTAAGAACATGAATTACAAAAGAGCAAGGCACCACATACCTTACTATGGAAGTCCAATGAATGAACAATAAGGGAACAATGAAACCACTTGGTGCAAATCAACGTCGGATATTTAAACACCAATCTTCAATGTTCTACGCCTTCACGAAATCACGGGTAGAGGCTTATATGGGGTGGAAATATCATGAGGTTGCTTATTCAGGTCGCGGCAGTCGATTAAAGTCCAAAGTTCAGGGTGAAAAATGAGATGAGCGTGAAGTCCTATTTATAAGAAATTATTATTAGTGTGCACTACACTTCCAGCTTAGCGTGCGCTAACGGGTTCTTAGACTACTGTATGTTACTGTCCTCGGCCTTGCGTATGCTAAATAGCCTTAACGTATGCTAATAACGCAGTTTAGCCTACATTATACACTCGTTAGCGTGCGCTAACGAGTTTTACGAAGCTCACTAACTTGACTGACTGCCCACCGACCTCCGTTTAGCGCATGCTAGCAACAACTTTATAGCGTGCGCTAAACCTCGTTGACTCAACTTTCTAAAAGTAGTCCGGGTGAGTCCAAAAAGGGTCCGTGGTTCCCGCGATCCGGTTCCCCACCTACTGATCCTGTCTCGATCTGATTGACTGAGTGTAGCGCGCGCTAAGTTATAATATTAACATGCGCGACCACTCAGTATTAGCATGCGCTACGAAACAAGTGTAGCGTGCACTAATCACGAATGAGAACATGCACAACTAAAACTCTATAAAATCATACAATCCATAATATTGATTTGCGAATGCGTAGAAACATACATCAATCAGAAATACGACATAAGCAATATCAAGAAGGTTCCAATACAGATAAATTATATATAAAATGTTTGGATATTACATACTTCCCCTCTAAAAAGAAGTTTCGTCCCAAAACTTACGAGGTAAACAACTCGGAATATCACATACTCCTCCTCTAAAAAAAAGGAGTTTCGACCTCGAAACTAAGGGGTAAATAATTCGGGATATCGCTCTCGCATGCTATCTTCGGTTTCCCACGTAGCCTCATAGACTCCATGTCGGGACTACTGAACTTTCAGCAGGGGAATCGTCTTGTTGCTCAATTGTTTTATCCTCCTCTCAAGTATCTGAACAGGACGCTCCTCATAGGAATGATCATCAACTATCTCAATCTCTTCGAACTGAAGTATATGACTCAGATCAGCAACATATTTCCTCAACTGGGAGACATGAAACACGTTATGAATCCGACTCAGAGCTGGTGGCAATGCCAGACGATAGGCCAGATCGCCAACTTGTTCCAAAACCTCAAACAGCCTGATATACCTCGGACTCAGCTTGCCTCTCTTCCCAAAACCAAAAACACCTCGAGTGGTGGAACCTTCATTAGCACATGGTCTCCAACCTCAAACTCATGTGGTCATCGACGGTTGTCTACGTAAGACTCTTGTCGGCTTTGAGCCCTTAATAAACGACTCCTAATCAGGGCGATTTTCTCACGGGCTGCTGACAACATATCAAGTTCCGTACCCAGAGATTCAGATAGGTCGTCCCAACACAAAGGAGACCTACAACGATGGCCATACAATGCTTCATAAGGTGCCATCTGAATCGAAGCGTGCCAACTATTATTGTAAGTGAATTCCACGAAAGGCAGTTGGGCTTCCTAATCATCCTTCCAATCAAGAGCGCACGCCCTCAACATATCCTCTAGATTTTGGATAGTCCTTTCAGACTGACCATCAGTCTGCAGATGAAATGCCGTACTGAAGTTCAACTGCGTACCCATCGCACGATGAACTGCTTTCCAGAAGTGTGACACAAATCGCCCGTCACGATCCGATACAATACTCTTGGGGGTACCATGTAACCATAAAATCTCTTTAACAAATAGCTTGGCCAATCTCTCGGGTCCCCACGTGTCTTTAATCTCCTAAAAGTGGGCTGATTTGGTTAGATGGTCCACAATCACCCAAATTGTATTCGTCCCTTGACGACTCGTCGACAAGCTGGTGATAAAATCTATAGATATGTCCTCCCATTTACACTTAGGAATCGGGAGCAGTTTCAGCATTCTTGCGGGTCGCTGATGCTCAATTTTAACCTGCTAACAGGTTAAACATCTCGAAACGAAGTCTGCAACTTCACGCTTCATATTCCCCCACCAATAACATTGCTTTAAATCCTTATACATCTTGCTAGACCCTGGGTGAATGGAGTAGGGAGTAGCATGAGCCTCTCTTAGGATAGAGTTCCTCAACTCTTCATCTGCGGGTACACAAACTCGATTCCTGAAGCATATCAATCCATCCTCGTGGATCACAAACACAGGGGCTTTCCCTTGAGTTACTTCATCCGGAACTCGAGATAAGAATGGGTCCGTAATCTGCTTCATATGATTCTATCATCAAGGGATGATGAAAACTCAAGTGTGTAGAGTTGTCCCTGAATATGCTGTAACCAGACTTCAACTTTCGGCCTCACGAACACCAACTGCAATTCTCTCTGAACTATCAAGCGGGCAAGCATCTTCTCCCATATTGTCTTACGACTCAAGGTGTCGGCAACCACATTTTCTTTGCCCGGATGATAAAATATCTCGATATCATAGTCTTTGATTAGTTCTATCCACCTTCTCTGCCTCATGTTCAGCTCCTTCTAAGTAAAAATGTACTTCAGGCTCTTGTGATCCGTAAAAATCTGATAAGTAACTCCATACAGATAGTGACACCAGATTTTCAAAGCAAAAAGCACGGCTGCTAGTTCCAAGTCATGGGTCGGATAGTTAACTTCATATGGTCGCAACTATCTTGATGCATAGGCAATCACCTTCCCTTCCTGTATCAACACACATCACAGGCCCTGTCTCGATGCGTTACTATACACTATGAATCCTTCCGTCCCTTTTGGCAGAACCAAAACAGGTGCTGAAATCAACCGACTCTTGAATTCATCAAAACTTTGCTGACATGCCTTTATCCATGAATACTTCTTATCCTTTCTCAACAAGTTAGTCAACGGTTGTGCAATCTTGGAAAAACCTTCCACTAACCGTCGGTAATAACCTACTAGACCCAGGAAACTGCGAACTTCCTTCACGTTCATCGGAGGTAGCCAATCTCGGATAGCTTCTGTCTTTTGTGGGTCTACTCTCACCCCATCAGCGGATATCACATGTTCGAGAAAAATAACCTCACGCATCCAGAATTCACATTTGGAAAATTTTCCATAAAGTTGTTCCCGTCTCAACGCCTCGAGAACCTAATGGAGATGATGCTCATGTTCTTCATGGCCACGAGAGTAAATCAGAATGTCGTCAATAAAAACGACTACAAAGCGATCCAGATAATTAAAATAAACCCGATTCATCAACTCCATGAATACCACCGGTACATTAGTTAGTTTGAAAGGCATAACTACGAAATCATAATGCCCATAGCGAGTACGAAAAGCGGTCTTCGAAATGTCATACTCTCGAATCCTCAACTGATGATACCCGGACCTCAACTCGATCTTAGAAAACACAGCAGCTCCCTGAAGTTGATCCAATAAATCATCAATACGAGGCAATGGATATTTGTTTTGATGGTTACCCTGTTCAGCTCACGGTAATCAATACACAAACGTAGAGATCCGTCTTTCTTCCGTACAAATAGCACTGGTGCTCCCCAAGGGGATGCACTAGGTAGAATATAGCCTTTCTCAATCAACTCCTCAAGTTGGTTCTTCAACTCCTGCATCTCGGTCGGAGCCATACGATACGGTTATTTTGAAAGCGGTGATGTACCAGGCGATAACTCAATAGTAAACTCTACATCACGATATAGAGGTAAGCCTGGTAACTCATCTGGGAATACATCTTGGTAGCCCCGGACTACCGGAATGTTGGCCAATTCAACTGGTCGATCCGCTATCTTGGTCATGTAACACCAATAACCAATACACCCATGATTAAGCAGTTTCACTGCTTTCATAGCACTGATGACTCTATCGGAACGGCTGGGATTGTCACCCTGAAAAATACACTCAACATCATCGTCAGATGTGACGGTCACAATCCGCTTGAGGACACTAAGTATGGCATCATGACGATCCATCCCATCGATACCCAAGATTACATCATCTTTAGGTAAAACGACTCTCTAATACCATCTTCTGTAACACCCCAAAAAGGATGATATTACTGTGTCGTGGACCCCACACTAGGACCCACCAGGCGATACCTAAAATATCATCTCAAATCAATTAAATCATAACTGTGGTACCGAACCATAATTTAATATTCATCACCTCGACGAGAGGCTCATACAGCATATGACTAAAAATTCTACACACACAGGATCTGAAACGTTAATATAAACCATATGGAAATGGAGTATATTTAAAGTACTAACACAATTTGAAATGAGTTATAACAAAGCGGAATAATACCAAAGTCTAAAATGTAATACCCAGTTGTGAACTCATTTATTTTCATTTAGTAATTATCACTCAGTAATTCTGACTCATTAATAATCATTCATATTCATTCATTCGTGTTCACCGTTTGGCATATTTTTTAATCGTATATCAGTTATTATTCGTCATTCAACCCTGTTTGAGGCCGAGACGATAATATTGTCATTATCATCATATTTTAATTATCTGTGTGTGAAGAGTAGCGCGCGCTAATGGAGTACTGGTAGCGCACGCTAGCGCTCAGCATTAACGCACGCTAGTGCGAGTGAGGCAGACAGCCCAGAAGGTACTGGACTGAATTGGAGAATTCGTAGTGCACGCTAGTTGTGGGTACTTATAGCGCATGCTGTCGGACTTCATCAACGCACGCTAGCGTATTGGAGGCAGACAGTCCAGTAGGTACTGGATTGAAATGGGAACTTCTTAGCGCACGCTAGGAGTGGTTATAGCCTACGCTAGTGGTATTTATAGTGTACGCTAAGCAATCAGTGTAACGCGCGCTATAGATCGATCAGGCAGAGGACAGTAGGTTCTGGACTCCAGTTTCTGGGCACCAACTATTAGGTAGTGCACGCTAACATCCGGTTAGCGCAAGCTAAGCGGAAGGCATTAGCGCACGCTACCAAGTACGTAGCGCACGCTAACGCGGCAGGTCGAGTTCACTGGTCTACCCGGTACACCCGCTAGCGCATGCTAATAGCAGGACCTAGCGCGTGCTAAGCTGGGTTTAGTATATATTGGACAGTTTAGCCCCATTTTATCATTTCTTCATCTCTCTTCCTCACCCAGGCGATTTTGGCGACTTTGGATATTTTGGGAAGTGTTCCTCAAGCTGCAATCAACTATCACCATCTTCAAGCTTCTATTTTTGTATTAATCAACCTTTCATCCTCTCCACGACTCCGAATCAAGGTAAATTTTCTTGAATCTAGATTTTCAGGATTTGAGGGATTTCTTCCCGTTCTCTTCAAGTTAGCTTGCTTGTGTGTTGGAATATGTTGGTTATGGATTATCTACCTTGGATACATATGTTTCCTACGGATTTGTTGGTGTATTTTCGGAATTGTTGAGTATTTGGGGAATTATTCAAGAACCTTTGATGGTTGACTTTGGTAATTTTGGGGGTTTCCATTTAGATGTTGTCATAATCTCGACTTGTGCATCCCTATTGGATTATTGATGTCATTGAAGATATTTTGTTGGATTAAATCACTCGTTGGGAGGTTGGTGTTAGATATATTCGAGATTAGTCGTAAACAATTGGGGGTTGTTTACAACGTATTCGTTAGAATGTCTCAATGAGTTTGGATATTGTTGTATCGACTTTTGAGTTTGTTGTGATCATGCTTGATTCGTATATTAAGAGGATTGTTGGTAATTGTGTTATTCAAGGTTGTTCGAGCAACCGATAATTCCACTTAAGACGTTTTCGAGGAAGGACTTTTCTTCACCGGTATTTGTGTAAGTTAATTCTTACTCGGTTAAAAGGATACTCATTCCTTTCGTTATTGTTCATTCATACATATAATTCATTCATCATACATCAATCATATTGAGACTTGTAAGTGTCAAACTAATCATTCAATTCACAAGGAATAACGGTTCCAATCATTTCATTTGAAGCTATCACTCATTGCGTCATTATTTCACCTCGGTGAGTCATTCTTGACCCTTGTCGGATTTCTATTCATTGTTCTACATCATGGTCGCTTTTGTTCTTGTGACCTTCCGGGATTGTATTGCGTTCCGGGTGGTATATGTGTGGAATTTTTAGTCGGGCACATTAAGGTCATTGTGTTTATGTGGGGATATGGACACATTGGACTGTGCACATGGTAACGTACCTCCGTGAGACTAATTAGGCCAATTTTTCGGGTGTTTATGCAGGACTCTGGGTACTCGACAGGCTTGTGCACTTGCACATCCCATTCATGGCATACTATGATGCCCATCTTTCAACTTAATTTCATAACTCATTCATGTGATTATTGTATTCTGTTCAACTATTGAGGATTGTTGTTTTGTGTATCTGACCCCGTTGGGGATGTAATTTTTAGGTCATGGCAAGGCAAAAGCACGGGAATAGAACGTTGACGGCGAGGAGTCCCAGTATCGGAGCGTGGTTTTGAATACTACCCTTCTGAGTCATGTCTCATTGAAATCATCGTTCATCAGACTAGTATCATTGGACTTCCAAGTCACGTGTGACCTATGCAAGCGCCAAGCCCCTCAGGCCAAAGAAACAGTAAGATTTCTGACGCCACGATATAATTTCTGGCAATAAGAATCACTCATTCATTAGTCAACAATCCTCAATCATCATTTTCATTTTGATCATGTCGATCATGTTAACTCATTAATCACTTAGTCAATTTCATTGCTCAGTTATTGATCTTGTGGATCGTATCATTAATCTTGTTAACTTTTTCAAGACAATCATTTCAATAATTTCATCAGATAATCATGTCACCTCAGTTGATTTTTCATGCGAAATCTATAATTATCACGTGTTTCCCTACTTCAGTATAGATAGAGCTATTAGAGGACGCAGGGGAATAGGCCTCGGTGCGGGCTGAAACCTGGGAGCTCATGTGAATACTCGCGCAAATGCGAGGAATAATGTTAATTCAACTAGCAGCGACGCTGCCACTCATTCACCTAGAGATAATCATTCACCGTCAAGAAGTCGTACCCAAGATAAAACTCAATCAGAAGGTGTTTGGATTGATCCACTCGCTTTTATGCAGGGCATGATGGCCCAAATGACTCAGATGTCACGTCTGATGGAGACGATGAAGATCTCAACCGCTCAGAATCAACAGGCTCCTCCGCCGCCACCTCAGAGGCAATAGAGGAGTGTGAGCAGTATCATTGGCGACATCTCTCGCCATACGCCACCCACTTTTGAGGGCTAATCCGAGCCGGACATATATTGTTCACGGGCTTGAACACTTTGAGAAACTATTTGCTATGGTGGAGTGTCCCGAAGGGCATAAAGTTTCAGTGGCGGCTTACTATCTGGGTAAGAGCGCTCACTCATGGTGGCTATCTTTGAAGCCCACCGACGGATCTTGCACTTGGGACCAATTCAAAACTCTCATGATGAAAGGTATTATCCGGCCCCACTCAGGGAGGCCAAGCTATCGGAGTTACTCAGTCCCGACCCCTCAGCGGAAGAAGATGTACTTACCATCGCCGAGAAGTTTCAGGAGCTACATCCATTCGCCTCATCTATTATCCACTCCGAGGCGGATAAGATCAAGTATTTCAGTAAGAGGTTGAAACCTCATATGCGGCTACAATTGCTTAATCATCACTGCACCACTCTGGCCGAATTCATCGAGAAAGCTCTTACTTATGAGCTTACTGCGAAGGAAATTGCTAAGCATCAAACTTCATCCTCTAGCAAGAAATCGAAGAAACATAATCAGTCTGAAGGCAGTCAGGCAACTTTCAAGAAGCCTCGTGCAGGCCCTACTTTTTATGGGTGACCTCATATGGCGCCTAAACCTGCGGAATCTCAGTCCCGAGTGGCCAGTTCGGCCATCACCTGTTTCAACTGTGGAGAGCAGGGTCATTTCAGCACTAAGTATCCGAGGCATACTATCACGTGCAACAACTATGGAATTGCCAAGCATAAGGACCGTTTCTGCCGAAGAGACTCCAAACCTACTCCGACGGCATCTCAGACCCCGAAGCAGTCGATTGTTCAGAATCGGGCCACTTAGTACGCGTCATTTAAGACGACGGGAGCAACTAAAGGCGGAGCCTATAGTTATCAGGCAATTGAGTATCAAGTTCTGGGACTGGCAAGCCCCGAATTTATGAGATGAAGAGGACCGACGATCCGGAGGCCCGAATGATCTCAGTTATACTCGAAATTTTATCTCAACCCGTGTGTACCCTTTTTGATACTGGTGCATCACATTCATTCATTTTCGAGTCATGTTTGAGTAGACTTCACCTGATTAGTGCTACTAGTTGTGAACCTTATGTCATTGGTCTACCTGACGGTAGAAGAATTATCGGAGAATGTGAAGTTAAGAACTGTCCGATTCAGCTTGAGAGCCGTGAATGTCTAGCAGACCTAATCGTGGTTGACTTACCAAATGATGATGTAATTTTTGGTATTTACTGGATGGATCGTCATGATGCCATACTTAATGTCCGTAAGCATATGGTCACTATTATTTCAGACGATGGAGTCGAGCGTGTATTTCAGGGGAGTAACCCCAGCCGTTTCGGAAGAGTCATTAATATGATGAAATCAGTGAAATTACTTAATCAGGGGTGTGTCGGTTATTGGTGCTATATGACCAAGACCGAGAAACCATCAGTGACGTTGGCGGATATCCCGGTAGTGAGAGAATACGCCGATGTATTCCTAGACGAGTTACCTGGTTTGCCTCCACAGAGAGATGTGGAATTCATGATAGAGTTGGAGCCTTGTACGTCCCCTATATCTAAGGCACCGTATCGTATGGCCCCAACCGAAATGCAGAAACTGAAAAATCAACTTGAGAAATTGACCGAGAAAGGTTATATCCGACCGAGTGCGTCCCTGTGGGGAGCACCCGTATTTTGTCAAGAAGAAGGATGGCTCTTTTCGTTTGTGCATTGATTATCAAGAACTGAACAGAGTGATGATCAAGAATAGACATCCCCTGCCCCGCATCGATGATCTCTTAGATCAACTTCAGGGAGCTTCAGTATTTTCCAAGATCGATTTTTAGATCTGGGTATCATCAATTGCGAATTCGAGAGTCGGATATCGCTACAACGGCGTTTCGAACACGCTATGGACATTACGAGTTTGTGGTGATGCCGTTTGGGTTAACTAATGCACATGCTGTATTCATGGAGTTGATGAACCGAGTTTTCATTGACTATTTAGACTGGTTCGTGGTTGTTTTCATAGACGACATTTTGATTTATTCTCGTGACCGAGAGGAGCCCGAATTTCACCTTCATCATGTTCTCGACGTGTTGAGACGAGAACAACTCTATGGAAAGTTTTCCAAACGTGAGTTCTGGATGTCCGAGGTGACGTTTCTCGGACATGTGATTTCATCAGACAGAGTACGTGTCTACCCTCATAAGACGGAGGCTATCCGAGATTGGCAACCTCCGAAGAATGTTAAGGAAACCCAAAGTTTTCTCGGATTAGCAGGCTATTACCGGCAATTTGTGGAAGGATTTTCTAAAATCGCTCAACCTATGACGAACCTTTTGCGGAAGGATAAGAAATACACGTGGTCTGACGCGTGTCAGCAGAGTTTTGAGGAGCTCAAGGGCCGTTTAATTTCAACACTTGTTCTTTCTTTACCACAAGGGACGGAAGGATTCGTGATTTATAGTGACGCATCCGGGCACGGTCTCGGATGTGTACTAATGCAGAACGGGAAAGTTATTGCCTATGCTTCGTGGCAACTGGGACCTTACGAGGTCAATTATCTGACCCACGACCTGGAGCTAGCATCCGTGCTATTCGCGTTGAAGATTTGGCATCATTATCTTTATGGTGTCACCTATCAGATTTTCACCGATCATAAGAGTTTGAAGTATATATTTACTCAGTAGGAGTTAAATATGCGACATCGACGGTGCTTGGAACTGATTAAAGATTATGATATTGAGATACATTACCACCCGGGAAAGGCGAGCATTGTTGCCGATGCCTTGAGTCGTAAGTCCATCCAGGAGCAAATGCTTGCTCATTTAACCGTTTAGAAGGAGCTTCAATAGGAGTTCCTAAAGCATGAGATCGAGGTTTGGTTACAGCGAGTTCAAGGGCAACTTGGCATGTTAGAGATTTCATTGCCACTTGAGGAGGTGATCAGAGTGAATTAGTGTTCAGACCCATTTTTGTCATGTATTCGAAAGGATGTGGCTCAGGGGAAAGCCCCTGGATTTATGGTCCACGAGGATGGACTTTTACGATTTAAGAACCAGTTATGCATTCTGGCGGATGACGAGTTGAAAAACTCGATTTTGAGAGAGGCCCATGCTACCCCTTATTCTATCCATCCGGGGTCTAGCAAGATGTATAAGGACTTGAAACAAAATTACAGGTGGAGTAATATGAAGCGAGAGGCCACATAATTTGTTTCGAGATGTTTGACCTGTAAGCAATTCAAGATAGAACATCAGCGACCGGGGGTATGCTGAAACCGCTTCCTATTCCAGAATGGAAGTGGGAGGATATATCAATGGAATTCATCACGAGTTCGCCGACGAGTCGTTGTGGCATGAATACAATTTGTGTAATTGTGGACCGCTTAACTAAGTCAGCTCATTTCCTTGAGATTAAGGATATGTGGGGACCCTAGAGACTTGCCGAGTTGTTCATCAAAGAGATTGTTAGATTGCACGGTACCCCTAAGAGTATCATTTCTGATCATGACGGACGATTCGTGTCGCATTTTTGGAAATCCGTTCATCCTGCTATGGGAACTTAGCTCAATTTGAGCACAACTTTTCATCCTCAGTCCGACGAAAAATCAGAGCAAACTATTCAGACATTGGAGGACATGCTGAGGGCATGTGTTCTCGATTGGAAAGATGATTGGGAAGCCCAACTGCCGTTAATTGAGTTCACGTATAACAATAGTTGGCATGCTTCTATTAATATGGCACCTTACGAGGCCTTATAAGGTCGTCGTTGTCGATCTCCCTTGTGTTGGGATGACTTATCAGAATCAATCGACACTGAGCCCGATATGCTAATAGCCGTTCGTGAGAGGGTAGTGCTGATCAGGAGTCGTTTGTTGACCGCTCACAGTCGACAAAGTCATATGCAGATAACCGTCGTCAACCATTAGAGTTCGAGGCAGGTGACCACATTTTGGTCAAGGTATCCCCGAGTCGAGGTATCTTCTATTTCGGAAAACGGGGAAAGTTGAGTCCGAGATTCATTAGGCCATTTGAGATTTTGGATCGAGTAGGCGATCTGGCCTATCGGTTGGCCTTACCTCCGGCTTTGAGCCGAATTCATAACGTGTTTCATATATCTCAATTGCGAAAGTATGTTGCTGACCCGAGTCACGTACTTTAGTTCGATGAAATCGAGATCGCGGATGATCATACGTACGAGGAGCGTCCTGTATGAGTCTTAGAGCGGTGAATCATACAGTTGAGGAACAAGACGATTCCTTTGGTTAAGATTCAGTGGTCTAGACACGGAGTCGAAGAGGCTACTTGGGAAACCGAGGATAGTAAGTGGGAGTGTTATCCCGAATTGTTTGACCCTTAGTTTTGAGGACGAAACTCTTTTTAAGGGGGGAGTATGTAATACCCGGTTGTGAACTCATTTATTTTCATTCAGTAATTCTCACTGATTAATAATCATTCATAATCATTCATTCGTGTTCACCGTTCGGCGTATTTTTGAATCATATATCAGTTATCGTCATTCAACCCTGTTTGAGGTCGGGACGAGAATATTGTCATTATCATCATATTTTGTTAGTCTGTGTGTAAAGAGTAGTGCACGCTACGTACCCTTGTTAGTGCCCGCTAATGGAGTACTGGTAGCGCACGCTATCGCTCAGCATTTGCGCACGCTAGTGCAAGTGAGGCAGACAGTCCAGAAGGTACTGGACTAAAATGGAGAATTCGTAGCGAACGCTATGAGTGGGAGATATCGTATGCTAGTTGTGGGTACTTGTAGCACACGCTGTCGGACTTCATCAGCGTGCGCTAGCGTATTGGAGGCAGATAGTCCAGTAGGTACTGGACTGAAATGGGAAGTTCTTAGCGCATGATAGGAGTGGTTATAGCATACGCTTGTGGTATTGATAGCGCATGCTAAGCAATCAGTGTAACGCGCATAAAGGCTCGATCAGGAAGAAGAAAGTAGGTTCTGGACTCCAGTTTCTGGGCACCAACTATCAGGTAGCACACGCTAACATCCGGTTAGCGCACTCTAAGAGGAAGGCGTTAGCGCACGCTACTAAGTACGTAGCGCACGCTAACGCGGCAGGCTGAGTTCACTGGTCTACCCGGTACACCCACTAGCGCACGCTAATAGCAGGACCTAGCGCTCGCTAAGCTGGGTTTAGTATATATTGGACAGTTTAGCCCTATTTCGTCATTTCTTCATCTCTCTTCCTCATCCGGGCGATTTTGGGCGACTTTGAATATTTTGTGAAGTGTTCTTCGAGCTGCAATCAACTACCAACATCTTCAAGCTTCTATTTTCGGCTTAATCAACCTTTCATCTTCTCCACCACTCTGAATCAAGGTAACATTCTTGAATCTAGATTTTCGGGATTTGAGGGATTTCTTCACGATCTCTTCAAGTTAGCTTGCTTGTGTGTTGGAATATGTTGGCTATGGATTATCTACCTTGGATACATATGTTTCCTACGGATTTGTTGGTGTATTTTTTGGAATTGTTGAGTATTTGGGGAATTATTCAAGAACCCTTGATGGTTGACTTTGGTAATTTTGGGGGTTTCCGATTAGATGTTGTCGTAATCTCGAGTTGTGCATCCCTATTAGATTATTGATGTCATTGAAGATATTTTGTTGGATTAAATCACTCGTTGGGAGGTTGGTGTTAGATATATTCGAGATTAGTCGTAAACAATCGGGGGTTGTTTACAACGTATTCGTTAGAATGTCTCAATGAGTTTGGATATTGTTGTATCGACTTTTGAGTTTGTTGTGATCATGCTTGATTGGTATATTAAGAGGATTTTTGGTATTTGTGTTATTCAAGGTTGTTCGAGCGATCGATAATTCCACTTAGGACATTTTCGAGGAAGGACTTTTCTTCACCGGTATTTGTGTAAGTTAATTCTTACTCGGTTAAAAGAATAATCATTCCTTTCGTTGTTGTTCATTCATACATATAATTCATTCATCATACATATAATATTGAGACTTGTAATTGTCAAACTAATCCTTCAATTCACGAGGAATAACGGTTCCAATCATTTCATTTGAAGCTATCACTCATTGCGTCATTATTTCACCTCGGTGAGTCATTCTTGACCATTGTCGGATTTCTATTCATTGTTCTTCATCATGGCCGCTTTTGTTCTTGTGACTTCCGGGATTGTATTGCATAACGGGTGGTATATGTGTGGAATTTTTAGACGGGCACATTAAGGTCATTGTGTTTGTGTGGGGATCTGGACATATTGGACTGTGCACATGGTAACGTGCCTCCGTGAGACTAATTAGGCCAATTTTTTTGGGTGTTTATGCAGGACTCTGGGCACTCGGCAGGCTTGTGCACTTGCACATCCCATTCATGGCATATTATGATGCCCATCTTTCAACTTAATTTCATAACTTATTCGTGTGATTATTGTATTCTGTTCAACTCTTGAGGATTGTTGTTCTGTGTAACTGACCCCATTGGGGATGTTGTTTTTAGGTCATGGTAAGGCAAAAGCATGGGAAGAGAACGTTGATGGCGAGGAGTCCCAGTGATACTAGTAGGGGGCCCCAGTCTCTCCATTTATTCATGTGCCTTTGATGTGTATTTTTCCGCTGCAGTTCCGTTTGGATTTTCATTTTATTCAGTGTTGTATATTTTATCTTCATATGAAATATACATGTATTCTGTATTTCCTGGGTGTATTCTACTTGAAACTCCTCATCGGAGTAATTGATGATATATTGTGGTTCGATACTACAATTATATTAGCTAATTTATTAATTTTCATTCGCCTGGTGGGTCCGCGTTGGGGGTCCACGGCACTGTAATATCCGCCTAGTTTGGGGTGTTACACAAAATAGAACTTAATAAATAGACTCGGGGCCCCTGAACTAGTATCCTGCAAACCCTTCGCTGCCGCCGTGCTCTCCCTGCGCCATAACCTTGCCTCGACCTAAAATACAACACAAGTAATTCGCTCAAAACCAGAGGGTCACATATACATGATAATAATTCTCAAGATGTTATACAATATATACATTGGATCTCAATAAAAACAATTCGACCGTCTTAACATACCCCTCGGGCGTATGAACAAGCAATCGTCAAACCGTCGAATCATACCCAATCATACATGGGGTATAAACGACCAAACATTATGGATCAATACGGACATCACAGTACGCCCAATCCGAAAATGTGTCCGTGCACATGTCTACCCCGTATACGGAATCCAGGATATACGTGGGATATGTACCTAATTCGCCTCACGAAGTAACGTCTCGTGTGCACGGTCCAATTGTGGAAACAATCAACGCACGACCATCTGTGCCTGGCTAAATATCCTACATCATAACCAATTGGACGCAGATACGATTCCAGATATGTCACGATGCAACATGACAATGAAACTCAATAATTTACTCATCCAACGGGTATCAAGACATCAAAGCGATAAACTATGATCAACACGACCAACGATATCTAAAGGTACGAACTTGGGAATACAATCCCATTATAAACGATAGACAAGAGTCAACACGACATCTCATTATGAATCATAGATTCATAAAGCAACACGTACACACGAAATGTATAACATTCACAAGAATTCCAATTATCATTATAACCAAGCAAGATAACTTGCCTCAATTCGAAGACGGGAATACTCCTTCCTTGACAAATGAACGGATGGTCCCCGATTAGTAATAATCGCTCGAAACAATCAAACTTGTAAGGGATACAATCCATTCAATAACATATTCTCATAACTATAGATATCTAGTTCAATGGAATGACATCCTAGTTTCCATTACAAGGATTCATACTAACTTCAATTCTTTCCTACGATCGGTTATCATTTTATGACGTTCTTAGTTACTCGTATGGTTATAATGTATAAGAATCATCAAGAGCAAACGCTAAGTAATTATTTGCCAATACCATGATGCTGGTAAAACTTCCTAAGAACATCATCAACATTTTGAAAATGACAATTTAAACAGCTTTGTTCATCATTTCATCAAGTTCTTCAAGAACACATCATCATCATCATGAGGATTATTCAAAGACTATTAGCATCCATACGAAACAGGTTTCATGTTTGGAGAATCATCTATAAACTTATCATTCTAGGATTCACCTAGTCTAGGTTGTGATATACTCAAGTTATTCATTGCAAGAACATCACGAAACTATCATCAAGGTGAGTTAAAGAATCTCTGCAATTATAACCATGTGTTGATATATGCAAGGTTCAACAAAAATTGATGAAGCACTTAAGTTCACATTGTCTAAAATCTCATAAGCATGATGTTCGATTTAATATACCAGTAATAACTTCAATAATCTTGATAGCATGCTTGTGAAATCACTAAGAACATGAATTACAAAAGAGCAAGGCACCACATACCTTAATACGGAAGAACAATGAATGAACAATAAGAGAACAATGAAACCACTTGGTGCAAATCAGCGTTGGATGCTTGAACACCAATCTTCAATGTTCTACGCCTTCACCAAATCACGGGTAGAGGTTTACATGGGGTGGAAATATCGTGAGTTTGCTTATTCAGGTCATGGCTGTCGATTAAAGGCCGAAGCTCAGGGTGAAAAATGAGATAAAGGTGAAGTACTATTTATAAGAAATGATTATTAGCGTGCGCTACACTTCCAACTTAGCGTGCGCTAACGAGTTCTTAGACTACTGTATGCTACTGTCCTCGGCCTTGCGTATTCTAAATAGCCTTAACGTACGCTAATAACGCGGTTTATCTTACGTTATACACTCGTTAGCGTGTGCTAACGAGTTTTATGAAGATCACTGACTTCAATGACTGCCCACCGACCTCCGTTTAGCGCGCGCTAGCAACAACTTTGTAGCGTGCGCTAAACCTCATTGACTCAACTTCCCAAAAGTAGTCCGGGTAAGTCCAAAAAGGGTCCATGATTCCCGCGATCCGGTTCCCCACCTACCTATCCTGTCTCGATCTGGTTGACTGAGTGTAGCGCGCGCTAAGTTATAATATTAGCGTGCGCTACCACTCAGTATTAGTGTGCGCTATGAAACAAGTGCAGCATGCGCTAATCACGAATGAGAACATACACAACTAAAACTCTATAAAATCATACAATATATAATCTGAATCCCTTTATTCATATCTACCCACTTACAATGAAAAATAGGGATTCTAAAGTTGCTATAGTCTAACTCCCATATACTTGCTATGACTCCGTAAAACGTATGTGACGTATGCTCGATATTTTGATCCTTACCCTGCACAACCATTGTCTCGGCTTATACACACACACACCACTACATTGAACTTGACATGAATCATCACGATCCTTAGTACTGTAGATAACACCATCCATTTGGTAGTCGCTGAATGTAGGAACATCCTTATTGGGGCCATCTGCAATCCAACTTATCTCCTGCAGTACCTCTTTCTCATGAAACAAATCTGAGGAAATCTGCCAAAAATCATATAAGTTGTAAAATGATTCATGTGAGCTATGCAGTTGTAAAAAAAATGTACAGGAACTATTATTAAATGCAAATAATACCTTCTCTTTAAACCATTTTGGGAATGTCTCATTTTGCTTGTTTTTTAGCCACATTTCCTCATTTTTATGTTCCGGATAGTTATTCATCAAAATTGACATGTGTTCACTGCATGTAATTACAATAGACAATATAAATATGTAAGCAATTATATAGATGAAAAGAGCGCAAAAAATGGTATACATAATGAATATAATTTCATGACTTACTCAAAATATGGCCTAGTAGCAGTAGTATTTAGTAGAACACATAAATGTGCAACGTGCAAATCAGTGCTGCTCGGGGTTATCATCATTGCACCAGATAATGGCCTACAAATGGCATCACTCGTATGCCTGCCATTTTTTGGTACCCCAATAGTCGCTTCTTCATGGTTCACCAAAACTCAATGGCCTCTTCCGCAATATAGGCCTCAGCAATGCAACCTTCTGCGTGATCCCGATTCCTTATATATCCCTTGAATGTCTTCATATACCTCTCAAAAGGATACATCCATCTAAGGAAAATTGGTCTGCAAAGCTCAACTTCTCGTACAATATGGACCGAGAGATGAAACATTAAATCAAACAAGGAATGGTGGAAGTATTTTTCAAGCTGGCATAAGGTTTCTACCAACTTAGATTGCATTTTCTCCAACTTATCGACCTCAATAACTTTACTGCATATTGCCTTGAAGAAGAGACAAAAACGAATAACAGTGTTCCTGGCCTGTTTTTACAATGACGACCGAATTGCAATTGGGAGCAGGTGATGCAAAATCATATGACAGTCATGAGATTTCATTCCAGTAAGTCAAAGAGTTTCCATTGATACAAGACTCATAATGTAAGAACAAAAACCATCAGGCAACTTCATGCCAAGAAATGATGAGCAAGCAACTTTTTTTCAGAATGAGTTAATTTCCAAGACGCTAATGGTAACTTCTCCTTTTTTCCCGGAGTTTTCGGTCTCAGCTCTACTCTTGTTCCCATTTCTGCCATGTCAATACGGACAAAAGTTTCCTTGTCTTTTTTCTTGTTTGGTATATTAAGCAAGGTACCAAGTAATGCTTCACATATATTTTTCTCAATGTGCATCAAATGGAGAACATGCCTAACCGGCAAAAACTTCCAATACTCAAGTTCAAAGAATACATAAACCTTCTTCCAAATTGGTCGAGCATCACCTTTTTCCATCGAGGTTTTAGTTGTGTCTTACCATAGACATGGTCCTTTAAATGTTGTACTCTTGCAACCTCTTCTCCGGTTAGTAGAACTGTAGCAATTTCCCTTTCCATGGTGTTATCAAAATATTGTTTATGACGGCGATGCGGATGATGATGGGGCAACCACCTCCGATGCCTCAGGACCACACACTTATGGTAATAAACCAGCCTCATTGCTTTTGTGATCAACACAGATAGGACACCCATTATACCCATTGATAATGTTTCCCGACAAGTTGCCATAGGCTAGATAATCACTGATGGTCCACAACAAAACGCCTCCAAGCAAAAAATACTCCTTCTTGTATGTGTCATTCACTTGTTTCCCATGCCACAACTTTTGTATATCTTGTATAAGTGGTTGAAGGAACACATCAATATCATTGCCGGGTTGAGTTGGTCCGGATATCAACAAACATAGCATAATATACTTCCTCTTCATACAAAGCCACGGTGGAAGATTATAAATCGACAACAAAACTTGCCAACAAGAGTAATTAATATTTGTTCCGTGAAAAGGATTGAATCCATGGGATGATAAAGCTAACCGGAGATTTCTAGAATATGAAGAAAACTCTGGCCACTTTACATCTACTTCCTTCCACGTTTGTGAATCTACCGGATGTCTCATTTTGTCATCTTTTAATCTCTCTGTGACATGCCAAGTCAACTCCTTGGCTATTTGAGGTGAACTGAACAAATTCCTCAAACGTGGTATTAACGAAAAATACCATAGAACCTTGGCAAGCACCCCTTCTAATTCATCTCTTTTTTGTTCGACTTCCATCTAGAGGCATGACTAATGCGGCACGTCATCTCATCTTCATCTCTCTCTCCACCGTATAGTAGACAATCATTCGGACACACCTGAATTTTCTCATACTCCATTCCTTAAACACACAAGCTTTTCTTGGCTTCACTGAATGAAGAAGGAAAAGTGTTGCCTTCTGGGAGCATAGACCCAACCAACATCAACATCTAAGCCTTAGTCCCAAACTGATTTGGGGTCGGATAACATGAATCAAACTTTGAAACCGTTAATGATCGTTACATAAATAACATAAAAGGAGAAAAGGAGGGAAAAAAAGTAGAGAAAAAGGTAGAGAAAAAAGCAAATAAAAAAAGAGAATGAATGTAAAAAAAAATGAAAATCCTGAAAAATAAATTAACAGATAATATGGAATAAAAGAAAAAATAGGAATAAAAATACAGAGAAAAAAAATCAGATTCCATCCACCATCCATATTCTTTCCCGCCACATTTGCCTGTCTATCACCATAGTTTCTATAATTCCAAGAAACCGCATATCATTTTCAATCATCTTTATCCAAGTTTTCTTGGGTCTTCCTATACCTTTCACATTACTTGTTCCCCAACTTTCTAGCCTCCTCACTGGGGCATCAACAGATCTTCTTCTCACATGACCAAACCATCGTAATCGATTCTCCATCATCTTGTCTTCTATAGCCGTAACTCTTACCTTCTCTCTAATCACCTCATTTCTGAGCCGAACCTATTTTATATGACCACACATCTATCGTAGCATACGCATCTTCGCCACATTTATCTTTTGAACGTGACACTATTTTACATCCCAACACTCGGTGCCATATAACAGCGTATGCCTAATTGTCGTGCGGTAAAATTTACCCTTTAATCTATGAGGCATGTCAGGATCACATAAAACTCCTGTGGCACTCTTCCACTTCAACCACCCGGCCTTTATTCTGTGAGCCACATCTCCATCCAGCTCTCTATCCTTTTGGATAATAGATCCAACATACCGAAAGAAAGTGGATCCATGAACAAATTTCCTATCAAATGTGATCATCCCCGCCTCCCTATCACTGTTTTCGCTAAACCTACACTCCATATATTCAGTCTTACTTCTGCTCAGCCTAAAGCCTCGAGCTTCCAAAGTATCCCTCCAAAGTTCCAATTTCGGTTGCACTCCAACCTTCGTTTCATCAATCAACACAATGTCATCTGCGAACATCATACACCACTGAACGTCATTTTGAATTTCTCTTGTCCATTTGTCCATGACTATGGCAAAGAGAAAAGAACTAAGAGAAGATCCTTGATGCACCCCAATCGTAATAGGGAATTTTCTGTCCTCCCAACATTAGTACGTACACTTGTACTAGCTCCTCATACATGTCCTTTATAATGTCAATATATTTCGCGAAACACCCTTCTTTGCTAAGGCCCACCAAAGTACTTCTCTTGGTACTTTATCATATGCCTTCTCTAAATCAATAAAAATCATATGTAGATCTTTCTTTTATCTCGATAATGTTCCATCAACTCACGGATAAGATAAATTGCTTTCATGGTCGATCTTCCAGGCATAAATCCAAACTGATTTTCTGTTATCTTCACACATTTCCTGATCCTTTGTTCAATCACTCGTTCCCACAACTTCATGGTATGACTCATTAGTTTAATTCCGCGATAATTAGAACAATCTTGAACATCGCCTTTGTTCTTATACAAATGGACGAGAATACTTTTCCTCCATGCTGATGGCATCTTATTGCTTCTCCAAATCTTATTGAAAAGCATAGTTACCCATTCGATCCCTCTCTCCCCCAAACACCTCCAAACTTTAATAGGTATACCATCTGGCCCTTCTGCTTTCTTTGACCCCATATTCTTCAATGCAATTATCACTTCACCATTTTGAATTCTCCTCTTAAACTCAACCATACTTGAGGGGATGTTTAAATTCCCAATATCTTGTTCGGGATGGCTATTGAATAGGGTATCAAAGTATGACCTCCATCTCTTTTTTATCTCTTTATCTTGAACCAAAACTTTTTGGTCAGTATCTGTTACACATTTAATTTTTCCAATATCTCGCGTCTTCTTCTCTCTCATTCGAGCAAGTTTATAGATATCTTTTTCCCCTTCTTTTGTATCTAATCTTGCATATAATTCTTGATTGACTTTTGATCGGGCATTTCTCACTGCCTTTTTAGCTTCTGTTCGAGCTTTCTTGTACTTCTCATAATTCTCATCGCTCGAGCATTTACCCAATACCTTATAACATTCACATATGGTCTTTATCGCTTGCTTAACTTCATCATTCCACCAAGATGTGTTCTTACTTGATGGTCTGTTTCCTTTAGATTCTCTTAGGACTTCTTTTGCAACTTCCTTTATGTTATGCTCCAACAAGTTCCACATCAAATCTATATCCATCTCCATGCAATCAGACCAAATACCACTATCAGCAATCTTAGCCACAAAAGTATGTGGACTCTCCCCTTGGAGCTTCCACCACTTAATTCGAGGTTCAACTTGTGGTCTACTCTTTATTAAGTGCCTCTTACCTCGAAAGTCAATCACCACAACCCTATGCTGCGTTGCAGCACTCTCACCAGGTATCACCTTGTAATTAGTAAAACTTTTCCTCCAAACATTCCTTACTAAAAAGAAATCAATCTGACTTGCATTACCCCCATTTCTATATGTCACCAAATGAGAGTCCCTTTTCTTGAACCAAGTGTTCATAATACCCAAGTCATGAGCTAATGCGAAATCCAATATACCATTTCCTACTTCATTCCTATGCCCAAAACCAAAGCCACCATGAATGCTCTCAAAGCCATCTCTGCTAACACCGACATGCCCATTGAGGTCACCACCAATGATTATTTCTCACCCATAGGAATTCGTTCGACAACCTCTTCCAAATCTTCCCAAAATTCTTGTTTGATTGATGCATCCAATCCTACTTGTGGTGCATAAGCACTTATGATAGTTAGAAACACATCCCCTATCACAAGCTTAATACTCATTATTCTATCGCTCTTTCTTGACACTTCCACCACATCATCAATGAATTCTTTATCAATGACGATACCCACTCCTTTTGTACATCTATCCTTTACAGAGTACTAAAGCTTGTAACCCCAAGGAGCTAACACTCTTGCCTTCTCGCCAACCCAATTAGTCTCTTGTAGACACATTATGTGAATCCTCCTCCTTTTCATAACCTCCCCACTTCTGCTGAGCATAGACCCAACCAAAAGTAGAATTTCATAGAAGCCACAATTGGATATTTGATATTTTGCTTTGAGGTTGTATAAATTTACTTAAGCATTCATCTTAGTAAATCCTTCACATCCCGGATGTTGGAATATTTTATTCCAAATATCCATTAATCGAGTTTTGATGATTATTTTTTGAACAAAAGAAAACAACAAAGAAGCAAAACAAAACAACGAAGAAGTCGAAGATGCAAAAAGCTGAAAATAACATTGATAACGTACGCCATAAAATAATGCACGCTATCGAAGGTACATAACGCAGAGGAGTTAACGTACGTAATGGAAGAAACGAAAGCTACTGGACTGTTTTGTGAAGAGCTTAATGTATGTAACATGTTGATGTTAACGTACATAATGATGCCAACGTACGTAAAGGATGGAAAATAACGTACGTAATGGAGAGTGCAGAGCTAACGGCTAGTTGAGGCTTTGGAGCCTATAAATACCACTTCCTATGGTATTGAACCCACAACAACTTCAAGCAAGTGATTCATTGATCATATATTGATATACATTCTATCGTTGTTGTAATTGTACTTATACTGTCAAGAGTTTGAGTGTGATACACGAAAACTCATACACGAGTGGAAAAAAAGGATACGATTGGATTCAGTGTTATTAGGATCAAGGATTCGGAATTGTTAGAATCGCAATCGATATCTACGTTAGGTTTATCTAATACCCATAGAAAGCTATATTGGTTGATTCCTTGTCCAATAGAAAAGGAAAAGGGTTTAACTTGGACCGACAAAAAGACAAGTGTGTGACGGTAATCCCTCGACCGATAGAAGAGAGGTTGTAACGGTTTATCTCGACCGATAGAAGAGAGATTGTAACGGTTATCCCTCGACCGATAGAGAGAGGTGCAGAGATTTATCTTTAGCCTATAGAAAAAGATACTGAGAGAGGACGTAGGAACGTTTGGCCGAACCTCTATAAATCCTGTGTCGATTTATTTTCCGCACCTTTATTTAAATTGCTTTCGCAACGCAAAAGAGTTTTATAACTCTATATCCAAACGGCAATACCAACCAACATCGCTCCAACAATTAGTATCGTATCGGTACCCCCTACAAGCGGCTTAACATCCGAGAAGGAGATCCAAATGGCGTTTCAATTTGCCCCAGTAGAAGGTCATGCCTTGAACCGACCACCATTCTTCGATGGATCAAATTATATGACTTGGAAGAAAAGATGTCGCTCTCCATTAGTGCATATGATATAGAAATCTGGAAGATCATTTGTCTTGGCCCGAAAGTTCCAATCAAATCCGACGGATCTCTTAAGAGTTTCGAAGAATATAATGACGAGGATTGGAAGAACGATCATCTAAATTGTAAGGCCACTCAATTTTTGTATTGTTAAATCCAGAAGAGGTCAACCATATTTCATTGTGTGAAAGTGTTAAAGAGATATGGAAAATTCTTGAAATCACACATGAGGGAAAAACTCAAGTCAAGGAGACGAAGATCAATATGCTTCTCCATAACTATGAGCTATTCGGGATGAAGGGTGACAAGTCCATCACCAACATGCTCGACCGATTTTTGGTCATCACCAATGGACTAGCTTTGTTCAGGAAACCGCTATTATGTAGTGAGAAAGTGAAGAAAATATTACGATCACTACCTAGCAAATGGGATGGCACCGTGACGACGATCATGGAATCTAAAGATCTCAATACGCTTGATTTTAGCGCCCTCGTTGGTTCGCTAATAAATTATGAGATAGTTCTAAAATCATGGAACACCAAGCCGAAGCTGAAGGAAAGAACGATAGCCATGAGAGCGAAGATGTCAAGAAAAGAAGAAATCCCGATAGATGAAAGTGACTAAGAATCGGCATATTATGCCAAGAATATTAATAAGTTTCAAAACTTATTAAACCGGAGAAAGAAAGACATCAAGACGGGCGGATCTAAGAAATTCGACAACAACTGTCGAGTCTGTGGTAAATCAGGCCACTTTGCAAAGAATTGTCGAGCCAATCAAAAGAAAGAAGTCCTAATTGCCATGTTGAGTGATGAAGACTAGGACGAAGATTTCATCAATCAAAATAACCTCGCACTTATGGCAAGAAGTGTATCACCCCAAACTAGGTGGATATTACAGTGCCGTGGACCCCCGACTGGGACCCACCAGGCGAAAGAAAATTAATGACTTAAATAATATAATTGTAGTACCAAACCACATTATATCATCAAATTACTCTGATGAGGAGTTTCATTACAACACACCCAAGATAATACCGAATACATGCATATTTTATATGAAGATAAAATATACAACACTGAATAAAATGAGTATTCAAACGGAAGTTTGCAGCGGAAATAAAATGAAGAAAACATGAATGACTGAAAAGGACTAGGGCACCCTACTAGTATCACTGGGACTCCTCGCCGTCAAGGTTCTCTTCCCGTGCTTTAGCCTTGCCATGACCTGAAAACAACATCCCCCAACGGGCCGGGCCATACGTAACAACAATCCTCAAGAGTTGAACAATATACAACAATCACATGGATGAATTAATGAATTAAGTTGAATGATGAGCATCAATGTACGCCCGAATGTATTGAGTAAGAGCACAAATAGCCGAGTGTCAGGAGTCCCGCATATAAACCCGCTATTGGCCTAATTAGTCTCACGGTTCAATGTGTCCGGAGTCCCGCATATACACATTACCATGCGCACAGTCCAATGTGTCCGGAGTCCCGCATATACACATGACCATAGTGTGCCCGACTAAAATTCCACACATGCACCAACCGTCTATGCAATATAATTCCGGAAGATCACCAGAACAAAAATGACCAAGGTGAGGAGTAATGAATAGAATCCGATAAGGATCAAGAACGACTCACCGAGATGAAATAATGATACAACGAGTGATAGCTTCAATGAAATGATTTTAGAACCGTCGTTCCTCGTGAGTTACATGATGAGTTCATAAATACAAGTCTCGACATGAACGATATATTATGAGTGAATTACATGTATGAATGAACAACAACGTAAGGAATGAATATCCTTTTAACCGAGTAAGAATTTACTTACACAATACTGGTGTTGAAATGTCCTTCCTCGAACAACGTCCTAAAACGAGATGTGGATCGCTCGAACAACCTTGAATGACACAATTACTAATAATCCGCTCAATATACGTATCAAGCATGAATTACGACTAACTCAAAGGTTGATACAACAATATCCGAACTCATTGAGGCATTCAAACAAACACTTAGCGAACATCATCTTTTGATAATATTCAATCCCGAATATATCGAAACCAAACTCCGAAATGAGTATTTCAAACCACAAAACACCTTCAATGATATCAATAATCCCATAGGAGTCCACAATTCGAGTTAACGACAACATCTATGTAATACCCAATTGTAAATTCATTCATTATCATTCAGTAATTATTATTCAGTAATTTTCACTGTCGGATTAGTCACACATTAATAATCATTCCTCATTCATGATTCATTCATTTGTATTCTTCATTGGCATATTTTAGCCGTGTATCAGTTACCGGTCGGCATTCACCTCCATTTGAGAATCGAGACGAGAGGATTATAATAATCATCGTGATTTGTAGTCTTGCATTGGAAATATCACCAATCGCTTGTTGTTGGACTCAACTACATTCATGCATTCATACAAGTATGGTATGTCGGATCATTCAAAGATGTGTGTCGAGTAGATGGGCTTGTCGTTTCATTGCCCTCCGAGAGCGAGTTACGGCCGTAACATGCTTGCATTATGGCCGTAACATACGTTCGTTGTTTTCAAGACTTGTCCGACGAAGGGTACTTACGGCTATAAGGGTTGCGGAATACGGCCGTAAGTTGAGGTATGGCCGTAAGCTTGGCCGTTTATGGATGTACGATCGCGCAGGGTGCCCGGTCAGTTTTCGACGAAGGCTTCATACGCCGGTAAGTCTTGCCGAGTACGGCCGTATGAGTCGAGTTACGCCCGTAAGATAGGTGTGGTTACGACCGTAAGTCTATCGATAGGCTTTCGATGAAACTGAGTTATGCCCGTACGATGTGTCTGGTCATCGGCCGTAAGGCCGTTGACTTGGAGAGGTTACGGCCATAAGTAGTCCGAGTTACGGCCGTAACATTCGGCAGTTTATATAGACTTGGACGGGATTTTTGCACTCATTTCACCCTTCTTCACTTGAGTTCCGAGAGAGAGGTTTTTGGGAGAGACTTTCTTCATCACATCACTTGTTAAGGAGTTCTCTAAACATATATCTTGGATTGGGAAGCTTGGATAGTCGATTTAACACGATTTCACCGGATCAAAGTGTTTGGATCTTCAAAGGTAAATTCTTCAACATCTTGGATTTTGATTTTGTGTTGAGATATGATGTTTTGGACGTTATAATCATGTTGTATGAAGAAATATACATATGATTATGAGTTTGTATGAATATTCATTGGATTATTGAAGGATTATTCAAGAACACTTTGAATATTGAGTTGGATTTGGGGGTTTTCGATTAGTTGTTGTTGAAATCACGGATTGGATATTCATAGTCGATTATTGATGGTATTGAAGATGTTTTGTTGGTTTGAAACACTACTTGGGGATTTGATATTGGTATAATTAAGGATTGGTTGTAAACAATCGAAGAGTGGTTACAACGTGCTTGATATAATGCCCCAATGAACTTGGTTTAGTCGTATTGATGTTTTGAGTTAGTTATAATCGTGTTTGATTTGTATATTGAACGGATTGTTGGTAATTGTGTTATTCAAGGTTGTTCGAGCGACCGACACCTCATTTAGGACGTTTGTTCGTGGAAGGATATTCTTCACCGGTGTTGTGTAAGTTAATTCTTACTCGGTTAAAAGGATACTCATTCCTTTCGTGGTTGTTCATTCATAAATCATAATCAAAATTCATTCATAACGTATTAATCGTATTAAGACTTGGAATTGTCAAATAATCATTTCATTCACGAGGAACGACTGTTCCGATCATTTCAGTAAGCTATCATTCATTTCACTATTATTTCATCTCGGTGAGTCATTCTTGACCTTGTCGGATTGTTATTCATTAATATTCTTCATGGTCATTCTTGTTCATATGACCTTCTCGGTTCATATTGCGTTGCCGGGTAGGGATGTGTGGAATTTTTAGTTGAGCACATGATAGTCATGTGTTGGGTTCACCGACACATTAGACTGTGCACATGGTAATGTACCTTTGTGAGACTAATTAGGTACAAGGGCGGGTGTGTCCGGAAACTCGTCTTGTGCACGTGCACATTCCATTACAGGCGTACTATGATGCTCCTCTTCAGCATAAATTCATAACTAAGGATATTTCATGATTTTGTTTATTCAACTCTTGAGGATTGTTGTTCTGTGAAACTGACCCCGTTGGGGGACATTGTTTTCAGGTCATGGCAAGGCAAAGGCACGGGAAGAGAATGTTGATGGTGAGGAATCCCAGTGATACTAGTAGGGTGCCACAGTCCTTTTCAGTCATTCATGTTTTCTTCATTTTATTTCCGCTGCAGACTTCCGTTTGAATACTCATTTCATTCAGTGTTGTATATTTTATCTTCATATAAAATATACATGTATTCTGTATTATCTTGGGTGTGTTGTACTTGAAACTCCTCATCGGAGTAATTGATGATATAATGTGGTTTGGTACTACAATTATATTATTTAAGTCATTAATTTTCATCCGCCTGGTGGGTCCCAGTCGGGGGTCCACGGCACTGTAATAGTCGCCTAGTTTGGGGTGTTATAGAGTTGGTATCGGAGCGTGGTTTTGAATACTACCTTACGAGTCATGTCTAATTTGAAATCATCGTTCACCAGACTAATATCATTGGACTTTCGCGTCACATGTGACCTGTGCAAGAGCCAAGCCCCTCAGACCAAAGAACAGTAAGATTTATGACGCCATGGTATAATTTCTGGCAATAAGAATCACTCATTCATCATTCAACAATCAACAATCCTCAGTCATCATTTCATTTTTGATCATGTCGATCATGTTAACTCATTAATCACTCAATTCATTTCATTACTCAGTTGTTGATCGTAAGGATCGTATCATTAATCTTGTTAACTTGTTCAAGATAATCATTTCAAGAATATCATCAGATAATCATGTCACCTCAGTTAATCATTCATGTAATCGTTGTGTTAGAGCGCGTATGCTCATTTTTATCATTTCATAATGTAATCATAACGAGGTACTCATGCGAGATCTATAATTATCATTTGGCCTTCCTACTCCAATATGGAGAGAGCTGTCAAAGGACGCAGGGGGAGAGGCCGCGGTGTGGGCCGAAACCCGGGAAATAATCATTCACAGTCAGGAAGTCGTACTCGGGACACAGCTCAATCAGAAGGTGTTCGGGTTGATCCACTCGTTTTATGCAAGGCATGATGGCCCAGATGCAATTTCTTAACCACCAATGCGCTACTCTGACCGAATTAATCGAGAAAGCTCTTACTGATGAGCTTACTGCTAAGGAAATTACTGAGCAACAACCTTCACCTGCTAGCAAGAAATCAACGAAGCGTAATCAGTCTGAAGGCGGTCAGTCAACCTTGAAGAAGTCTCGTGTGGGCTCTACCTTTTCTGAGCGACCTCCTACGGTGCATGAACCCGCAGAACCTCAGTCCCGATGGGCCAGTTAGGCCATCACCTATTTCAACTGTGGAGCGCCGGGTCATTTCAGCACTAGGTGTTCGAGGCAGACTGTCACCTGTTTCAACTGTGGGATTGCCGGGCATAAGATCCGTTTCTGCCGAAGAGACTCCAAGCATACTCCGGTGGCATCTCATGCCCCGAAGCAATCAGGGTTCAGAATCAGGCGACTCAGTCTGTGCAGTTTAATACGACGGGAGCAACTAAAGGTGGAGCTCATACTTATCAGACAGGAGCATCCGGTTCGGGGGCCAGCAAGCCCCGAATTCACGAGATGAAGAGGACCGACGATCCGGAGGCCCGAATGATCTCAGGTATACTCGAAATTCTATCCCAACCTATGTGTACCCTTTGTGATACTGGTGCATCGCATTCATTCATTTTCGAGACATGTTTGAGTAGACTACTTCTGTATAGTTCCACTAGTTGTGAGCCTTATGTCATTGGTCTACCAGACGGTAGAAGAATTTCTGGAAATCATGAGGTTAAGAATTTTCCGAATTAAGCTTAATGACCGCGATTGGTTGGCGGACCTAATCGTGGTGGGTGTACTTAAAGACGATGTAATATTGGGTATTAATTGGATGGATCGTCATGATGCCATCCTCAGCGTTCGTAAGCGTATGGTCACTATCATTTCAGACGATGGAGTCGAGTGTGTATTTCAGGGAAGTAATCCCAGTTGTTCCGGAAGAATCATTAATATGATGAAAGCAGTAAAATTACTCAATCAGGGTTGTTCAATCATTCATTGTATCATTGTCATCGATTGACCGTTCTAAGGCAATCGAGGTGTTCAATCATTCATTGTATCATTGTCATAGATTGACCGTTCTAAGGCAATTATTATCGATTGACGATGTATTCCCAGACGTGCTACCTGGTTTACCTCCACCGAGGGATGTGGAATTCACGATAGAGTTGGAGCCTGGTACATCCCCATTATCGAAGGCACTGTATCGGATGGCCCCGACCGTAATGCAGGAACTAAAGAATCAATTGGAGGATTTGACCGAGAAGGGTTATATTCGACCGAGTGCGTCCCCGTGGGGAGCACCAGTGTTATTTGTCAAGACGAATGATGGTTCTTTTCGTTTGTGTGTCGATGATCTCTTAGATCAACTTCAGGGAGCTTCAATATTTTCCAAGATCGACTTAAGATCTAGATATCACCAGTTGCGATTTCGAGAGTCGGATATCGCAAGGACGGCGTTTCGAACACGCTCTGGTCATTATAAGTTTTTGGTAATGCCGTTTGGGTTAACTAATGCACCTGTGGTATTCATGGAGTTAATAAATCGGGTTTTCATCGACTATTTGGATCAGCTTGGGGTTGTCTTCATTGACGACATTTTGTTTTATTCTCGTGACCAAGAGGAGCACGAGGCTCACCTTCATCAGGTTCTCGACGTGTTGAGATGAGAGCAACTCTATGGAAAGTTTTCCAAGTGTGAGTTCAGGATGTACGAGGTGACGTTTCTCAGACATGTAATTTCGTCAGGCGATGTACGTGTCGATCCTTAGAAGACAGAGGCGATCAGAGATTGGCAACCTCCGAAGAATGTTAAGGAAATCCGAAGCCTTCTCGGATTAGCAGGCTATTACAGGCGAGCTGTGGAAGGATTTTCTTAAATTTCTCAACCAATGATGAACCTTTTGCGGAAGGATAAGAAATACACGTGGTCCGATGCGTGTCAGCAGAGTTTTGAGGAACCCAAGAGTCGTTTAATTTCAGCACCTGTCCAGTCCTTACCGCAAGGGATGGAAAGAATTGTGGTTCATAGTGACGCGTCCCGACACGGTCTCGGATGTGTACTAATGCAGAATGGGAAGGTTATTGCCTATGCTTCACGGCAACTGAGACCTTACGAGGTCAATTATCCGACCCACAACCTGGACCTAACAACCGTGGTTTTCGCGTTGAAGATTTGGCGTCATTATCTTTATGGTGTTATATGTCAGATATTCACCGATCATAAGAGTTTGAAATATATTTACACGGAAGGAGTTAAATATGCGACAGAGGCGGTGGTTGGAACTAACCAAAGATTATGATATTGAGATCCTGTACCACCCGAGTAAGGCGAACGTGGTCGCCGATGCCCTGAGTCGTAAGTCCATTCAGGAGTAAATGCTTGCTTGATTAACAATTCATAAGGAGCTTCAACAGGAATTCCTGAGACCCGAGATCGAGGTCTGGGTTCAGCGAGTACAAGAACAACTTTGTATGTTAGAGATTTCATCGCCACTTGAGGAGGCGATCAGAGCGAATCAGGGTTCAGACCCATTTTCATTGTGCATCCTAGAGGATGTGGCTCAAGGGAAAGCCCCTGGATTTGTGGTCCACGAGGATGGCTTATTGCGATTTAAGAATAGGTTATGCGTACCGGCGAATGACGAGTTGAAAAAACTCAATTTTGAGAAAAGCTCATGCTACCCCTTATTCCATTCATCCGGGGTCTAGCAAGATGTACAAAGACTCGAAACAAAATTACTGGTGGAGTAATATGAAGCGAGAAGTCGCAGAATTTGTTTCGAGATGCTTAACCTATCAGCAAGTGAAGATAGAACATCAGCGACCGGCGGGTATGCTGAAACCGCTCCCTATTCCAGAGTGGAAGTGGGAGGATATTTCAGTGGACTTCATCACGAGTTTTGCCGATGAGTCTTCGTGGCATGAATACAATTTGGGTAATTGTAGACCGTTTAACTAAGTCAGCTCATTTTCTTGAGATTAAGGATACGTGGGGTCATAAGAGACTTGCCCAGTTGTTCATCAAAGAGATAGTGAGATTGCATGGTGCTCCTAATAGTATCGTTTCTGATCGTGACGGGCGATTCATGTCACATTTTTGGAAATCAGTTCATCGTGCCATGGGAACTCAGCTTAATTTCAACACAGCTTTCCATCCTCAGTTCGACGGACAATCAGAGCACTAGTCAGACGTTGGAGGACATGTTTAGAGCATGTGTCCTTGATTGGTAAGATGATTGGGAAGCCCAACTACCGTTGATCGAGTTCACGTACAATAACAGTTGGCATGCTTCGATTAGATGGCACCTTACGAGGCCTTGTACGGTCGTCATTGTCGATCTCCTTTGTGTTGGGACGACTTATCAGAATCAATCGGCACTGAGCCCGATATGCTTATAGCCGCCTGTGAGAAGGTAGCTTTGATCAGGAGTCGTTTGTTGACCGCTCAGAGTCGACAAAAATCATATGCAGATAATCATCGTCGACCATCGGAATTCGAGACAGGTGACCACGTTTTGGTCAAGGTATTCCCGAGTCGAGGTATCTTCCGTTTCGGGAAGCGGGGAAAGTTGAGTCCGAGATTCATTGGACTGTTTCACTAATTTCAAAATAAAAAACTCAAGAGCAGAGGCAAACAAACTGAATTTCGCAGCTCAGGCAAATTGAAATACCTAATTTCAAAATAAATCACTAATTTCGCAACCGAAATACCTAATTTGAGATGGCTTATAGTAGGGTTAGACTGCCTCTCTTATTAATGCACGGCTGAGGAGAAGTCTGTGGCTTAACTTTAATAATTTGTCTTGCCTTTCTTCTTTGGTGTGGTCTTTCGAGGGAACTGGCAAAGGGTAGCAGTTAGGCGCGGGGTAGAATCAAAAACTGACCTTGATATGAATGAACACCAGCCCAGGTGTTGTAATTTGAGATGGCTAGGTGTTGTGACTGCGAAGATGAAACCGATTTTAGGGCGAGATGATATTCTGGGCAGGGGATGACTCCTGTTAAAATTTTTGGGCGGGGAGATGAAATTTTGGGGCGGGGGATTTTGGGGGAGATGACCGCGAAAAAATTAGGGGAATTTTGGGGGAGATGAAACTTCAGACAATGAGATGAGAAATTTAGGGGAATTTTATTGATTATTGTTTGGGAACATTTTGGAACATCACTCAATTAGATATATATTGACATCCGGTACAGTTGGATCTTCGAGAAATATTTTTAAAAAAATAGAAACAATAATCCAAGACAGAGCACTGGTTACTAGTACTAATCAATTTAGTATTGGTTTGCTAAGATCTCAAACCAAATTATTTTTTTATTTTTTGAAAATTTGGGAATATCACTCAATTAGATATATATTGACATCTGTTACAGTTGGATCTTCGAGAAATATTTTTAAAAAAATAGAAACAATAATCTAGGACAGAGCATTAGTTACTAGTACTAGTCAATTTAGTATTGGTTTGCTAAGATCTCAAACCCAAATAATTTTTTATCTTTTGAAAATTCATTATTTATCTCAATTTTTTATCTTTTGTAATTCAGTTATTATCATTCAGTATTTATCATTCAGTAATTGTCATTCAGTAATTTCACTCATTAATGATCTTTTGTCATTCATATTCAATCATGGTATTCATCATTCAGAGTAATTGTATCGTGTATCAATCGTCATTCATCACTAATCTAATTGGAGTTTCGTGCCGTGTTTATCATCATCGTCATTTTCTTTGTGGACTGTGTGTGAGGAAGTAGCGCACGCTACATACTCTTTTTAGCGCACGCTAATTGAGTATAGGTAGCGCACGCTACCACTCAGCATTAGCGCACGCTAATGTTACCAGGCCGCGATCCGGAAAGGTACTGGACTGCAGGTGAGTTATAAGTAGCGCACGCTACGAGTGGTAAGTAGCGCGCTAGTGGGTTGTAGTAGCGCACGCTAAGAATTGCTGTAGAGTGCGCTAAGGACGAATCAGGTTGAGTCCAGTGGCTACTGGACTGCACTGGATTAATTCTTAGCGTACGCTATGAGTGATATTTAGCGTACGCAAACGGTGTAGTAGCGCGCGCTAAATTTTGGTTGTAGCGTACGCTACTGAGGTCAGATCAGAGGACAGACGGTTTCTGGATTCCAGTACTGGGCATCTAATAATTCGTTAGCGCATGCTAACCATGGGTATTAACGCACGCTAATGGTATGGTTGTAGCGCACGCTACAAAAGGTACGTAGCGCGCGCTACCTGTTCGGACAGTGGGTACTGGACTAAGTTAGGAATACTTGTTAGATTTTGATGATGTCATTAATATAAAATCAAATGTTTAAACTTGGCAAAATGTAAGGAAGAACCAAATGAGTATCTTCCATAGGCCAAATATGTTAAGTATAAAACTTGGCAAAATGTAAAGAAGAACCAAATGAGTATCTTCTGTAGGCCAAAAAATAGTTAGGCTGAAAGACGGCTAAGTACTGAGTACAGCTAAGTCCATCAGAGTGGAACAGCCGAGTCCAGTCAGAGTAGCTCTGGTCAACAAAATTTATCAGAGAAGTTTGACCAGACTGTAGTCGAGGTACCTCAGGGAAGTCACCTGATCAGATAAAGTCACAAACAGTGAACAGCCGAGAGAACCTGTCTGCAGAGATGTTAGCTGCGTATCAGCCTACTCGAAGGCAGCCAAGTACTCCAAGTCCACGTCAGCATGCGTTGAAAAGTCAAGTATACGGAAAGCTCACATGCAACGTGAAAAGACAAATTGGAGTGATTCCCGCAAGAGATATGATTTAAATAAATCATCCAGACCCACCTTGAAGACTTTAATCGTTTTATATTCAAAAGATTCGGCGCTCACATGCAGAAGTCTTCACAACGGTCGGAAGATAAAATAAAATAATGGGAATCCAGCCTTGCAACGTTCAGAAAGAATAAACAATGAAGTCTCCCTCCAACGGACGGATTTGTTCAAAAGATTTGCAACGGCTACAAGGAAAAAGTTCAGAGATCGTGACCTATATATATCCGAAGATTTGAAACTGAGCAACTACCGGTGCGAACATACATTCAAGCGATCAAAGCAATAAAGCAATCTAAAGCAATCATTAGCATCGTGAAAAGAGCAGCTCAAAAAGTTCATACTTAAGGAAGCTCTTAAGTTGGAGAAGACAAAAACTCTTGTCTATAATCCTGAGTACGGGGTACTTCACTAGTTGAAGTAAGAGACTGTAAAGGCATCCAAGGATCGAGGATCAAGAGGTGCAAGGCAGTCAAGTGTGTGTACAACGGCACGGATTTCCACTGGTTGGAAGCTGTTGTAGTGTGGTTTGAATCACTGTAATATTTATCACTGGTTGAAAATTATAGTGAATTCATCTCCAACTGGTTTGGAGAAAAGTGGATTAGTAGAGGATTACCCCACCTCTGAGACCACTATAATTGCTGCGTTATTTCTTGTTTCTCGCATCATACTTTAATCTTTGCATACATTGTTAAGTGTTTCATTAAGTTGATTTCTATTCGTCATCAGCTGACTTCCGCACATATCCAAGAACAAACGACTCCAAGTCATTTGTTTAACTATCAGCTGAAGAAACTCACTCTTCGTGAAAAAGAGTTCAAGAGTTTCAACAAGTCTATTCACCCCCCCCCCCCCCTCTAGACTTGTTCCTGGACGACTTGTGAAAGTGGTATCAGAGAGGTTGGTTCATTTATTTCACGAACCAGATCTATATCAGATATATATATATTTACTCTCACTTTATAATGGAACACATGCACTCTAGACTCCCTGTGTTTTCAGTTGACGAGTATGATCTGTGGAAGATAAGGATGCAGGCACACTTATCTTCAATTCATGATGACATGTGGTGCATCATTGAATACGGTCCATTCATCTTTGAGAAGGACAACACAACAGAGGAGATCGTAGCAGGGAGGCCAGAAAAGATTCCTAAGAAGAGGACGGAGCTGACTCCCGAAGAAAGAAAGCTGGCCAATCTTGATAACCGGGCCAGAGATGTGTTATATCAAACTCTTGACAATGCACCATGGTCAAGATCAAGAACTGTAAGAATGCCAAAGAAATTTGGGACACATTAGCCCTAATGTGTGAAGGAACGGAGCTGATCAAGGAAAACAAGCTGTCAATTTCTATCCAAAAATTTGACAACTTTAAAATGAAGAATGGTGAATCCATAGATCAAGTGGACACAAGGTTCACTGAAATTATTAATGAGATCAACTCCCTGGGCAAAACCTATGGCAACAGGGAAATGGCACTAAAGGTCCTCAGATCTCTCAACCCGGAATGGAGCATGAAGGTCGTAGCCATGAGAGAGTCCAAGGACCTGAATAAGATAAAGATTCAGGAGCTGTTCTCTGATCTGAAGGCTTATGAGTTCGAGCTTCCAAGTTCATCCTCAACTGAGCCTGCAGAGAAGGGAATCGCATTTGCGGCCGAGTCCCCGCCAAGAGCCTATTCGATGTGAAACCTCAAAATCCACTAGATTTTGAGGAAGAAATGGCTTTCATAATACAAAGGTTCAAAGAATTTCATAAAGAACTACTCCAAGTACAAGAAAAATTAAAAGGAGAATCCAAGAAGGAACCGGAAGGTGGAAGCTGGAAAGTAGAATGCTACAACTGTCACAAAATAGGACACATCCAAATGGATTGTCCCGAGCTCAAGAAGGACGAAACCAAGAAGGAGGTGGGCAGAAAGGAAGATAGAAGAAAGGCCCTCATCGGAGAAGACCAGGAGCATGTCGAATCAAGCAGCGGTTTCTTTTCTGATGAAGACGAGGAGTATGATTGCCTGATGGCAAACCTAGCTGATGAAGAGGTAAGTTCTAAACCCACCGGTTCAAATAATAGCTCAGCCATGTCACAAGATATGGATCTACATGAATCGGTAAATCAGTTATTTAAAGATTTTGAAACACTCAAATCTGCACACCAAGTCAGACAAGAGAGAAGACTCAGCTGCAAGATGAGAATAGGCAGCTGAAAAATGATTTCGAAAAACTCAGCCTAGATCTGAATAAGGTTGAGACAACTACAGCTGATTTTAAAAACTAGGCAAATGTTAATACAGCTAAGATAGATCGGCTAACCATTTTACTTAAAGAAAAATCAGCTGCACTTGCTCATGCCAAAGCTGAGTTTACTAAGCTGGCTCAGATAAATAAAACTCAGGCGCAGGAAATAACCTCCCTGAAGGCGTCTTCAACTCTGGGAGAATTGTGTACTTATAAAAGGTCACTATATACCAAATCAGGCCTTGGATATGATTCTCACACTCCCCCTAGTTCTAAAACCAAGTTTATCAAGGGAGAAACAATAGTCTCGATCACGAGCCCGTATATAAACCGATATTCAAAACAGGCAACGGCCAAGTCAAACGTCTAGCCGCAATGTTACACTGCATGACCACCTAGACAGCGACTAGGCAAGAGCCTGAGCAAAAGCGGCCAGACAACATGCCCACTATTATCAACAACTCCCCAAAAATAGATTTCATAATGGGAGGGGCAGATGGAAACCTCAAGGTTATCCTAATTATCAAAATGAACAAGTGTGGAGACCACAAAAATTTAATAAATGGTCTCAGCCTAGATTTAGAAATGGCCCACACTATCAAAATTTTGAGGAATATCCGGTATACAATCCAACCAGAAGATTCAGACCTCGACCACAGACACCTTATAAGGGTTATAATAATAATAATAACAATTTCTATAATCCAAGGAGAAATCAATTCTCGAGGAAACCAACTAACCCCAAAGGACCCACACAAATTTGGGTACCTAAATCTCTGCTTGTTTAATTGCGAGAAAGGTGGAAGGACTACAACCACATCTCCTCAAGCTCAAATTTTGGAGGTGAAGAATGGTTTGTAGACTCTGGATGCTCGAGGCATATGACCGGGAACAAGAAGATGCTGACCAAATATATCAAAAAAAGAGGTCCCGATGTAACCTTTGGAGATAGCTCTAGAGGACAGACAAAAGGCTTTGGAGAGCTGCACCGAGGAAACATTGTGATATCCAAAGTCCATTATGTCAAAGGGCTCAAGTACAACCTCCTGAGCACAAGCCAGTTTTGTGACGAGAAGAATCTAGTAGTCTTCACCATCTTGAAGTGTATGGTGATAGACATCTTATCTGGAGAAATAAAGCTTCAAGGTTTCAGAAGAAGAGATGTCTACATGATTGATTGGAACACAGGAACACCTAACTCCTGTTTTCTATCCAAGATAGTAGCTGAGAATGGATGGCTATGGCACAAAAGACTATGTCACCTGAACTTCAAAGCCATCAACAAGATTAGCTCTCAGAAGCTGGTCAGAGGACTTCCAAATGAAGCATTCAAGAAGGAAGCACTCTGTGATGCATGTCAGAAGGGAAAGCAGACCAAGGCATCGTTCAAGCCAGTTCAGCCTACAACGCTCACAACAAGGATCTTAGATCTACTCCACATGGATCTATTTGGTCCTATCAAGCCAAGGACTTTGAGCGGCCGAAAACATGCCCTTGTAATAGTAGATGATTATTCAAGGTACACTTGGATCATTTTCCTATACAAGAAAAGTGAAACCCTAACCAAGTTACCTGAGCTGCTGAGAAGGATCCAGAATGAGAAATCCCTCTCCATAATCAAGATCAGATCAGATAGAGGAGGAGAGTTTCTCAACAAGGCGATAACTGATTACTGATCGAATGGGATCCAAGATGAGCTCTGCGGCCTGTGACGCCCAAGAGTAATGGTGTTGCCGAAAGAAGGAACAGAACCACGAAGGAAGCAAAGAAGGTCCATGATTGCGAAGCGGACCTACCCAAAGGTTCTCGGCTGAAGTCATTAACACAACTCGTCACACCTGCAATCAGAGTATGATAGTAGGGAGACATGGCAAAACTCCCTATGAGGTTTGGAATAATAGAACTCCTACTGTTGCTTACTTTCATGTCTTTGGTTGTAAGTGTTTCATCCACAACAACGGTAAAACACAGCTAAATGCCTTTGATGCTAAAACTGATGATGGTCTCTTTATGGGATATTCCCAAAGAAGCAAGGCATATAGAGTTTTAATAACAGAACCTTAGTTGTGGAGGAAACACCCCATGTTGTTTTTGATGAATCTACCGTTGAGTACAGGAAACAAGTTGAGCTAATTGAGAACAAGCTCAAGTCAGCAACTCTTGAAGAAGTCATTATACATGACACTGGAATGGTGGACTCACCTGCAGACCAGCCTGATGACCCAACTGCAGCTGATGAAGACCCAACTGCAGATCAGACAGGATCACCAAACCTATCTAATCCAGTTGCTGCTGAAGAAGACCTAGCCGGAGCTGACAAAGACTCATCTGCAGATCGTAACCAAGTCAGCAGATGACAAGGCGGTAGCCGATCCAGCAGGCACTGTAACCCAACTGATGCAGATAACCACCAGAGCAATCCAACAGGGGGAACAAACCCAGAAGAGGACGATATCCCCAAATGGCTCAAGGATCACCCAATTCAGCAAATTATCGGAAAGTTGACTGATGGAGTTAAGACGAGACAGTCAACCCTACCAGCAGGAATGGCGATGTTCTCATGTTTTATGTCACAAATTGAACCCAAGACTACAGAACAAGCCTTGGAAGATTATTCATGGATCAATGCCATGCAAGAGGAATTGGAGCAGATGGAAAGAAACAAAGTTTGGGAACTAACAGACAGACCTGATCACAAGAAAGTTATTGGCACCAAATGTAACACCCTCAAGATATTCGAGGTATATTACAGCGCCGTGAATCCCTATATGGGACCCACCAGGCTGAACAGCATCATACTCATCGACTCACATAAACGACAAAATAACACCACATCATAAAGACGCAAAACAGAATAATCCACCCGGTTCAACCGGTCAAACATAACATCATCAACCAACACAAACATAATAAGCAACAATACAATCCGGGCGAACAAGAATTCTTAAGTACTCGAGTACTACTATTAGTTCAAAGACCACAAAAGATGAAAAGATAAAAGACGCTAAGACGTCACTCGTGCACAATCATCACGCACGGCCATCATCCATGTACTGGTCCAGTGCCCGCTCGTCTCGATGAACCTGACCTGAAATTCAGAAAACGAATTTCCCCAAAACGGGTCCCCAGAGGGGTTAGCAATTACGTTAGTACAAGTAACCAGATGAACAACTTACATCTTACACATATAGTAAATGCATGCAATAAAGAAAACCGTTCGAAAACACTCATTTCCGGAAATGCCAATATCAAATCACATTTGTAAAAATTTACACCACAATTAACCGTCGATCCACGCCTCTGTGGACCCCTACCGAGACCCCGTCGGATCTAACCCGTAGTGGTTAAAAGCAAGCTCGTCGATCCACGCCTCTGTGGACCCCTACCGAGACCCCGTCGGATCTAACCCGTAGTGAGCATACACACACACACCATTTCTCATACAATACTACTATGTCAAGATTGTAAGTTCATAAGGATACTTGCCTCGATTAAATAGACGATGACACGAACGGAACGGAAGAATCAAGCACAACCGCGAGGAACCGACAAAAATGAACCTAACGATTCTAATAGCACAATCACAACCACTTCTAAACGATTATGGAAATGGAATACACCCGGAAACCCGCCTACGATTCATGTATATTCCAATAAAAATAACAACGAGGGCGGACCACAACCAAACCCTCTCGATTTCACAAAGCTAAGGAAATATACCATGAATCCGTAGGAAAACTAATGATATCAACAAGATTAATCATAATCATCATGAATCCACCAACAAAACGGAACGAATCGGAAGAAAATCCCAAAACCCCCAAATTATCCAAAAGTAGGGTTTTAAGAGATTTACCGTGGATTAGGACGAAAGATTCGCGTTGATGTTGATATAATACTCCAAGAACTCAAGAAGGATGTTGGATGAGATGATTGGAAGAAGAAATCGCCGAGAAGATCGCCCCGGAATCGCCTTCGCCGCGGAGAGAGGAAGAAATGAGGATTTATGATTATCTCGGTCAACTCCCTGGTTTATATAGCCAGGGAGTGTTAGCGCGCGCTAATCCTCAAGGTTAGCGTGCGCTAACGGGATGAAAATACAGAACAAACAATTTGCGTCCCAGTCCAGTAGCCAGATTTCTGGCCGTTAGCGTGCGCTACCATACAAGCGTAGCGTGCGCTAATAACCTCTCGATAGCGCGCGCTATTGACCAATAGCGTGCGCTACCTGGACATCAGCCGAGTCCAGTGACAAACTGTCCAGAACCCACCTGATCCGTTAGCGTGCGCTACCATACAAGCGTAGCGTGCTCTAACTAGCATCCGATTGAGTTCAGTAGTAAACTGCCCAGTACTGGACAGTCCCACTAGCGCGCGCTACTGAACAACTTAACGTGCGCTAGTCTCCCAACATTAGCGTGCGCTAGACAAGATAGCGTGCGCTAATCCGATAGTCCAGAGGGCTGGGAGCTGAACTGCCACTCCCAGGGCTAAATCGCTAGCGCGCGCTACGAAGTAATCGTAGCGTGCGCTACAAAGGGACTTCTAGCGTGCGCTATGCAGAAAAATTTAGCGTGCGCTAGGTACAGAATATAAACGGTCTACAACAATGGAATACGAACGAAACATCAAACGGAACACCTCACGACACATCATAGCATAGAATGAATCCACGGCAACCCCGAAACGGCGGTCCCGCACAACAATTACGAGGATCAGATCAATAGATGACGGAAAAGTTACACTGAAAGATACACGAGGGTCGCTACAATCGAGAAATACACCGGAAATAAAAATACAAGGGGAAGAAAAATGCGGATATTACATTCTACCCCTCTAAAAATAAGTTTCGTCCCGAAACTTAAGAAACAAACAACTCGGGGTACCTAGCACGCATGCTATCCTCGGTTTCCCAAGTTGCCTCCTCGACACCGTGTCTCGACCACTGCACCTTGACCAAAGGTATGGTCTTATGCCTCAATCATTTCTCACGATGCTCCAAAATCTTCAAAGGACGCTCTTCAAAAGTAGCATTCTCGGCGACATCAATCTCACCATAATCGATGATGTGACTAGGATCCGGGATATATTTCCTCAGCTGGGAAACATGAAAAACGCTATGAACATGACTCAAGGCTGGAGGTAACGCTAAACGGTATACCAACTCACCGACTCACTCGAGAATCTCAAAGGGTCCAATAAATCTCGGACTCAATTTACCTTTCTTCCCGAAACGAAAAACTCCCTTCGTCGGCGACACCTTTAGCAAAACGTGGTCTCCCACCTCGAATTCCAAAGGTCGGCGACGGACGTCGGCATACGACTTCTGTCGACTCTGGGCAGTCAACATCCGTTCTCGAATTACTTCTATCTTCCGCCTCGTCTCTAAAATGACATCCGGCTTGGTCCCGACCAAATAGGACGCCTCATTCCAACAAATCGGTGATCGGCATCGCCTCCCATATAGTGCCTCATACGGCGCCATCCGAATCATCGCGTGCCAACTATTGTTGTACGTGAATTCGATCAAGGGCAAATGCTCCTCCCAGTCTCTACTCCAATCGAGAGCACATGCACGCAACAAATCCTCGAACGTCTGGATAGTGCGTTCCGACTGTCCATCTGACTGGGGATGAAAAGAGGTACTCAAATGCAAACGGGTACCCAACGCCTTATGCACTGCCTGCCAAAAGTGCGATACGAAACGGCCATCACGATCCGAAACAATAGACTTCGGAGTACCGTGAAGTCTCACAATCTGCGCGATAAACACACGAGCCAACTTCTCTGGGCCCAAGTGTCCTTGATGCCCAGAAAATGTGCCGACTTGGTCAGACGATCAACAATCACCCATACCATATTCATGCCCGACCTCGATCTCGGCAAACTCGTAACGAAATCCATCAATATATCTTCCCATTTCCATTCCTAACGGAAGTGATCAGTAATAACTCACTGGTCGCCGATGCTCGATTTTGACCTGCGACAAGTCAAACATCTCGCTACAAACTGTGCGACATCCTCCTTCATATCATTCCACCAGAAATTTCTTCTCAGGTCCTTGTACATCTTACTCGAACCAGGATGAACGGAATAAGGTGTAGCATGGGCCTCCCGTAAAATACTCTGCCTCAACTCTGAGTCGTTCGGCACACAAAGCCGACTCTGGAATCTCAAAATACCATCCTCGTGAATCACAAACCCAGGAGACTTTCCCTTAAGAATGTTCTCTCGGATTTGAGTAATCATCGGATCCTCTGACTGCTTCAGCTTAATTTCATCGATCAAAGACGACGAAATCTCTAAAGCACGAAGTTGCCCGACGGCTCCAGGCAACAAAACTTCAACATCTAACTCGATCAAAGCCCGCCGAAGCTCAGACTGAGACGTAAGGATCTCAAGCGTTCATAACGCAACCGGTTTCCGACTCAAGGCGTCGGCCACGACGTTCGCCTTACCCGGATGATAAAGGATCTCGAGGTCATAATCCTTAATCAACTCTAACCACCTCCTCTGCCTCATATTCAACTCTCGATATGTACTTCAGACTTTTATGATCGGTAAAAATCTGACATGCAGAGGCGAAAAGATAGTGACGCCAAATCCTTAGCGCAAAAACGACTGCCGCTAACTCCAAATCATGACTAGGGTAGTTAAGCTCGTACGGCCTCAAATGCCTCCATGCATAAGCAATGGTCTTGCCGTGCTGCATCAATACGCACCCAAGACCCTGACCCGAAGCATCGCTATAAACGGCAAAACCCTCGTTGCCACATGGCAACGCCAAAACTGGGGCTGAAGTCAAACGCTTCTTCAGTTCCTCAAAACTCGACTGCCTCTCGTCATTCCAGACGAACTTCTCGGATTTATGGAGCAACTGCGTAAGTGGCCGAGCCAGTTTCGAGAAACCCTCGACGAACCTACGGTAGTTGCCAGCTAAACCCAAGAAACTACAGAGCTCCTTCACATTCTTGGGTGGTGCCCAATCCAACACTGCCTCAATCTTCTGCGGATCCACACGAACCCCCTCGGCTGAAATCACGTGACCTAAAAACATCACTTCCTTCATCCAGAACTCACATTTCGAGAACTTCGCATAGAGTTGCTTGGTCCTCAAAATGTCTAATACTACCCGCAAATGATGGGCATGCTCTTCCTCATTCCTCGAATAAATAAGAATATCGTCAATAAAGACAACGACGCACTTATCCAGATACTCGATAAAAACTTTGTTCATCAACTGCATGAACACCGCCGGCGCATTCGTTAACCCGAAAGGCATAACTACGAACTCATAATGTCCGTATCTCGTCCGAAAAGCTGTTTTCGGCACATCGGATTCTCTCACCCGGAGCTGATAGTACCCCGATTTCAAATCAATCTTCGAGAATACCGTAGATCCCTGCAACTAGTCGAACAAGTCATCAATTCTCGGCAGAGGATACTTGTTCTTGATGGTCACCTTGTTTAGTTCGCGATAGTCGATACACAAACGTAGAGAGCCATCCTTCTTCCGCACAAACAGGACCGGTGCGCCCCAAGGCGAGGCACTCGGTCGAACATACCCCGACTCAAGAAGCTCACTCAACTGCTTCTTCAACTCTGCCATCTCTGAAGGTGCCATGCGATACGGCGCCTTCGAAATCGGAGCCGCGCCCGGCTCTAACTCTATAGCAAACTCAACCTCACGATCCGGTGGCAATCCCGGTAACTCGTCAGGAAATACATCCGGAAACTCATTAACGACTGGAATCGACGAAAGCTCGACTCCACCATCCTCCGCCTTCAAGGCATAGCACCAATAACCAGTACACCCCTTTCGCAGGAGACTCATCGCCTTCAAGGCATTAATGACGAATTTATGATTTCCCCTCCTTCGCCCCGCGAAGGAGTGCTCGGTGCCATCCTCGGATAACATGGTGATGATCCTCGTGCGGTAGTTCATGATTGCGTCATGCCGCTCGAGCCAATCATCCCCGAGAATCAAATCCTCACCCTCAATATCCACAACAATAAGATTAGAGGGCCAAGTCCTCTCACAAATAAGTACAGAACAGTCTCGAACCTCCTGATCACCAACGATCCTATCACCGCTAGGAAGCTTAACGATGAAGGGTTCACAAGGCATCAAACAGTCGAGAGTCAAACGGCACACACAATCCAAAGATATGAACGAGTGCGTAGCACCGGAATCGAAAAGCACACTGACAGGATGAGAAAGAATATAGACGGTACCTGTAGCCGCTGGGTCATCGGCTTTCCGCATCTCATAGACACGCGGGTGGGCTGAGCCGACACTGGAAGCTCCCCCCTTAGTGGGCTGACCACGACCTCTCCCCCGACTAGCACTCGGCGGAGATTGAGGATCAAACGATCCCTGATTCACACTTGGTTCCCTAGGCGCTGGAATGGAAGCCCGGGCACCAAGAATTTTCTCCCTCTCAAAGACAAAGTGACCTTGTGGCCGGGCCCACACCGATTACACGTCGCAAAGGGCTCAAACAAGTACACGATGTGGCACACGACCACAATTGAAACACTTCACATCACGGAAAGGAGCACTGGTAGCTCCACGAGGACCCCCAGCGGAACGAGCTGGACCACCGCCGACGGGAAAGTTAGCAGATTGGGATCTCTGCTGACCCCCACTCTTGTGGCCCGAAAAGTTCCCAGCTGACTTCTGCTTCTTACTCTCACGGGCCGCCTCACTCGCCGTCACAGACATATCGTAAGCAAGGGCCCTACTCTGGTAATCTTTCAAGGTAGTGCATACGAGCCCCGACATATAGTCCCGAATCGGCAACTTCATCCGTCTGGAGAAATGGAAAATCTTGTCACTCTCTTCGACAACTTGGGTCTTCACATAACCCAACTCCTTGTTAAAATCAGCAATAGCTTGAGATACGGGGATATCCCGCGGTTGAGCATCATAAAAAGCATGTACCCGAGCCTGTCTGACTGGCCACGGGCAATATTCAGTCTCCATCAACTCTTGAAACTCAGCCCACGAAGTAGCATGGTCTTTGGGCCCAACGGCCTCCCACCAGTCCGTAGCGTCCCCTGTGAGAAAGTATTGAGCAATAGGGACTTTACGGTCCTCGGGACAGTTAGTGGCAACGAAGACCTTAGATATCTCCTTGATCCACCCTTCCCAGCCAATCGGGTCTGAAGCTCCCGAAAACTGAGGAGGATGCATCTTGATGACATCTTGGAGCCATCGATCCGCTCCGCCCCGATTAGCGTGGGCCTGATCCGGGTTCTGAAACGCCTGAGCTATCGCCGCCATTTGGTTCACCATTTGCTGCATAACGGCCGCAATACCAAGATCGGCATGCTCCTGAGAAGAAGCATGACTGTGGCGGTCGCCGGTACTGCCGGCTCCCGAAGACTGCAACGTGGCCGCCCCACCGGCTGCCCCACGTCCCCGGCCGCGTCCACGACCACGACCTCTTCCAGCATCCATACTGGAGTTAAATAAGTAGCAAAAGCCATACGAGGGTAAGTACGAGAAAAGAACAATCACAAGTCGGGAATCAAAGGTACGATACAAGGAAATAATGAACAGAGGAAGGAAAACTTACGGACACTGGTAGTACCGGAATCATGGCAGCGTGACGATGATGTGCAAAACAAAACACCACAAGACCCAATAGACCGACAAGCCTAGGTATCCATAAACCTTGCTCCGATACCATTTTCTGTAACACCCTCAAGATATTCGAGGTATATTACAGCGCCGTGAATCCCTATATGGGACCCACCAGGCTGAACAGCATCATACTCATCGACTCACATAAACGACAAAATAACACCACATCATAAATACGCAAAACAGAATAATCCACCCGGTTCAACCGGTCAAACATAACATCATCAGCCAACACAAACATAATAAGCAACAATACAATCCGGGCAAACAAGAATTCTTAAGTACTCGAGTACTACTATTAGTTCAAAGACCACAAAAGATGAAAAGATAAAAGACGCTAAGACGTCACTCGTGCACAATCATCACGCACGGCCATCATCCATGTATCGTCCAAAGGCTCCGCCGTCTCGATGAACCTGACCTGAAATTCATAAAACGAATTTCCCCAAAACGGGTCCCCAGAGGGGTTACAATTACGCTAGTACAAGTAACCAGATGAACAACTTACATCTTACACATATAGTAAATGCATGCAATAAAGAAAACCGTTCGAAAACACTCATTTCCGGAAATGCCAATATCAAATCACATTTGTAAAAATTTGCACCACAATTAACCGTCGATCCACGCCTCTGTGGACCCCTACCGAGACCCCGTCGGATCTAACCCGTAGTGGTTAAAAGCAAGCTCGTCGATCCACGCCTCTGTGGACCCCTACCGAGACCCCGTCGGATCTAACCCGTAGTGAGCATACACACACACACACACCATTTCTCATACAATACTACTATGTCAAGATTGTAAGTTCATAAGGATACTTGCCTCGATTAAATAGACGATGACACGAATGGAACGGAAGAATCAAGCACAACCGCGAGGAACCGACGAAAATGAACCTAACGATTCGAATAGCACAATCACAACCACTTCTAAACGATTATGGAAATGGAATACACCCGGAAACCCACCTACGATTCATGTATATTCGAATAAAAATAACAACGAGTGCGGACCACAACCAAACCCTCTCGATTTCACAAAGCTATGAAAATATACCATGAATCCGTAGGAAAACTAATGATATCAACAAGATTAATCATAATCATCATGAATCCACCAACAAAACGGAACGAATCGGAAGAAAATCCCAAAACCCCCAAATTATCCAAAAGTAGGGTTCTAAGAGATTTACCGTGGATTAGGACGAAAGATTCGCGTTGATGTTGATATAATACTCCAAGAACTCAAGAAGGATGTTGGATGAGATGATTGGAAGAAGAAATCGCCGAGAAGATCGCCCCGGAATCGCCTTCGCCGCGGAGAGAGGAAGAAATGAGGATTTATGATTATCTCGGTCAACTCCCTGGTTTATATAGCCAGGGAGTGTTAGCGCGCGCTAATCCTCAAGGTTAGCGTGCGCTAACGGGATGAAAATACAGAACAAACAATTTGCGTCCCAGTCCAGTAGCCAGATTTCTGGCCGTTAGCGTGCGCTACCATACAAGCGTAGCGTTCGCTAATAACCTCTCGGTAGCGCGCGCTATCGACCAATAGCGTGCGCTACCTGGACATCAGCCGAGTCCAGTGACAAACTGTCTAGAACCCACCTGATCCGTTAGCGTGCGCTACCATACAAGCGTAGCGTGCGCTAACTAGCATCCGATTGAGTTCAGTAGTAAACTGCCCAGTACTGGACAGTCCCACTAGCGCGCGCTACTGAACAACTTAACGTGCGCTAGTCTCCCAACATTAGCGTGCGCTAGACAAGATAGCATGCGCTAATCCGATAGTCCAGAGGGCTGGGAGCTGAACTGCCACTCCCAGGGCTAAATCGCTAGCGCGCGCTATGAAGTAATCGTAGCGTGCGCTAGAAAGGGACTTCTAGCGTGCGCTATGCAGAAAAATTTAGCGTGCGCTAGGTACGGAATATAAACGGTCTACAACAACAGAATACAAACGAAACATCAAACGGAACACCTCACGTCGCATCATAGCATAGAATGAATCCACGGCAACCCCGAAACGGCGGTCCCGCACAACAATTACGAGGATCAGATCAATAGATGACGGAAAAGTTACACTGAAAGATACACGAAGGTCGCTTCAATCGAGAAATACACCGGAAATAAAAATACAAGGGGAAGAAAAATGCGGATATTACACCAAATGGGTGTATAAAAACAAGAGTGATGAAGACGGAACTGTTGTTAGGAATAAAGCCAGACTTGTAGCAAAAGGTTATGCACAGTGTGAGGGAATAGATTTTGATGAAACTTATGCACCTGTTGCAAGATTAGAAGCCATCAGATTATTCCTCGCATATGCTACATTCAAGGACTTTGAAGTATATCAGATGGATGTAAAGAGTGCTTTTCTGAACGGAATCCTAGAAGCAGAAGTCTATGTAGAGCAACCCCCAGGTTTTGTCAAAGGAGACAAAGTCTATAAGCTGTTGAAGGCTCTGTATGGACTCAAGCAAGCACCAAGAGCGTGGTATGAAACACTGTCTGTGTTTCTTGAGAAAAATGGATTTTGCAAAGGGAAATTGGACAAGACCCTGTTCAGAGTGGAGCACGAAGGCCACATATTAATAGTCCAGATTTATGTGGATGACATCATATTCGGATCAACCAATCCTGAGCTATGCGAGAAATTCTCCAACCTCATGCAAGGAGAATTTGAGATGAGTATGATGGGAAAGCTTAACTTCATTCTCGGATTACAAGTTGCGAGATGGAAAAAGGAATTTTCATCAACCAAGCAAAGTATACCGAGATCTTATCAAGAGATATGGAATGGAATCAACCAAGCCCGCAAGAATTCCAATGAGCACAAGTACTCACCGATGCGCATTTGAGGCAGCATATCGCTGGACTCAACCCACTACAGAGGAGTCATTGATCTCTTCGTACCTCACCGCAAGGTGCCGGACATATCATATGCCGTTGGAGTTTGTGCAAGATTCCACCAAGCCGAAGCAATCACACCTAGATGCACCAAGAGAATAATTAAGTACCTAAAGCCTACAATTAATGTCGACTATGGTATCCCAAAGATGACAACTTCGAAATGTCAGATACTCGGATGTGGATTTCGCAGATGCAAAATCAACAGAAGAGCACTAGTGGAACGTGTCAATTCCTAGGAACCAGATCGATATCCTGTTTAGCAAGAAGGTGTTTCTAACTCTATCTCCACTACAGAGTCGAATACCTAGTCTGCAGTAGTCACAGCATGCATTCTATGGATCAGACAACAGTTAAGGGACTATAATATCATTGCCAATGAAGTTCCAATCTGGTGTGACAACAATAGTGCTATTGCAATAACCAACAATCCGGTTTTGCACTCAAGGACGAAGAACATTGATGTTAACCACCATTTCATTAGAGACCATGTGCTTAACAAAAGAGTTAGAGTTGAAAGAGTCAGCACAGACTACCAAATAGCTGACATCTTCACCAAACCCTTGCCAAGAAAGATTCCCGGAGCTAAGCAGAGACCTTGGATTACTAGATTGGGAATCTAGTATCAAGCAAGTTAAAGCGTAGAAGACGAAGGACGGACTTTAATCGGATCCTAGTTGATGCAAAGTAGAAGACGAAGGCCGATTTAAGCAACTTAGCTGTTCAGAATACCAGGCGAGAAGTCAACTCACCTGTTGCAGAGTGGTCAACAGTCAACAAATCAGACCAGCTAAGTTTTCTAAACTGACCTCTGAATATTTAATTATTATCTGCCACATTTATAATATTAATTTTGGCTAACGAGTGGCATTTAAATATACATTTTTATCAACTAAGTGGCAATTTTAATACACGCGTCAATCACCTATTAAATCAACCTCTACGGTGGCCAATCAGAATCAACCGTCGAATTTTAAATTGGGCCACCGATTCAAATTTGAAATTCAAAAGAATATCAAAAGGCGTACCACCGTTCAAATATATAATAAACTAATACAAATGTCTTTTCATCTTCTTTATAAGGAAAGAAGACCTTTCACTTTACTCTTTACGCTTACAGAAACCCTAGATATTTCAAAGAAAAAATATACACTAAAATCCTCTATTTGCAGAAATGGCATCTTTCGAAGGAGTGAATTTGAAGGCGGTGAAAGACCAGATCATTTTCTCGATGGTTGTCGACTTTGAAGGTTTATTGGAATCCAATCTGGAGGACTACGACATGCTCAATCTGATTCGGGCAATGAAGCTTAATGGGATCTACCCATTTCTCGACATCAACCCGCAACATCTGTTCAAAGAGGATGTCGTCGAGTTCTATCGCGAAGCTTATCTGATTCAAGACGGAATTCATAGCAGAGTTGGCGGAGTACCAGTCAGCATATCTCGAGAGACGATTCGTTCTGTCTTCGGGATGAAGCACCGTGGTTTAGCGGTCGAAGCTCTCAAGCAATCCGCCGCCGAAACCTCGAAAAAGATTAAGGTGGAAAATATCCCGGAAAAACTGAAATTTACAGCCAAGAGGAATGAACTAAAGAGGATTTACCGTGTTGCGTTGGACATTACCAACAAAATAATAATGGGGATGGCGGGCAGTTATGATCAACTGTCGTTGTCGAAGTTTATGGTGCTGGGAGCACTGATTCAGGAAGAAGAAGTTGATTGGGCAGACTACATCTTCAGGCAACTCGTGAGAGAGATCAACAAGGTCGAGTGGCTTGACGATGAGAAGAAGTTCAAAACAAAGTTGGAGTTTGGAACGCATCTCAGTTGGCTTTTGGAGAAGACTGGAGTGGCAAAGGGAAACACTGACCCCTTCCACCCCAATAAAAGGCTTGGTCACATGGACCATGAGAAGGTGAAGAAAGTCGGAGGCACTGGGAAAGCAGCTCAGTTGTTGAAGGAGCTGCCGGACTCAAGGACATATCCAAGATACTATTCATCAGGAGAGTCGGACAGACCTGCGGTGATATCGCAACTACAATCGAGTCCGACACCGAGTCCGACGATACACCCATTGCGGTCAGATTCAAGAGACGGGGACCAGCCTGAAGGACCCTCTACTCGCAAATATCACCGGAACCCTCTCCTAAGAGGCCAAGGAAACCGCAGCTTTAGCGAGGAGAGCAGTCAACACCTTGCCGCCCTCTCGTCGATCACCAATTCATCCTAAGACTCCGCCTGCACTGCACACACTTGAGACTCGGATTGTACTGTTCTCACCCCCTAGTCTACATATCCGAAGAAGAAGAAGCAGGTCTCATAATTACTATTCCCGAAGCCGATTATACCTTTAACTCGTTAGAAAATAATACTTTCAACCTTTCAATTGAACAACTCCACTTGTTAAGCCACAAGCAAGAAACACTCTTTTGTACATATTTTTGAAGAGTGGAAATTTTTCAAGACTATGACTTTTACAAACCTTCAAACCTACATTGCAACTAGTGGTTGGGAATATCCCCAAGCCACTGAGGAGGTTCTGATTCAATTTTGCAAAGAATCAGACTTAGTATTAATCCTCCAGGATAAATGGTTCATGTCCCATTTTAAAACAAACATGGACCACTTCATCCACTCTATCATGCTTAGCATTTTTGATGGTTCTTTTGGAGAGGAGGAGGAGGAGGAAGTTGAAAAAGAGATTAGAATTGAGGAAGTAGATGGAGAAGGAAATAATGAAATTATTGATTTGGTGGTTGAAGAAGAAGAAGATGAGAGAAAAACAGAAGAAAATATTCCAGTTGAAAAACAGCCAGAAGAAATTGAGAAGACAGAAGAGTTCGCTGATGAAGAAGAAGAAGAAGGAGAAGAGGTAGATCAAGAAAAAGATGAAAAGGAGGATGAGGATGAGAAGGATGATGATGGTGAAGGAGGAGAAGAGGAGAAGGATGATGACAATGATGATGATGATGGAGGAGATGCAGGAGCAGAAAAAGAAAATGAAAAAGAAAAAGATGAGGAGGAAGGAAAAGAAAACTCTGGAGAAAAGGCAGAAGAAGAGAAAGAGGAGGATCAAGAGAAAGAGAAAGAGAGAGAAGAAGAAAAGGAGCCAGAGCTGGAGCCAGAGCCGGAGCCAGAACCTATTCACGAAGCTGCTGATAGATCGTAGTACTCGCCTGCACACCACCTAGACACAGATCTAGTCAAGACTCTGTGTCGTGACCTCGGAGAAAACTCCCTCTAACCTACCAGCTGCAGACAGGAGCCTGCAGTCTAGTGGTTCCTTTGCAGAAGGCTCAGGAGAGCACTCTCCATCAACTCAGATATCCCCTACCATGACTGAGCTGATCAGGCAAATCGTCAAAGATACTATTGGAGAGCTGCTATCGTCTCAGGTCACTCCTGACCTTCAATCAATCAATGCCAAGATAGACACCCTTTTACAGAGAGAGATTCCTCAGCCCCCTCCCCCTACCAACAACAGAATGCCATTTGGCATGTCTGATTGGATGAGCAAAATGGAGCAGCAATTAACTACCCTTGTTGATGCTGGCAAAAAGGGGGAAGAGAGAGTTCAGGGGGGAGAGAGAGAAATAAGAAGCAAGAAGAAGCAAGATGTCCTTCAAATTGAAGGACCCTCAAGTCTGAAGAGAAAGGAAGCTGTGAATCCAGATGACCAGGCTGACCAGCCTGAAGGAAAGAGAAGGAGGACTAGAGGAGGTTTTGGGCATACTCTAGAATGGGAAGGGAAGAAGCTGTGGTATGTTGAGGACTTTATTCCATTTGAAGCTCTTGAGATGTGGGGATCTGCAAAGAAGAGGTTCATCAAAGACTATTACATCTGGGAACTACTCCAGGATGATAAACTCTCCCCACAAGAAATTTTCATAAACTTCATGGACGAAATCCATCTGAAGCTCTGGGTTATTCTGAAGAAACATGCTAAAGATCAAAATGCTTACCCTATGATTCCCTCATTCAGAGCAGAGGAAGCACCGACCCGTCTGGACGGTGAACTTAATGAGTTAGCGCTTCAAAGAGAGATCAAGGAATTGTGTCTTGAGAACAGATTCACATCCCAGCAAGAACAAGACTTCGCAGCACTTGTTGTGAAGAGGAAATATGGTCTTGCTCCACCAAGATAAGACCAATTGGAGCTAAACCCTTCAAACTCCGCCAAACGGCCTGTTCGCAGAGGCAGAGGAAGAGGCAGATGACTTTATACTTGTAATTTTATTTTACGTACTGTAAAAACCTTCTTGTAAACTTCAAAAACAAGTCGAAAATTTTATAACGATCTGTTGAATGACAATTTCATTGTCTCAATATTAGATCGATTTTAGTTTATGTCTTGCACTTAAGTGCAGGCTTGGTCATTTGATTACTTGTTTAAAGTTTTGCCATCATCAAAATAGGGGGAATTTGTTAGGAATACTTGTTAGATTTTGATGATGTCATTAATATAAAATCAAATGTTTAAACTTGGCAAAATGTAAGGAAGAACCAAATGAGTATCTTCCATAGGCCAAATATGTTAAGTATAAAACTTGGCAAAATGTAAAGAAGAACCAAATGAGTATCTTCTGTAGGCCAAAAAATAGTTAGGCTGAAAGACGGCTAAGTACTGAGTACAGCTAAGTCCATCAGAGAGGAATAGCCGAGTCCAGTCAGAGTAGCTCTGGTCAACAAAATTTATCAGAGAAGCTTGACCAGACTGCAGTCGAGGTACCTCAGGGAAGTCACCTGATCAGATAAAGTCACAAACAGTGAACAACCGAGAGGACCTGTCTGCAGAGATGTTAGCTGCATATCAGCCTACTCGAAGGCAGCCAAGTACTCCAAGTCCACGTCAGCATGCGTTGAAAAGTCAAGTATTACGGAAAGCTCACATGCAACGTGAAAAGACAAATTGAAGTGATTCCCGCAAGAGATATGATTTAAATAAATCATCCAGACCCACCTTGAAGACTTTGATCGTTTTATATTCAAAAGATTCGGCGCTCACATGCAGAAGTCTTCACAACAGTCGGAAGATAAAATAAAATAATGGGAATCCAGCCTTGCAACGTTCAGAAAGAATAAACAATGAAGTCTCCCTCCAACGGACGGATTTGTTCAAAAGATTTGCAACGGCTACAAGGAAAAAGCTCAGAGATCGTGACCTATATATATCCGAAGAATTGAAACTGAGCAACTACCGGTGCGAACATACATTCAAGCGATCAAAGCAATAAAGCAATCTAAAGCAATCATTAGCATCATGAAAAGAGCAGCTCTAAAAGTTCATACTTAAGGAAGCTCTTAAGTTGGAGAAGACAAAAACTCTTGTCTATAATCCTGAGTACGGGATACTTCACTAGTTGAAGTAAGAGACTGTAAAGGCATCCAAGGATCGAGGATCAAGAGGTGCAAGGCAGTCAAGTGTGTGTACAACGACACGGATTTCCACTGGTTGGAAGCTGTTGTAGTGTGGTTTGAATTACTGTAATATTTATCACTGGTTGAAAATTATAGTGAATTCATCTCCAACTGGTTTGGAGAAAAGTGGATTAGTAGAGGATTACCCCACCTCTGAGACCACTATAATTACTGCGTTATTTCTTGCTTTATCGCATCATACTTTAACTGCTGCATACATTGTTAAGTGTTTCATTAAGTTGATTTCTATTCGTCATCAGCTGACTTCCGCACATATCCAAGAACAAACGACTCCAAGTCATTTGTTTAACTATCAGCTGAAGAAACTCACTCTTCGTGAAAAAGAGTTCAAGAGTTTCAACAAGTCTATTCACCCCCCCTCTAGACTTGTTCCTGGACGACTTGTGACCTACAGACTACCCAAATTACCCGTTAGCGCACGCTACGCACAAGGGCTAGCGCACGCTAACCTGGAGTGACTATATAATGGACAGTTAGCCCGAGTTTCGTCATTTCTCACTTCCTTTCGTTTTTGGTGCGACTTCGGGCGATTTTGGGCGAATTGGAGTGTTCTCTTCGAGATGCTATCACCTATCATCATATTCAAGGCTTTGAGTTGGATTATCATCACTTCATCATCTCCTTAACATCAAATCAAAGGTATTAATCTCTTGGATCTAAAATTTCGTATTTTTGGGTTTTTCCTTCCGATTTCTTCGTGTAAGCTTGGATTATTGTTGGAATATGTTAGATATGGATTATCTACCTAGGATAAATATATTCCTACGGATTTAATGGCTATTTTCGGAATTATTTCAAGAACCCTTGGGGGTTGACTTCGGTTAAATTGGGGATTTTCCGATGGTTGTTGTTGTAAACTTGAATTGAGGATTTCTATGAGATTATTGATGTCATTGATAGTGTTTTGCTGGTTTGATTCAATCATTTGAAGTTGGTTCGATATTTTGGGTTTGGTTATAACCAACGGGAAGGATATTCTCAACGTTTTCGTTAGAAAACATCTACGAGTTCGGATATTGTTGTATCGACGTTTGAGTCGGTTATGATCGTATTTGATTCGTGTAATGATCAAATATTTGGTATATTGTGTTATTCAAGGTTGTTCGAGCGACCGATATTTCGTTTAGGACGTTGTTCGCGGACGGACATTCTTCATCGTTGTTGTGTAAGTTAACTCTTACTCGGTTAAAAGGATACTCATTCCTTTTGTTGTTGATTGCCCATAATCATAATTCATTCATCATAGCATTAATCATATTGAGACTTGTAATTGTCGAATAATCATTTCATTCACGAGGAACGACGGTTCCAAATCTTTTCATTGGGTTATCAATCAAGTCACTATTATTTCATCTCGGTGAGTCATCTTGGCCTTGTCGAATTATTATTCATTAGTATTCATTGTGGTCATTCTCGTTTATATGACCTTCTGGGTTCATATTGTGTGGCCGGGTGTGGCTGTGTGGAATTTTTAGTCGGGCACACGATGGTCATGTTTTGGGTTCACCGATACATTGGACCGTGCACATGGTAACGCTTACCTCCGTGAGACTAATTAGGTACAAGGACGGGTGTGTCCGGTCATTCGTCTTGTACACTTGCACAGAACATTACGGGCGTACTATGATACTCCTCTTGCCGTAATTCATAACTAAGGATATTTCATAACTTCGCTAATTCATGATTGTGTAATTTCAACCCTTGAGGATTGTTGTTACGTAATCGACCCGTTGGGGATTTTTGTTTTCAGGTCACGGCAAGGCAAAGGCACGGGAAGAGCATGTTGACAGCGAGGAGTCCCAGTGATACTAGTAGGGGGCCCTAGTCATTTCGTTTGTTTCAGTCATTTCAGTTATTCCGTCATTTGTATTTTCCGCTGCAAATTCCGTTTGAGATGTTTAATTGTTCAGGGTGGTGTATTTTATCTCCACATAAAATATACTAGTATTCGGTTTAGTCCTGGTGTGTTGTACTTAAACTCCTCATCGGAGTAATTGGTAATATAATGTGGTTCGGTACTACAATTATATTATTTAATTCATCATTTTCATTTGCCTGGTGGGTCCCAGTCGGGGATTCACGGCACTGTAATATCCGCCTAGTTTGGGGTGTTACAGAGTTGGTATCGGAGCGCGTGGTTTTGAATACTACCCTCCAAGTCATGTCTCATTTGAAATCATCGTCATCGGACTAGTATCATTGGACTTTCGCGTCACGTGTGACCTGTGCAAATGCCGAGCCAATCAGACCAAGAACTGTAAGATTTCTAATGCCATGGTATAATTTCTGGCAATAATCATTCATTCATAGTTCATCAGTTAACAATCCTCAATCATCATTGTCATTTTGACCAGGACGGTCAGGTTAACTCATTAATCACTCAATTCATTTCATTACTCGGTTGTTGATCTGGAAGATCAAATCATTAATCTTGCTAACTCATTCAAGATAATCATTTCAATAATTTCATCAGATAATCATGTCACCTCAGTTAATCATTCATGTAATCACCGTGTTAGAGCGCGTATGCTCATTTTCATCATCTCATGTCATAATCATAACGTGATATTCATGTGGGGAATATAATCATCATGTGACTTTCCTACTTCAGTATGGAGAGAGCAAGAAGAGGACGAGGAGGACGAGGCCGTGGTGCGGGCTGAATCCCGAGAGCTCGTGTGAATACACGTGCGAATGCGAGGAATAATGCTAATTCGTCGAGCAGCGATGCTGCCACTGACTCTCCTGGACGCGATCATTCACTATCGGGGAGTCGGACCCGGGACACATCTCAGTCAGAGGGTGTCTGGGTTGACCCACTCGCTTTTATGCAGGGCATGATGGCCCAAATGACCCAGATGGCACAGGTGATGGCGACGATGCATAACTCCGTCAATCAAAATCAGCAGGCTCCTCCGCCGCCACCTCAGAGGCAAGAGAGGAATGTGAGCAATATCATCGGCGACATCTCTCGCCAGAGGCCACCTACTTTTGAGGGCTCGTCTGAGCCGGCGGATATTATTCATCGGCTCGAGCATTTCGAGAAGTTGTTTGCTATGGTAGAGTGTCCCGAAGGACACAAAGTTTCTGTTGCGGCTTACTACCTGGGTAAGAGCGCACATTCTTGGTGGTTGTCGTTGAAGCCCACCGAAGGATCATGTACTTGGGATCAGTTCAAGACTCTCATGATGGAGAGGTATTATCCGGCCCCACTCAGAGAGGCCAAGCTGTCGGAATTACTCACCCCCGACCCCTCAGCAGACGAGGATGTTCTCGCCATTGCCGAGAAATTTCAGGAACTTCTTCCTTTCGCCTCATCCATCATTCATTCAGAGGCGGATAAAATCAAGTATTTCAGCAAGAGGCTGAAACCCCGTATGAGACTTCAGTTGCTTAATCATAATTGCACCACGTTGGCCGAATTCATTGAGAAAGCTCTCACCTACGAGCTCACTGTTAAGGAGATTGCTAAGCAGCAACCTTCATCTGCTAGCAAGAAGTCCAAGAACCGTAATCAGTCTGACGGCAGTCAGGCCGCTTTCAAGAAACCTCGTGCGGGCTCTGCTTTTTCTGAGCGACCTCCTGTGTCGTCTAAACCCGCGGAATCTCAGTCTCGAGCGGCCAGTTCGTCCATCACCTGTTTTAATTGTGGGGATCTTGGTCATCTCAGTACCAAGTGTCCGAGACAGACTATCACGTGTCATAATTGTGGGATTGCTGGGCATAAGGCCCGTTTTTGCCGTAGGGACTCCAAACCTACTCAGACGTCATCTCAGGCCCCTAAACAGGCAGCCGTTCAGAATCAGGCCACTCAATCAGCGTCGTTTAAAACGATAGGAGCGACTAAAGGTGGAGCCTATAGCCAGCAGACGGGAGCGTCCGGTGCCGGGACTAGCAAGCCCCGGATTTATGAGATGAAGAAGACCGATGATCCAGAGGCTCGAATGATCTCAGGTACACTCGATATTCTATCTCAACCTGTGTGTACCCTTTTCGATACTGGTGCATCGCATTCATTCATTTCCGAGTCATGTTTGAGTAGACTACGTCTGGGTAGTGCTACTAGTTGTGAGCCTTATGTCATTGGCCTACCTGATGGTAGACGAATTATCGGTAATCGTGAGATTCAGAATTGTCCGATTCAGCTTCATGGTCTTGTATGGCCAGCGGACCTAATCGTAGTAGATTTGCCGAGGGACGACGTCATCTTGGGTATTGATTGGATGGATCGTCATGATGCCATCATTAGTGTCCGTAAGCGTATGATCACTATCATTTCAGCCGATGGGGTTGAATGTGTTTGTTACACCCCAAACTAGGCGGATATTACAGTGCCGTAGATCCCCAACTGGGACCCACCAGGCAAATGAAAATGAATGAATTACACAAGATAAATATAGTACCGAACTACATTACAACAATAATTACTCCGATGAGGAGTTTAGTTACAACACACCAGGATAATACCGAATACTAGTGTATTTTATATGAAGATAAAATACACAACACTGAATGAAACGGAGTATTCAAATGAAAGTCTGCAGCGGAAAATAAAGGACAATAACATGAATAACTGAAAGATCGGGGCCCCCTACTAGTATCACTAGGACTCCTCGACATCAACATGCTATTCCCGTGCGTTTGCCTTGCCATGACCTGAAAAACAAAATCCCCAAACGGGTCGATTACAAAGAACAACAATCCTCAAGGGTTGAAAATACACAATCATGATATATCCGAAATTATGAATTATCTGCCGAAACATACGCAATCAAACATGCTATATGAATCGACTATCGATGCACGCTCAAAGGAATGGCGCCACACTACGTCCGGGATGGAAATGTGTCCGTGCACAAGCCACCAACGAGTATCGATCGAATACACGTGTGGTCTTGTACCTAATCGATCTCACGAAGCCATCAACTCGTGTGCACGGTCCAATGTGAGGCCACCAACCAACACACGACTATAATGTGCCCGACATGAAAATCCTACACATACCAACTGGCACGCCAAGATGACCGGAATGCCACAATATGACAAAAGTGACAACGAAAATGAATAATGACTCACCAAGATGAGGGTAATAATGAAATGAATGATAGCTCAACGAAAAGATTGGAACCGTCGTTCCTTATGACTGAAGTGATTAATTGACATTAACAAGTTTTAATATGATTAATACAATGATGAATGAGTTATGATTATGAATGATCAACAACAAAAGGTATGAATATCCTTTTAACCGAGTAAGAATTAACTTACTAAATACCGATGAAGAAAGTCCTTCCACGAACAAATGTCCTAAATGAAGTCTCGGTCGCACGAACAACCTTAATTCAATACAATTACCGACAATCCGATCAATATACGAATTAAACACGAATATAACGAACTCAAAACGTCGATACGATTAAATTAAGTTCATTGGGGCATTATATCGAATACGTTGTGGCCAAACTCCGATTGTTTACAATCAAACCTCAATATACCAATATCAAATCCCCCAAAAAGTGTTTCAAACCAGCTAAACATCTCCAATACGATCAATAATCCGTTATGAATATCCAAAAACGTGATTATAACAACAATTAGTCGAAAATCCCCAATTCCAACTCGATATTCAAGGTGTTCTCGAATAATTCCTCAATAATCCAATGAATCCTTATACAAACTCATAATCATATACATATCCCTTCATATAACATGAATATAACGTCCAAAACATCATATCTCAACACAAAATCGAAGTCCAAAGTGTTGAAGGAATTACCTCTTGATGATCCAAGTACTTTAATCCGAAGAACACGCGTTAGATTGATTATCCGGGCTTCACGATCGAAAGGAGATGAAGAAAATCAAACACCCAAATGATTTGTGAAGGAAAAACCCTCCCTCAAGCCTTCTCTTTCGGTTTAAGGTGAAGAAAAGGAAGAAAAATGGGCTGAAATGCTGAAAAAATGAATTTATAGGGGTTGACTACCCTGCCGGACACGGCCCGCGCCGATCGGCACGGTCGTGTCGCATACCGTGGCCGATACCGCCGACAGGACTCGACCGTGTCTGCTTGACACGGTCGCGCGCGAGGGCCTTTCGACGATGACCCGTCCGAAATGACTCGGCATGACTCGGCCGTGCTGCGACACACGGCCGGCCGGGCGACGATTCTCGCTTATCCGGAAGGGTTCGACTCGGCCGTGCGACGACACGGTCGGGTCTGAGGCGAACACTTCGGCACTTTCCGGACGAGTACGGCACGGGCCGTGTCGGACGACACGGCCGAGTTCGTTCGGCAGTGATCGCCAAAATCAAAAATGAGCGGTTGAGCTAAAACGACCATAACTCTCTCGTCCGGACTCCGATTGACTCACCGTTTGAACCATTGGAAATCTAACTCGATGCTCTATAATATTGCAAAGATTTAGAATTTTTGGAGTTACCAAAAATTAATGGTGATCTAACAAAGTCGAACTCATATGAGGAAAGTTGAAACAATGAACAATAACGATACACCACTCGAAGTTTTTCCGAACGGTGAACACGGTGAATGAATATGATTGGTGAATGATTATAATCGAGTGAATATACACTTGGTGACAATCACTGAATAAAATTACTGAATGATAATGACTGAATAATGACTGAATTACAACCGGGTATTACATACACCCCCCCTTAAAAGAGTTTCGTCCCCGAAACTAAGGGTCAAACAACTCGGGATAACTCTCCCGCATATTCTCCTCGGTTTCCCAAGTAGCCTCTTCGACTCCGTGTCTAGATCACTGAATCTTGACCAAAGGGATCGTCTTGTTCCTCAACTGTTTGATTCGCCGCTCTAACACTCGTACAGGACGCTCCTCGCACGAATGATCATCCGTGATCTCTATTTCGTCGATATTAAGTATGTGACTCGGTTCGGCAACATACTTCCGCACCTGAGAGACGTGAAACACATTATGAATCCTGCTCAAAGCCGGAGGTAAAGCCAATCGATAAGCTAACTCGCATACTCGATCCAAAATTTCAAACGGTCCAATGAATCTCGGACTCAACTTCCCCCGTTATCTGAAACGGAAAATACCTCGACTCTGGGATACCTTGACCAAAACATGGTCACCCGTCTCGAACTCTAGTGGTCGACGACGATTTACTGCATATGATTTCGCCGACTCGATTTGTCCAACATACGACTCTTGATCAAAGCTACCTTCTCTCGGGCGGCTATAAGCATATCGGGCTCGATGCCGATTGATTCTGACAAGTCATCCCAACACAAAGGAGATCGACAAAGACGACCGTACAAGGCCTCGTAAGGTGCCATCTTAATGGAGGCATGCCAACTATACTGTACGTGGACTTAAACAACAGTAATTGGGCTTCCCAATCGTCTACTAATCGAGGACGCATGCCCTCAATATGTCTTCTAATGTCTGAATAGTTCTCTCTGATTGTCCGTCGGACTGAGGATGAAAGGCAATACTGAGATTAAGCTGATTTCCCATAGCACGATGAACTGATTTCCAAAAATGGGAAACAAATCGTCCGTCACGATCGGAAACGATACTCATAGGAGTACCGTGCAGTCTCACTATCTCCTTGATGAACAACTGATCCAGTCTCTCGGGACCCCACGTATCCTTGATCTCAAGGAAATGAGCTGATTTAGTTGAGCGGTCCACAATCACCCAGATCGCCTTCATGCCACGACGACTCGTCGGCAAACTCGTGATGAAATCCATAGAAATGTCTTCCCACTTGCATTCCGGAATAGGGAGAGGTTTTCAGCATAACCGCCGGTCGCTGATGTTCAATCTTGACTTGTTGGCAAGTTAAGCATCTCGAAACAAATTCTGCGACTTCTCGCTTCATATTACTCCACTAGTAATTTTGTTTCAAGTCCTTGTACATCTTGCTGGACCCCGGATGAACAGAATAAGGGGTAGCATGAGCTTCTCTCAAAATAGAGTTTTTCAACACGTCATTCGCCGGTACACACATCCGATTCTTAAATCTCAAAAGTCCATCCTCGCGGATCACGAATCCAGGGGCTTTCCCCTGAGCCACATCTTCACGGATGCGCAACAATGAAGGGTCTGAACTCTGATTCTCTCTGATTACCTCCTCAAGAGATGATGAAATCTCTAACATACAAAGCTGTCCCCGACTGGCTGAAGCGGACCTCGATCTCGGGTCTAAGGAATTCCTGCTGAAGCTTCTTCTGAACTGTTAAACGAGCAAGCATCTGCTCCTGCACGGACGTACGACTCAAGGCGTCGGCGACAACGTTCGCCTTGCCCAGGTGGTAAAGGATCTCGATATCAAAATCTTTGATTAGTTCTAACCACCGCCTCTGTCGCATATTTAACTCCTTGTGAGTAAATATATCCTTCAACTCTTGTGATTGGTGAAGATATGACAGGTGATGCCATAAAGGCAACGACGTCAAATCCCCAACGCGAAAACCACGGCTGCTAGCTCCAGGTCGTGGGTTGGATAATTGACCAACTAATCCGAGGAAACATCGGATTTACTTAATATCTTTCGGAGGTTGCCAATCTCGGATAGTCTCCGTCTTCTGAGGGTCGACACGAACTCTGTCAGATGAAATTACATGTCCGAGAAAGTCACTTCGGACCTCCAGGACTCACATTTGGAAAACTTTCCATAAAGTTGCTCTCGTCTCAACACGTCGAGAACCTGAAGAAGATGAACCTCGTGTTCCTCTCGGCTAAGAGAATAAATCAAAATGTCTTCGATGAAGACAACAACAAACTGATCCAAAAAGTCGATGAAAACCCGATTCATTAACTCCCTGAATACCGCAGGTGCAATAGTTAGCCCGAACGGCATAACTACGAACTCATAATGACCATAGCGTGTATGAAACGCTGTCCTCGCGATATCCGACTCTCGAATCCGCAACTGGTAATATCCAGATCTTAAGTCGATCCTGGAAAATACTGAGGCTCCCTGAAGTTGATCTAAAAGATCATCAATACGAGGTAAAGGATACTACTCTTGATCATCACTCTGTTCAACTCCTGGTAATTAATACACACACGAGACGAGCCATCCTTCTCCTTGACAGATCACACTGGTGCTCCTCACGGGGACGCAATCGGTCGGAGATAACCTTTCTCGAACTATTTCTCAAGTTGAATCTTCAACTCCTGCATTCTGGTCGGGGTCATCCGATACGGTGCCTTCGATAAAGGGGACGTACCGGCTCCAACTCACTCCTGAATTCCCTTACTCTATGTGAAGGCAACCAGATAACTCGTCTGGAAATACATCGTCAATCGATGACAATGATACCACGAATGATTGAACATTTCGATTGCCCTAGAATGGTCAATCGATAAAAAGAGATACCAATAATGATTGAACAACTCGATTGCCTTAGAAAGGTCAATCGATGAAGATGATACAATGAATGTTTGAATAACTCGATTGTCTTAGAAAGGCCAATCGATGGAAATGATACAATGAATGATTGAATAACTCGATTGCCCTAGAAAGGCCAATCGATGAAAATGATACAATGAATGATTGAATAACTCGATTGCCCTAGAAAGGCCAATCGATGAAAATGATACAATGAATGATTGAATGACTTGATTGTCTTAGAAAAGCCAATCGATGAAAATGATACAATGAATGATTGAATGACTCGATTGTCTTAGAAAAGCCAATCGATGAAAATGATACAATGAATGATTGAATAACTCGATTGTCTTAGAAAAGCCAATCGATGAAAATGATACAATGAATGATTGAATGACTCGATTGTCTTAGAAAAGCCAATCGATGGAAATAATACAAGGAATGATTGAATAACTCGATTGCCCTAGAAAGGCCAATCGATGAGAATGATACAATGAATGATTGAATAGTTCGATTGCGGAATTTCTCTGCTTTCATCATAATAATACTTCTACTGGAACAATGGGGATTACTTCCCTGAAACACACATTCGACAACCAACGACGGAAAGATAGCGACCAAACGCTAACAAACACTGAGGATAGTATCGAGACGATCAAACCAACTAATACCGAAAATTACATCGTCTTAAGATAAATTCACCACGATTAGATCCATCAACCAATCGCGGTCATTAAGTAGGACTATCCCGAAACAAGTCTATTCAAGCATGAATCGAAAATGAATGAATGCGGTGTACCAGCATCAAAAGGTACACACAAGTTGAAATAAAATTACGAGTATACCTGAAATCATTCGGGCCACCGGATCGTCGATCCTCCTCATCATATAAATCTGGGACTTGCCGGCCCCCGAACCGGACGCTCCCGTCTGATAAATACGAGCTCCAACTCTATTTGCTTCCAGTGTCTTAAACGACGTTGACAAAGCACCCGATCGAAAGGCCGATTGCCGGCTCGAGATGCCGGAGCCGACTTGGAGTCCTTTCGGCAAAAACGGGCCTTATGCCCAAAATTCCCACAATTATAGCACGTGATAGACGGTTTCAGACACTCAGTGCTGAAATGACCCGGCGTTCCACAATTGAAACAGGTGATGGCCGAACTGGCCGCTCGGGAATGAGATCCCGCACGATTATGCGCCGTCGAAGGTCGCTCAGAAATGATAGGGCTCACACGAGGCTTCTTGCAGGTTGACTGGCCGCCTATGGGTTGATTACGCTTCGTTGATTTCTTGCTGAAAGATGAAGGTTGTTTTTCAGCACTTTCCTTAGCAGTCGTCTCATACGGGAGAGTTCTCTCGATTAATCCGGTCAGAGTGGCGCAATGATGATTGAGCAACTGCACATGGGTCATCATGGCCTGCATAAAAGTGAGTGGATCAACCCGAACATCTTCTGATCGAGCCGAGTCCTGGGCACGATTTCCCGGCAGCGAGATTATTTCTCGGGTTTCGGTCCGCACCGCGGCCTCTTCTCGTGCATCCCCTGACAGCTCTCTCCATACGGAAGTAGGAAGGTCGCATAATGATTATATTTCCCGCATGATTAGCACGTTATGATTATGTAATGAGATGATGAAAATGAGTATACATGCTCTAACTTAGTGATTATATGAATGATTTACTGAAGTTACATGATTATCTGATGAAATTATTGAAATGATTATCTTGAATAACTTAATAAGATTGATAATATGATCATCCAGATTGACAACTGGATAATGAAATTAATTGAGTAATTAATGAGTTAACATGATCGTCCTGATTATTAACTGAGTAATGAAATGAATTAAGTGATTAATGAGTTAACATGATTGTCCTAATCACAATGAATGATGATGTTTGAGGATTGTTAAATGATGAATGATGAATGAATGACTATTGCCAGAAATTATACCATGGCGTTAGAAGTCTTACAGTTCTTTCGGTCTGATTGGCTCGGCATCTGCACAGGTCACACGTGACGCGAAAGTCCAATGATACTAGTCCGATGACGATGATTTCAAATGAGACATGACTCGGAAGGTAGTATTCAAAACCACGCTCCGATACCAACTCTGTAACACCCCAAACTAGGCGGATATTACAGTGCCGTAGATCCCCACCTGGGACCCACCAGGCAAATAAAAATGAATGAATTACACAAGATAAATGTAGTACCGAACTACATTACAACAATAATTACTCCGATGAGGAGTTTAGTTACAACACACCAGGATAATACCGAATACTAGTGTATTTTATATGAAGATAAAATACACAACACTGAATGAAACGGAGTATTCAAATGAAAGTCTGCAGCGGAAAATAAAGGACAATAACATGAATAACTGAAAGATCGGGGCCCCCTACTAGTATCACTAGGACTCCTCGACATCAACATGCTATTCCCGTGGTCGAGCATGAACCTTCTTCCAAATTGGTCGAGCATCACCTTTTTCCATCGAGGTTTTAGTTGTGTCTTACCATAGACATGGTCCTTTAAATGTTGTACTCTTGCAACCTCTTCTCCGGTTAGTAGAACTGTAGCAATTTCCCTTTCCATGGTGTTATCAAAATATTGTTTATGACGGCGATGCGGATGATGATGGGGCAACCACCTCCGATGCCTGAGGACCACACACTTATGGTAATAAACCAACCTCATTGCTTTTGTGATCAACACAGATAGGACACCCATTATACCCTTTGATAATGTTTCCCGACAAGTTGCCATAGGCTAGATAATCACTGATGCTCCACAACAAAACGCCTCCAAGCAAAAAATACTCCTTCTTGTATGTGTCATTCACTTGTTTCCCATGCCACAACTTTTGTAGATCTTGTATAAGTGGTTGAAGGAACACATCAATATCATTGCCGGGTTGAGTTGGTCCGGATATCAACAAACATAGCATAATATACTTCCTCTTCATACAAAGCCACGGTGGAAGATTATAAATCGACAACAAAACTTGCCAACAAGAGTAATTAATATTTGTGCCGTGAAAAGGATTGAATCCATGGGATGATAAAGCTAACCGGAGATTTCTAGAATATGAAGAAAACTCTGGCCACTTTACATCTACTTCCTTCCACGTTTGTGAATCTACCGGATGTCTCATTTTGTCATCTTTTAATCTCTCTGTGACATGCCAAGTCAACTCCTTGGCTATTTGAGGTGAACTGAACAAATTCCTCAAACGTGGTATTAACGAAAAATACCATAGAACCTTGGCAAGCACCCCTTCTAATTCATCTCTTTTTTGTTCGACTTCCATCTAGAGGCATGACTAATGCGGCACCTCATCTCATCTTCATCTCTCTCTCCACCGTATAGTAGACAATCATTCGGACACACCTGAATTTTCTCATACTCCATTCCTTAAACACACAAGCTTTTCTTGGCTTCACTGAAGGAAGAAGGAAAAGTGTTGCCTTCTGGGAGCATAGACCCAACCAACATCAACATCTAAGCCTTAGTCCCAAACTGATTTGGGGTCGGATAACATGAATCAAACTTTGAAACCGTTAATGATCGTTACATAAATAACATAAAAGGAGAAAATGAGGGAAAAAAGTAGAGAAAAAGGTAGAGAAAAAAGCAAATAAAAAAAGAGAATGAATGTAAAAAAAAATGAAAATCCTGAAAAATAAATTAATAGATAATATGGAATAAAAGAAAAAATAGGAATAAAAATACAGAGAAAAAAAATCAGATTCCATCCACCATCCATATTCTTTCCCGCCACATTTGCCTGTCTATCACCATAGTTTCTATAATTCCAAGAAACCGCATATCATTTTCAATCATCTTTATCCAAGTTTTCTTGGGTCTTCCTATACCTTTCACATTACTTGTTCCCCAACTTTCTAGCCTCCTCACTGGGGCATCAACAGATCTTCTTCTCACATGACCAAACCATCGTAATCGATTCTCCATCATCTTGTCTTCTATAGCCGTAACTCTTACCTTCTCTCTAATCACCTCATTTCTGAGCCGAACCTATTTTATATGACCACACATCTATCGTAGCATACGCATCTTCGCCACATTTATCTTTTGAACGTGACACTATTTTACATCCCAACACTCGGTGCCATATAACAGCGTATGCCTAATTGTCGTGCGGTAAAATTTACCCTTTAATCTATGAGGCATGTCAGGATCACATAAAACTCCTGTGGCACTCTTCCACTTCAACCACCCGGCCTTTATTCTGTGAGCCACATCTCCATCCAGCTCTCTATCCTTTTGGATAATAGATCCAACATACCGAAAGAAAGTGGATCCATGAACAAATTTCCTATCAAATGTGATCATCCCCGCCTCTCTATCACTGTTTTCGCTAAACCTACACTCCATATATTCAGTCTTACTTCTGCTCAGCCTAAAGCCTCGAGCTTCCAAAGTATCCCTCCAAAGTTCCAATTTCGGTTGCACTCCAACCTTCGTTTCATCAATCAACACAATGTCATCTGCGAACATCATACACCACTGAACGTCATTTTGAATTTCTCTTGTCCATTTGTCCATGACTATGGCAAAGAGAAAAGAACTAAGAGAAGATCCTTGATGCACCCCAATCGTAATAGGGAATTTTCTGTCCTCCCAACATTAGTACGTACACTTGTACTAGCTCCCTCATACATGTCCTTTATAATGTCAATATATTTCTGCGAAACACCCTTCTTTGCTAAGGCCCACCAAAGTACTTCTCTTGGTACTTTATCATATGCCTTCTCTAAATCAATAAAAATCATATGTAGATCTTTCTTTTTATCTCGATAATGTTCCATCAACTGCCGGATAAGATAAATTGCTTTCATGGTCGATCTTCCAGGCATAAATCCAAACTGATTTTCTGTTATCTTCACACATTTCCTGATCCTTTGTTCAATCACTCGTTCCCACAACTTCATGGTATGACTCATTAGTTTAATTCCGCGATAATTAGAACAATCTTGAACATCGCCTTTGTTCTTATACAAATGGACGAGAATACTTTTCCTCCATGCTGATGGCATCTTATTGCTTCTCCAAATCTTATTGAAAAGCATAGTTACCCATTCGATCCCTCTCTCCCCCAAACACCTCCAAACTTTAATAGGTATACCATCTGGCCCTTCTGCTTTCTTTGACCCCATATTCTTCAATGCAATTATCACTTCACCATTTTGAATTCTCCTCTTAAACTCAACCATACTTGAGGGGATGTTTAAATTCCCAATATCTTGTTCGGGATGGCCATTGAATAGGGTATCAAAGTATGACCTCCATCTCTTTTTTATCTCTTTATCTTGAACCAAAACTTTTTGGTCAGTATCTTTTACACATTTAATTTTTCCAATATCTCGCGTCTTCTTCTCTCTCATTCGAGCAAGTTTATAGATATCTTTTTCCCCTTCTTTTGTATCTAATCTTGCATATAATTCTTGATTGACTTTTGATCGGGCATTTCTCACTGCCTTTTTAGCTTCTGTTCGAGCTTTCTTGTACTTCTCATAATTCCCATCGCTCGAGCATTTACCCAATACCTTATAACATTCACATATGGTCTTTATCGCTTGCTTAACTTCATCATTCCACCAAGATGTGTCCTTACTTGATGGTCTGTTTCCTTTAGATTCTCTTAGGACTTCTTTTGCAACTTCCTTTATGTTATGCTCCAACAAGTTCCACATCAAATCTATATCCATCTCCATGCAATCAGACCAAATACCACTATCAGCAATCTTAGCCACAAAAGTATGTGGACTCTCCCCTTGGAGCTTCCACCACTTAATTCGAGGTTCAACTTGTGGTCTACTCTTTATTAAGTGCCTCTTACCTCGAAAGTCAAGCACCACAACCCTATGCTGCGTTGCAGCACTCTCACCAGGTATCACCTTGTAATTAGTAAAACTTTTCCTCCAAACATTCCTTACTAAAAAGAAATCAATCTGACTTGCATTACCCCCATTTCTATATGTCACCAAATGAGAGTCCCTTTTCTTGAACCAAGTGTTCATAATACCCAAGTCATGAGCTAATGCGAAATCCAATATACCATTTCCTACTTCATTCCTATGCCCAAAACCAAAGCCACCATGAATGCTCTCAAAGCCATCTCTGCTAACACCGACATGCCCATTGAGGTCACCACCAATGATTATTTCTCACCCATAGGAATTCGTTCGACAACCTCTTCCAAATCTTCCCAAAATTCTTGTTTGATTGATGCATCCAATCCTACTTGTGGTGCATAAGCACTTATGATAGTTAGAAACACATCCCCTATCACAAGCTTAATACTCATTATTCTATCGCTCTTTCTTGACACTTCCACCACATCATCAATGAATTCTTTATCAATGACGATACCCACACCTTTTGTACTTCTATCCTTTACAGAGTACTAAAGCTTGTAACCCCAAGGAGCTAACACTCTTGCCTTCTCGCCAACCCAATTAGTCTCTTGTAGACACATTATGTGAATCCTCCTCCTTTTCATAACCTCCCCACTTCTGCTGAGCATAGACCCAACCAAAAGTAGAATTTCATAGAAGCCACAATTGGATATTTGATATTTTGCTTTGAGGTTGTATAAATTTACTTAAGCATTCATCTTAGTAAATCCTTCACATCCCGGATGTTGGAATATTTTATTCCAAATATCCATTAATCGAGTTTTGATGATTATTTTTTGAACAAAAGAAAACAACAAAGAAGCAAAACAAAACAACGAAGAAGTCGAAGATGCAAAAAGCTAAAAATAACATTGATAACGTACGCTATAAAATAATGCACGCTATCGAAGGTACATAACGCAGAGGAGTTAACGTACGTAATGGAAGAAACGAAAGCTACTGGACTGTTTTGTGAAGAGCTTAATGTATGTAACATGTTGATGTTAACGTACATAATGATGCCAACGTACGTAAAGGATGGAAAATAACGTACGTAATGGAGAGTGCAGAGCTAACGGCTAGTTGAGGCTTTGGAGCCTATAAATACCACTTCCTATGGTATTGAACCCACAACAACTTCAAGCAAGTGATTCATTGATCATATATTGATATACATTCTATCGTTGTTGTAATTGTACTTATACTGTCAAGAGTTTGAGTGTGATACACGAAAACTCATACACGAGTGGAAAAAAAGGATACGATTGGATTCAGTGTTATTAGGATCAAGGATTCGGAATTGTTAGAATCGCAATCGATATCTACGTTAGGTTTATCTAATACCCATAGAAAGCTATATTGGTTGATTCCTTGTCCAATAGAAAAGGAAAAGGGTTTAACTTGGACCAACAAAAAGACAAGTGTGTGACGGTAATCCCTCGACCGATAGAAGAGAGGTTGTAACGGTTTATCTCGACCGATAGAAGAGAGATTGTAACGGTTATCCCTCGACCGATAGAGAGAGGTGCAGAGATTTATCTTTAGCCTATAGAAAAAGATACTGAGAGAGGACGTAGGAACGTTTGGCCGAACCTCTATAAATCTGTGTCGATTTATTTTCCACCTTTATTTAAATTGCTTTATAGCGCAAAGAGTTTTATAACTCTATATCCAAACGGCAATACCAACCAACATCGCTCCAACAATTAGTATCGTATCGGTACCCCTACAAGCGGCTTAACATCAGAAGGAGATCGAATGGCGTTTCAATTTGCCCAAGAGAAGGTCATGCCTTGAACCGACCACCATTCTTCGATGGATCAAATTATATGACTTGGAAGAAAGATGTCGCTCTCCATTAGTGCATATGATATAGAAATCTGGAAGATCATTTGTCTTGGCCCGAAAGTTCCAATCAAATCCGACGGATCTCTTAAGAGTTTCGAAGAATATAATGACGAGGATTGGAAGAACGATCATCTAAATTGTAAGGCCACTCAATTTTTGTATTGTTAAATCCAGAAGAGGTCAACCATATTTCATTGTGTGAAAGTGTTAAAGAGATATGGAAAATTCTTGAAATCACACATGAGGGAAAAACTCAAGTCAAGGAGACGAAGATCAATATGCTTCTCCATAACTATGAGCTATTCGGGATGAAGGGTGACAAGTCCATCACCAACATGCTCGACCGATTTTTGGTCATCACCAATGGACTAGCTTTGTTCAGGAAACCGCTATTATGTAGTGAGAAAGTGAAGAAAATATTACGATCACTACCTAGCGAATGGGATGGCACCGTGACGACGATCATGGAATCTAAAGATCTCAATACGCTTGATTTTAGCGCCCTCGTTGGTTCGCTAATAAATTATGAGATAGTTCTAAAATCATGGAACACCAAGCCGAAGCTGAAGGAAAGAACGATAGCCATGAGAGCGAAGATGTCAAGAAAAGAAGAAATCCCGATAGATGAAAGTGACTAAGAATCGGCATATTATGCCAAGAATATTAATAAGTTTCAAAACTTATTAAACCGGAGAAAGAAAGACATCAAGACGGGCGGATCTAAGAAATTCGACAACAACTGTCGAGTCTGTGGTAAATCAGGCCACTTTGCAAAGAATTGTCGAGCCAATCAAAAGAAAGAAGTCCTAATTGCCATTTTGAGTGATGAAGACTAGGACGAAGATTTCATCAATCAAAATAACCTCGCACTTATGGCAAGAAGTGTATCACCCCAAACTAGGCGGATATTACAGTGTCGTGGACCCCCGACTGGGACCCACCAGGCGAAAGAAAATTAATGACTTAAATAATATAATTGTAGTACCAAACCACATTATATCATCAAATTACTCTGATGAGGAGTTTCATTACAACACACCCAAGATAATACCGAATACATGCATATTTTATATGAAGATAAAATATACAACACTGAATAAAATGAGTATTCAAACGGAAGTTTGCAGCGGAAATAAAATGAAGAAAACATGAATGACTGAAAAGGACTAGGGCACCCTACTAGTATCACTGGGACTCCTCGCCGTCAAGGTTCTCTTCCCGTGCTTTAGCCTTGCCATGACACGAAAACAACATCCCCAAGAGTCGATTTACAGAACAACAATCCTCAAGAGTTGAACAATATACAACAATCACATGGATGAATTAATGAATTAAGTTGAATGATGAGCATCAATGTACGCCCGAATGTATTGAGTAAGAGCACAAATAGCCGAGTGTCAGGAGTCCCGCATATACACCCGCTATTGGCCTAATTAGTCTCACGGTTCAATGTGTCCGGAGTCCCGCATATACACATTACCATGCGCACAGTCCAATGTGTCAGGAGTCCGCATATACACATGACCATTGTGTGCCCGACTAAAATTCCACACATGCACCAACCGGCTTTGCAATATAATTCCGGAAGATCACCAGAAAAAAAATGACCAAGGTGAGGAGTAATGAATAGAATCCGATAAGGATCAAGAACGACTCAGAGATGAAATAATGATACAACGAGTGATAGCTTCAATGAAATGATTTTAGAACCGTCGTTCCTCGTGAGTTACATGATGAGTTCATAAATACAAGTCTCGACATGAACGATATATTATGAGTGAATTACATGTATGAATGAACAACAACGTAAGGAATGAATATCCTTTTAACCGAGTAAGAATTTACTTACACAATCGGTGTTGAAATGTCCTTCCTCGAACAACGTCCTAAAACGAGATGTGGATCGCTCGAACAACCTTGAATGACACAATTACTAATAATCCGCTCAATATACGTATCAAGCATGAATTAAGACTAACTCAAAGGTTGATACAACAATATCCGAACTCATTGAGGCATTCAAACAAACACTTAGCGAACATCATCCTTTGATAATATTCAATCCCGAATATATCGAAACCAAACTCCCAAATGAGTATTACAAACCACAAAACACCTTCAAAGATATCAAAAATCCCATAGTAGTCCACAATTCGAGTTAACGACAACATCTATGTAATACCCAATTGTAAATTCATTCATTATCATTGATGGTATTATTGATAATTTTCAACTTGTCGGATTAGTCACACATTAATAATCATTCCTCATTCATGATTCATTCATTTGTATTCTTCATTGGCATATTTTAGCCGTGTATCGATTCTGGTCGGCATTCACCTCCATTTGAGAATCGAGGCAGAGGATTATAATAATCATCGTGATTTGTAGTCTTGCATTGGAAATATCACCAATCGCTTGTTGTTGGACTCAACTACATTCATGCATTCATACAAGTATGGTATGTCGGATCATTCAAAGATGTGTGTCGAGTAGATGGACTTGTCGTTTCATTGCCCTCCGAGAGCGAGTTACGGCCGTAACATGCTTGCATTATGGCCGTAACATACGTTCGTTGTTTTCAAGACTTGTCCGACGAAGGGTACTTACGGCTATAAGGGTTGCGGCATACGGCCGTAAGTTGAGGTATGGCCGTAAGCTTGGCCGTTTATGGATGTACGATCGCGCAGGGTGCCCGGTCAGTTTTCGACGAAGGCTTCATATGCCGGTAAGTCTTGCCGAGTACGGCCGTATGAGTCGAGTTACGCCCGTAAGATAGGTGTGGTTACGACCATAAGTCTATCGATAGACTTTCGATGAAACTGAGTTATGCCCGTACGATGTGTCTGGTCATCGGCCGTAAGGCCGTTGACTTGGAGAGGTTACGGCCATAAGTAGGCCGAGTTACGGCCGTAACATTCGGCAGTTTATATAGACTTGGACGGGATTTTTGCACTCATTTCACCCTTCTTCACTTGAGTTCCGAGAGAGAGGTTTTTGGGAGAGACTTTCTTCATCACATCACTTGTTAAGGAGTTCTCTAAACATATATCTTGGATTGGGAAGCTTGGATAGTCGATTTAACACGATTTCACCGGATCAAAGTGTTTGGATCTTCAAAGGTAAATTCTTCAACATCTTGGATTTTGATTTTGTGTTGAGATATGATGTTTTGGACGTTATAATCATGTTGTATGAAGAAATATACATATGATTATGAGTTTGTATGAATATTCATTGGATTATTGAAGGATTATTCAAGAACACTTTGAATATTGAGTTGGATTTGGGGGTTTTCGATTAGTTGTTGTTGAAATCACGGATTGGATATTCATAGTCGATTATTGATGGTATTGAAGATGTTTTGTTGGTTTGAAACACTACTTGGGGATTTGATATTGGTATAATTAAGGATTGGTTGTAAACAATCGAAGAGTGGTTACAACGTGCTTGATATAATGCCCCAATGAACTTGGTTTAGTCGTATTGATGTTTTGAGTTAGTTATAATCGTGTTTGATTTGTATATTGAACGGATTGTTGGTAATTGTGTTATTCAAGGTTGTTCGGCGGCCGACACCTCATTTAGGGCGTTTGTTCGTGGAAGGATATTCTTCACCGGTGTTGTGTAAGTTAATTCTTACTCGGTTAAAAGGATACTCATTCCTTTCGTGGTTGTTCATTCATAAATCATAATCAAAATTCATTCATAACGTATTAATCGTATTAAGACTTGGAATTGTCAAATAATCATTTCATTCACGAGGAGCATTATTAGATCATTTGATAAGCTATCATTCATTTCACTATTATTTCATCTCGGTGAGTCATTCTTGACCTTGTCGGATTGTTATTCATTAATATTCTTCATGGTCATTCTTGTTCATATGACCTTCTCGGTTCATATTGCGTTGCGGGTAGGGATGTGTGGAATTTTTAGTTGAGCACATGATAGTCATGTGTTGGGTTCACCGACACATTAGGCGTGCACATGGTAATGTACCTTTGTGAGACTAATTAGGTACAAGGCGGGTGTGTCCAGGAAACTCGTCTTGTGCACGTGCACATTCCATTACGGGCGTCTTATGATGCTCCTCTTGACATAAATTCATAACTAAGGATATTTCATGATTTTGTTTATTCAACTCTTGAGGATTGTTGTTACGTGGCCCGGCCGTTGGGGACATTGTTTTCAGGTCATGGCAAGGCAAAGGCACGGGAAGAGAATGTTGATGGTGAGGAATCCCAGTGATACTAGTAGGGTGCCACAGTCCTTTTCAGTCATTCATGTTTTCTTCATTTTATTTCCGCTGCAGACTTCCGTTTGAATACTCATTTCATTCAGTGTTATATATTTTATCTTCATATAAAATATACATGTATTCTGTATTATCTTGGGTGTGTTGTACTTGAAACTCCTCATCGGAGTAATTGATGATATAATGTGGTTTGGTACTACAATTATATTATTTAAGTCATTAATTTTCATCCGCCTGGTGGGTCCCAGTCGGGGGTCCACGGCACTGTAATAGTCGCCTAGTTTGGGGTGTTATAGAGTTGGTATCGGAGCGTGGTTTTGAATACTACCTTACGAGTCATGTCTAATTTGAAATCATCGTTCACCAGACTAATATCATTGGACTTTCGCGTCACATGTGACCTGTGCAAGAGCCAAGCCCCTCAGACCAAAGAACAGTAAGATTTATGACGCCATGGTATAATTTCTGGCAATAAGAATCACTCATTCATCATTCAACAATCAACAATCCTCAGTCATCATTTCATTTTTGATCATGTCGATCATGTTAACTCATTAATCACTCAATTCATTTCATTACTTAGTTGTTGATCGTAAGGATCGTATCATTAATCTTGTTAACTTGTTCAAGATAATCATTTCAAGAATATCATCAGATAATCATGTCACCTCAGTTAATCATTCATGTAATCGTTGTGTTAGAGCGCGTATGCTCATTTTTATCATTTCATAATGTAATCATAACGAGGTACTCATGCGAGATCTATAATTATCATTTGGCCTTCCTACTCCAATATGGAGAGAGCTGTCAAAGGACGCAGGGGGAGAGGCCGCGGTGTGGGCCGAAACCCGGGAAATAATCATTCACAGTCAGGAAGTCGTGCACAGGACACGGCTCAATCAGAAGGTGTTCGGGTTGATCCACTCGTTTTATGCAAGGCATGATGGCGGATCACGATTTCTTAACCACCAATGCGCTACTCGGCCGAATTAATCGAAAGCTCTTGCGATGAGCTTCTTGCTAAGGAAATTCTTGAGCAACAACCTTCACTGCTAGCAAGAAATCAAGGAAGCGTAATTAGTCGAAGGCGGTCGATCAACCTTGAAGAAGTCTCGTGTGGGCTCTACCTTTTACGGCGACCTCTACGGTGCATGAACCCTTGAGAACCTCGGTCCGATGGGCAGTTAGGCCATCACCTATTTCAAGCGTGGAGCGCCGGGTCATTTCGGCACTAGGTGTTCGAGCGGCTGTCACTGTTTCAAGCGTGGGATTGCCGGGCATAAGATCCGTTCTGCCGAAGAGACTCCAAGCATACTCGGTGGCATCTCATGCCCGAAGCAATCGAGTTGAGAATCGGGCGACTCGATGCATGCGGTTTAATACGACGGGAGCAACTAAAGGTGGAGCTCATACTTATCGAGGAGCATCGGTTCGGGGCAGCAAGCCCCGAATTCACGAGATGAAGAGGACCACGATCCGGAGGCCGAATGATCTCGGTATACTCGAAATTCTATCCCAACCTATGTGTACCCTTTGTGATCTTGGTGCATCGCATTCATTCATTTTCGAGACATGTTTGAGTAGACTATACGTATAGTTCCACTAGTTGTGAGCCTTATGTCATTGGTCTACAGACGGTAGAAGAATTTGGAAATCATGAGGTTAAGAATTTTCCGAATTAAGCTTAATGACCGCGATTGGTTGGCGGACCTAATCGTGGTGGGTGTACTTAAAGACGATGTAATATTGGGTATTAATTGGATGGATCGTCATGATGCCATCCTCAGCGTTCGTAAGCGTATGGTCACTATCATTTCAGACGATGGAGTCGAGTGTGTATTTCAGGAAAGTAATCCCAGTTGTTCCGGAAGAATCATTAATATGATGAAAGCAGTAAAATTACTCAATCAGGGTTGTTCAATCATTCATTGTATCATTGTCATCGATTGACCGTTCTAAGGCAATCGAGGTGTTCAATCATTCATTGTATCATTGTCATAGATTGACCGTTCTAAGGCAATTATTATCGATTGACGATGTATTCCCAGACGAGCTACCTGGTTTACCTCCACCGAGGGATGTGGAATTCACGATAGAGTTGGAGCCTGGTACATCCCCATTATCGAAGGCCTTTGTATCGGATGGCCGACCGTAATGCGGGAACTAAAGAATCAATTGGAGGATTTGGCCGAGAAGGGTTATATTCGGCCGAGTGCGTCCGTGGAGCACCGGTGTTATTTGTCAAGGCGAATGATGGTTCTTTTCGTTTGTGTGTCGATGATCTCTTAGATCAACTTGGGAGCTTCAATATTTTCCAAGATCGACTTAAGATCTAGATATCACGATTGCGATTTCGAGTCGGATATCGCAAGGGCGGCGTTCGAACACGCTCTGGTCATTATAAGTTTTGGTAATGCCGTTTGGGTTAACTAATGCACCTGTGGTATTCATGGAGTTAATAAATCGGGTTTTCATCGACTATTTGGATCAGCTTGGGGTTGTCTTCATTGACGACATTTTGTTTTATTCTCGTGACCAAGAGGAGCACGAGGCTCACCTTCATCAGGTTCTCGACGTGTTGAGATGAGAGCAACTCTATGGAAAGTTTTCCAAGTGTGAGTTCAGGATGTACGAGGTGACGTTTCTCAGACATGTAATTTCGTCAGGCGAAGTACGTGACGATCCTAAGAAGACAGAGGCGATCAGAGATTGGCAACCTCCGAAGAATGTTAAGGAAATCCGAAGCCTTCTCGGATTAGCAGGCTATTACAGGCGAGCTGTGGAAGGATTTTCTTAAATTGCTCAACCAATGATGAACCTTTTGAGGAAGGATAAGAAATACACGTGGTCCGATGCGTGTCAGCAGAGTTTTGAGGAACCCAAGAGTCGTTTAATTTCGGCACCTGTCCTGTCCTTACCGCAAGGGATGGAAAGAATTGTGGTTCATAGTGACGCGTCCCGACACGGTCTCGGATGTGTACTAATGCAGAATGGGAAGGTTATTGCCTATGCTTCACGGCAACTGAGACCTTACGAGGTCAATTATCCGACCCACAACCTGGACCTAACAACCGTGGTTTTCGCATTGAAGATTTGGCGTCATTATCTTTATGGTGTTATATGTCAGATATTCACCGATCATAAGAGTTTGAAATATATTTACACGGAAGGAGTTAAATATGCGACAGAGGCGGTGGTTGGAACTAACCAAAGATTATGATATTGAGATCCTGTACCACCCGAGTAAGGCGACGTGGTCGCCGATGCCACTGAGTCGTAAGTCCATTCGGGAGTAAATGCTTGCTTGATTAACAATTCATAAGGAGCTTCAACGGGAATTCTGAGACCCGAGATCGAGTGCAGGTTCGTGAGTACAAGAACAACTTTGTATGTTAGAGATTTCATCGCCACTTGAGGAGGCGATCGGAGCGAATCGAGTTCGGACCCATTTTCATTGTGCATCCTAGAGGATGTGGCTCAAGGGAAAGCCCCTGGATTTGTGGTCCACGAGGATGGCTTATTGCGATTTAAGAATAGGTTATGCGTACCGGCGAATGACGAGTTGAAAAAACTCAATTTTGAGAGAACCTCATGCTACCCCTTATTCCATTCATCCGGGGTCTAGCAAGATGTACAAAGACTCGAAACAAAATTACTGGTGGAGTAATATGAAGCGAGAAGTCGCAGAATTTGTTTCGAGATGCTTAACCTATCAGCAAGTGAAGATAGAACATCAGCGACCGGCGGGTATCTTTGAAACCGCTCCTATTCCAGTGGAAGTGGGAGAATATTTCAGTGGACTTCATCACGAGTTTTGCCGATGAGTCTTCGTGGCATGAATACAATTTGGGTAATTGTAGACCGTTTAACTAAGTCAGCTCATTTTCTTGAGATTAAGGATACGTGGGGTCATAAGAGACTTGCCCAGTTGTTCATCAAAGAGATAGTGAGATTGCATGGTGCTCCTAATAGTATCGTTTCTGATCGTGACGGGCGATTCATGTCACATTTTTGGAAATCAGTTCATCGTGCCATGGGAACTCAGCTTAATTTCAACACAGCTTTCCATCCTCAGTTCGACGGACAATCAGAGCACTAGTCAGACGTTGGAGGACATGTTTAGAGCATGTGTCCTTGATTGGTAAGATGATTGGGAAGCCCAACTACCGTTGATCGAGTTCACGTATAATAACAGTTGGCATGCTTCGATTAGATGGCACCTTACGAGGCCTTATGCAGTCGTCATTGTCGATCTCCTTTGTGTTGGGGCGACTTATCAGAATCAATCGGCCTGAGCCCGATATGCTTATAGCCGCTGTGAGAAGGTAGCTTTGATCGAAGTCGTTTGTTGACCGCTCGAGTCGACAAAAATCATATGCGAATAATCATCGTCGACCATCGGAATTCGAGACGGTGACCACGTTTTGGTCAAGGTATTCCCGAGTCGAGGTATCTTAGTTTCGGGAAGTGGGAAAGTTGAGTCCGAGATTCATTGAAGTGTTTCACTAATTTCAAAATAAAAAACTCAAGAGCGAGAGGCAAACAAACTGAATTTGTGGCTCGAGGCAAATTGAAATACCTAATTTCAAAATAAATCACTAATTTATGGCCGAAATACCTAATTTGAGATGGCTTATAGTAGGGTTATTGCCTCTCTTATTAATGCAGTGAGGAGAAGTCTGTGGCTTAACTTTAATAATTTCTCTTGCCTTTCTTCTTTGGTGTGGTCTTTCGAGGCGGCAAAGGGTAGCGATTAGGCGCGGGGTAGAATCAAAAGCTGACCTTGATATGAATGAACACCAGCCAGTGTTGTAATTTGAGATGGCTAGGTGTTGTATTGCGAAGATGAAACCGATTTTAGGGCGAGATGATATTAGGCGAGGGGATGACTCTGTTAAAATTTTTGGGCGGGAGATGAAATTTTGGGGCGGGGATTTTGGGGAGATGACCAGCGAAAAATTAGGGAATTTTGGGGAGATGAAACTTGAGACAATGAGATGAGAAATTTAGGGGAATTTTATTGATTATTGTTTGGGAACATTTTGGAACATCACTCAATTAGATATATATTGACATCATGCAGTTGGATCTTGAGAAATATTTTTAAAAAAATAGAAACAATAATCGAGACGAGCCTTTAGTTACTAGTACTAATCAATTTAGTATTGGTTTGCTAAGATCTCAAACCAAATTATTTTTTTATTTTTGAAAATTTGGGAATATCACTCAATTAGATATATATTGACATACATTCTGATTGGATCTTGAGAAATATTTTTAAAAAATAGAAACAATAATCTAGAATGAGCATTAGTTACTAGTACTAGTCAATTTAGTATTGGTTTGCTAAGATCTCAAACCCAAATAATTTTTATCTTTTGAAAATTCATTATTTATCTCAATTTTTATCTTTTGTAATTGATTATTATCATTCGGTATTTATCATTGATAATTGTCATTGATAATTTCACTCATTAATGATCTTTTGTCATTCATATTCAATCATGGTATTCATCATTGAGTAATTGTATCGTGTATCAATCGTCATTCATCACTAATCTAATTGGAGTTTCGTGCCGTGTTTATCATCATCGTCATTTTCTTTGTGGTGTGTGTGAGGAAGTAGCGCACGCTACATACTCTTTTTAGCGCACGCTAATTGAGTATAGGTAGCGCACGCTACCACTCGGCATTAGCGCACGCTAATGTTACTGGCTGCGATCCAGAAGGTCTTGGGCTGCGGTGAGTTATAAGTAGCGCACGCTACGAGTGGTAAGTAGCGCGCTAGTGGGTTGTAGTAGCGCACGCTAAGAATTCTTTGTAGAGTGCGCTAAGGACGAATCGGGTTGAGTCCGGTGGCTCTTTGGGTACCTTTGGATTAATTCTTAGCGTACGCTATGAGTGATATTTAGCGTCGCAAGCGGTGTAATGGCGCGCGCTAAATTTTGGTTGTAGCGTCGCTGCGAGAGTCGAATCGGAGGGCAGGCGGTTTGGATTCCCGATCTTGGGCATCTAATAATTCGTTAGCGCATGCTAACCATGGGTATTAACGCACGCTAATGGTATGGTTGTAGCGCACGCTACAAAAGGTACGTAGCGCGCGCTACCTGTTCGGACAGTGGGTACTGGACTATGTTAGGAATACTTGTTAGATTTTGATGATGTCATTAATATAAAATCAAATGTTTAAACTTGGCAAAATGTAAGGAAGAACCAAATGAGTATCTTCCATAGGCAAAATATGTTAAGTATAAAACTTGGCAAAATGTAAAGAAGAACGAATGAGTATCTTACGTAGGCGAAAAATAGTTAAATTTGAAAGGCGGCTAAAATCTTGAAATCTGACTAAGTCCATCGAGTGGAGCAGTCGATCGGAGTAGCTCAGTCAACAAAATTTATCGGAGAAGTTTGACGGTGTAGTCGAGGTACCTCGGGAAGTCACACGATCGAGATAAAGTCACAAGCGGTGAGCAGTAGAGAACACATGCTGCAAAGATGTTAGCTGCGTATCGGCTACTCGAAGGCGACCAAGTACTCCAAGTCCACGTCGGCATGCGTTGAAAAGTCAAGTATACGGAAAGCTCACATGCAACGTGAAAAGACAAATTGGAGTGATTCCAAGAGATATGATTTAAATAAATCATCCAGACCCACCTTGAAGACTTTAATCGTTTTATATTCAAAAGATTCGGCGCTCACATGCGAAGTCTTCACAGCGGTCGGAAGATAAAATAAAATAATAGGAATCCGGCCTTGCAACGTTGAAAGAATAAACAATGAAGTCTCCCTCCAATGGACGGATTTGTTCAAAAGATTTGCAACGGCTACAAGGAAAAAGTTGAGAGATCGTGACCTATATATATCCGAAGATTTGGCGAGCAACTACCGGTGCGAACATACATTCAAGCGATCAAAGCAATAAAGCAATCTAAAGCAATCATTAGCATCGTGAAAGAAGCGGCTCAAAAGTTCATACTTAAGGAAGCTCTTAAGTTGGAGAAGACAAAAACTCTTGTCTATAATCCTGAGTACGGGTACTTCACTAGTTGAAGTAAGAGGCGTAAAGGCATCGAGGATCGAGGATCAAGAGGTGCAAGGCGATCAAGTGTGTGTACAACGGCACGATTTCCCTTTGGTTGGAAGGCTGTTGTAGTGTGGTTTGAATCAACTGTAATATTTATCATGGTTGAAAATTATAGTGAATTCATCTCAGTAGTTTGGAGAAAAGTGGATTAGTAGAGGATTACCCCACCTGCGAGACCACTATAATTACTGCGTTATTTCTTGTTTCTTGCATCATACTTTAAGCTTTGCATACATTGTTAAGTGTTTCATTAAGTTGATTTCTATTCGTCATCAGCTGACTTCCGCACATATCCAAGAACAAACGACTCCAAGTCATTTGTTTAACTATCAGATGAAGAAACTCACTCTTCGTGAAAAAGAGTTCAAGAGTTTGAACAAGTCTATTCACCCCCCCTCTAGACTTGTTCCTGGACGACTTGTGAAAGTGGTATCAGAGAGGTTGGTTCATTTATTTCACGAACCAGATCTATATCAGATATATATATATTTACTCTCACTTTATAATGGAACACATGCACTCTAGACTCCCTGTGTTTTCGATTGTGAGTATGATCATGGAAGATAAGGATGCGAGCACACTTATCTTCAATTCATGACGACATGTGGTGCATCATTGAATACGGTCCATTCATCTTTGAGAAGGACAACACAGCGAGAGGAGATCGCGGCGGGGAGGCGAGAAAGATTCCTAAGAATAGGACGGAGGCGACTCCCGAAGAAAGAAAAGCGGCCAATCTTGATAGCGGGCCGAGAGATGTGTTATATCAAACTCTTGACAAATGCACCATGGTCAAGATCAAGAAGCTGTAAGAATGCCAAAGAAATTTGGGACACATTAGCCCTAATGTGTGAAGGAGCAGAGTGATCAAGGAAAACAAGGCATCGATTTCTATCGAAAATTTGACAACTTTAAAATGAAGAATGGTGAATCCATAGATCAAGTGGACACAAGGTTCTTGAAATTATTAATGAGATCAACTCCTGGGCAAAACCTATGGCAACGGGAAATGGCACTAAAGGTCCTCGGATCTCTCAACCGGAATGGAGCATGAAGGTCGTAGCCATGAGAGAGTCGAGGACTGAATAAGATAAAGATTCGGGATTTGTTCTACGATCGAAGGCTTATGAGTTCGAGCTTCCAAGTTCATCCTCAGCCGAGCTGCGAGAGAAGGGAATCGCATTTGCGGCCGAGTCCCTGCCAAGAGCCTATCGATGTGAAACCTCAAAATCCACTAGATTTTGAGGAAGAAATAACTTTCATAATACAAAGGTTGACAATTTCATAAAGAACTACTCCAAGTACAAGAAAAATTACAAGGAGAATCGAGAAGGAACCGAGAAAATTTGGAAGGCTGGAAAGTAGAATGCTACAAGTTGTCACAAAATAGGACACATCCAATGGATTGTCCCGAGCTCAGAAGGACGAAACCAAGAAGGAGGTGGGCGAAAGGAAGATAGAAGAAAGGCCCTCATCGGAGAAGACCGGGAGCATGTCGAATCAAGCGGTTTCTTTTACGATGAAGGCGAGGAGTATGATTGCACGATGGCAAACCTAGGCGATGAAGAGGTAAGTTCTAAACCCACCGGTTCAAATAATAGCTCGGCCATGTCACAAGATATGGATCTACATGAATCGGTAAATCGGTTATTTAAAGATTTTGAAACACTCAAATCGCACACCAAAGATGTCGTGAGAAGACTCATTTGCAAGATGAGAATAAGCGGTGAAAAATGATTTGAAAAACTTCGGCCTAGATCGAATAAGGTTGAGACAACTACGGTGATTTTAAAAACTAGGCAAATGTTAATGACTAAGATAGATCGGCTAACCATTTTACTTAAAGAAAAATCATTGCACTTGCTCATGCCAAAGTGAGTTTACTAAGGTAGCTCGAGATAAATAAAACTCGGGCGCGAGGAAATAACCTCCTGAAGGCGTCTTCAACTCTGGGAGAATTGTGTACTTATAAAGGTCACTATATACCAAATCAGGCCTTGGATATGATTCTCACACTCCCTCTAGTTCTAAAACCAAGTTTATCAAGGGAGAAACAATAGTCTCATTCTTGAGCTGTATATAAACCGATATTCAAAAACAGGCAACGGCCAAGTCAAGCGTCTAAGCTGCGATCGGGTTACACCAGACAGCCACCTAGACAGGCGACTAAGCGTGCTTGAGCAAAAGCGGCCAGGACAACATGCCCACTATTACCCACAACTCCCCAAAAATAGATTTCATAATGGGAGGCGGATGGAAACCTCAAGGTTATCTAATTATCAAAATGAACAAGTGTGGAGACCACAAAAATTTAATAAATGGTCTCGGCTAGATTTAGAAATGGCCCACACTATCAAAATTTTGAGGAATATCCGGTATACAATCGACGAGAAGATTGGACCTCGACCACAGACACCTTATAAGGGTTATAATAATAATAATAACAATTTCTATAATCCAAGGAGAAATCAATTCTCGAGGAAACCAACTAACCCCAAAGGACCCACACAAATTTGGGTACCTAAATCTCTGCTTGTTTAATTGCAGAAAAGGTGGAAGGACTACAACCACATCTCCTCAAGCTCAAATTTTGGAGGTGAAGAATGGTTTGTAGACTCTGGATGCTCGAGGCATATGACCGGGAACAAGAAGATGCTGACCAAATATATCAAAAAAAGAGGTCCCGATGTAACCTTTGGAGATAGCTCTAGAGGACAGACAAAAGGCTTTGGAGAGCTGCACCGAGGAAACATTGTGATATCCAAAGTCCATTATGTCAAAGGGCTCAAGTACAACCTCCTGAGCACAAGCCAGTTTTGTGACGAGAAGAATCTAGTAGTCTTCACCATCTTGAAATGTATGGTGATAGACATCTTATCTGGAGAAATAAAGCTTCAAGGTTTCAGAAGAAGAGATGTCTACATGATTGATTGGAACACAGGAACACCTAACTCCTGTTTTCTATCCAAGATAGTAGCTGAGAATGGATGGCTATGGCACAAAAGACTATGTCACCTGAACTTCAAAGCCATCAACAAGATTAGCTCTCAGAAGCTGGTCAGAGGACTTCCAAATGAAGCATTCAAGAAGGAAGCACTCTGTGATGCATGTCAGAAGGGAAAGCAGACCAAGGCATCGTTCAAGCCAGTTCAGCCTACAACGCTCACAACAAGGATCTTAGATCTACTCCACATGGATCTATTTGGTCCTATCAAGCCAAGGACTTTGAGCGGCCGAAAACATGCCCTTGTAATAGTAGATGATTATTCAAGGTACACTTGGATCATTTTCCTATACAAGAAAAGTGAAACCCTAACCAAGTTACAGTGTGAGAAGGATCCGAATGAGAAATCCCTCTCCATAATCAAGATCGGATCGGATAGAGGAGGAGAGTTTCTCAACAAGGCGATAGCGATTACGGCGATCGAATGGGATCCGGCATGAGCTCTCTGCGGCGGGGCGCTTGTGAGAATGGTGTTCTTGAAAGAAGAGCAGAACCACGAAGGAAGCGGCAAGGTCCATGATTGCGAAGCGGACCTACCCAAAAGGTTACAGGCTGAAGGCATTAACACAACTGTCACACCCAGGCAGGAGTATGATAGTAGGGAGACATGGCAAAACTCCTATGAGGTTTGGAATAATAGAACTCCTCTTGCTTACTTTCATGTCTTTGGTTGTAAGTGTTTCATCCACAACAACGGTAAAACACTGACTAAATGCCTTTGATGCTAAAGCGATGATGGTCTCTTTATGGGATATTCCCAAAGAAGCAAGGCATATAGAGTTTTAATAACAGAACCTTAGTTGTGGAGGAAACACCCCATGTTGTTTTTGATGAATCTACCGTTGAGTACAGGAAACAAGTTGAGCTAATTGAGAACAAGCTCAAGTCAGCATCTCTTGAAGAAGTCATTATACATGACACTGGAATGGTGGACTCACCTGCAGACCAGCCTGATGACCCAACTGCAGCTGATGAAGACCCAACTGCAGATCAGACAGGATCACCAAACCTATCTAATCCAGTTGCTGCTGAAGAAGACCTAGCCGGAGCTGACAAAGACTCATCTGCAGATCAGAACCAAGCTGCAGATGACAAGGCGTGGCTGATCGATTCTGAGACGAACCCAATGATGCGAGATAACCACGAGCAATCAGCAGAGAACAAACCCAGAATAGGGCGATATCCCCAAATGGCTCAAGGATCACCCAATTCAGCAAATTATCGGAAAGTTGGTGATGGAGTTAAGGCGAGACGATCAACCCTACCAGCAGGAATGTCGATGTTGTCATGTTTTATGTCAAAAATTGTAGCCAAGACTACAGATCAAGCCTTGTATGATTATTCATGGATCAATGCCATGCAAGAGGAATTGGAGCGAGATGGAAAGAAACAAAGTTTGGGAACTAACAGACAGACTGATCACAAGAAAGTTATTGGCACCAAATGTAACACCCTCAAGATATTCGAGGTATATTACAGCGCCGTGAATCCTATATGGGACCCACCAGTGAAACTGACATCATACTCATCGACTCACATAAGCGACAAAATAACACCACATCATAAAGGCCTTAAGCAGAATAATCCACCGGTTCAACCGGTCAAACATAACATCATCAACCAACACAAACATAATAAGCAACAATACAATCAGGCGAACAAGAATTCTTAAGTACTCAGTACTACTATTAGTTCAAAGACCACAAAAGATGAAAAGATAAAAGGCGCTAAGGCGTCACTCGTGCACAATCATCACGCACGGCCATCATCCATATCTTGGTCGAGTGCCGCTCGTCTCGATGAACGACGACTGAAATTGACGAATTTCCCAAGCGGGTCCCAGAGGGTTAGCAATTACGTTAGTACAAGTAACGGATGAACAACTTACATCTTACACATATAGTAAATGCATGCAATAAAGAAAACCGTTCGAAAACACTCATTTCCGGAAATGCCAATATCAAATCACATTTGTAAAAATTTACACCACAATTAACCGTCGATCCACGCCTCTGTGGACCCCTACCAGACCGTCGGATCTAACCAGTAGTGGTTAAAAGCAAGCTCGTCGATCCACGCCTCTGTGGACCCCTACCGAGACCCCGTCGGATCTAACCCGTAGTGAGCATACACACACACACCATTTCTCATACAATACTACTATGTCAAGATTGTAAGTTCATAAGGATACTTGCCTCGATTAAATAGACGATGACACGAGCGGAGCGGAAGAATCAAGCACAACGCGAGGCAGGCAAAAATGAACCTAACGATTCTAATAGCACAATCACAACCACTTCTAAGCGATTATGGAAATGGAATACACGGAAACCGCCTACGATTCATGTATATTCCAATAAAAATAACAACGAGGCGGACCACAACCAAACCCTCTCGATTTCACAAAGCTAAGGAAATATACCATGAATCGTAGGAAAACTAATGATATCAACAAGATTAATCATAATCATCATGAATCCACCAACAAAAGCGGAGCGAATCGGAAGAAAATCCCAAAACCCCAAATTATCCAAAAGTAGGGTTCTAAGAGATTTCTAGTGGATTAGGACGAAAGATTCGCGTTGATGTTGATATAATACTCCAAGAACTCAAGAAGGATGTTGGATGAGATGATTGGAAGAAGAAATCGCCGAGAAGATCGCCGGAATCGCCTTCGCCGCGGAGAGAGGAAGAAATGAGGATTTATGATTATCTCGGTCAACTCCTGGTTTATATAGCGAGGAGTGTTAGCAGCGCTAATCCTCAAGGTTAGCGTGCGCTAACGGGATAATCTGAGAACAAACAATTTGCGTCCCGATCCGGTGGCAGTTACGGCGTTAGCGTGCGCTACCATCTGGCGTAGCGTGCGCTAATAACCTCTCGATAGCGCGCTATTGACCAATAGCGTGCGCTACGGACATCGGCCGAGTCGGTGACAAGCATCGAGAACCCACGATCCGTTAGCGTGCGCTACCATACAAGCGTAGCGTGCTCTAACTAGCATCCGATTGAGTTCGGTAGTAAGCGCGATCTTGGGCGGTCCCACTAGCGCGCTCTTGAACAACTTAACGTGCGCTAGTCTCCCAACATTAGCGTCGCTAGACAAGATAGCGTGCGCTAATCCGATAGTCAGGAGGTGGGAGCTGGCTGCCACTCCCGGGGCTAAATCGCTAGCGCGCTCTGAAATGTCGTAGCGTGCGCTACAAAGGGACTTCTAGCGTGCGCTATGCAGAAAAATTTAGCGTGCGCTAGGTACGGAATATAAACGGTCTACAACAATGGAATACGAACGAAACATCAAACGGAACACCTCACGACGCATCATAGCATAGAATGAATCCACGGCAACCCCGAAACGGCGGTCCCGCACAACAATTACGAGGATCAGATCAATAGATGACGGAAAAGTTACCTTTGAAAGATACGAGGTCGCTACAATCGAGAAATACACGGAAATAAAAATACAAGGGGAAGAAAAATGCGGATATTACATTCTACCCCTCTAAAAATAAGTTTCGTCCCGAAACTTAAGAAACAAACAACTCGGGGTACCTAGCACGCATGCTATCCTCGGTTTCCCAAGTTGCCTCCTCGACACCGTGTCTCGACCACTGCACCTTGACCAAAGGTATGGTCTTATGCCTCAATCGTTTCTCACGATGCTCCAAAATCTTCAAAGGACGCTCTTCAAAAGTAGCATTCTCGGCGACATCAATCTCACCATAATCGATGATGTGACTAGGATCAGGATATATTTCCTCGGTGGGAAACATGAAAACGCTATGAACATGACTCGAAATTTGGAGGTAACGCTAAGCGGTATACCAACTCACCGACTCACTCGAGAATCTCAAAGGGTCCATAAATCTAGGACTCAATTTACCTTTCTTCCCGAAGCGAAAAACTCCCTTCGTCGGCGACACCTTTAGCAAAGCGTGGTCTCCCACCTCGAATTCCAAAGGTCGGCGACGGACGTCGGCATCTGACACGCCGACTGCAGGCGATCAACATCCGTTCTCGAATTACTTCTATCTTAGCCTCGTCTCTAAAATGACATCGGCTTGGTCCCAGGCCAAATAGGACGCCTCATTCCAACAAATCGGTGATCGGCATCGCCTCCCATATAGTGCCTCATACGGCGCCATCCGAATCATCGCGTGCCAACTATTGTTGTGCGTGAATTCGATCAAGGGCAAATGCTCCTCCAGTCTCTACTCAATCGAGAGCACATGCACGCAACAAATCCTCGAGCGTCTGGATAGTGCGTTCCATTGTCCCATCGGTTGGGGATGAAAAGAGGTACTCAAATGCAAGCGGGTACCCAACGCCTTATGCCTTGCTGCCAAAAGTGCGATCTGAAGCGGCCATCACGATCCGAAACAATAGACTTCGGAGTACCGTGAAGTCTCACAATCTGCGATAAACACGAGCCAACTTCTCTGGGCCCAAGTGTCCTTGATGCCCAGAAAATGTGCCGACTTGGTCAGACGATCAACAATCACCCATACCATATTCATGCCCGACCTCGATCTCGGCAAACTCGTAACGAAATCCATCAATATATCTTCCCATTTCCATTCTGGAGCGAAGTGGCTATGTCTAATGACCCGGTCGGCGATGCTCGATTTTGACCTGCGACAAGTCAAACATCTCGCTACAAGCATGCGACCTCCTCCTTCATATCATTCCACGAGAAATTTCTTCTCGGGTCCTTGTACATCTTACTCGAACAGGATGAGCGGAATAAGGTGTAGCATGGGCCTCAGTAAAATACTCTACCTCAACTCGAGTCGTTCGGCACACAAAGCCGACTGGAATCTCAAAATACCATCCTCGTGAATCACAAACCCGGAGACTTTCCCTTAAGAACGTTCTCTCGGATTTGAGTAATCATCGGATCCTCTATTGCTTGACTTAATTTCATCGATCAAAGGCAGCGAAATCTCTAAAGCACGAAGTTGCCCGGCGGCTCCAGCAACAAAACTTCAACATCTAACTCGATCAAAGCCCGCGAAGCTCGGGCCGAGGCGTAAGGATCTCAAGCGTTCATAACGCAACCGGTTTCCGACTCAAGGCGTCGGCCACGACGTTCGCCTTACCCGGATGATAAAGGATCTCGAGGTCATAATCCTTAATCAACTCTAACCACCTCCTCTGCCTCATATTCAACTCTCGATATGTACTTCAGACTTTTATGATCGGTAAAGATCGGCATGCGAGGCGAAAAGATAGTGACGCCAAATCCTTAGCGCAAAAGCATTGCCGCTAACTCCAAATCATGACTAGGGTAGTTAAGCTCGTACGGCCTCAAATGCCTCCATGCATAAGCAATGGTCTTGCCGTCTTTGCATCAATACGCACCCAAGACCACGACCGAAGCATCGCTATAAGCGGCAAAACCCTCGTTGCCACATGGCAACGCCAAAGCTGAGGTGAAGTCAGCGCTTCTTGATTCCTCAAAACTCGTTGCCTCTCGTCATTCAGACGAACTTCTCGGTTATGGAGCAAGCTGCGTAAGTGGCGAGCGATTTGAAACCCTCGGCGAACCTACGGTAGTTGCCGGCTAAACCCAGAAACTACTGAGCTCCTTCACATTCTTGGGTGGTGCCCAATCCAACTCTTGCCTCAATCTTCTGCGGATCCACGAACCCCCTCGGTGAAATCACGTGACCTAAAAACATCACTTCCTTCATCCAGAACTCACATTTCGAGAACTTCGCATAGAGTTGCTTGGTCCTCAAAATGTCTAATACTACCCGCAAATGATGGGCATGCTCTTCCTCATTCCTCGAATAAATAAGAATATCGTCAATAAAGACAACGACGCACTTATCCAGATACTCGATAAAAACTTTGTTCATCAACTGCATGAACACCGCCGGCGCATTCGTTAACCCGAAAGGCATAACTACGAACTCATAATGTCCGTATCTCGTCCGAAAAGCTGTTTTCGGCACATCGGATTCTCTCACCCGGAGCTGATAGTACCCCGATTTCAAATCAATCTTCGAGAATACCGTAGATCCCTGCAACTAGTCGAACAAGTGATCAATTCTCGGCAGAGGATACTTGTTCTTGATGGTCACCTTGTTTAGTTCGCGATAGTCGATACACAAACGTAGAGAGCCATCCTTCTTCCGCACAAACAGAACCGGTGCGCCCCAAGGCGAGGCACTCGGTCGAACATACCCCGACTCAAGAAGCTCACTCAACTGCTTCTTCAACTCTGCCATCTCTGAAGGTGCCATGCGATACGGCGCCTTCGAAATCGGAGCCGCGCCCGGCTCTAACTCTATAGCAAACTCAACCTCACGATCCGGTGGCAATCCGGTAACTCGTCGAAATACATCCGGAAACTCATTAACTGGAATCGGCGAAGCTCGACTCCACCATCCTCCGCCTTCAAGGCATAGCACCAATAACCGGTACACCCCTTTCGCGGGAGACTCATCGCCTTCAAGGCATTAATGGCCAATTTGATTTCCCCTACTTCGCCCAGCGAAGGTGTGCTCGGTGCCATCCTCGGATAACATGGTGATGATCCTCGTGCGGTAGTTCATGATTGCGTCATGCCGCTCGAGCCAATCATCCCCGAGAATCAAATCCTCACCCTCAATATCCACAACAATAAGATTAGAGGGCCAAGTCCTCTCACAAATAAGTACAGAACAGTCTCGAACCTCCTGATCACCAACGATCCTATCACCGCTAGGAAGCTTAACGATGAAGGGTTCACAAGGCATCAAACAGTCGAGAGTCAAACGGCACACACAATCCAAAGATATGAACGAGTGCGTAGCACCGGAATCGAAAAGCACACTGACAGGATGAGAAAGAATATAGACGGTACCTGTCGCCATGGTAGCCGCTGGGTCATCGACTTTCCGCATCTCATAGACACGCGGGTGGGCTGAGCCGACACTGGAAGCTCCCCCCTTAGTGGGCTGACCACGACCTCTCCCCCGACTAGCACTCGGCGGAGATTGAGGATCAAACGATCCCTGATTCACACTTGGTTCCCTAGGCGCTGGAATGGAAGCCCGGGCACCAAGAATTTTCTCCCTCTCGGCCTGGCGGCCTTGTGGCCGGTGGCCCTGCCCGATTACACGTCGGTAAAGGGCTCAAACAAGTCGGCGATGTGGCTGCGACCACAATTGAAACACTTCACATCACGGAAAGGAGCCTTTGGTAGCTCCACGAGGACCCCAGTGAAGGCAATGGACCACCGCCGACGGGAAAGTTAGCGATTGGGATCTCTGTGACCCCCACTCTTGTGGCCCGAAAAGTTCCCAGCTGACTTCTGCTTCTTACTCTCACGGGCCGCCTCACTCGCCGTCACAGACATATCGTAAGCAAGGGCCCTACTCTGGTAATCTTTCAAGGTAGTGCATACGAGCCCCGACATATAGTCCCAAATCGGCAACTTCATCCGTCTGGAGAAATGGAAAATCTTGTCACTCTCTTCGACAACTTGGGTCTTCACATAACCCAACTCCTTGTTAAAATCAACAATAGCTTGAGATACGGGGATATCCCGCGGTTGAGCATCATAAAAAGCATGTACCCGAGCCTTTCTGACTGGCCACGGGCAATATTCAGTCTCCATCAACTCTTGAAACTCAGCCCACGAAGTAGCATGGTCTTTGGGCCCAACGGCCTCCCACCAGTCCGTAGCGTCCCCTGTGAGAAAGTATTGAGCAATAGGGACTTTACGGTCCTCGGGACAGTTAGTGGCAACGAAGACCTTAGATATCTCCTTGATCCACCCTTCCCAGCCAATCGGTCTGAAGCTCCCGCGAGGAGGATGCATCTTGATGACATCTTGGAGCCATCGATCCGCTCCGCCCGACTAGCGTGGGCACGATCCGGGTTACAAGCGCTGAGCTATCGCCGCCATTTGGTTCACCATTTCTTTGCATAACGGCCGCAATACCAAGATCGGCATGCTCTGAGAAGAAGCATGGCTTGTGGCGGTCGCCGATCTGCTCCCGACTGGCAACGTGGCGCCCACCGCTGCCCCACGTCCCCGGCCGCGTCCACGACCACGACCTCTTCCAGCATCCATACTGGAGTTAAATAAGTAGCAAAAGCCATACGAGGGTAAGTACGAGAAAAGAACAATCACAAGTCGGGAATCAAAGGTACGATACAAGGAAATAATGAACAGAGGAAGGAAAACTTACGGACCTTTGGTAGTACCGGAATCATGGCGGCGTGACGATGATGTGCAAAACAAAACACCACAAGACCCAATAGGCCGACAAGCCTAGGTATCCATAAACCTTGCTCCGATACCATTTTACGTAACACCCTCAAGATATTCGAGGTATATTACGGCGCCGTGAATCCTATATGGGACCCACCAGGTGAAACGACATCATACTCATCGACTCACATAAGCGACAAAATAACACCACATCATAAATACGCGAAAGCAGAATAATCCACCGGTTCAACCGGTCAAACATAACATCATCGGCCAACACAAACATAATAAGCAACAATACAATCCGGGCAAACAAGAATTCTTAAGTACTCGAGTACTACTATTAGTTCAAAGACCACAAAGATGAAAAGATAAAAGCGCTAAGGCGTCACTCGTGCACAATCATCACGCACGGCCATCATCCATATCTTGGTCCAGTGCGCTCGTCTCGATGAACGACCTTAAATTCATAAGCGAATTTCCCCAAAGCGGGTCCCGGAGGGTTAGCAATTACGCTAGTACAAGTAACCAGATGAACAACTTACATCTTACACATATAGTAAATGCATGCAATAAAGAAAACCGTTCGAAAACACTCATTTCCGGAAATGCCAATATCAAATCACATTTGTAAAAATTTGCCCCACAATTAACCGTCGATCCACGCCTCTGTGGACCCCTAGCGAGACCCCGTCGGATCTAACCCGTAGTGGTTAAAAGCAAGCTCGTCGATCCACGCCTCTGTGGACCCCTACCGAGACCCCGTCGGATCTAACCCGTAGTGAGCATACACACACACACACACACACCATTTCTCATACAATACTACTATGTCAAGATTGTAAGTTCATAAGGATACTTGCCTCGATTAAATAGACGATGACACGAATGGAACGGAAGAATCAAGCACAACCGCGAGGAAGCGAAAATGAACCTAACGATTGAATAGCACAATCACAACCACTTCTAAGCGATTATGGAAATGGAATACACCGGAAACCCGCCTACGATTCATGTATATTCGAATAAAAATAACAACGAGTGCGGACCACCAAACCCTCTCGATTTCACAAAGCTATGAAAATATACCATGAATCGTAGGAAAACTAATGATATCAACAAGATTAATCATAATCATCATGAATCCACCAACAAAGCGGAGCGAATCGGAAGAAAATCCCAAAACCCCAAATTATCCAAAAGTAGGGTTCTAAGAGATTTCTGTGGATTAGGACGAAAGATTCGCGTTGATGTTGATATAATACTCCAAGAACTCAAGAAGGATGTTGGATGAGATGATTGGAAGAAGAAATCGCGAGAAGATCGCCGGAATCGCCTTCGCCGCGGAGAGAGGAAGAAATGAGGATTTATGATTATCTCGGTCAACTCCTGGTTTATATAGCCGGGAGTGTTAGCGCCGCTAATCCTCAAGGTTAGCGTGCGCTAACGAGATAATCTGAGAACAAACAATTTGCGTCCCGATCCGGTGGCAGTTACGGCGTTAGCGTGCGCTACCATACAAGCGTGGCGTTCGCTAATAACCTCTCGATAGCGCGCGCTATCGACCAATAGCGTGCGCTACTGGACATCGATCGAGTCGGTGACAAACTGTCCAGAACCCACCTGATCCGTTAGCGTGCGCTACCATACAAGCGTAGCGTGCGCTAACTAGCATCCGATTGAGTTCAGTAGTAAACTGCCCAGTACTGGACAGTCCCACTAGCGCGCGCTACTGAACAACTTAACGTGCGCTAGTCTCCCAACATTAGCGTGCGCTAGACAAGATAGCATGCGCTAATCCGATAGTCCAGAGGGCTGGGAGCTGAACTGCCACTCCCAGGGCTAAATCGCTAGCGCGCGCTATGAAGTAATCGTAGCGTGCGCTACAAAGGGACTTCTAGCGTGCGCTATGCAGAAAAATTTAGCGTGCGCTAGGTACGGAATATAAACGGTCTACAACAACAGAATACAAACGAAACATCAAACGGAACACCTCATGATGCATCATAGCATAGAATGAATCCACGGCAACCCCGAAACGGCGGTCCCGCACAACAATTACGAGGATCAGATCAATAGATGATGGAAAAGTTACACTGAAAGATACACGAAGGTCGCTTCAATCGAGAAATACACCGGAAATAAAAATACAAGGGGAAGAAAAATGCGGATATTACACCAAATGGGTGTATAAAAACAAGAGTGATGAAGACGGAACTGTTGTTAGGAATAAAGCCAGACTTGTAGCAAAAGGTTATGCACAGTGTGAGGGAATAGATTTTGATGAAACTTATGCACCTGTTGCAAGATTAGAAGCCATCAGATTATTCCTCGCATATGCTACATTAAGGACTTTGAAGTATATCAGATGGATGTAAAGAGTGCTTTTCTGAACGGAATCCTAGAAGAAGAAGTCTATGTAGAGCAACCCCCAGGTTTTGTCAAAGGAGACAAAGTCTATAAGCTGTTGAAGGCTCTGTATGGACTCAAGCAAGCACCAAGAGCGTGGTATGAAACCTTTATCTGTGTTTCTTGAGAAAAATGGATTTTGCAAAGGGAAAGTGGACAAGACCTGTTCGAGTGGAGCACGAAGGCCACATATTAATAGTCCAGTTATGTGGATGACATCATATTCGGATCAACCAATCACGAGCTATGCGAGAAATTCTCCAACCTCATGCAAGGAGAATTTGAGATGAGTATGATGGGAAAGCTTAACTTCATTCTCGGATTACAAGTTAAGCAGATGGAAAAAGGAATTTTCATCAACCAAGCAAAGTATACCAGAGATCTTATCAAGAGATATGGAATGGAATCAACCAAGCCCGCAAGAATTCCAATGAGCACAAGTACTCACTGGATGCGAGGCAGGCGGGCATATCGGTGGACTCAACCCACTGAGAGGAGTCATTGGATCTCTTCGTGCCTCACCGCAGCGAGCCGGACATATCATATGCCGTTGGAGTTTGTGCAAGATTCAGTCAAGCGAAGCAATCACACCTAGATGCGGCAAGAGAATAATTAAGTACCTAAAGCCTACAATTAATGTTGGACTATGGTATCCCAAAGATGACAACTTGGTGTCGGGATACTCGGATGCGGATTTCGCAGGATGCAAAATCAACGGGAAGAGCACTAGTGGGCGTGTCAATTCCTAGGAACCCGGTGATATCTGGTTTAGCAAGAAGCGAGTTTCTAACTCTATCTCCACTCTGAGTCGAATACCTAGGCTGCGGGTATTTGTGCCTGATTCTATGGATCAGACAACAGTTAAGGGACTATAATATCATTGCCAATGAAGTTCCAATCTGGTGTGACAACAATAGTGCTATTGCAATAACCAACAATCCGGTTTTGCACTCAAGGACGAAGAACATTGATGTTAACCACCATTTCATTAGAGACCATGTGCTTAACAAAAGAGTTAGAGTTGAAAGAGTCAGCACAGACTACCAAATAGCTGACATCTTCACCAAACCCTTGCCAGAAGAAAGATTCCTGGAGCTAAGCAGAGACCTTGGATTACTAGATTGGGAATCTAGTACTGAAGCAAGTTAAAGCGTAGAAGACGAAGGACAGACCCCAGAATCGGATCCTAGTTGATGCAGGCGAGAAGATGAAGGCCAGACGAAGCAACTTAGCTGTTCAGAATACCAGGCGAGAAGTCAACTCACATTGCGAGTGGTCAACAAATAACAAATCGACTAAGTTTTCTAAAGCGACCTCACGAATATTTAATTATTATCTGCCACATTTATAATATTAATTTTGGCTAACGAGTGGCATTTAAATATACATTTTTATCAACTAAGTGGCAATTTTAATACACGCGTCAATCACCTATTAAATCAACCTCTACGGTGGCCAATCAGAATCAACCGTCGAATTTTAAATTGGGCCACCGATTCAAATTTGAAATTCAAAAGAATATCAAAAGGCGTACCACCGTTCAAATATATAATAAACTAATACAAATGTCTTTTCATCTTCTTTATAAGGAAAGAAGACCTTTCACTTTACTCTTTACGCTTACAGAAACCCTAGATATTTCAAAGAAAAAATATACACTAAAATCCTCTATTTGCAGAAATGGCATCTTTCGAAGGAGTGAATTTGAAGGCGGTGAAAGACCAGATCATTTTCTCGATGGTTGTCGACTTTGAAGGTCTATTGGAATCCAATCTGGAGGACTACGACATGCTCAATCTGATTCGGGCAATGAAGCTTAATGGGATCTACCCATTTCTCGACATCAACCCGCAACATCTGTTCAAAGAGGATGTCGTCGAGTTCTATCGCGAAGCTTATCTGATTCAAGACGGAATTTATAGCAGAGTTGGCGGAGTACCAGTCAGCATATCTCGAGAGACGATTTGTTCTGTCTTCGGGATGAAGCACCGTGGTTTAGCGGTCGAAGCTCTCAAGCAATCCGCCGCCGAAACCTCGAAAAAGATTAAGGTGGAAAATATCCGGAAAAGCGAAATTTACAGCCAAGAGGAATGAACTAAAGAGGATTTACCGTGTTGCGTTGGACATTACCAACAAAATAATAATGGGGATGGCGGGCAGTTATGATCAACTGTCGTTGTCGAAGTTTATGGTGCTGGGAGCACTGATTCAGGAAGAAGAAGTTGATTGGGCAGACTACATCTTCAGGCAACTCGTGAGAGAGATCAACAAGGTCGAGTGGCTTGACGATGAGAAGAAGTTCAAAACAAAGTTGGAGTTTGGAACGCATCTCAGTTGGCTTTTGGAGAAGACTAGAGTGGCAAAGGGAAACACTGACCCCTTCCACCCCAATAAAAGGCTTGGTCACATGGACCATGAGAAGGTGAAGAAAGTCGGAGGCACTGGGAAAGCAGCTCAGTTGTTGAAGGAGCTGCCGGACTCAAGGACATATCCAAGATACTATTCATCAGGAGAGTCGGACAGACCTGCAGCTGATATCGCAACTACAGTCGAGTCTGACACTGAGTCCGACGATACACCCATTGCAGTCAGATTCAAGAGACGGGGACCAGCCCCTGAAGGACCCTCTACTCTGCAGTCATCACCGGAACCCTCTCCTAAGAGGCCAAGGAAACTGCAGTTTAGCGAGGGAGAGCAGTCTGAACACCTTGCCAGCCCCTCTGTCAGATCACCAATTCATCCGGAAGACCTGCCTGCACCAGACACACTTGAGACTCGGATTGTACCTGTTCTCACCCCCCCAGTCTACATATCCGAAGAAGAAGAAGCAGGTCTCATAATTACTATTCCTGAAGCTGATTATACCTTTAACCTGTTAGAAAATAATACTTTCAACCTTTCAATTGAACAACTCCAGCTTGTTAAGCCACAAGCAGTAAAACACTCTTTTGTACATATTTTTGAAGAGTGGAAATTTTTCAAGACTATGACTTTTACAAACCTTCAAACCTACATTGCAACTAGTGGTTGGGAATATCCCCAAGCCACTGAGGAGGTTCTGATTCAATTTTGCAAAGAATCAGACTTAGTATTAATCCTCCACGATAAATGGTTCATGTCCCATTTTAAAACAAACATGGACCACTTCATCCACTCTATCATGCTTAGCATTTTTGATGGTTCTTTTGGAGAGGAGGAGGAGGAGGAAGTTGAAAAAGAGATTAGAATTGAGGAAGTAGATGGAGAAGGAAATAATGAAATTATTGATTTGGTGGTTGAAGAAGAAGAAGATGAGAGAAAAACAGAAGAAAATATTCCAGTTGAAAAACAGCCAGAAGAAATTGAGAAGACAGAAGAGTTCGCTGATGAAGAAGAAGAAGAAGGAGAAGAGGTAGATCAAGAAAAAGATGAAAAGGAGGATGAGGATGAGAAGGATGATGATGGTGAAGGAGGAGAAGAGGAGAAGGATGATGACAATGATGATGATGATGGAGGAGATGCAGGAGCAGAAAAAGAAAATGAAAAAGAAAAAGATGAGGAGGAAGGAAAAGAAAACTCTGGAGAAAAGGCAGAAGAAGAGAAAGAGGAGGATCAAGAGAAAGAGGAAGAGAGAGAAGAAGAAAAGGAGCCAGAGCCGGAGCCAGAGCCGGAGCCAGAACCTATTCACGAAGCTGCTGATAGGACTGTAGTACCTGCCCGGTACACCAGCCTAGACACAGATCTAGCTGAAGACTCCAGGTCAGGGACCTCGGAGAAAACTCCCTCTAACCTACCAGCTGCAGACAGGAGCCTGCAGTCTAGTGGTTCCTTTGCAGAAGGCTCAGGAGAGCACTCTCCATCAACTCAGATATCCCCTACCATGACTGAGCTGATCAGGCAAATCGTCAAAGATACTATTGGAGAGCTGCTATCGTCTCAGGTCACTCCTGACCTTCAATCAATCAATGCCAAGATAGACACCCTTCTACAGAGAGAGATTCCTCAGCCCCCTCCCCTTACCAACAACAGAATGCCATTTGGCATGTCTGATTGGATGAGCAAAATGGAGCAGCAATTAACTACCCTTGTTGATGCTGGCAAAAAGGGGGAAGAGAGAGTTCAGGGGAGAGAGAGAAATAAGAAGCAAGAAGAAGCAAGATGTCCTTCAAATTGAAGGACCCTCAAGTCTGAAGAGAAAGGAAGCTGTGAATCCAGATGACCAGGCTGACCAGCCTGAAGGAAAGAGAAGGAGGACTAGAGGAGGTTTTGGGCCTACTCTAGAATGGGAAGGGAAGAAGCTGTGGTATGTTGAGGACTTTATTCCATTTGAAGATCTTGAGATGTGGGGATCTGCAAAGAAGAGGTTCATCAAAGACTATTACATCTGGGAACTACTCCAGGATGATAAACTCTCCCCACAAGAAATTTTCATAAACTTCATGGACGAAATCCATCTGAAGCTCTGGGTTATTCTGAAGAAACATGCTAAAGATCAAAATGCTTACCCTATGATTCCCTCATTCAGAGCAGAGGAAGCACCGACCCGTCTGGACGGTGAACTTAATGAGTTAGCGCTTCAAAGAGAGATCAAGGAATTGTGTCTTGAGAACAGATTCACATCCCAGCAAGAACAAGACTTCGCAGCACTTGTTGTGAAGAGGAAATATGGTCTTGCTCCAGTCAAGATAAGACCAATTGGAGCTAAACCCTTCAAACCTGCCAAACAGCCTGTTCGCAGAGGCAGAGGAAGAGGCAGATGACTTTATACTTGTAATTTTATTTTCTGTACCTGTAAAAACCTTCTTGTAAACTTCAAAAAACAAGTCAGAAAATTTTATAACAGTCTGTTGAATGACAATTTCCAGTTGTCTCAATATTAGACTGATTTTAGTTTATGTCTTGCACTTAAGTGCAGGCTTGGTCATTTGATTACTTGTTTAAAGTTTTGCCATCATCAAAATAGGGGGAATTTGTTAGGAATACTTGTTAGATTTTGATGATGTCATTAATATAAAATCAAATGTTTAAACTTGGCAAAATGTAAGGAAGAACCAAATGAGTATCTTCCATAGGCCAAATATGTTAAGTATAAAACTTGGCAAAATGTAAAGAAGAACCAAATGAGTATCTTCTGTAGGCCAAAAAATAGTTAGGCTGAAAGACGGCTAAGTACTGAGTACAGCTAAGTCCATCAGAGAGGAGCAAATGAGTCGGTCGAGTAGCTCTGGTCAACAAAATTTATCAGAGAAGCTTGACCAGTGCGGTCGAGGTACCTCGGGAAGTCACACGATCAGATAAAGTCACAAGCAGTGAACAACCGAGAGGACTGTCTGCAGAGATGTTAGGCGCATATCGGCCTACTCGAAGGCAGCCAAGTACTCCAAGTCCACGTCAGCATGCGTTGAAAAGTCAAGTATTACGGAAAGCTCACATGCAACGTGAAAAGACAAATTGGAGTGATTCCCGCAAGAGATATGATTTAAATAAATCATCCAGACCCACCTTGAAGACTTTAATCGTTTTATATTCAAAAGATTCGGCGCTCACATGCAGAAGTCTTCACAGCGATCGGAAGATAAAATAAAATAATGGGAATCCGGCCTTGCAACGTTCGAAAGAATAAACAATGAAGTCTCCCTCCAACGGACGGATTTGTTCAAAAGATTTGCAACGGCTACAAGGAAAAAGCTCAGAGATCGTGACCTATATATATCCGAAGAATTGGCGAGCAACTACCGTGCGAACATACATTCAAGCGATCAAAGCAATAAAGCAATCTAAAGCAATCATTAGCATCATGAAAAGAGCGGCTCTAAAAGTTCATACTTAAGGAAGCTCTTAAGTTGGAGAAGACAAAACTCTTGTCTATAATCCCGAGTACGGATACTTCACTAGTTGAAGTAAGAGGCGTAAAGGCATCCAAGGATCGAGGATCAAGAGGTGCAAGGCGATCAGTGTGTGTACAACGACACGGATTTCCACCGGTTGGAAGGCTGTTGTAGTGTGGTTTGAATTCTTGTAATATTTATCACCGGTTGAAAATTATAGTGAATTCATCTCCAGTAGTTTGGAGAAAAGTGGATTAGTAGAGGATTACCCCACCTCTCGAGACCACTATAATTGCTGCGTTATTTCTTGCTTTCTTGCATCATACTTTAGCTACTGCATACATTGTTAAGTGTTTCATTAAGTTGATTTCTATTCGTCATCAGCTGACTTCCGCACATATCCAAGAACAAACGACTCCAAGTCATTTGTTTAACTATCAGCTGAAGAAACTCACTCTTCGTGAAAAAGAGTTCAAGAGTTTCAACAAGTCTATTCACCCCCCCTCTAGACTTGTTCCTGGACGACTTGTGACCTACAGACTACCCAAATTACCCGTTAGCGCACGCTACGCACAAGGGCTAGCGCACGCTAACACAGGAGTGACTATATAATGGACAGTTAGCCCGAGTTTCGTCATTTCTCACTTCCTTTCGTTTTTGGTGCGACTTCGGGCGATTTTGGGCGAATTGGAGTGTTCTCTTCGAGCTGCTATCACCTATCATCATATTCAAGGCTTTGAGTTGGATTATCATCACTTCATCATCTCCTTAACATCAAATCAAAGGTATTAATCTCTTGGATCTAAAATTTCGTATTTTTGGGTTTTTCCTTCCGATTTCTTCGTGTAAGCTTGGATTATTGTTGGAATATGTTAGATATGGATTATCTACCTAGGATAAATATATTCCTACGGATTTAATGGCTATTTTCGGAATTATTTCAAGAACCCTTGGGGGTTGACTTCGGTTAAATTGGGGATTTTCCAATGGTTGTTGTTGTAAACTTGAATTGAGGATTTCTATGAGATTATTGATGTCATTGATAGTGTTTTGCTGGTTTGATTCAATCATTTGAAGTTGGTTCGATATTTTGGGTTTGGTTATAACCAACGGGAAGGATATTCTCAACGTTTTCATTAGAAAACATCTACGAGTTCGGATATTGTTGTATCGACGTTTGAGTCGGTTATGATCGTATTTGATTCGTGTAATGATCAAATATTTGGTATATTGTGTTATTCAAGGTTGTTCGAGCGACCGATATTTCGTTTAGGACGTTGTTCGCGGACGGACATTCTTCATCGTTGTTGTGTAAGTTAACTCTTACTCGGTTAAAAGGATACTCATTCCTTTTGTTGTTGATTGCCCATAATCATAATTCATTCATCATAGCATTAATCATATTGAGACTTGTAATTGTCGAATAATCATTTCATTCACGAGGAACGACGGTTCCAAATCTTTTCATTGGGTTATCAATCAAGTCACTATTATTTTCATCTCGGTGAGTCATCTTGGCCTTGTCGAATTATTATTCATTAGTATTCATTGTGGTCATTCTCGTTTATATGACCTTCTGGGTTCATATTGTGTGGCCGGGTGTGGCTGTGTGGAATTTTTAGTCGGGCACACGATGGTCATGTTTTGGGTTCACCGATACATTGGACCGTGCACATGGTAACGCTTACCTCCGTGAGACTAATTAGGTACAAGGACGGGTGTGTCCGGTCATTCGTCTTGTACACTTGCACAGAACATTACGGGCGTACTATGATACTCCTCTTCAGCGTAATTCATAACTAAGGATATTTCATAACTTCAGTTAATTCATGATTGTGTAATTTCAACCCTTGAGGATTGTTGTTACGTATGGCCGGCCGTTGGGGATTTTTGTTTTAGTGTCACGGCAAGGCAAAGGCACGGAAGAGCATGTTGGCGAGGAGTCAGTGATACTAGTAGGGGCCCTAGTCATTTCGTTTGTTTGATCATTTGATTATTCCGTCATTTGTATTTTCCATTGCAAATTCCGTTTGAGATGTTTAATTGTTCGGTGGTGTATTTTATCTCCACATAAAATATACTAGTATTCGGTTTAGTCTGGTGTGTTGTACTTAAACTCCTCATCGGAGTAATTGGTAATATAATGTGGTTCGGTACTACAATTATATTATTTAATTCATCATTTTCATTTGCCTGGTGGGTCCCAGTCGGGGATTCACGGCACTGTAATATCCGCCTAGTTTGGGGTGTTACAGAGTTGGTATCGGAGCGCGTGGTTTTGAATACTACCCTCCAAGTCATGTCTCATTTGAAATCATCGTCATCGGACTAGTATCATTGGACTTTCGCGTCACGTGTGACCTGTGCAAATGCCGAGCCAATCAGACCAAGAACTGTAAGATTTCTAATGCCATGGTATAATTTCTGGCAATAATCATTCATTCATAGTTCATCAGTTAACAATCCTCAATCATCATTGTCATTTTGACCAGGACGGTCAGGTTAACTCATTAATCACTCAATTCATTTCATTACTCGGTTGTTGATCTGGAAGATCAAATCATTAATCTTGCTAACTCATTCAAGATAATCATTTCAATAATTTCATCAGATAATCATGTCACCTCAGTTAATCATTCATGTAATCACCGTGTTAGAGCGCGTATGCTCATTTTCATCATCTCATGTCATAATCATAACGTGATATTCATGTGGGGAATATAATCATCATGTGACTTTCCTACTTCAGTATGGAGAGAGCAAGAAGAGGACGAGGAGGACGAGGCCGTGGTGCGGGCCGAATCCCGAGAGCTCGTGTGAATACACGTGCGAATGCGAGGAATAATGCTAATTCGTCGAGCAGCGATGCTGCCACTGACTCTCCTGGACGCGATCATTCACTATCGGGGAGTCGGACCCGGGACACATCTCAGTCAGAGGGTGTGCAGGTTGACCCACTCGCTTTTATGCAGGGCATGATGGCCCAAATGACCCAGATGGCACAGGTGATGGCGACGATGCATAACTCCGTCAATCAAAATCAGCAGGCTCCTCCGCCGCCACCTCAGAGGCAAGAGAGGAATGTGAGCAATATCATCGGCGACATCTCTCGCCAGAGGCCACCTACTTTTGAGGGCTCGTCTGAGCCGGCGGATATTATTCATCGGCTCGAGCATTTCGAGAAGTTGTTTGCTATGGTAGAGTGTCCCGAAGGACACAAAGTTTCTGTTGCGGCTTACTACCTGGGTAAGAGCGCACATTCTTGGTGGTTGTCGTTGAAGCCCACCGAAGGATCATGTACTTGGGATCAGTTCAAGACTCTCATGATGGAGAGGTATTATCCGGCCCCACTCAGAGAGGCCAAGCTGTCGGAATTACTCACCCCCGACCCCTCAGCAGACGAGGATGTTCTCGCCATTGCCGAGAAATTTCAAGAACTTCTTCCTTTCGCCTCATCCATCATTCATTCAGAGGCGGATAAAATCAAGTATTTCAGCAAGAGGCTGAAACCCCGTATGAGACTTCAGTTGCTTAATCATAATTGCACCACGTTGGCCGAATTCATTGAGAAAGCTCTCACCTACGAGCTCACTGCTAAGGAGATTGCTAAGCAGCAACCTTCATCTGCTAGCAAGAAGTCCAAGAACCGTAATCAGTCTGACGGCAGTCAGGCCGCTTTCAAGAAACCTCGTGCGGGCTCTGCTTTTTCTGAGCGACCTCCTGTGTCGTCTAAACCCGCGGAATCTCAGTCTCGAGCGGCGATTCGTCCATCACTGTTTTAATTGTGGGGATCTTGGTCATCTCGGTACCAAGTGTCCGAGACAGACTATCACGTGTCATAATTGTGGGATTGCTGGGCATAAGGCCCGTTTTGCCGTAGGGACTCCAAACCTACTCGGACGTCATCTCGGGCCCCTAAACAGCAATTGCTCGTAATCGAGCCACTCAATCGGCGTCGTTTAAAAGCGATAGGAGCGACTAAAGGTGGAGCCTATAGCCAGACGGAGCGTCGGTCGGACTAGCAAGCCCGGATTTATGAGATGAAGAAGACCGATGATCCAGAGGCTCGAATGATCTCGTGTACACTCGATATTCTATCTCAACTGTGTGTACCCTTTTGATACCGGTGCATCGCATTCATTCATTTCCGAGTCATGTTTGAGTAGACTACGTCTGGTTAGTGCTACTAGTTGTGAGCCTTATGTCAATGGCCTACCTGAAGGTAGAAGAATTATCGGTAATCGTGAGATTCGTAATTGTCCGATTGACTTCATGGTCGTGTATGGCCAGCGGACCTAATCGTAGTAGATTTGCCGAGGGACGACGTCATCTTGGGTATTGATTGGATGGATCGTCATGATGCCATCATTAGTGTCCGTAAGCGTATGATCACTATCATTTCAGCCGATGGGGTTGAATGTGTTTGTAACACCCCAAACTAGGCGGATATTACAGTGCCGTAGATCCCCAACTGGGACCCACCAGGCAAATGAAAATGAATGAATTACACAAGATAAATATAGTACCGAACTACATTACAACAATAATTACTCCGATGAGGAGTTTAGTTACAACACACCAGGATAATACCGAATACTAGTGTATTTTATATGAAGATAAAATACACAACACTGAATGAAACGGAGTATTCAAATGAAAGTCTGCAGCGGAAAATAAAGGACAATAACATGAATAATCGAAAGATCGGGGCCCCTACTAGTATCACTAGGACTCCTCGACATCAACATGCTATTCCCGTGCGTTTGCCTTGCCATGACACGAAAAACAAAATCCCCAAACGGGCCGGGATAAAGAACAACAATCCTCAAGGGTTGAAAATACACAATCATGATATATCCGAAATTATGAATTATCCTGCCGAAACATACGCAATCAAACATGCTATATGAATCGACTATCGACGGCTCAAAGGAATGGCGCCACACTACGTCCGGATGGAAATGTGTCCGTGCACAAGCCACCAACGAGTATCGATCGAATACACGTGTGGTCTTGTACCTAATCGATCTCACGAAGCCATCAACTCGTGCATACCCAATGTGAGGCCACCAACCAACACACGACTATAATGTGCCCGACATGAAAATCCTACACATACCAACCGGCACGCCAGCACAATATGACAAAAGTGACAACGAAAATGAATAATGACTCACCAAGATGAGGGTAATAATGAAATGAATGATAGCTCAACGAAAAGATTGGAACCGTCGTTCCTTATGACTGAAGTGATTAATTGACATTAACAAGTTTTAATATGATTAATACAATGATGAATGAGTTATGATTATGAATGATCAACAACAAAAGGTATGAATATCCTTTTAACCGAGTAAGAATTAACTTACTAAATACCGATGAAGAAAGTCCTTCCACGAACAAATGTCCTAAATGAAGTGTCGGTCGCACGAACAACCTTAATTCAATACAATTACCAACAATCCGATCAATATACGAATTAAACACGAATATAACGAACTCAAAACGTCGATACGATTAAATTAAGTTCATTGGGGCATTATATCGAATACGTTGTGGCCAAACTCCGATTGTTTACAATCAAACCTCAATATACCAATATCAAATCCCCCAAAAAGTGTTTCAAACCAACTAAACATCTCCAATACGATCAATAATCCGTTATGAATATCCAAAAACGTGATTATAACAACAATTAGTCGAAAATCCCCAATTCCAACTCGATATTCAAGGTGTTCTCGAATAATTCCTCAATAATCCAATGAATCCTTATACAAACTCATAATCATATACATATCCCTTCATATAACATGAATATAACGTCCAAAACATCATATCTCAACACAAAATCGAAGTCCAAAGTGTTGAAGGAATTACCTCTTGATGATCCAAGTACTTTAATCCGAAGAACACGCGTTAGATTGATTATCCGGGCTTCACGATCGAAAGGAGATGAAGAAAATCAAACACCCAAATGATTTGTGAAGGAAAACCCTCCCTCAAGCCTTCTCTTCGGTTTAAGGTGAAGAAAAGGAAGAAAAATGGGTGAAATCTGAAAAATGAATTTATAGGGTTGACTACCTGCCGGACACGGCCCGCGCCGATCGGCACGGTCGTGTCGCCGCACCGGCCGACACCGGCCGACAGGACTCGACCGTGTCTTGCTTGACACGGTCGCGGCGCGAGGGCCTTTCGACGATGACCCGTCCGGCAATGACTTCGGCATGACTCGGCCGCGCTGCACGACACGGCCGGTCGTGGCCGGGCGACGATTCTCGCTTATCCGGAAGGGTTCGACCGCCGCGCTGCACGACACGGCCGGGTCCTCGAGGCGAACACTTCGCACTTTCCGGACGAGTACGGCACGGGCCGTGTCGGACGACACGGCCGAGTTCGTTCGGCAGTGATCGGCCAAAACTGAAAAATGAGCGGTTGAGCTAAAACGACCATAACTGTCTCGTCCGGGCTCCGATTGACTCACCGTTTGAACCATTGGAAAGCTAACTCGATGCTCTATAATATTGCAAAGATTTAGAATTTTTGGAGTTACCAAAAATTAATGGTGATCTAACAAAGTCAAACTCATATGAGGAAAGTTGAAACAATGAACAATAATGATACACCACTCGAAGTTTTTCCGAACGGTGAACACGGTGAATGAATATGATTGGTGAATGATTATAATCGAGTGAATATACACTGGGTGACAATCACTGAATAAAATTACTGAATGATAATGACTGAATAATGACTGAATTACAACCGGGTATTACATACACCCCCCCTTAAAAGAGTTTCGTCCCCGAAACTAAGGGTCAAACAACTCGGGATAACTCTCCCGCATATTCTCCTCGGTTTCCCAAGTAGCCTCTTCGACTCCGTGTCTAGATCACTGAATCTTGACCAAAGGGATCGTCTTGTTCCTCAACTGTTTGATTCGCCGCTCTAACACTCGGGACAGACGCCTCGTACGAATGATCATCCGTGATCTCGATTTCGTCGAACTGAAGTATGTGACTCGGGTCGGCAACATACTTCCGCAACTGAGAGACGTGAAACACATTATGAATCCTGCTCAAAGCCGGAGGTAAAGCCAATCGATAAGCTAACTCGCATACTCGATCCAAAATTTCAAACGGTCCAATGAATCTCGGACTCAACTTCCCCCGTTATCTGAAACGGAAAATACCTCGACTCTGGGATACCTTGACCAAAACATGGTCACCCGTCTCGAACTCTAGTGGTCGACGACGATTTACTGCATATGATTTCTGTCGACTCTGAGTTGTCAACATACGACTCTTGATCAAAGCTACCTTCTCTCGGGCGGCTATAAGCATATCGGGCTCGATGCCGATTGATTCTGACAAGTCATCCCAACACAAAGGAGATCGACAAAGACGACCGTACAAGGCCTCGTAAGGTGCCATCTTAATGGAGGCATGCCAACTATCTCAGACGTGGACTTAAACAACGAATTGGGCTTCCTAATCGTCTACTAATCGAGGACGCATGCCCTCAATATGTCTTCTAATGTCCGAACAGCTTTTCTCCGATTGTCCGTCTGACCGAGGATGAAAGGCAATACCGAGATTAAGCCGATTTCCCATAGACGATGAATCGATTTCCAAAAATGGGAAACAAATCGTCCGTCACGATCGGAAACGATACTCTTAGGAGTACCGTGCAGTCTCACTATCTCCTTGATGAACAACTGATCCAGTCTCTCGGGACCCCACGTATCCTTGATCTCAAGGAAATGAGCTGATTTAGTTGAGCGGTCCACAATCACCCAGATCGCATTCATGCCACGACGACTCGTCGGCAAACTCGTGATGAAATCCATAGAAATGTCTTCCCACTTCCATTCCGGAATAGGGAGAGGTTTTCAGCATAACCGCCGGTCGCTGATGTTCAATCTTGACTTGTTGGCAAGTTAAGCATCTCGAAACAAATTCCGCGACTTCTCGCTTCATATTACTCCACCAGTAATTTTGTTTCAAGTCCTTGTACATCTTGCTGGACCCCGGATGAACAGAATAAGGGGTAGCATGAGCTTCTCTCAAAATAGAGTTTTTCAACACGTCATTCGCCGGTACACACATCCGATTCTTAAATCTCAAAAGTACATCCTCGCGGATCACGAATCCAGGGGCTTTCCCCTGAGCCACATCTTCACGGATGCGCAACAATGAAGGGTCTGAACTCTGATTCTCTCTGATTACCTCCTCAAGAGATGATGAAATCTCTAACATACAAAGCTGTCCCCGACTCACGGCTGAAGCCGGACCTCGATCTCGGGTCTAAGGAATTCCCGCCAAGCTTCTTCGAATCTGTTAAACGAGCAAGCATCCGCTCCCGCACGGACGCACGACTCAAGGCGCGGCGACAACGTCGCCTTGCCTGTGGTAAAGGATCTCGATATCAAAATCTTTGTTTAGTTCTATCCACCGCCTCGCGCATATTTAACTCCTTGTGAGTAAATATATCCTTTAACTCTTGTGATTGGTGAAGATATGACAGGTGATGCCATAAAGGCAACGACGTCAAATCCCCAACGCGAAAACCACTACTGCTAGCTCCAGGTCGTGGGTTGGATAATTGACCAACTAATCCGAGGAAACATCGGATTTACTTAATATCTTTCGGAGGTTGCCAATCTCGGATAGTCTCCGTCTTCTCGAGGGTCGACACGAACTCTGTCGATGAAATTACATGTCCGAGAAAGTCACCGACCTCCAGACTCACATTTGGAAAACTTTCCATAAAGTTGCTCTCGTCTCAACACGTCGAGAACTCGAAGAAGATGAACCTCGTGTTCCTCTCGCCAAGAGAATAAATCAAAATGTCTTCGATGAAGACAACAACAAACCGATCCAAAAGTCGATGAAAACCCGATTCATTAACTCCCCGAATACCGCAGTGCAATAGTTAGCCCGAACGGCATAACTACGAACTCATAATGACCATAGCGTGTATGAAACGCTGTCCTCGCGATATCCGACTCTCGAATCCGCAATCGTAATATCCAGATCTTAAGTCGATCTGGAAAATACCGAGGCTCCACGAAGTTGATCTAAAAGATCATCAATACGAGGTAAAGGATACTACTCTTGATCATCACTCTGTTCAACTCCCGGTAATTAATACACACACGAGACGAGCCATCCTTCTCCTTGACAGATCACACTGGTGCTCCTCACGGGACGCAATCGGTCGGAGATAACCTTTCTCGAACTATTTCTCAAGTTGAATCTTCAACTCCCGCATTCAGTCGGGTCATCCGATACGGTGCCTTCGATAAAGGGGACGTACCGGCTCCAACTAACTCCTGAATTCCCTTACTCTATGTGAAGGCAACCAGATAACTCGTCTGGAAATACATCGTCAATCGATGACAATGATACCACGAATGATTGGACATTTCGATTGCCCTAGAATGGTCAATCGATAAAAAGAGATACCAATAATGATTGAACAACTCGATTGCCTTAGAAAGGTCAATCGATGAAGATGATACAATGAATGTTTGAATAACTCGATTGTCTTAGAAAGGCCAATCGATGGAAATGATACAATGAATGATTGAATAACTCGATTGCCCTAGAAAGGCCAATCGATGAAAATGATACAATGAATGATTGAATAACTCGATTGCCCTAGAAAGGCCAATCGATGAAAATGATACAATGAATGATTGAATGACTTGATTGTCTTAGAAAAGCCAATCGATGAAAATGATACAATGAATGATTGAATGACTCGATTGTCTTAGAAAAGCCAATCGATGAAAATGATACAATGAATGATTGAATAACTCGATTGTCTTAGAAAAGCCAATCGATGAAAATGATACAATGAATGATTGAATGACTCGATTGTCTTAGAAAAGCCAATCGATGGAAATAATACAAGGAATGATTGAATAACTCGATTGCCCTAGAAAGGCCAATCGATGAGAATGATACAATGAATGATTGAATAGTTCGATTGCGGAATTTCTCTGCTTTCATCATAATAATACTTCTACTGGAACAACGGGGATTACTTCCCTGAAACACACATTCGACAACCAACGACGGAAAGATAGCGACCAAACGCTAACAAACACTGAGGATAGTATCGAGACGATCAAACCAACTAATACCGAAAATTACATCGTCTTAAGATAAATTCACCACGATTAGATCCATCAACCAATCGCGGTCATTAAGTAGGACTATCCCGAAACAAGTCTATTCAAGCATGAATCGAAAATGAATGAATGCGGTGTACCAGCATCAAAAGGTACACACAAGTTGAAATAAAATTACGAGTATACCTGAAATCATTCGGGCCACCGGATCGTCGATCCTCCTCATCATATAAATCTGGGACTTGCCGGCCCCCGAACCGGACGCTCCCGTCTGATAAATACGAGCTCCAACTCTATTTGCTTCCAATGTCTTAAACGACGTTGACAAAGCGCCCCGATTCGAAAGGCCGATTGCTTCGGGCGAGATACGAGCCGACTTGGAGTCCTTTCGCAAAAACGGGCCTTATGCCCAAAATTCCCACAATTATAGCACGTGATAGACGGTTTACACTCGGCCGAAATGACCCGGCGTTCCACAATTGAAACAGGTGATGGCCGAACTGGCCGCTCGGGAATGAGATCCCGCACGATTATGCGCCGTAGAAGGTCGCTCAGAAATGATAGGGCTCACACGAGGCTTCTTGCAGGTTGACTGGCCGCCTATGGGCTGATTACGCTTCGTTGATTTCTTGCTGAAAGATGAAGGTTGTTTTTCAGCACTTTCCTTAGCAGTCGTCTCATACGGGAGAGTTCTCTCGATTAATCCGGTCAGAGTGGCGCAATGATGATTGAGCAACTGCACATGGGTCATCATGGCCTGCATAAAAGTGAGTGGATCAACCCGAACATCTTCTGATCGAGCCGAGTCCTGGGCACGATTTCCCGGCAGCGAGATTATTTCTCGGGTTTCGGTCCGCACCGCGGCCTCTTCTCGTGCATCCTCGATGCTCTCTCCATACGGAAGTAGGAAGGTCGCATAATGATTATATTTCCATCATTATTAGCACGTTATGATTATGTCATGAGATGATGAAAATGAGTATACATGCTCTAACTTAGTGATTATATGAATGATTTATGAAGTTACATGATTATACGATGAAATTCTTGAAATGATTATCTTGAATAACTTAATAAGATTGATAATATGATCATCCGGATTGACAATCGGATAATGAAATGAATTGAGTAATTAATGAGTTAACATGATCGTCTCCGATTATTAATCGAGTAATGAAATGAATTAAGTGATTAATGAGTTAACATGATTGTCCTAATCACAATGAATGATGATGTTTGAGGATTGTTAAATGATGAATGATGAATGAATGACTATTGCGAGAAATTATACCATGGCGTTAGAAGTCTTACGCTTCTTTCGGTCGATTGGCTCGGCAAGATTCGCACAGTCACACGTGACGCGAAAGTCCAATGATACTAGTCCGATGACGATGATTTCAAATGAGACATGACTCGGAAGGTAGTATTCAAAACCACGCTCCGATACCAACTCGTAACACCCCAAACTAGGCGGATATTACGGTCAGTAGATCCCCACCGGGACCCACCAGCAAATGAAAATGAATGAATTACACAAGATAAATGTAGTACCGAACTACATTACAACAATAATTACTCCGATGAGGAGTTTAGTTACAACACACCAGATAATATCGAATACTAGTGTATTTTATATGAAGATAAAATACACAACACCGAATGAAACGGAGTATTCAAATGAAAGTCTCAGCTGAAAATAAAGGACAATAACATGAATAATCGAAAGATCGGGGCCCCTACTAGTATCACTAGGACTCCTCGACATCAACATGCTATTCCCGTGCGCTTTGCCTTGCCATGACACGAAAAAAAAATCCCCAAACGGGTCACATAAAGAACAACAATCCTCAAGGGTTGAAAATACACAATCATGATATATCCGAAATTATGAATTATCCTCGAAACATACGCAATCAAACATGCTATATGAATCGACTATCAGTACGGCTCAAAGGAATGGCGCCACACTACGTCCGGGATGGAAATGTGTCCGTGCACAAGCCACCAACGAGTATCGATCGAATACACGTGTGGTCTTGTACCTAATCAGTCTCACGAAGCCATCAACTCGTGTGCACAGTCCAATGTGAGGCCACCAACCAACACACGACTATAATGTGCCCGACATGAAAATCCTACACATACCAACCGGCACGCCAGTATGACCCGGAATGCCACAATATGACAAAAGTGACAACGAAAATGAATAATGACTCACCAAGATGAGGGTAATAATGAAATGAATGATAGCTCAACGAAAAGATTGGAACCGTCGTTCCTTATGACTGAAGTGATTAATTGACATTAACAAGTTTTAATATGATTAATACAATGATGAATGAGTTATGATTATGAATGATCAACAACAAAAGGTATGAATATCCTTTTAACCGAGTAAGAATTAACTTACTAAATACCGATGAAGAAAGTCCTTCCACGAACAAATGTCCTAAATGAAGTGTCGGTCGCACGAACAACCTTAATTCAATACAATTACCGACAATCCGATCAATATACGAATTAAACACGAATATAACGAACTCAAAACGTCGATACGATTAAATTAAGTTCATTGGGGCATTATATCGAATACGTTGTGGCCAAACTCCGATTGTTTACAATCAAACCTCAATATACCAATATCAAATCCCCCAAGAAGTGTTTCAAACCAGCTAAACATCTCCAATACGATCAATAATCCGTTATGAATATCCAAAAACGTGATTATAACAACAATTAGTCGAAAATCCCCAATTCCAACTCGATATTCAAGGTGTTCTCGAATAATTCCTCAATAATCCAATGAATCCTTACACAAACTCATAATCATATACACATCCCTTCATATAACATGATTATAACGTCCAAAACATCATATCTCAACACAAAATCGAAGTCCAAAGTGTTGAAGGAATTACCTCTTGATGATCCAAGTACTTTAATCCGAAGAACACGCGTTAGGTTGATTATCCGGGCTTCACGATCGAAAGGAGATGAAGAAAATCAAACACCCAAATGGTTTGTGAAGGAAAAACCCTCCCTCAAGCCTTCTCTCTCGGTTTAAGGTGAAGAAAAGGAAGAAAAATGGGCTGAAATGCTGAAAAAATGAATTTATAGGGGTTGACTACCCTGCCGGACACGGCCCGTGCCGATCGGCACGGTCGTGTCGCATACCGGCCGATACCGCCGACAGGACTCGACCGTGTCCCGCTTGACACGGTCGCGCGCCGAGGGCCTTCCGGCTGACCCGTCCGGCCGACTCGGCATGACTCGACCGTGCTGCATTTACACGGCCATGCCAAGCGACGATTCCGCTTATCCGGAAGGGTTCGACTCGGCCGTACTGCACGACACGGCCGGGTCCCGAGGCGACACTTCGCACTTTCGGACGAGTACGGCACGGGCCGTGTCGGACGACACGGCCGAGTTCGCTCGGCGGATCGCCAAAATCGAAAAATGAGCGGTTGAGCTAAAACGACCATAACTCTCTCGTCCTGACTCCGATTGACTCACCGTTTGAACCATTGGAAAGCTAACTCGATGCTCTATAATATTGCAAAGATTTAGAGTTTTTGGAGTTACCAAAAATTAATGGTTCTAACAAAGTCGAACTCATATGAGGAAAGTTGAAACAATGAACAATAACGATACACCACTCGAAGTTTTTCCGAACGGTGAACACGGTGAATGAATATGATTGGTGAATGATTATAATCGAGTGAATATACACTGGGTGACAATCACCGAATAAAATTACTAAATGATAATGACTGAATTACAACCGGGTATTACAGTGTTTTTCAGGGAGGTAATCCCGGCTGTTCTGGTAAGGTCATTAATTTGATGAAAGCAGTGAGATTACTCAATCAGGGGTGTGTTGGTTATTGGTGCTTTATGACCAAAACCGAGAAATCATCAGTAATATTAACGGATATTCCGGTAGTGAGGGAATATGCCGATGTTTTTCCAGACGAGTTACTTGGTTTGCCTCCACAGAGGGATGTGGAATTCACGATTGAGTTGGAGCCTGGTACGTCCCCGATATCGAAGGCACCGTACCGGATGGCCCCGACCGAAATGCAGGAATTAAAGAACCAACTTGAGGAGTTATTCGAGAAGGGTTATATCCGACCGAGTGTGTCTCCGTGGGGAGCACCCGTGTTGTTTGTTAAGAAGAAGGATGGTTCATTTCGTTTGTGTATTGATTATCGGGAGTTGAACAGGGTGACAATCAAGAATAAGTATCCCTTACCCCGTATTGATGATCTCTTAGATCAACTTCAGGGAGCTTCAGTATTTTCCAAGATCGACTTAAGATCTGGATATCACCAGTTGCGGATTCGAGAGTCGGATATCGCGAGGACGGCATTTCGAACACGCTATGATCATTATGAGTTTGTGGTTATGCCGTTTGGATTGACTAATGCACCTGTGGTATTCATGGAGTTAATGAATCGGGTTTTCATCGACTTTTTGGATCAGTTTGTTGTTGTCTTCATCGATGACATTTTGATTTATTCTCGTGACCGAGAGGAACACGAGGTTCATCTTCATCGGGTTCTCGACGTGTTGAGACGAGAGCAACTTTTTGGAAATTTTTCCAAATGTGAGTTCTGGATGTCCGAAGTGACGTTTCTCGGACACGTAATTTCATCATACGGAGTTCGTGTCAACCCTCAGAAGACGGAGGCTATCCGAGATTGGTTACCTCCGAAGAATGTTAAGGAAGTCCGAAGTTTTCTCGGATTAGCGGGTTATTGTCGGCGATTTGTAGAGGGATTTTCTAAAATCGCTCAACCCTTGTCGAACCTTTTGAGAAAGGATAAGAAATACACGTGGTCCAACGCGTGTCAGCGGAGTTTTGAGGAACTCAAGAGCCGGTTAATGTCAGCACCTGTACTTTCCTTGCCGCAGGGGACGGAAGGATTTGTGGTTTATAGTGATGCGTCCGGACAGGGTCTCGGATGTGTGCTCATGCAGAATGGAAAGGTTATTGCCTATGCTTCACGGCAATTGAGACCTTACGAGGTTAATTATCCGACACACGACCTGGAGCTAGCAGCCGTGGTGTTCGCTTTGAAGATTTGGTGTCATTATCTTTATGGCGTTACCTGTCAGATATTCACCGATCATAAGAGTTTAAAGTATATATTTACTCAGAAGGAGTTAAATATGCGACAGAGACGGTGGTTGGAATTAATCAAAGATTATGATATCGAAATCCTTTACCACCCGGGCAATGCAAACGTTGTCGCCGACGCCTTGAGTCGTAAGTCCGTTCAGGAGCAGATGCTTGCTCGTTTAACACTTCAGAAGGAGCTTCAGCAGGAATTCCTTAGACCCGAGATCGAGGTCTGGCTTCAGCGAGTTCAGGGACAACTTTGTATGTTAGAGATTTCTTCATGACTCGAGGAGACAATCCGAGAGAATCAGAGTTCAGACCCTTCATTGTTGCGCATCCGTGAGGATGTGACTCAGGGGAAAGCCCCTGGATTTGTGGTCCACGAGGATGGACTTTTGAGGTTTAAGAATCGGTTGTGCGTACCGGCGAATGACGAGTTGAAAAACTCTATTTTGAGAGAAGCTCATGCTACCCCTTATTGTGTTCATCCGGGGTCCAGCAAGATGTACAAGGACTTGAAACAGAATTACTGGTGGAGTAATATGAAGCGAGAAGTCACAGAATTTGTTTCGAGATGCTTAACCTGTCAACAAGTCAAGATTGAACATCAGCGGCCGGCGGGTATGCTGAAACCTCTTCCTATTCCCGAATGGAAGTGGGAAGGCATTTCTATGGATTTCATCACGAGTTTGCCGACGAGTCGTCGTGGCATGAATACGATATGGGTGATCGTGGACCGCTTAACTAAATCAGCTCATTTCCTTGAGATCAAAGAGACATGGGGACCCGAGAGACTTGCTCAACTGTTCATCAAAGAGATAGTCAGACTGCACGGTACTCCTAAAAGTATCGTTTCCGATCGTGACGGACGGTTTGTGTCGCATTTTTGGAAATCAGTTCATCATGCTATGGGAACCCAGCTTAATCTCTGTACCGCTTTTCATCCTCAGTCCGACGGACAATCAGAGAGAACCATTCAGACGTTAGAGGACATGTTGAGGGCATGCATCCTCGATTGGAAAGACGATTGGGAAGCCCAACTACCATTGATCGAGTTCACGTATAATAATAGTTGGCATGCTTCGATTAAGATGGCACCTTACGAGGCCTTGTATGGTCGTCGTTGTCGATCTCCGTTGTGTTGGGACGACTTATCAGAATCATTGGGCACCAAGCCCGATATGCTTATAGCCGCCCGTGAGAAGGTAGCTTTGATCAGAAGTCGTTTGTTGACCGCTCAGAGTCGACAGAAATCGTATGCAGATAATCGTAGTCGACCACTAGAGTTCGAGACAGGTGACCACGTATTGGTCAAGGTATCCCCGAGTCGTGGTATCTTCCGTTTTGGGAAGAGGGAAAAATTGAGTCCGAGATTCATTGGGCCGTTTGAGATTTTGGATCGAGTGGGCGAGTTAGCTTATCGATTGGCTTTACCTCCGGCGTTGAGCCGAATTCATAATGTGTTTCATGTCTCTCAGTTGCGGAAGTATGTTGCCGACCCGAGTCACATACTTCAGTTCGACGAAATTGAGATCGCCGACGATCATTCATATGAGGAGCGTCCTATGCGAGTTTTGGAGCGGCGAATCAAACAGTTGAGGAACAAGACGATTCCTTTGGTTAAAATTCAGTGGTCTAAACACGGAGTCGAAGAGGCTACTTGGGAAACCGAGGATAGTATGCGGGAGAGTTATCCCGAGTTGTTTGACCCTTAGTTTCGGGGACGAAACTCTTTTAAGGGGGGGTGTATGTAATACCCGGTTGTAATTCAGTTATTATCATTCAGTATTTATCATTCAGTAATTGTCATTCAGTAATTTCACTCATTAATGATCTTTTGTCATTCATATTCTATCATGGTATTCATCATTCAGAGTAATTGTATCGTGTATCAATCGTCATTCATCACTAATCTAATTGGAGTTTCGTGCCGTGTTTATCATCATCGTCATTTTCTTTGTGGACTGTGTGTGAGGAAGTAGCGCACGCTACGTACTCTTTTTAGCGCACGCTAATTGAGTATAGGTAGCGCACGCTAACACTCAGCATTAGCGCACACTAATGTTACCCTGGCTGCAGTCCAGAAGGTACTGGACTGCAGGTGAGTTATAAGTAGCGCACGCTACGAGTGGTAAGTAGCGCGCGCTAGTGGGTTGTAGTAGCGCACGCTAAGAATTGCTATAGCTGTAATACCCGGTTGAGAATTCATTTATTATCATTCAGTAACTGTCACTCAGAATTTTTTTCACTCAGTAATAATCATTCATCATTCATATTCAGTCAACTATGTTCACCATTCGGCGTATTTTGGGATCATCACTGTTTGAGATCGAGCCGAGATTATTGTCATCATCATCATCATGTTTTGATTTTCAGTTTGAGAGGTAGCGCACGCTACACATTGTAGTTAGCGCGCGCTAATGAGGTGCATGTAACGCACGCAATGATTCAGTACTAGCGCACGCTAGCGCAAGTGAGGCGCAGATCCAGAAGGTACCGGGCTGATTTGGGAAATTCGTAGCGCACGCTATGAGTGGTAAGTAGCGTACGCTAACTATGCGGGTAACGCACGCTAAGACTTGAGTAGCGCACGCTAGCGCGCCGCAATGCAGAGGACGAGGTTCTGGACTGCAGGATTTTGGATATCAACTATCAGTTAGCGCACGCTAACATAAGGTTAACGTACGCTAAGGTCAGGCTGTTAGCGCACGCTACCAAAGGTACTTAGCGCACGCTAACGATTGATCGGGGGTACTGGACTACCGGTACACGCGTTAGCGCACGCTAACATCGGGAGTTAGCGCGCTAAACCGGGACAGTATATATAGGATGATTTGGTCCAACGTTCGTCATTTCTTCATTTCTCAATCATTTCGGACGAGCTCGGGCGATTCAGAAAGGTCTTTTCGAGCTACAATCATCTAGCATCATCTTCAACCTTCTAAGTTGGATTAATCATCATCTAAATCAGTTTCATCACTCCAAAGCAAGGTAATGATTCTTGGATCTAGAATTTCGGATCTTGGGTGTTTTGCTTTCGATCTCTTCGTGTTAAATCGATATTATGTTGGAATATGTTAGATATGGATTATCTATCTTGGATACATGTATTTCTACGGATTCATTGGTGTAATTTTCGGAATTTGTGAATAATTGAGGAATTGTTCAAGAACCCTTACGGGTTGACTTTGGAATTTTGGGGGTTTTCGACTAAATGTTGTTGAAATATCGTTATAAGTATTCCTATTGGATTATTGATAGTATTAATGAGTTTTTGTGGTTTTGAATCATTCATTAGGAGTTGATTTCGGATGTAAATGAGTTTTGGTTGTAAACAATTGGAGATTGTTTACAACGCGTTTGTTTAAATGCCCCAATGAGTTTCGGGTATTGTTGTATCGACCTTTGAGTTGGTTGTGATTATGCTTGATTCATGTATTAAGAGAATTGTTGGTTTTTGTGTTGTTTAAGGTTGTTCGAGCGGCCGGTAATTTCATTAAGGACGTTGATCGTGGAAGTACCTTCTCGCCTTCGGTTTGAGGCAAGTTTTATACTTGTACTGGTCAATGAGCTAATGTCATCATGTATGTCTATGAATGTGTTGTATCATTCCGAGACTTAGTCTCTTCATGAATTCATTGATATCAAGAGATCGTTCGATACGATACCTTTCGGCAATTTTGCCAAATGTTATTGTTGTTCGTTAACGGCCGATTCAAGGCATTGTGATACTCATTATTAATGTCATTGTCGATAGCCGGTTCGCGGTATCGATGTATCGATTGTTGTTAATATAGATGTCAATTTAAGATATCGTTGAGATCATTGTTATTCCTGTTCGGATTGTCATTAAAACTGTACAGGCCGATTTAAGGCATTGGCTTACTCATTTCTCATCTTCGTCGTCGGTAACCGATTAAAGTTGTCGAGGCATCCTTCATATCATTGTTATCGAATTGCCGTTCTCAGGTAAATCGAAATGTTCAATCATTCACTAAATCATTGTTATCGATTGACCTTTCCAAGGCAATCGAGGTATTCACTCATTCATCGTATCATTGTTATCGATTGGCGTTCTCGTGCAAATCAAGTGTTCAATCATTTATGGTATCATTGTTGTCGATTGACCGTTTTAGGCAATCGAGGTATTAAATCATCCACGCATCATTGTTGTCGATTGACCGCTTTAGGCAATCGAGGTATTAAATCATCCATGCATCATTGTTGTCGGTTGGCCGTTCTAAGGCAATCGAGGTGTTAATTTGGGATGCCAAGGACGGTGTCTATCCGTGTTACTATCATCGTGTTGGCCGACTCAAGGCAGCACACTATCATTCATTGTGATACGGCCGATGCCGTGGCTTCGCCTTAATTGTGATACTGGATGCCATGGCTTCGCCCTAATGTGATACTGCCGATGCCGTGGCTTCGCCCTAATTGTGATACGGCCGATGCCGTGGCTTCGCCCTAATTGTGATACGGCCGGATGCCGTGGCTTCGCCCTAATTGTGATACGGTGGATGCCGTGGCTTCGCCCTCATTGTGATACGGCCGCGTGCGTGGCTTCGCCCTCATTGTTCTGACTTCCGGTGTTTTGACTTCAGTGTTTGTGATATTTGTTAATTTCATTGAATGACTTTCGTGCCTTTATTATTGTCCTGGTAATTTCATTGGAGCCTTCGGGCATTGTGATTCATAATTAATTCAGTCCTGGTTTGGTTCATGTCTTGTCATTTATTGTGGTATTCTGTGATTTTGATTCGCCGTCGGGCACTTATGTTCTAACCTGTCGAACAGGTATTAATAGTACGCCGTGGGCATAGTATTGCACGAATGCTCGGTTCTTACCTTGGTTTGTGAGCATTTCGTATTATTATCATCATTGTACCATTTCATTCTGCCTTTGGATGCATATCATGTTATACATGTATTTGATGTTCATTATCTGGATGATCGACTCGTGGGGCGGAACATGTTTTTCATGTTTTAGGTGCTTGCGAGGAGAGAGTTGAGACACAGGGGGCATGATGATGGCGACGAGGCATTCAAGCGATACTAGTACGAGTTGTTCATTGTCGGTCGATCGGTTGGAGTGTACTCGGTCTTGTCGATGTTGTCGTGTTGTATTACCCGAACAGATGTTCGTGGATGTTGTTGTATTTCATTTTTGGCCATGTAGGCTACTTTTGTCGTTAAAATTCCTTATCGGAATATTGTGTCGGATATCATGGTAGGGACTATGATTTTCCCTTGTTGTGTTAATTAATGTATTTTTAGTCATGTTCGCCTGGTGGATCTCCTGGCGTGGGGTCCACGGCACTGTAATAACTCAATAGGATTTGGGGGTGTTACAGAAATGGTATCAGAGCTTTGGGTTGTGAAATACCCTGAGATGTGAGTTATGTGGTCCTACCGACGCAGTAGTAGTGGGATTGTCAGGTTATGACAATCTAGTCAGTCAGGTTTTGTGAGTCGTAATATTAGTACGACTGCACGAGTCATTCATTCATCGAGTCGTCGTCAGTGAAGACTAGTATCGCGAGACCTCGAAGCTTCGTATGACCTGTGTAAGGACTCGATTCTCTTTATGTTCATACATTCATCATGTCATTAATTGTTCGTGCCTTGTTGAAACCTATATGTGATATTAGTGTTATGATTGATTCATGACTAATTGTTTTTGGACACGTGTGGCTTGTGTAAGCACTAAGGATCAACTCATTCATCAGTTAATAATCCTCAATCGTCATGCTGATCTTGTCGATCATGTTAATTCATTCATAACTCAGTCAATATCATTACTCAGTTAATTCATCACTCAGATAATTCATTCATCACTCAGTCAATATCATTACTCAGTTAATTCATCACTCAGATAATTCATTCATCACTCAGTCAATATCATTACTCAGTTAATTCATCACTCAGATAATTCATTCATCACTCAGTCAATATCATTACTCAGTTAATTCATCACTCAGTTAACTCATTCATCACTCAGTTAATTCATTCATCATTCAGTCAATATCATTACTCAGTTGCTTCGTTCATCACTCAATTAACCTCATCGTTCAGCTAATTCATTCATCACTCAATTAATCTCATCGTTTAGCTAATTCACTCGTCACTCAGTCAATCTCATTGCTCAGTTAATTCATTCCTCATTCAGTCAATCTCATTGTTCAGTTAATTCATTAATCATTCAGCCCATCTCACGGTTCAGTTGTTGATCTTGAGGATCTAATTTTCAACCTTGTTAACTTGTTCAAGGTAATCATTTCAGGAATTTCATCAGGCAATCATGTTACCTCATTTGATGTTTCATACGGTCTTATCATACTCTGACGTAATGTCGACGATCATTTCATTAAATCATTAATGCATTCATTGTGTTAGAGCGTGTATGCTCATTGTTGTCACTCTGTAACGTAATCATAATACGATATTCATGCGGAATCTATAATCATGTGACTTTCCTACTTCAGTATGGATAGAGCTGTCAGAGGACGCAGGGGAAGAGGCCGCAGTGCGGGCCGGAACCCGGGATCTCGTGTGCATGCCCACACGAACGCGAGGGATATCATTAATTCATCAAACAAATGAGGCTACTCATTCATCGCCAGATAATCATTCACTGTCAGGAGTCGTACCGGGAGGCATCTCACTCGGAAGGTGTTCGTTGATCCATTCATATTTATGCGGGCATGATGGACCGAGATGACTCGGATGACGCGGATAGTGGAGACCATGCAGACCTCGATGGGTTGTGGTCCACCGCAATGTGGATACCAGTGCCATTTCATGGACAGTGGAGGAGTGAATCAGATTGTTGGCGATATCTCTGCCGATGCCGCCTACTTTTGAGGGTTCGCTGTAACCCTGATATTGTTCATTGGCTCGAGCATTTTGATAAACTCTTCGACATGGTTCAAAGGTCCTGGAGGAGAGTAAAGTGGCGAGCGGCTTATTACTTGAGTAAGGGCGCTTATTCGTGGTGGCTTTCGTGAAACCCATCGATCGTGATTGTATTTGGAGCGAGTTCAAGACTCTCATGTTAGAGAGGTATTATCCGGCTCCACTTCGTGAAGCTAAGTTGTCGATGTTTTGAACCCGAACCCGATGGGGACGAGGGTGTTATTGTCATCGCCGAGAAGTTTCGGGGACTACTTGATTTGCTTCAATTATCCGTCTTGAGGCGGATAAAATTAAGTATTTTAGCAAGAGGCTAAATCCGATTGAGGATGCGATTGTTCAACCACAATTGTAATTCACTTAGTGAGTTCATCGGGAAGGCTCTTGGAGCAGAGCTTTTGATCAAGGAGCTTACTCGAAGCATCCTTGCCTTCTTCAGTGACAGGACTAGAATGCCGGCTCGTTCAGAGGGACATCGGGCTCCGACATCCAAGGGGTCGTTTTCTAGTCGTCTTCGTCCGGGACAAAGATCTTCCTCTCAGGCGACGAGTTCGACTGTCGTTTGCTTTAACTGTGATTCAGCAGGTCACGTTAGTACCCGGTGTACGGTGCCAGCTATTGTGTGTTTTCTGTTTGGGAGGCAGGGACACCGGCAGAAATACTGCAGGGGTTCTAGCGCCAGTAAATCTCAAGAGAGCTCGAGAGCCTCGAGAGACTTCGTTACTCCAGCCCGTGCATCATCCAAGGGACCCTATCAGGCCTCGAGGGCCAGAGGTAAGGACATTCATCACCGGTTTGAACAAGTTAATTCTTGTGCGTTAATAGTATAATCATTCATTTCATTGTCGTTCATTCATTCACATAATTCATTCATCATATATATCAATCATATGGGGACTCATAATTATCGATTAATCATTCAATTCACGAGGAACGGCGGTTCCAATCACTTCAGGAACTATCACTCATGACATTAGTAATTCACCTTGGTGAGTCATTCTAAATCCGTGTCGGATTTGTAGTCATTTATCATTCATCATTCATTTTTGTCACTTTCATTCTCGTGACCTTCTGAGGTCTTAGTTAGCGGCGAGTTCATCGTCGGATATACCTTAAATCGTTGAGATAGAGGAAATCGATGATGTGGGAGGATATCGATGTTGGGTACATTTGAGGTGTAACCTTTTTTTTGGATGACTGTGTTAATCTATCAGTAATAATGTATCGTGATTGTGGATCATTTATTGTTGATCTATCTTATTATGATCATACTCGAGAATCTTGAGATCTGGGTCATTTGTTGGGAGTTCATCCCTTCGACGTTGTGCTCGAGATTTCGTGATAATTTGGGAAATCGTTCACTGTGTTTCGAGACGTCAAGTCTTGGGGACTTGGGCTTGCGGTTGATTTGGTCCCGAGGACTATTTGGGCGTTATTGTTTTCAGATCGTGATGGATAGTTCATATCCCTAGTTGTTTACCCTCGGTTCGGGAAGAAACTCTTTTTAAGGGTATGTAATACCGGTTGAGAATTCATTTATTATCATTCAAGAATCGTCACTGTAATTTTTTTCACTCGAATAATCATTCATCATTCATATTCAGTCAACTATGTTCACCATTCGACGTATTTTGGGATCATCACTGTTTGAGATCGAGCCGAGATTATTGTCATCATCATCATCATGTTTTGATTTTCAGTTTGAGAGGTAGCGCACGCTACACATTGTAGTTAGCGCGCGCTAATGAGGTGCATGTAACGCACGCAATGATTCAGTACTAGCGCACGCTAGCGCAAGTGAGGCAGACAGTCCAGAAGGTACTGGGCTGATTTGGGAAATTCGTAGCGCACGCTACGAGTGGTAAGTAGCGTACGCTAACTATGCGGGTAACGCACGCTAAGACTTCAGAGTAGCGCACGCTAGCGCGCTGCAATGCAGGACGAGGTTACGACTCCAGGATTTTGGATATCAACTATCAGGTAGCGCACGCTAACATAAGGTTAACGTACGCTAAGGTCAGGCTGTTAGCGCACGCTACCAAAGGTACTTAGCGCACGCTAACGATTCAGTCAGGGGGGTACTGGACTACCCGGTACACGCGTTAGCGCACGCTAACATCAGGAGTTAGCGCGCGCTAAACTGGGACAGTATATATAGGACAGTTTGGTCCAACGTTCGTCATTTCTTCATTTCTCAATCATTTCGGACGAGCTCGGGCGATTCAGAAAGGTCTTTTCGAGCTACAATCATCTAGCATCATCTTCAACCTTCTAAGTTGGATTAATCATCATCTAAATCAGTTTCATCACTCCAAAGCAAGGTAATGATTCTTGGATCTAGAATTTCGGATCTTGGGTGTTTTGCTTTCGATCTCTTCGTGTTAAATCGATATTATGTTGGAATATGTTAGATATGGATTATCTATCTTGGATACATGTATTTCTACGGATTCATTGGTGTAATTTTCGGAATTTGTGAATAATTGAGGAATTGTTCAAGAACCCTTACGGGTTGACTTTGGAATTTTGGGGGTTTTCGACTAAATGTTGTTGAAATATCGTTCTAAGTATTCCTATTGGATTATTGATAGTATTCATGAGTTTTTGTGGTTTTGAATCATTCATTGGGAGTTGATTTCGGATGTAAATGAGTTTTGGTTGTAAACAATTGGAGATTGTTTACAACGCGTTTGTTTAAATGCCCCAATGAGTTTCGGGTATTGTTGTATCGACTTTTGAGTTGGTTGTGATTATGCTTGATTCATGTATTAAGAGAATTGTTGGTTTTTGTGTTGTTTAAGGTTGTTCGAGCGGCCGGTAATTTCATTAAGGACGTTGATCGTGGAAGTACCTTCTCGCCTTCGGTTTGAGGCAAGTTTTATACTTGTACTGGTCAATGAGCTAATGTCATCATGTATGTGTATGAATGTGTTGTATCATTCCGAGACTTAGTCTCTTCATGAATTCATTGATATCAAGAGATCGTTCGATACGATACCTTTCGGCAATTTTGCCAAATGTTATTGTTGTTCGTTAACGGCCGATTCAAGGCATTGTGATACTCATTATTAATATCATTGTCGATAGCCGGTTCGCGGTATCGATGTATCGATTGTTGTTAATATAGATGTCAGTTTAAGATATCGTTGAGATCATTGTTATTCTGCTCGGATTGTCATTAAAACCGCATGTGCCGATTTAAGGCATTGGCTTACTCATTTCTCATCTTCGCCGTCGTAATCGATTAAAGGTGCCGAGGCATCCTTCATATCATTGTTATCGAATTGCCGCTCGTAAATCGAAATGTTCAATCATTCACTAAATCATTGTTATCGATTGACCTTTCCAAGGCAATCGAGGTATTCACTCATTCATCGTATCATTGTTATCGATTGGCGTTCTCGTGCAAATCAAGTGTTCAATCATTTATGGTATCATTGTTGTCGATTGACCGTTTAGGCAATCGAGGTATTAAATCATCCGCGCATCATTGTTGTCGATTGACCGTTTAGGCAATCGAGGTATTAAATCATCCGCATCATTGTTGTCGGTTGGCCGTTCTAAGGCAATCGAGGTGTTAATTTGGGATCCAAGGACGGTGTCTATCCGTGTGTTACTATCATCGTGTTGGCCGACTCAAGGCGGCACACTATCATTCATTGTGATACGGCCGATGCCGTGGCTTCGCCCTAATTGTGATACGGCCGGATGCCGTGGCTTCGCCCTAATTGTGATACGGTGGATGCCGTGGCTTCGCCCTAATTGTGATACGGTGGATGCCGCTTCGCCCTAATTGTGATACGGCCGGATGCCGTGGCTTCGCCCTAATTGTGATACTACCGGATGCCGTGGCCGCCCTCATTGTGATACGGCCGTGCCGTGGCTTCGCCCTCATTATTCTGACTTCGGGCTGTTTGACTTCAGTGTTTGTGATATTTGTTAATTTCATTTGAATGACTTTCGTGCCTTTATTATTGTCTGGTAATTTCATTGGAGCCTTCGGCATTGTGATTCATAATTAATTCGATCTGGTTTGGTTCATGTCTTGTCATTCATTGTGGTATTCTGTGATTTTGATTCGCCGTCGGGCACTTATGTTCTAACTTCGTCGAATGTATTAATAGTATGCCGTGGGCATAGTATTGCACGAATGCTCGGTTCTTACCTTGGTTTGTGAGCATTTCGTATTATTATCATCATTGTACCATTTCATTACGCCTTTGGATGCATATCATGTTATACATGTATTTGATGTTCATTATCTGGATGACCCGGCCGTGGGGCGGAACATGTTTTTCATGTTTTAGGTGCTTGCGAGGAGAGAGTTGAGACACAGGGGCATGATGATGGCGACGAGGCATTCAAGCGATACTAGTACGAGTTGTTCATTGTCGGTCAGTCGGTTGGAGTGTACTCCAGTCTTGTCAGTGTTGTCGTGTTGTATTACCCGAACAGATGTTCGTGGATGTTGTTGTATTTCATTTTTGGCCATGTAGGCTACTTTTGTCGTTAAAATTCCTTATCGGAATATTGTGTCGGATATCATGGTAGGGACTATGATTTTCCCTTGTTGTGTTAATTAATGTATTTTTAGTCATGTTCGCCTGGTGGATCTCCTGGCGTGGGGTCCACGGCACTGTAATAACCCAATAGGATTTGGGGGTGTTACAATAGCGCGCGCTAAGGACGAATCAGGTTGAGTCTAGTGGCTACTGGACTGCACTGGATTAATTCTTAGCATACGCTATGAGTGATATTTAGCGTACGCAAACGGTGTAGTAGCGCGCGCTAAATTTTGGTTGTAGCGTACGCTACCGAGGTCAGATCAGAGGACAGACGGTTTCTGGGTTCCAGTACTGGGCATCTAATAATTCGTTAGCGCATGCTAACCATGGGTATTAACGCACGCTAATGGTATGGTTGTAGCGCACGCTACAAAAGGTACGTAGCGCGCGCTACCGTGTTCGGACAGTGGGTACTGGACTACCCAAATTACCCGTTAGCACACGCTACGCACAAGGGCTAGCGCACGCTAACCTGGAGTGACTATATAATGGACAGTTAGCCCGAGTTTCGTCATTTCTCACTTCCTTTCGTTTTTGGTGCGACTTCGGGCGATTTTGGGCGAATTGGAGTGTTCTCTTCGAGCTGCTATCACCTATCATCATATTCAAGGCTTTGAGTTGGATTATCATCACTTCATCATCTCCTTAACATCAAATGAAAGGTATTAATCTCTTGGATCTAGAATTTCGGATTTTTGGGTTTTTCCTTCCGATTTCTTCATGTAAGCTTGGATTATTGTTGGAATATGTTAGATATGGATTATCTACCTAGGATAAATATATTCCTACGGATTTAATGGCTATTTTTGGAATTATTTCAAGAACCCTTGGGGGTTGACTTCGGTTAAATTGGGGATTTTTCGATGGTTGTTGTTGTAAACTTGAATTGAGGATTTCTATGAGATTATTGATATCATTGATAGTGTTTTGCTGGTTTGATTCAATCATTTGAAGTTGGTTCGATATTTTGGGTTTGGTTATAACCAACGGGAAGGATATTCTCAACGTTTTCGTTAGAATACATCTACGAGTTCGGATATTGTTGTATCGACGTTTGAGTCGGTTATGATCGTATTTGATTCGTGTAATGATCAAATTTTTGGTATATTATGTTATTCAAGGTTTTTCGAGCGACCGACATTTCGTTTAGGATGTTGTTCGCGTACGGACATTCTTCATCGTTGTTGTGTAAGTTAACTCTTACTCGGTTAAAAGGATACTCATTCCTTTTGTTGTTGATTGCCCATAATCATAATTCATTCATCATAGCATTAATCATATTGAGACTTGTAATTGTCGAATAATCATTTCATTAACGAGGAACGACGGTTCCAAATCTTTTCATTGGGTTATCAATCAAGTCACTATTATTTTCATCTCGGTGAGTCATCTTGGCCTTGTCGAATTATTATTCATTGGTATTCATTGTGGTCATTCTCGTTCATATGACCTTCTGGGTTCATATTGCGTGGCCGGGTGTGGCTGTGTGGAATTTTTAGTCGGGCACACGATGGTCATGTTTTGGGTTCACCGATACATTGGACCGTGCACACGGTAACGCTTACCTCCGTGAGACTAATTAGGTACAAGGACGAGTGTGTCCGGTCATTCGTCTTGTACACTTGCACAGAACATTACGGGCGTACTATGATACTCCTCTTCAGCGTAATTCATAACTAAGGATATTTCATAACTTCAGTTAATTCATGATTGTGTAATTTCAACCCTTGAGGATTGTTGTTACGTATGGCCGGCCCCGTTGGGGATTTTGTTTTCAGTCACGGCATGGCAAAGGCACGGGAAGAGCATGTTGACGGCGAGAGTCGATGATATTAGTAGGGGCCCCAGTCATTTCGTTTGTTTGATCATTTGATCATTTGATTATTCCGTCATTTGTATTTTCCGCTGAAAATTCCGTTTGAGATGTTTAATTGTTCAGGGTGGTGTATTTTATCTCCACATAAAATATACTAGTATTCGGTTTAGTCCTGGTGTGTTGTACTTAAACTCCTCATCGGAGTAATTGGTAATATAATGTGGTTCGGTACTACAATTATATTATTTAATTCATCATTTTCATTTGCCTGGTGGGTCCCAGTCGGGGATTCACGGCACTGTAATATCCGTCTAGTTTAGGGTGTTACAGTAGAATCAAAAACTGACCTTGATATGAATGAACAACAGCCCAGGTGTTGTAATTTGAGATGTCTTGGTGTTATGACCGCGAAGATGAAACCGATTTTAGGGCGAGATGATATTCTGGGCAGGGGATGACTCCTGTTAAAATTTTTGGGTGGGGAGATGAAATTTTGGGGCGGGGGATTTTGGGGAGATGAAAATTTTGGGGGAGATGACCGCGAAAAAATTAGGGGAATTTTGGGGGAGATGAAACTTCAGACAAGGAGATGAGAAATTTAGGGGAATTTTCTTGATTATTGTTTGGGAACATTTTGGAACATCACTCAATTAGATATATATTGACATCCGGTACAGTTGGATCTTCGAGAAATATTTTTAAAAAAATAGAAACAATAATCCAAGACAGAGCACTGGTTACTAGTACTAATCAATTTAGTATTGGTTTGCTAAGATCTCAAACCAAATTAATTTTTTATTTTTTGAAAATTTGGGATCATCACTTAATTAGATATATATTGACATCTGTTACAATTGGATCTTCGAGAAATATTTTTAAAAAAATAGAAACAATAATCTAGGACAGAGCATTAGTTACTAGTACTAGTCAATTTAGTATTGGTTTGCTAAGATCTCAAACCCAAATAATTTTTTGTCTTTTGAAAATTAGGGAACATCACTCAATTAGATACATATATTGATATCAGCATGGTTGGATCTTCAAAAAATATTTTTTAAAAAAATAGAAACAATAATCCAGGACAGAGCACTAGTTACTAGTACTAGTCAATTTAGTGTTGGTTTGCTAAGATCTCAAAGCAAAATACCCTTTTTATTTTTTAAAAATTTGGGAACATCACTCAATTAGATATATATTGACATCCATATGGTTGGATCGTCGAGAAATATTTTTAAAAAATAGAAACAATAATCCAGGACAGAGCACTAGTTACTAGTACTAGTCAATCTAGTATTGGTTTGCTAAGATCTCAAACCAAAATAATTTTTTATTTTTTGAATATTGGGTACTAAATTAGATATATATTGACATCCGTATGGTTGGATCGTCGAGAAATACATTTAAAAAATAGAAACAATAATCCAGGACAGAGCACTAGTTACTAGTACTAGTCAATTTAGTATTGGTTTGTTAAGATCTCAAACCAAATTAATTTTTTATTTTTTGAAAATTTGGGAACATCACTCAATTGGATATATATTGACATCCATATGGTTAGATCATTGTGAAATATTTCAAAAAAAGGAGAAATAATAATCCAGGACAGAGCCACTAGTTACTAGTACTAGTGAATTTAGTATTGGTTTGCTAAGATCTCAAACCAAGTTAATTTTTTATTTTTTGAAAATTTGGAAACATCACTCAGTTAGATATATATTGACATCTGTACGGTTGGATCGTCGATAAATATTTTTAAAATATAGAAATAATAATTAAGGACAGAACACTAGTTACTAGTACTAGTATTACTAATTCGTACGGTTTACTAATTCGTACGGTTTACTATAATTACATGAAAAAATAATCCGTGAAAAGCAAACTGTACGAATTACTAATTCAAAATTACAAAAAAAATACTTTTTGAACAAATTCGGTTAAAAAGTCTACCGAATAATCACTAATTCCGATTAATCGATATATTTTAGAACAAAATATACATATTGTATTACAAATTGCGATATATTTTGTTTAATCCGTGTGTAGTATTTACACTTGTGAATCATACATTGTAGCATTTGTAATATTTGCACTTGTGAATCATACATTGTAGCATTTGTAATATCTGTACTTGTGAATCTTGATGTTTGTCTATATAAATTAGTTAACTAAACATTATTAACGATTGATAACATCCAGATGTCTAAGTTAGACAAAGGTTAATCATGAGAATACTATGAATGTCACTGTGTAAATGATTAATATTATACAAAATATTATTAACAACAACAAAGTGATATTAGTCGATACATTTTAGAACAAAAGTTTTACATATGGTATTATAAACTGCGATATATTAACCAATTTTACCAATTATTGTTTCATTATTACAAAAATACTTTTTGAACAGATTCGCTTCAAAAATCTACGGATTAATAACTAATTCCTATTAATCGATAGGTTTTAGAAAGTTCTAAATATTATAATACAAATTGAGAGCAAAGTACAGAAGATGTACAAGTTTAATAATTTTACATTTTCATTAATTATAAAATTATATAAATATTTTTGACCCTTGGATTAAAGTTGTTGTAATCTGGACCGTTATTTTTTTTATTTATTAGCTGAACTTGTCCCCTTTCAAAATCATTTCTCATTCTCACTTCTCTCTTTTCTCTCTCTTCTATTTTCTGAACCCTAGACCAGATTCCGCGACCTTGCATGCATCGGTCACTTTGCGAACTCAGACTGAAGCGCTAGGCCGATAATTGCCCTTCCTCTACCAGCTTCAAACATTTCTGAGCACCATTATATTTTTAGCTCTCTCTATGTGACGATTTCTAAACGATCCTCATCAGTACTCTCTCTCTCTCTCTCATCGACGAGTTGGGTATTAGGTTTTTTGTGGTTCTTTCTCTGTATATGTTGTGCATGCATCAGTTTTTAGAGTTTTATAGTTTTATAGTATATATTTTGTTTATCTGCTGTATATTTCATGCTTGTTTAATGAATTTTCTATACTTAATGATTGGGTATTGGGTATTTGGTGTATTTTTCATGCTTGTTTAATGTTGGTTCTTATTTGATTATTCGGTTTAATGTTAGTGATGTTTCAATGTTTTGGTTTTGGTATTGTGAACTCGATTTTTTGACACTTATGATGAAATTTGATTGTATAAAATACTTAATGTCTTGATTGGGTATTGTGAAATACCATGTTGGATAAAATACCATGCTTCTAAACAGGGCTATTTGTTAGATTTCATATGTTTATGATATATTTGATTCAATCTTTTGATGATATTATATCTCGTGAATCTTTTTGGTGTCCAGATTAATTATGGCGCCTTCAAAGAGGACAAAATCTACTCCCGCTCGTACTACCTTAAAACTGTTGAAGGCACTAAAAAAGAATAAGTTGGTGGGGTCAGAACAGGTGAAAGAAACGGCGGTGAAGCCTTGCCAATCAAATTCCTCCCCTGAGTCTGTTAAAAAGAAGGCCATTTCCACAAACCTACAACGTATAATATCTAAGAAAAGGAAACGTGGGAATGAAGCGGTGCCTAAGAAGAGAGAAGGACTGAAGCTCTTAAAATGTGGAGCTGTTACAATGCGTAGGATTATACGGCGTAAGATCCTGAGCATCAAGCTCCCGGTGCCTTTTAATGCAAAGGGTGAGCCGTACGGTAAAGTGGACTGTGAAATGTAATCTTATATTGGAGTTCTTGCCCGAACTAAAGCCCCAATATGGTATGATTCATGGTTACATGTTCCGAAAGAAAGTAAAAATAAAATATGAGATTGTGTGCGCAGGTAAAATAAATTTCATTACTAGTACTTAAATACATATGTGTTACCTGCAACCTAACTACTAACAATTCTTATGAATGTAGATGGCGTACGATCTACCGCCAACAGCAAGAAAGATGGTGTTGAAATCCGCGGGCCAGAAGTGGAGGGAGTTTAAAAGCCGTTTATCAAAACATTATGTCCTTCCATAGAGTCATGAGCATGAGCTTTTAGAGTTTCCTCCAGCAGACTACTCATTTGCCGAGAAGGCACACTGGGACATTTTCGTTGCTGATCGTCTATCCGATGAATTAAATGTGAGTTTTTTTCTCTTACTTTGTTTGTTTACAAATTACTTAGAAGGTGCACTGGGATATCTTTGTTGCTAATACTTTACTGTTTGTTATATGAAAAAGGTGCTCAGTAATAAGCAGAAAGATCGAAGGAAGCTAAATAAATACCCTCACTGCATGTCTCGCAAGGGTTATGCTAACCTAGAACAAGAAATGGTTAGTGATCATTTGGTGCCTTTATTAATTTTTTCTGACACTCTGAATTATTGCTTAATATTAATTTCTCGAACATGTTTATTCATGCAGTCTCAAGACGATCCTGAAATGGAGATAGATCGATCTTCTACCTGGCTCCGTGCGCGGCAGGATAAAGGTGGGAACTATAAGTCGGACAAAATTAAAGAAATTGCTGAAGAGATTGTAAGTTATTTATGTTCAAGCCACGGGTTAATTTGTTAGCCAATTATGGAAATTTTTGTAATGGAAATTTTTTAACTGTATATTGTTGACATATTAAAAAATAAGATTGTCTGCCAATTATGATTCGTACTTGGGGATTCTTTGTTAGCTGTAAATCAATTTTTTATTGCAAAACAATCATGATCACTAGTCTGGCCCTGGACTTTCTCCAGGGTACCACATATTTCACTATAAGATCCGTGGGCATTTGGATTTTTATATTTCACTAAAATTTATGTTATTACTGACCTACTTTCATTTTTTGTTAATTTCTAGATGAATATGAGAAAGAGAGTCAGTGATGGGGATGTGACAGAGGAAGGCACTGACGATGTCTTGACAAAGGTGCTCGGTAAACCTGAGCATCGAGGATGAGTTCGTGGCTAAGGGACTCATGTAAAACAGTCTGTGTACTATAATCTTCCAAAGCAAAGGAAGAAAAGGTTAATTGATAAGAGGATCCAAGATGGTATTCAGAAGTTTATGAAAGAAGAAACCGAAAGGATTGTTCGAGAGCGAGATGAATTTTGGGCTACAGAGATGGCAAAGCTAAAAGTGGTTCTTTGTGGAAAGAATATTGAGTCTGATCAGAGTCCGAATGTTGGATTGTAACACCCCCAATCCGCTCAGGGATATTACACGCCATAGAACCTTTCCTCAAGGATCTACCAGGCTGGTAACAACATATAACAACTCAACCATGCCTTTAAGGCTAAAATGACTCAGTAGACCGATTTGGTCTTTCAATAAATACATACAACTCAAATACAACTCATGCCCACACAGGGGTCAAAACACAACCACACCCGTACAACGGGAAAAATATAGCAGCGGAAAATAAAGTACAAGTGAACCAATAAACAATGTACGATTCCTCATGTGATTAGTATCGATCATCTTTCATCATCCTTCGTGCCGACCCTGTGTTATGCTCCAAAACCTGAATGCAAAAATAGACATCCACCCCCCCAATACTCGGGGGTTAGCAAAACTCCACTGTTTTGCTAGTGCAAGTACAAGTGCAAAAATACGAGTCATACAATTCACATTCCACGAACGATAATAATCCGGAATCCCCAAAGATCCAAACGAAACAAAAAGTACTTCTCATGGCAAGAGTTTGAGAGAAATATTCCAAAACCGAAAGATCACAAATCAATGGAAATAATTTATAAAACAATTTAGAATGCCCTCGAGAGTTTTAATAAAAAAACAATTTAGGATTATCAAATCCTACTTTTCCAAAACCCAAAAGACGAAAGGGGTCACCGCCCCAAAGGTTTACTTTCTGTAAAATGACATTTACCAAACCGTTGGGATTTTAGCCCCAAATCCGTAAAATGACTTTTACGAAACCGTTGGGATTTTAGCCCCAAATCTCATCAACTCACAATACACGAGAACGACAACAAGGTTCGTCTTCCAACAACAAAATCCACAATTAAAGGATTTAACACAAACAACAAAATACTCTAGTGCCATCCTAGCCAAGTAAGCCAAATGAACACTTACCTCTTACACACTTAGTCGATGCATGCAATCATGAAAATCATTCGAAAGCACTCATTTCCGGAAATGCCAATAATCCAAATCACATTTGCAAAATGCACCACAATTAACCGCGGACCCACCCCTCCGTGGACCCTACCGAGACCCCGTCGGATCTAACCCGTAGTGGTTAAAAGCAAGCTCGCGGATCCACCCCTCCGTGGACCCCTACCGAGACCACGTCGGATCTAACCCATAGTGAGCATACACACACACACGTTACTCATGCAATACTAATATGCTAAGAATGTAAGTTCATCAAGAATACTTACTAGAGATGGCCACTTACTCGACGCCGTTATCAAACTCTTCAAAACACAATAACAAGATTAAACACGGAATACACGATTCCATACTTTAAACAACAGGGGTATCATCAAAGCCTTCAACGTTCAAAATAATCAAATCATAATCAATTCCCAAAACACACCATTCACAAAATATACGTGTTTTGAAAGAGAGCCTTTAACGAGGCCAAAACAATTCTTTTGAAAATTCATTTGCAAATAACCGAACAAACACACCACGACGACCACCGATCATCATATCCACAAAACGAGAAGCGTATGAACATGGTACTTGCCTCGAATAGGAACAACACGGAGAATCGACCGAAGTAGGTTGGCACGAACCGACTACGAACTCACCGACTCCACCGAACGCCAACTCGCGACAATAAACTACGAAGGACAAATATAACAACGAAAATGAATTCCAAAGTACGACCCAAAGCCGCTGAATTCAAAGAACGAATGACGAAAATTCAAGTGTTTCCCCCCCAAAACGGCCAAGAACACGATTCCTCCCGACAAAACACGAAAACAGAATTCCAAGTTGAAATATGGATATACAATCCATAGAATGTGTTTAACAACATCATTTAACCACAATTTGTCCAAAAAAAACAGAAGGAAAATGAGATCGAGAACAAATCCCCCAAAAAGTCGATTCGAAGGAAATCAAGAAATATACTTCGATTCGACGAAGAACAATGGATTAAATGATGTTAAACACAAGAATACTACCAAGATTAATCATACCCATCATGAATTAATTAACAACACGGAACAAATCGGACAAAAATGCAAAAACCCCCCAAATTCACGAAATTAGGGTTCTAAGGAAGATTACCTTGATTCGCTGGATCAAAGGATGATAACGGATGATTGATTGATGTTATGAACTCAAGAACTTCGTGGATTTGTTGTTAAACAACATGGCTTCGTCACCTCCGAAGCTCCAGCCGCGGATCGAAAAGAAAGGAAATGAAAAATGAGTGAAAATGAGGCTGCTCAGCCACATTTATACTGGGCCGGACTAGCGTGCGCTAGGTTGCCGAGCTAGCGCGCGCTATCGGCCCAGGCCGCAATCCAGTGACCTCCTGGACTAGACTGCTCGGCCAGGTAGCGTGCGCAGCCTTCCAGCCATAGCGTGCGCTACCTGCCGGCCGTAGCGTACGTAGTGTCCGGTAGTAGCGTGCGCTACCTGCCGATCCACCGAGTCCAGTACCCCCACTGCCCTACTGCCTCGGCCCGCTAGCGCGCGCAGACAACCGGGCGTAGCGTGCGCTGCCTCCCGGCCGTAGCGTGCGCTACCTTCCGGTCGTAGCGTGCGCTACGCCGGTTCCTGCCGCACCCGTCCGGCTGGTGCCCGCAATCATCCGGCCGATCCATGGCCGTCCGGCGATGCGACCACGGGGCTCGGCGACTCGATTTAAAGCGTCACGGGCGAACACGACGAAAAGTTCGCGGACAACATCAACGACCCGAAATGAAAACATAATACCATAATTAATCATACGCGACCAAGAAACGGGTCGAGACAACTATTACAGATACGGATACCCGTAACTTTCAGTAAATTACAAAATGGCCCAAAACGCCCGAAAATCACGATACGTGATCGAATAACCAAACCGAAGTTCACAACACGTCTAACAAAGTTAAACGGACTTACGGGAAACTCAAAACAGCAGTTTCGAACGAGATTCGCAAGAATCGAATACAAGTGCGGAAAAGTCGCTAAAAAGCACGGAACTCAACAAAACAACACCGAAACGAACTCGGATGACCAAAAGTGTAGAATTAATCATTCTCACAATAACGAAACGGTCATAAGCGAGTCGTAAAAACGGACTTCCGCTGAAAAAAAGAAATTACCGGAAATTGAAATTACGGGTTTTACATTCTACCCTCCTTAAAAGAAGTTTCGTCCCGAAACTTAAAATAAGTAGGGAGAAGCAATATCCCCTGCCAGGAAAACTCGACGAGATACACAAAAACCGAAAATTCGTGCCCGACGGCGAAATGCTGCAAGAAACGCAAAGAGACATACGACGTGAAAACACGCTCCACGGCGACCAACACAACGTCGCCGTTAGGAATATAATAAAACCAACAAATGACAAGCATCATCAAACGGATAATATAGTCAAGTCAATTATCCGAACAATCACAAAACACAACGAACGAAAATCAATATGATTGACCGACCCAACGGTACATCAATCAAAATGCGAGCCAATCGCTGAATAAATATGGAATTCCACCGCCCAAGGGTTGGAAGATCGAAAACGAGACTAATTTCCCGAAGGAATTACGAAGGAGCCTGAATGCTCAACAATCACGAAAAGAGAACAAAAACCGAACAAACAAACGATCGAGACAACAAAAATCGAACAATCATGTCCGAAGCACGAAGAATAATAAAATTCAAACAGCAATTCCCAGGATGATCTGGTGAGAATAACAAGACATGCATTCCCATAAGATCCACAGGAAAGGGAATAGCGATTGAAAAGTCACAACGACAAACGAGTTATTCCGAAACAATACCACCCTCGTTCGATCAACAAAAGAAAGGGATAGGGAAAGTTCAGAAAATGTTAACGAGCATAAACGAGTCGACAGAGTCGAAAACACAGGAGTTCCAAATCCGATCCACTTCGAATAAAAGAACTAATAGAACCAAATGATGTCACTTCCGAACAAGGTTCACAAGAATCGAACCGAACTCGAAAAAGTCACAGCGATAACCAGATCAACCCACAACAAGATTACAGTTCGTTCGGACGATGAAACCGAAATACAGAACAAGTTCATAAAGTATTAACGAACATGAGCGAATCGATAGACTGGAGAAAGAGAAAATATCGAAGTCAAAATAGTACGGGTATTACCTTCGACCTCGTCCACGAAATTCACAAAAACGGGAGCAAGGTAACATGTCATTAAACAACCGACACATAACGGAACCATCACCGATGCACACGGTCATACCAAACCAAGCTCTAACACCTCGCACATGTGCGACAATGCAGAAATCACTACGAGGCGACAATATTCAATACCAACATCCCACCTCTCACAGGGGGCTAACACAACAAATGTGTGGAAAATGACTCAACGCTCACACCGCCAATTCGATCATACTCGGGAGCAAACATCAAAATGACAATGCGAACATCATACATACATACCCAGCCCTCAAACGGGAATGGATAGGTCTTAAAAAAACGAAAACCTCATTTTGAAAATAATTTTAGAAGAACACCGGTTGATCTTGAGTATCACCTTTCAAAAAAAAAGTACAAACGTGAAACATCGTTATCGAGACTTTGGAGAACCATTTCGCATTTGACAAAAAAAATGAGGACACTTTCTCTTAGTGAAAACTTTCAGAATATTCGACCCTCGGATCTAAATAAAAGTGTTTCTGAAACATTGAAAATATCTCAAAATATTTTGGTCCTCGAGGTAGAAGAATTTGGGAACATATTGTGGCACCTTGGATGTACCACGAGAAAATAATTCATTTTAAAAGTACGTCTCGAAATTTATTTTTCTAAGATACTCAAGGTTTTCAAAAATCCAATAGGCCAGAATGCCCAAAACTCACACATATCGACATTCACTAAAACAACTCCAAGTACACGCATCAAAACGTTTAAAATCAAGACAATACATGTCTTTAAACGGAAATAAACGAAAAAATACCACATTCAGAACAAAACCACTGACCCCATTCGAGGCCTCTAATGACCCTCCCGCACTGGCAAGTGAACAAGTCGAACGTGTATAAGCACAAAGCTTCCACAAGAGAACTTGTAAAACGTGCAAATCGATTCGAAAATCATCAGCAACGGACAAAAACAACAATAAAAAGACATCACAAGCGACGACACTCCTCGTATAAATCAAATACGAGAGTCGACTAAATACATATCGTGAAATAAAAATCCACATAAGGATTCCATCACTTAACAAATAATCATAAAAATAGCTCGTGTCACACGAGGCACAACACAAAGAAGGGAGACTTACTTCCACAGGTCGCACGAAGATGATGATCGCCCCACGATACTAATCACGACCAACAAACTCAAACGACGCGTCGCGACACGACTCAGTCAGATAAAATCCGACGAAACAAGACTCAAACAACACGACTTGACCCGACAGCCTAGGTTCCGTCAACCTAAGCTCTGATACCATTTATGTAACACCCCCAATCCGTTCAGGGATATTACACGCCGTAGAACCTTTCCTCAAGGATCTACCAGGCTGGTAACAACATATAACAACTCAACCATGCCTTTAAGGCTAAAATGACTAAGTAGACCGATTTGGTCTTTCAATAAATACATACAACTCAAATACAACTCATGCCCACGTAGGGGTCAAAACACAACCACACCCGTACAACGGGAAAAATATAGCAGCGGGAAATAAAGTACAACTGAACCAATAAACAATGTACGGTTCCTCACGTGATTAGTATCGATCATCTTTCATCATCCTTCGTGCCGACCCTGTGTTATGCTCCAAAACCTGAATGCAAAAATAGACATCCACCCCCCGAATACTCGGGGGTTAGCAAAACTCCACTGTTTTGCTAGTGCAAGTACAAGTGCAAAAATACGAGTCATACATTTCACATTCCACGAACGATAATAATCCGGAATCCTCAAAGATCCAAACGAAACAAAAAGTACTTCCCGAGGCAAGAGTTTGAGAGAAATATTCCAAAACCGAAAGATCACAAATCAATGGAAATAATTTATAAAACAGTTTAGAATGCCCTCGAGAGTTTTAATAGAAAAACAATTTAGGATTATCAAATCCTACTTTTCCAAAACCCAAAAGACGAAAGGGGTCACCGCCCCAAAGGTTTACTTTCCGTAAAATGACATTTACCAAACCGTTGGGATTTTAGCTCCAAATCCGTAAAATGACTTTTACAAAACCATTGGGATTTTAGCCCCAAATCTCATCAACTCACAATACACGAGAACGACAACAAGGTTCGTCTTCCAACAACAAAATCCACAATTAAAGGATTTAACACAAACAACAAAATACTCTAGTGCCATCCTAGCCAAGTAAGCCAAACGAACACTTACCTCTTACACACTTAGTCGATGCATGCAATCATGAAAACCATTCGTAAGCACTCATTTTCGGAAATGCCAATAATCCAAATCACATTTGCAAAATGCACCACAATTAACCGCGGACCGACCCCTCCGTGGACCCTACCGAGACCCCGTCGGATCTAACCCGTAGTGGTTAAAAGCAAGCTCGCGGATCCACCCCTCCGTGGACCCCTACCAAGACCCCGTCGGATCTAACCCATAGTGAGCATACACACACCCACACGTTACTCATGCAATACTAATATGCTAAGAATGTAAGTTCATCAAGAATACTTACTAGAGATGGCCATTTACTCGACGCCGTTATCAAACTCTTCAAATCACAATAAAAAGATTAAACACGGAATACACGATTCCATACTTTAAACAACATGGGTATCATCAAAGCCTTCAACGTTCAAAATAATCAAATCATAATCATTTCCCAAAACACACCGTTCACAAAATACACGCGTTTTGAAAGAGAGCCTTTAACGAGGCCAAAACAATTCTTTTGAAAATTCATTTGCAAATAACCGAACAAACACACCACGACGACCACCGATCATCATATCCACAAAACAAGAAGCGTATGAACGAGGTACTTGCCTCGAATAAGAACAACACGGAGAATCGACCGAAGTAGGTTGGCACGAACCGACTACGAACTCACCGACTCCACCGAACACCAACTCGCGACAATAAACTATGAAGGAAAAATATAAGAACGAAAATGAATTCCAAAGTACGGCCGAAAGCCGCTGAATTCAAAGAACGAGTAACGAAAATTCAAGTGTTTCCCCCCAAAACAGCCAAGAACACGATTCGTCCCGACAAAACACGACAATGGAATTCCAAGTTGAAATATGGATATACAATCCCTAGAATGTGTTTAACAACATCATTTAACCACAATTTATCCAACAAAAACGGATGGAATACGAGATCGAGAACTAATCCCCCAAAAAGTCGATTCGAAGGAAATCTAGAAATATACTTCGATTCGACGAAGAACAATGGATTAAATGATGTTAAACACAAGAATACTACCAAGATTAATCATACCCATCATGAATTAATCAACAACACGGAACGAATCGGACAAAAATGCAAAAACCCCCAAATTCACGAATTAGGGTTCTAAGGAAGATTACCTTGATTCGCTGGATCAAAGGATGATAACGGATGATTGATTGATGTTATGAACTCAATAACTTCGTGGATTTATTGTTAAACAACATGGCTTCATCACCTCCGAAGCTACAGCCGCGGATCGAAAAGAAAGGAAATGAAAAATGAGTGAAAATGAGGCTGCTCAGCCACATTTATACTGGGCCCGACTAGCATGCGCTAGGCTGCCGAGCTAGCGCGCGCTATCGGCCCAGGCCGCAATCCAGTGACCTCCTGGACTAGACTGCTCGTCCAGGTAGCGTGCGCAGCCTTCCGGCCGTAGCGTGCGCTACCTTCCGGACGTATCGTACGTAGTGTCCGGAAGTAGCGTGCGCTACCTGCCGATCCACCGAGTCCAGTACCCCCACTGCGCTACTGCCTCGGCCCGCTAGCGCGCGCAGACAATCGGGCGTAGCGTGCGCTGCCTCCCGGCCGTAGCGTGCGCTACGCCGGTTCCTGCCGCACCCATCCGTCCGGTGCCCGCAATCATCCGGCCAGTCCCGCAACCGTCCGGCCAGTACCCGACCACTAGGGCTCGACGACTTGATTTCCAAAAACGTACGGAACGAACACGACGAAAAGTTCGCGGACAACATCAACGACCCGAAATGAAAACATAATACCATAATTAATCATACGCGGCCAAGAAACCGGTCGAGACAATAATTACAGATACGGATACCCGTAACTTTCAGTAAATTACAAAATGGCCCAAAATGCCCGAAAATCACGATACGTGATCGAATAACCAAACCGAAGTTCACAACATGTCTAACAAAGTAAAACGGACTTACGGGAAACTCGAAATAGCAGTTTCGAACGAGATTCGCAAGAATCGAACTCAAGTGCGGAAAAGTCGCTAAAAAGCACGTAACTCAACAAAACAACACCGAAACGAACTCGGATGACAAAAAGTGTAGAATTAATCATTCTCAGAATGATGAAACGGTCATGAGCGAGTCGTTAAAACGGACTTCCGCCGAAAAAAAGAAATTAACGGAAATCGAAATTACGGGTTTTACATGGATCACATTAAGGAAGTTGTTCCAAAGGTGCACAAGACATTATGAAGAAGCTGGAGTTGGAAGGTGTTAAGAAAAAACTGGATCTTGTTATTAATGAAGTTGAGGAAAAATGTGGTGAGAAGAAGAATGAAGTTGCAGAGAAGGTTGAGGTTGAGGAGAAGAATGTGGAGGCTGCGGATGTTTTAATAGTGCAGGATAATTTGATTGATGTGAATGTTTGTAAGGAAGATCCACTAGCAGTTAAGTGTGCAGAGTGGGAATTAGCTATCGTCTCGTCCACCAATGTTGTTGCTTATGCAAATGTTGATAAAACGTATAAAGTTCTTCATGAGAAACGACTATCAGTAGAGAATGCACGAGTCTCTATTACTCGTGTAATCCAAGGATCTGATAAGATTCCTTTCCCTATTGAAGAAGAGATCACGACTGTAGAACAGGCTGTGGGAACGTTTATTGCGTGGCCAAGACACCTCATTCAAGAAGTGAAGACAAGCACTGCTGAAGTGAAAGGAAATCAGAAGGTTAATTTCTATTTTCGTTTACTTAACGGAACAACTTTTCTTACTGGTTCACTTTGTGTTCTGAATTATCTTTTTAATTTTTCCTTTTAAAAGAGGAAAGCAAATTTTAGCAAAGAAGTATAAGAAGGTGGCATATTATGTCAAGGTACCAGCGTATATGTTGGACATAGGTCCTGATTACCCCCTAGTTTGAAGCGTTTGTGGCTTTGGGCAAAAGATGCCTTGAAGGACGGCCAAGCAACCACTTTTGAGCTATGTGAAGACGCTTTTAGATCAACCAAAAAGCAGTGTCTCTTTTTATCGGACATCCATGCTTTATGCTCTGGAGGTGAAATATCAGGGTCCGTCATTTGTATTTTTATCAAGTAAGTGTCTAGTCTAAGTTCAAAATTTATTTGTTGACTTTGTCAATATTTTTTTAATTTAATTTAGATTCGTGTTAATGATTGTTTACTTTTTATATAGAGCAATTTTTGAAAAAGAACAAGATGTCTGAAATAGTAGCATTCGTTGATCCTGCCAAGATAGGCGCCCTCGGTTGTGGTAATGCTGGAGAGAGGTTGTGTGCGCTATCTTTCAGGTTCAAGAATGCTAAGCCAGGACAATTTTTTCTGCTGCCTTATAACAGTGTGTGAGTACTTGTTTTTACATTTTTTGGCATCTATATTATTAATAAAATGTAATATCCGGATTTTCAGTATAAATTTTTCGCGTTATTTTATCTGAGATATACTGCAGAGCTTGGTGTCTATACAGTATGGATAAAATAATTTGAAGACTAAGACAGCTGTATTTGTATAATTGTCGTACTTGGTTGACAATTGCGTTTGAGGATATCGTGTATCAGATATATCGTATGAGAATATTTTTGGGATGAGTATATGTATTCGGTATGTGTGTATATGTATCCAGTATGACGAAACGGACAAGAACAGTTGAATTTGGCTAAGTGCAGAAGCCATTACGCACGCTAAGCTTAGGGTCTTACGTACGCTAAGCTGGTAAGCATAACATACGTTATGTATCATGCATTACCTACGTTATGAGAGAAATCAGACATGATCCAGGCTGTGGCCGACAGTGGGCCCGTGGTCAGCAGCTTTCGGCGTGGATGTGGACAGGTGAGTCAACGGATGGTTTAACATACGTTATGTAGATGGTGTTAAGTACGTTAAGAGTATGAAGATTACGTATGTTATACCTATTGTGTTACGTGCGTAATGGTATCAGTTGATAAGGGCAGTAGTTTCTGGATTGAGGATAACGTACGCTATTCTTAGGTGATTACGTACGCTAATGGATTGTTGCGTATGTAAGGAGTTGGATATTACGTACGTAACTGAGTTACTGTATAAAGTCAACACCTGTATTACGTACGTTAAGGCAGGGGCCTCACGTACGTAAGGCATTGAGCGAAATGAAACAGTAACCTCTGGGTTGCCGTTACGTATGCTATCAAGGCCAGATAGCGTACGTTAAGGGTGTTTACGTACGTTAATGGTTGCAAGTTACGTACGTAATGGTTGGAAGTTTATATAAGTGAGATGCCCGTCACTTCATTTCTTTTCAGAACTTCATTTCATTTTTTGCCCTTCAACCCTCAGAGATGGATTTTGGTCCTTCTAACTTGATTATGAGCTTGAGGGCATGGAATTGGAGCTTGAGATATGGAGCTATTGTTTATTCTTGAAGTGTTTGCTTGTGTATTTCATCTTCAAAGAGGTATATTTGATAATCCTCTCTTTAATTTCGTATTTTGATGTGGTTGCTGATGATTAGTTCGTATGATGATATTTTATGGAGTTGTTGTGATGATTCTCGGTATTTCATGGGAATTTTGTTAAGAAAGATGATGATATGATGATGTATGTCTTTGATTATGTTGTTGATGATTATGGAATCATAATGTTCTTGGTGTTTTGTGAGGTATGTGTTGAAGAACATGATGATGAGATTTCACTAATTGGTTTATGTGTTAAAGTTATGGATTATATGATTATGAACGTGATTATGGAATCATGGTTGGATTGATTCATATTTTTGAGAATTTCATGAAGTGAATAGGGTGATTTTGACAAGTTTTGTTAAGGTGTTTATTTTTTTTTAATATGAACATGGAATGTTGATATCTAGAAAGAGTGATGATGATTGTTGAAGTCAATATACAAGTCACGTGCGTGGTGATATGATTTTTGTATGGTCTTAATGATATACGAATTTTGATTATGATGGTGTTGTTACGATTTTTGATGTTATGAGAAGTGTATGTGGAAGAGTATAATGATATATGCCTTGGATTATGAATTAGGTGATTGTTGAGATGTTAGAAGACATCGGGTTATGCCGTTTTGTTGAGTATGAACGTGAATTCGGATAATTCGTGTTCTTGAAGAACTCTTGAGTTATATATGTCATGATTTTATGAATAAGGGATGGAATTTGGAAAGATTATAGATAATTTTGGAATATGATTATTCATGATAATAACTGGTAAATTGTTTTCTATGAATTTACGAAAATGAACAAGAAGGAACCTTGTTAATTCGTATTTAAAGTTGAAATCGAAGTCGGGTATGTTAAGACATTTGGTTAAATTGATTGTTGATATGATTTTTGGATTGTGGAATCGTATTATGGTTATGAGTTCATGATTGATTGATTTAGGTTGTTGGATTTGAGTTTAATCGAGATATTGTGGAACTGTTGGGTTTGTTGATCGGTTATATTGATTGTTAATTATGATTCGTCGAGTTGTGGTTTGTATTGTGGATATGAGTTCGTAATTGTTTGAGTTATATGGTTCGGTTTTTATATGATCGAGGTACTTTTGAGCCGTTGAGTTTGATTGGTTGGTTATATCGGTTGTTGATTATTATCGAATTTGTGTTACTAGATTATTACAATAGGTTGTAATAATTGATCGTTGATTATGACCATTGTGTTGCAGTTGAGGGTGAAGAGTTCGTAGATTGCTTTTGGTCAGGACTGAGGAACTCACTGACAAAGGCAATGGATTTGGTAACGGCTTCATTGTATCGGTATCGAGGCAAGTTATACTTGTTCAGTTTACAATATTTAATGAATGGTTTCGCTTTCATTTTATTTATAATTCATATAGCAATGATATTATAAATGTAACTTGTCGGGATGATGGTTTGTATATTGTGCTCTAGTTTGGATTAAATTATAATGTATATGATTTAATTGTGTTTGATTGAAGACGGAGAAGTGAGTTATCTTTGGTCTGCGATATGAAATGTTAGATATCGATGATGGTTTACCCTGTCGACGTTGATGTTGGGACGGTGGTTTATTGATATTAATGGATTGTACCACATTCGAGATTATTCGAATAACTGTGCATTCGTTCAGGGTTTTTTCATTCGTGGAAAGGATATTGTCCTCGGCTGTGAGGTGAAGTAAGTATTGTTCAACTATGAGGATAATTATTCTGGTGAATTGTTGAATATGTTGTATGTTGATGTTTCGTATAATGGGATTCATATTGATTGTTTCGTTGAGGGATGTTGATCCCAGGATTGTTGTATTGAGATCGTGGATCATGTTGATCTTTCATCGGGGGATGATGATTCCAGGATTGTTTGTTTTGGATATTAATTGGTCGTGTCGACTTTTCATTGTCAGTTATCATTGTTCACTTTGGTGAGTCTTTTGATCCTCATTGGATATGTGATTCTTTGAGTTTCGTTGTCATGTTGTATAGTGACATATATGGAGTCATATCTGCGTGCCGATTGGTTATGGTGTAGGATTTTTGGCCAGGCACATATGGTCATGTGTTGATATTTCCACATTGGACCGTGCTCACGAGACGTAGTTCGTGAGGCTAATTAGGAGATGTCCCACGTATATCCTAGATTCCGTATACGGGGTAGACATGTGCACGGACACATTTCCGGATCGGGCGTACTGTGACATCCATCCTTGATCCATTTCGATTGGTCGTTCATCCTCCATTTATGATTGGGTATGTTCGACAGTTTGCGACTGGTAGCTCATACGCCCAAGGGGTATGTTCGACAGTCGGGGTTATTTCTTTGAGATCCATTATATTCGATCTTGTTTTGAGTTTATCATGTTGATGGTATTCTCGGTCGTTGTTGATCCTTTGTTGAACGTTGGAGTTTATCATGTTGATGATATTCCTGGTTGTGATTGGCCTTTGGTTGGTCGTATTGGAGTTTATCATGTCGATGATATCTCAGTTGATCTATTGGTTGATTATTGTTATTGATTGTATGAGCATACGGACTGTACGTCGATGTTTCGGGACTTGTTACTATTGTTTTGTGGTAGTTGATCGACAGATATATTATGTGTTATTGGTTTTTATCCAGATTGAGATTTGATGGTGCAATCCGACGTACAGGATTTGGCACAGATGGTTCATTCCACACTTATGAGTTATGATGATGTTTTGATGATCCTTGATATTGTTTGAATATGCTCCAGATGGTTGTAGTAGAGTTCATTTCGTCATTTGAGAATGCGAAATGTAGATTATGGTAAGGATTGATTTGGTATGGATTGTATATGGGGTGGTAAGGTTATGACGATAAGATTACATTGGTAGTATTCTTACTTTGTTATTACATTGGTATGTAATTATTTATGATGATGTGATCGATATCATTGTTGAGTATTGTGGCTGATCCCGTCGTGGGCTTTATTTTTAGGTACTCGGAGATCGAGCTATTAGCGGTAGTGGAGGGATGAGCTTCGGGGGTGATACTGACTATGGCATTATTTTGGGAACCGAGTATTTGAGTAGTTGTTTTACTCCGCTGCAAATGTATATTTTTGAACTGTGTTTATATCCGCTGCATGTGTATATTGAAATGGCTTTTCGGTATTTTTACCAACTCGTGTATAACTTTCAAAATGGCCTTTTTGGCTATCTCGTAAACTTGGGTTATTTCATTAAACTCTTTTTCCCTAAACTATTTTATCGGTAAGTATAAGTGGTGGCTTAACGTACATTTTGAAACTGTTGAATTCTGGCATTTTTGGCCTTTTGTTTTCAAATATAATTTAATGATGGTATTTGGAAAATAGATTTTTGGAGACTATTTGAGTATTTAAAAATATTACAGTCTTGGCCTCTTTGGCGTGTTTGAAACGTTTGCGAATATGATTTTTAGCCTTGTGGGTTCCGGCGCGGGGGGCCCACGGTCCTGTAATATCCCCAGATGGTTTTGGGGGCATTACAGAATATGGTATCGGAGCTTTGGGTTTGTGAAACCCGAGCATGTGTGTTATGTGGCTCTACTAGAGCGGTAGTAGCATGGCTTTTGAAAATGATTTTCTGGCCTTTGAGTCAAACCGGTTTTTTGAGGTTCCAAATTTTTTTGAGATATTTTCAAATTACTATTTATGATATTCGTGTGTGTTGGTATTGTGTTGAGACTTCGTATGGGAGTCGTGGGCTAGTATCACGGGAGATCATCGGCTTCACGCACCTATAAGTATACTGTTTTGTTTTTTCGCTTGTGGCGACGATTGATTGCTTTCGTGATGAGTTTGGAAATTTTGGTTGATCTGTTGGGTGTGACAGGATTGCAAGTTTCGAGGACGAAACTTATTTTTAGGTGGGTAGTATGTAATATCTAAATTTTCAGAATAAATTGTTCGCGTTATTTTATCTGAGATATATTGTATAGCTTGGTGTCTATACAGTCTGGATAAAATAATTTGAAGACTGAGATAGTTGTATTTGTATAATTTTCGTACTTGGTCGAAAATTGCATTTGAGGATATCGTGTATCAGATATATCGTATGAGAATATTTTTGGGACGAATGTATGTATTTGGTATGTGTGTATACGTATCCAGTATGACGAGACGGACATGAACAGTTGGATTTGGCTAAGAGCAGAAGCCATTACGTACGCTAAGCTTAGGGGCTTACGTACGCTAAGCTGGTAAGCATAACGTACGATATATATCATGCATTACGTACGTTATGAGAGGAATCAGACATGATCCAGGCTGAGGCCGACAGTGGGCCCGTGGTCGGCAGCTTTCGGTGCGGATGTGGATAGGTGAGTCAACGGACGGTTTAACATACGTTATGTAGATGGTGTTAAGTACATTAAGAGTATGAAGATTACGTACGTTATACCTATTGTGTTACGTACGTAATGGTATTAGTTGATAAGGGCAGTAGTTTCTGGATTGAGGATAACGTAAGCTATTCTTAGGTGATTACGTACGCTAATGGATTGTTGCGTACGTAAGGAGTTGGATATTATGTACGTAACTAAGTTACTGTAGAAAGTCAACACTTATAGTATGTACGTTAAGGCAGGAGCCTTACGTACGTAAGGCATTGAGCGAAATGAGACAGTAACCTCTGGGTTCTTGTTATGTACGCTATCAAGGTCAGATAGCGTACGTTAAGGGTGTTTACGTACATTAATGGTTGCATGTTACGTACGTAACGGTTGGAAGTTTATATAAGTGAGATGCCCGTCAATTCGTTTTTTTTTCAGAACGTCATTTCATTTTTCGCCCTTCAACACTCAGAGATGGATTTTGGTCCTTCTAACTTGATTATGAGCTTGAGGGCATGGAATTGGAGCTTGAGATATGGAGCTATTGTTGATTCTTGAAGTGTTTGCTTGTGTATTTCATCTTCAAAGAGGTATATTGGTAATCCTCTCTTTAATTTCGGATTTTGATGTTGTTGTTGATGATTAGTTCGTATGATGATAGTTTATGGAGTTGTTGTGATGATTCTTGGTATTTCACGGGACTTTTGTTAAGGAAGATGATGATATGATGATGTATGTCTTTGATTATATTGTTTATGATTATGGAATCATAGTGTTCTTGGTGTTTTGTGAGGTATGTTTTGAAGAAGACGATGATGAGATTTCACTAATTGGTTTATGTGTTAAAGTAACGGATTATATGATTATGAACGTGATTATGGAATCATGGTTGGATTGATTCATATTTTGAGAATTTCATGAAGTGAATAGGGTGATTTTGACAAGTTTTGTTAAGGTGTTTATGTTTTTTTTTAATATGAACATGGAATGTTGATATCTAGAAAGAGTGATGATGATTGTTGTAGTCAATATACAAGTCATGTGAGTGGTGATATGATTTTTGTATGGTCTTAATTATATACGAATTTTGAGTATGATGGTGTTGTTACGATATTTGATGTTATGAGAAGTGTATGTGGAAGAGTATAATGATATATGCCTTGGATTATGAATTAGGTGATTGTTGAGATGTTAGAAGACATCAGGTTATGCCGTTTTGTTGAGTATGAACATGATTTCGGATAATTCGTGTTCTTGAAGAACTCTTGAGTTATATATGTCATGATTTTATGAATAAGGGATGGAAATTGGAAAGATTACGGATAATTTTGGAATATGATTATACATGATAAGAACCGGTAAATTGTTTTCTATGAATTTACAAAAATGAACAAGAAGGAAGCTTGTTAATTCGTATTTAAAGTTGAAATTATAGTCGAGTATGTTAAGACACTTGGTTAAATTGATTGTTGATATGATTTTCGGATTGTGGAATCGTATTATGGTTATGAGTTCATGATTGAATGATTTGGGTTGTTGGATTTGTGTTTAATCGAGATATTGTGGAAACGTTGGGTTTGCTGATCAGTTATATTGATTGTTAATTATGATTTGTCGAGTTGCGGTTTGAATTGTGGATATGAGTTCGTAATTGTTTGAGTTATATGGTTTGGTTTTGTATATGATCGAGGTATTGTTGAGCCGTTGAGTTTGATTGGTTGGTAATATCGATTGTTGATTATTATCGAATGTGTGTTAATCGATTATTGCAATAGGTTGTAATAATTGATCGTTGATTATGACCGTTGTGTTGCGGTTGAGGTTGAAGAGTTCGTAGATTGCTTTTGGTCGGGGCTGAGGAACTCGTAGACAAATGCAATGGATTTGGTAACGGCTTCGTTGTATCGGTATCAAGGCAAGTTATACTTGTTCAGTTTATAATATTTAATGAATGGTTTCGCTTTTATTTCATTTATAATTCATATATCAATGATATTATAAATGTAAATTATCGGGATGATGGTTTGTATTTTGTGCTCTAGTTTATATTAAATTATAATGTATATGATTTAATTGTGTTTGATTGAAGACGGAGATGTGAGTTATCTTTGGTCTGCGATATGGAATGTCGGATATCGATGATGGTTTACCGTGTCGACATTGATGTTGGGACGGTGGTTTATTGATATTAATAGACTGTACCTCATTCGAGATTATTCGAATAACTGTGCATTCCTTCGGGGTTGTTTATCCGTGGAAAGGATATTGTCTTCGGCTTTGAGGTAATGTAAGTATTGTTGAGTTATGAGGATAATTATTCTGGTGAATTGTTGTATATGTTGTATGTTGATGTTTCGTATAATGGGATTCATATTGATTGTTTCGTTGAGGGATGTTGATCCCAAGACTGTTATATTGAGATTGTGGATCGTGTTGATCATTCATCGGGGGATGATGATTACAGGATTGTGTAACACCCCCAATCCACTCAGGGATATTACACGTCGTAGACACTTTCCTCAAGCACATGCACTCGTGAAGTTTCACTCGTGAATCCAAAGTGAAGTCATAGATCCCCCCGAGGCCCCATCGGACCCTCCCGAGGTGAGCAAACACATTCACAAAACATACACACGCACTCGTGAAGTTTCACTCGTGAATCCAGATTGAAGTCATAGATTCCCCCGAGGCCCCGTCGGACCCTCCCGAGGTGAGCAAACACATTCACAAAACATACACACGCACTCGTGAAGTTTCACTCGTGAATCCAGAGTGAAGTCATAGATTCCCCCGAGGCCCCGTCGGACCCTCCCGAGATGAGCAAACACATTCACAAAACATACACATGCACTCGTGAAGTTTTACTCGTGAATCCAGAGTGAAGTCATAGATTCCCCTGAGGCCCTATCGGACCCTCCCGAGGTGAGCAAACACATTCACAAAACATACACGCACAGGCATCGCCTAGGACCGGGACGCCAACATAAATCCCACCCGAGGCCTCTAAGGACCCTCCCGAGTTGGCTAGCGAAACAATCATGCACAAATAACATATCACACCAAGGATATCCAAACAATTCACCCAGAGGCATCAAACACTTAGCAAAACACCACGTCAAACCATAACGCACCGAAAAGAGATAATATACGTATATATTATCAAAGCATAACAACAACAACAAGCGAATTCATAGGGTTCACTTAATCATTCACGGGGCACAATATTCACAAAACACACGCGTTTTGAAAGTGAGCCCTTAACGAGGCTAAACCGAATCTTTTGAAAGTTCAATTCAAACGACCAAACAAACACATTTAGACGATCACCAATTATCATATCCACAAACACAAGAATTATATTGACAAGGTACTTGCCTCGAAATCGACATGCAAGTATTCCAACGAACGCAGTTCAACCGGGAAGCTTCGGAACGCCCGATGCTATCGAAAAGGAAGACGACAACGAACAGAAGGGTTCAACACGGTTTCTTCGCAAGAAAATCAACCCTAACATCATATAATTAATAAATCAACGATCATACAAGGAAGAATAATCGTAGAACATCCGAAAACCCCTCTATGACATTCTACCGGACACCTTCAAGGCGTCGATCAAGAACTCGACCGAAACAACGAATCGATACGATCCAACTATGGAATAACAAGGGAAATGATATAATACATCTAAATAATTATTGATCCATCACAATCTTCAGTTAAATCGGATTAAACGGATGAAAACAACCAAAATACCCAAATTCCCCAAAACTAGGTTTCTAGAAAATCTGACCTGATTCGCTCGATCAAAAGATGTTATAGGATGGATGATTGATGATTTGAACTCCAAGACTTCATGGATTGGTTGTCAACAACATTTCTCCATGATCAACATACCTCTAGCTGCGGAAGGGAAGGAAATGAATGAGAAAAATGGTGAAAAACCCGTCTACAGGGCCTTAAATAGGCTGTCTGCCGGCAACGTTACGTACGTAATCGGCCATGGCTTACGGCCATGGCCGAGCCTACTGCCTAAAAATGCCGGCAGCATTACGTACGTAACCGGCCAAGGTTTACGTACGTAACTGGCCTTACATACGTAACTGCCGAGCCCTTCCGGCCGTAACTCGGCCAGGGCTGGCCTGGGCCCAACTTGCTCGGCCATGACTCGGTTGGGACCAACTCCGACGGCCCGGACGACCCCGAAACCCGAACTTGAATACAAAACGAAGATATGGTTACGAAGTACTCGCAAAGACGAATTTGAGCACTCAGAGAACACACGATTCTGACCACCCGAAGGCTCGAAATTCGACAACGGAAAGTAATTACCCCAAACTTTGGGAAATTACGAAAATGGCCCAAAACGTCTGAAATACACGATACACGATCGAAACACCAAACCAAGGCTCGCAACATTAATAATAACATTAAATGAACTTACGAGAAACTCGAAACAACAGTTTCGGACGAGATTCGCAAGAATCGAACTCAAGTGCGGAAAAACCGCTTAAGAACACGGAACTCAACAAAATGATACCGAAACGAACTCGGATGAAAAGTGCAGAATTAAATACTCTCGGAATGACGAAACGATCACGAGAAAGTCGTCGAAACGGGCTCCTGCCGAAAAAAAAAAGAAAATCTCCGAAATCCGAAATTGCGGGTATTACATTCTACCCTCCTTAAAAGAAGTTTCGTCCCGAAACTTAAAACAAGTAGGGAGAAGCAATATACCACCAGGAATATTTCAATGATATACACAAGAATGCGTAACTAACGCCCAACGGCGAAACGTTACAAACAACGCAAAGGAATATACGGTGTGCACACACGCTCCAAGACGACCAACACAACGCCACCGATAGAGACATAATAAAACCAACAAGTGACAAGCGTCATCAAACAGATAATAAAACCAAGTCGATTATCTGAACAATCACAAAACACAAAGCACCCATTACAAGGAAACACGCACAATCAATAAAACAGAAATAAACACACAAACGATCCACAAGGACAACCACAAACAATTCGGACTACGCCGAAATCCTCAAAAACTACACTAGGCATTTATGTGTCCTTTTGGAGCAGAGACGCAACCTCAATCCCCAAATCTCTCAGCTACCGTCTCGCAATGCACAACTCGGTGACCCACCCGGCCACACTCGAATCAGCTGACTAGCGGTGAATGACAATTCTTCGCGGTACGAGATCAGGCAACAACAGACAACCTCGATCGAATAAAAACGATCGAACAACAACGACCGAACAACAATGATCGGACAACAACAATCAAAAAAACAATGACCGAGTAATAACGATCGAATGACAACAGTCGAACAATGACTCCGATGTCCCCACTTCAACCCCAGACATTAAAAGAACTGGTAGAAAGTGAAACATGTTACTTCCGAACAAGGTTCATAAGAATCGAACCGAACTCGGAAAAGTCACAATGATAAACAGATCGATTCTGAAACAAGGTCACAACCAGTTCGAACGATGACAACCGAGATATCAAACAAGTTCAAAAAGTATCGACGGACACGTGCAAGTCGATAGGATTTAGAAGGAGAAACTGCAGAAGTAAAAAATAGTACGAGTATTACATCCGACCTCTTATAAAAGAAGTGTCGTCCCCGCAACTCACAACAACAGAAACAAGGTAACAACACAAAAAGCAACCAACAGAAAAATCTCCCATGGGCCTCTTAGAGCCGATCCTGATATCTGTGCTAAAGCACGAACTCCAAAAGTCTCGGTAGCCAATTCGCAAAATTGAATTATGTGTCCCTCAAGTCCGCACTTGAAATGCGTTACTGACGAGAAGGACAATTTACACGTGTATGCCCCGGCACATCACAGTTGAAACACCTCGGCTCGGCATACCGAAAATACAAATGCTAGATACAATGGGGCATAACGTCACAAAACAACATAGCGGAGATGCCAACTCAGCACAACAAAGAATCATAACACATATCATATACAACGATTACCATCATAAAGTAATACACACACAAACACTACAACAACGACGGTATCGTTCGGCGACCTCAACGGACCGAACGATAACCAGCACATAATTACAACCATCAGGAAACAATCACACATGTACACAAATGTGCAAACCCAAGCTTCAACAGCTCACACTCGTGCGACAATACGCAAATCACCACGAGGCGACAAATAGTAAATACCAGTTCACACCTCTCATAGAGGGCTAGTACTGCAAATACGTGGCAACGCCTCAACGTTCATGCCACCAATTCGATCATATTCGAAAGTTAACATTATAACGACAAAGCAAACATCATACATACATTCCCAAACCGCAAACGGGAATTGATAGGTTTAAAAAAAATGAAAACCACCTTTAGAAATTAATTTTGGAAACACCGATTGATCTTGAGTATCACCTTTCAAAAAGTACAAACATGAAACATCGTTATCCAGACTTTGAAAACCATCTCGCGCTTTATAAAACGAGGACACTTCCCTTTTGGTGAAAGATTTTTAGAAATATTCGACCCTCGGGTCTAAGCAAAGCATTTCTAAATAATTGAAAATATCTCAAAATATTTTTGGTCCTCAACTGGAAATTTTTTGAAATATATTGCGGCACTAGAAAGCACCTTGAAAACACCGCAAGAAAATAATTTGTTTTAAAATTACGTCTCGAAATTTAATTTTCTAAGATACTCAAGGTTTTCAAAAATTCAATAGGCAAGAATGCCCAAAACTCACAAAATCCTTTATCAAACCGTCATAAAACATTCAATGCCAAAGCGCCAGAACTCGATTTAGGGAATCAGTTATACGAATTAGAACTCAGTTTGCAAAATACTGAAAGTCATTTTGAAAGGACTCACGCAGCGGATAAAATACAGTTCGAAAATACATTAGCAGCGACACCGCTCCTCATATAAATAAAATATTAGAGTCGAATACCCACATATCACGGAATCAAAATCCACAGAAGGATTCAATCAATCAACAATATAATCATACAAGCAGCTCATGTCACACGAGGCACAACACAAAGAAGGTAGACTTACATCCACAGGTTGCACGAAGATGATAATCGCTCCACGATACTAATCACGACCAACAGACTCAAACGACGCATCGCGACACGACTCAGTCAGACAAAATACGACGAGACAAAACTCAACAGACAAAACTAAACCTGACAGCCTAGGTTTCCACAACCTAAGCTCCAATACCATTTATGTAAGACCCCAATCCACTCAGGGATATTACACGTCGTAGATCCTTTCCTCAAGGATCTACCAGGCTAGTAAACAACGTCGAACATTTCAATAATGCCTTTAAGGCTAAAATGACTCAATAGACCGATTTGGTCTTTCAATAATTACATACAACTCAATACGTGCCCACACAGGGGTCGAAATACAAAACGCTCCCGTACAACGGGGAAAAATATACTGCAGCGGAAATAAAATACAACTGAACCAATACAACAATGTACGGTTCCTCATGTGATTAGTATCGATCATCTTTCATCATCCTTCGTGCCGACCATGTGTTATGCTCCCAAAACCTGAATGCAAAAACAGACATCCACCCCCCGAATACTCGGAGGTTAGCAAAACTCCACTGTTTTGCTAGTGCGAGAACAAAGTGCAAAATACGAGCCATACAATTCACATTCCACGAATAACAATAACCAAGAATCCTCAAAGATCCAAACGTAACGAAAAGTACTTCCCGAGGCAAGAGTTTGGGTAACACATTCCAAAACCGAAAGATCACAAATCAAGGGAAACAATTTATAAAACGGTTTAACATGCCATCGAGAGTTTTAATAGAGAATAATTTAGGATTACTGAATCCTTCTCTTTCCAAAATCAACAGGGGTCATAGCCCAAAGGTTTTGTTTTCACAAATGAAACCAACAACAATACACAAGGTTAAAACCCACATCACGCGTCTTTGACGGACATAAAATACACACGCACCCGTGAAGTTTCACTCGTGAATCCAGGGCAAAACCATTGGACTCCCTCCGTGGCCCCGTCGAACCATCCCGAGATGAGCAAACACATTCACAAAACATACACATGCACTCGTGAAGTTTCACTCGTGCAGCCAGAGTGAAGTCATAGATTCCCCCGGGGGCCCGTCGGACCCTCCCGAGGTGAGCAAACACATTCACAAAACATATACACGCACTCATGAAGTTTCACTCGTGAATCCAGAGTGACGTCATAGATTCCCCCGAGGCCCCGTCGGACCCTCCCGAGGTGAGCAAACACATTCACAAAACATACACACGCACTCGTGAAGTTTCACTCGTGAATCCAGAGTGAAGTCATAGATTCCCCCGAGGCCCCGTCGGACCCTCCCGTGGTGAGCAAACACATTCACATAACATACACACGCACTCGTGAAGTTTCACTCGTGAATTCAGAGTGAAGTCATAGATTCCCCCGAGGCCCCGTTGGACCCTCCCGAGGTGAGCAAACACATTCACAAAACGTACACACGCACTCGTGAAGTTTCACTCGTGAATCCAGAGTGAAGTCATAGATTCCCCCGAGGCCCCGTCGGACCCTCCCGAGGTGAGCAAACACATTTACAAAACATACACGCACAGGCATCGCCTAGGACCAGAACACCACCACAAATCCCACCTGAGGCCTCAAAGGACCCTCCCGAGCTGGATAGCGAAACAATCATGCACAAATAACATATCTTACCAAGGATATCCAAACAATTCACCCAGAGGCATCAAACACTTAGCAAAACACCACGTCAAACCATAACGCACCGAAAAGAGATAATATATGTATATATATTATCAAAACATAACAACAACAACAACAAGCGAATTCATAGGGTTCACTTAATCATTCACGGGGCACAATATTCACAAAACACATGCGTTTTGAAAGTGAGCCCTTAACGAGGCTAAACCGAATCTTTTGAAAGTTCAATTCAAACGACCAAACAAACATATTTAGACGATCACCAATTATCATATCCCCAAAACAAGAATTATATAGACAAGGTACTTGCCTCGAAATCGGCACGCAAGTATTCCAACGAACGCAGTTCAACCGAGAAGCTTCGGAACGCCCGATGCTATCGAAAAGGAAGACGACAACGAACGGAAGGGTTCAACACGATTTCTTCGCAAGAAACTCGACCCTAACATCATATAATTAATAAATCAGCGATCATACGAGGAAGAATAATCGTAGAACGTCCGAAAATCCCTCTAAGACATTCTACCGGACACCTTCAAGGCGTCGATCAAGAACTCGACCAAAACAACGAATCGATACGATCCATGTTGGAAAGTAAAACGCAGCGGAAGCGAAGTTTGGGAAAGTATGATAATAGCGTTTTACGCATCTATGAGCATTAGATCTATTTAGGCATACTAATTAATTAATTACTAAGACTAACAAGCAATTTAAATATTATTTATTATTTATTAATTAAATATGTTGATTAATTAAAATATCCTAATCTAGATCCAAGATCATAGGATATTACCTTTTGAAGTGCGTTGGTTACTTCCTTCTTGATCGCCTTGTATTTCTACCTTCAGATCTTCTAGAGTATGATCCGCCTTGAACCGGACGTTGTGTGAGCAACGAGCTACCGGATCTTGCTTGGACACCTATGGGATCGGCCGAAACAACTTTGATATGTGATCACTATATTTTTCTTTGCTCTCTAGTATTTTATGAACACTCTTAGCAAATTAATTGTGTTATCTAAATTGTAGAATCAAAGACACAAGTCTAGATCTACAATTAAACACAAGAGGAAAAAAAAATTGATCACACAAGCTCACCAAGCATAAGTAAAAATAGGCCAACCTCCCATGAGTCCTAATTATAGGCTCTTGGACTACTACTAGGGATCTAAAGGAGGATTATGGAAGGACTCCCAATTAATTCAGCTTACCTTATTAGGACTCTTCCTAATATATGATGAATTAATTAATATCAACTTAGTCCACTAAAAAGTTTGATATTGCACTTCCTACCAAAATCCCAAATTACGAAATTGGGCTCCTTATTAAATATATTATTTCCCGTGTTTAAGATATCGAATGTCCATTAATTAATTATAAGCTCTTGTGACTTTAATTAATTAATATCTTATCCAAGAGTAGTATCACTCGAACCTTATTATTATATCGAAATTAAATCCACCTGCAGGGTTTAATATAATAATCATTATCGAGCTCCTCAAGGGGACATCATCAACCCGCACGAGTCGGGACACGATTTCTAGTAATAATAATAATTGTCGTATAAACAATATTATTGCCCAAGATACGAGGCTTATTGAGTGGATCATTTTGACTCTCACCTATGGTAAATCAAAGCAATAATTATTATAAATACACAATTAAATATTATATACTTAGAATTAAGAAATAATAATTATCCGAGATTTACGTTCTTCTTACAGTCAGTACAGAAGACACTATCTCACCTCGATCCTGTTCAACGTATACAAATACGCTAATGTATGCTAATAGTCAAGACCAACTATTTTCAAGCATACACTACAACCCTTTATATAATTTGTCTAATAATTATATAGGTTGTGAACTATTATATTATTTTATAAGGCACCGACAATGTGATCTTCCATGTGACACCAACACACCACATTATCTACAATATAAAATAATTAGACATTTCATTTGCATAACCATAACGTGAATTAATATGCAAAACATGTGATTAAGTGTAATTAATATCCTCATAGGTAGTAAATGGGAAATGAGGTAATACAAGCATAAAGTATGCTTTGCAGTATACAATCCTAACAATCTCCCACTTATACTCAAAGCATGCTTTTAAGTATACTACTCTATTACATAGTCTCTCATTTCTCCCACTTATACTCAAAGCAATGCTGCCATACACCGTAATCCCATTCCTTCCACATGCCTTTCAAAAACTTTTGAAGGTAGGCCTTTCGTGAAAGGGTCAGCAAGATTATCTTCCGATGCAACCCTGGCTACAACTACGTCTCCTTCCTTCACGAAGTGTCGTATGATGTGGTACTTGCGGTTGATATGTTTACTTGCCTAATGGGCTCGTGGTTCCCTTGAATTTGTGACTGCACCAGTATTATCACAATAAAGTGTAATACCCTCTGGCAAATCGGGAATCATATCTAAGTCCTGCAGGAAGTACTTGAGCCACACTGCCTCCTTGGCTGCCTCAGAGGCTGCCACGTACTCGGCTTCCATGGTAGATTCTGAGATGCATTTCTGCTTCACACTCCTCCAACTAATGGCTCCACCTCCCAGGCTAAACACATAACCCGAAGTAGACTTGGACTTTTCTTTGTCCGATGAAAAATCTGAGTCAGTGTAACCCATCGGAAATAGGTCGTCTGATTGATATACAAGCATGTACTCCCTAGTCCTTCTCAGGTACTTGAGTATGTGCTTGACAGCAATCCAGTGTCACAGTCCAGGTTTGGTGATATCTAGCAGCCATGCCCACTGCATGACAGATATCTGGTCCTAGTGCAAAGCATAGCATACATGAGACTTCCCATAGAAGATGCATAAGGGACCATCTTCATGCCATCTATCTCCTTTTGTATCTTAGGACACATGTTCTTAGATAGTTGAATTCCATGTCTGTAAGGTAGAAAACCTTTCTTGGAATTCTCCATGCTAAACCGTTTCAGCACTGTATCGATATAGGATGCCTGGGATAAGCACAACATCCTTTTCTTCCGATCACGAAAGATCCTGATTCCAAGGATGTGTCCTGCTTCTCCTAGATCCTTCATATCGAACTACTCAGATAGCCATACCCGTACGTCCGACAATTCCTTCACGCTATTTCCAATCAGAAGGATATCGTCTACATACAGTACAAGAAACACCAACACGTTTCCATCGCATTTCTTATACACACAACTCTCACTCGGACATTGGACGAATCCATATGACTGGACAACTTCGTCAAAATGAGTGTTCCAAGATATAGATGCTTGCTTAAGTCCATAAATGGATTTCTTAAGTTTGCACACCAAGTGCTCTTCTCCTTTAGCAATGAATCTCTCTGCTTGGCGCATATAGATTTCCTTGTCTAGACTCCCATTCAAGAATGCAGTCTTGACATCCATCTGCCAAATCTCCAGATCCAAATGCGCAGCTATAGCTAAAAGAATCCGTGATTAAGCATGGCTACCGGCGAAAAGGTTTCATCATAATCGATACCCTCTTTCTGAGTGTAACCTTTTGCAACAAGCCTCACTTTGAAGGTTTCAAACTTCCCGTCACGTCCTTTCTTTCGCTTGTAGACCCATTTACTCCCAATGGCTTGTACACCATCAGGTATCTCTACTAGCTCCCACACTTGATTGGAATCCATAGATCCCATTTCTGATTCCATTGCTTCTTGCCAGGAGTCAGCATCTTTATCTTGGATTGCCTCCTTATAGGTCCAGGGAACTGATTCATCTTCGTCTGGGAATGAGTCCGAAGACTTTCCCACGCCTATGAATCGTTCGGGCTGACGAACAACCCTCCCACTATGACGAGGCAAATCCTGAGTTGGTGTAAAAGTATCAGAATCGATACGTGGTGCAGTGTTAGTTGACGCTTGTACGATTGGTATAGACGGGATCTCGCCCCTCAGCTCTTCCAGAATTATCTCGCTCATGGGCTTGTGACTAATCATATAATCCTCTTCCAGAAATCAGGCATTGGTGCTAACAATGACCTTCTGATCCTGGGGACTATAGAACAAGCCACCCTTCGTTTCCTTAGGGTATCCTGCAAACACTCGTACTTCTGTACGAGTACCCCAAATCCGAACATGTCCTAGACTGGGCTTACGCCCACTCCATAGTTCTGTGGGTGTTTTTGGAACTGATTTCGAAGGCACCAGGTTTAGAATGTACGCCGCTGTTTCTAAGGCGTATCCCCAAAATGAAATAGGTAAATCTGAATAACTCATCATTGATCTAACCATTTCTAAAAGAGTCTTATTCCTTCTTTCAGCCACACCATTTTGTTGTGGAGTTCCCGGCGCGGTGAGCTAGGACGAAACCCCCTCATTCGCCAAGAAATCCAAAAACTCTCCACTAAGGTATTCGCCACCCCGATCAGATCGTAGCGACTTGATACTCTTCCCATGATGCTTCTCCGTTTCAGCCTTGAAGTCTCTGAATTTGTCAAAGGCTTCAGACTTACGTCGCATCAAACAGATGTATCCATATCTCGAATAATCATCTATAAACGTGATGAAGTATTCGAAACCACCCCTAGCCTGGATATTCATTGGACCACATACATCCGTATGAACCAATTCTAACACATCCTGAGCACGGTTTCCCTTGGTTTTAAAAACCCTTTTGGTCATCTTACCTTCCAGACAGGATTCACAAATTGGAAATGACTCAACTTGGAGATCATCCAATGTGCCATCATCTACCAATCTTTGAATCCTTCTAAGGTTTACATGTCCTAACCGTAAATGCCACAGATATGTTTGGTTTATGCTTGAAGGTTCTTTTCTCTTTTTAGGTTTAGACAAAGAGTTAAGTGATTTATGCATAGGAGTTTGTGCAGTATTAACAATATATAGTCTATCATTAAAAGTACCTCTGCAAATATATTCACCGCTTCTTTTCTTAATAATGGCATCATCATCAAAAGAAACTGAATAACCATCGCATTTTAATTTAGAAACCGAAATTAAATTCATTCTAAAATCCGGTACTAATAATACATTATTGAGAACTAATAATTTATCATTAATCTACAACTGCACGACTCCCACCGCAATGACCATAAGCCCGGAATAATCGCCCATTGATGGTAATCTCGCCCGCACTAAGCTGCTTGGTTACCTGAAAACCATGCGAGTCAATGCAAACATGATCAGTGGAGCCTGAATCAACTATCCACGAAGTGGAAGAACAAGCTGCCAAACATGTTTTGACTACTAGTGCACGAGACATACCTTTCTTAAGAGCAGGGCAGTCCGCTTTAAAATGTCCTTTCTGACCGCACTTGTAGCACTTTCCCTTTGGCTTTTTGTTCGCCTCGGGGTGAGGAGCCTTGCTTTTCACCTTGAGAGTTGCCACTTGCTTCTGGCCAACCTGCTTCTTCTTCTTTCCCAATTTGGGTTTGGAAGAAGTAGCACCGGTTGCCGCAAGAATCTGATGATAACCTTGTTTGAAGAGACCTTCAGCAGACTGAAGCTCTGTCAGAAGTTCCGCCAAACTATAAGTCCTACGGTTCATATTTTAGTTAAGGCGGAACTGCTCAAAGCTTCTAGGTAAGCTGCCTAAGATAATATCGACCTGCATTTCTGCATCGATAGTAGACCCCAGTATGCTCAGTTCGTTCAAATGAGACATCCTTTTTAGAACATGATCCCTCACTGGAGTCCCTTCAGACATTTAGGTTGTCATCAATACCCTCATAGCATTTTGTCTAGCCGCCCGGTTCTGATGACCAAACATCTCGGTGAGACTTTTCATCATTTCCGCGGCCGAACCCATCGTCTGATGCTGATGCTGCAATATATTTGTCAGTGAAGCCAAAATGTAACAGCGAGCCATCTCATCAGACTTTTTCCATTTTCGGAATTCAGCCAACTCTTCGGGAGTGGCATCCGGTTCTGGTTCTAGAGGGCTCTCCTCGATTAAGACAAACTTATGCCCCTCGTGATCGGGACAATGTCAAGATTTCTTTTCCAATCGGCAAAGTTAGTGCCATCTAGTTTATTTTCTTTGAGAATAACAGCTAGTGGATTGAAAGACATCTGAGAATAAAAATTAAAAACATCCATCACATAATGCATAGCAAAATATATCGAAAAACCTCAAAAACACAATATATATGCTAGCAACCAACACCTCAAAAAATCCGCACATGCAAGCCACGATCGTGTGGACGTTTACACACACATTTTTCAAGTAGAGTTTTACGTCTTTAATTTTACTATCTAGTCAAATTACGTTATGACAAGTAAAATTAATAGTTGGTTCCTCTTGGCCATGTATTAATTAACATAGACTCCGATGTGGAGCTTATTAATTAATACACCTAAGTGAACACCATAATTTAACATCCTTAAAATATTATCTTTTAAGTAATAGTCCTACAGATGGAGAGGTCCTATCATAAAAAGTAATATTTACCTTATGTTATCATTTTGAAATTCAAAACTAGTGAACCTATAATTAGCACATCCGATATGGAGGAAGACTCTAATGTCAACGCGCATGCTAATTACTTCACAATTTAAATTAATTATGGAGGCCAATTTGATTTTAATTAAAAAAAATTAAATCAATTTAATCACTTAGTTATTTTAGCCTTAAGGTTTTTAATTTTCTCGTCCTAACATGCAAGGAAACATATCACGCATACATCCATACATGCCATACATCAAAACAATAAAAAAATCAAAATAAAGCATGGATAATTAAATTTATCCAATTATCATGGTCTTCTTCCTTGAGTTGAATCCGAGAAAATCTTCGACTCGATCTCTCCCACTGAATCAAGCATCTCGTCGCTTCTCCCCGGCCGGGCCGTGGATTTTCAAAATTAAAATTTCACTTTTATGCAAAATTAATTACATAAAAAATTTAATTTTAAATCCCGACTTCCCAGCGGACGCAACGAACGGCGGCGAAAACGGACCGGACCAAAACTGGACGACCCGGCCCGAACCAGCAAACCGGCCCGGACCAGGCTGCCCGCGGCACTGGCAGCCGCTCGGCGCTTTCAGCGGCGGCCGTGTCTTCTCAGCGGCGCTGCTTCTGTCGGCAGCGGCTTGCCCAGCGATCCGCGATCCGGTTCTGCTCTATTTCTTCGCGATCCCGTCTCTTCCGAATTCGATTATAATTTTATACAAAATAAAATACATCAAGATTTACACGAAAAAATAAGACCACCTAGAACTACCCGCAGATTTTCTCACGGAAAAAAAACCATTACATGCCTCAAAAACGGGCCAAACCAACAATTGCATAATTAATAAAAATAAATAAATAAATGCACCATTCATATAAACCATGATAATTGGATCATATCACCTGCAAGAACACATCTAGCAAAATATTCCAACATCAAAATATAGGAATATTTAAATTGCTATCAATTAATCACTAAAATTAATTAAAATAGCAAAAGCCTAAAAATCCGTCTCTGATACCAATTGTTGGAAAGTAAAACGCAACGGAAGCGAAGTTTGGGAAAGTATGATAATAGCGTTTTACGCATCTACGAGCATTAGATCTATTTAGGCATGCTAATTAATTAATTACTATGACTAACAAGCAATTTAAATATTATTTATTATTTATTAATTAAATATGTTGATTAATTAAAATATCCTAATCTAGATCCAAGATCATAGGATATTACCTTTTGAAGTGCGTTGGTTACTTACTTCTTGATCGCCTTGTATTTCTACCTTCAGATCTTCTAGAGTATGATCCGCCTTGAACCGGACGTTATGTGGGCAACGAGCTACCGGATCTTGCTTGGACACCTATGGGATCGGCCGAAACAACTTTGATATGTGATCACTATATTTTTCTTTGCTCTCTAATATTTTATGAACACTCTTAGCAAATTAATTGTGTTATCTAAATTGTAGAATCAAAGACACAAGTCTAGATCTACAATTAAACACAAGAGGGAAAAAAAATTGATCACACAAGCTCACCAAGCATAAGTAAAAATCGGCCAACCTCCCATGAGTCCTATTTATAGGCTCTTGGACTACTACTAGGGATCTAAAGGAGGATTATGGAAGGACTCCCAATTAATTCATCTTACCTTATTAGGACTCTTCCTAATATATGATGAATTAATTAATATCAACTTAGTCCACTAAAAAGTTTGATATTGCACTTCCTATCAAAATCCCAAATTACGAAATTGGGCTCCTTATTAAATATATTATTTCCCGTGTTTAAGATATCAAATGTCCATTAATTAATTATAAGCTACTTGTGACTTTAATTAATTAATATCTTATCCAAGAGTAGTACCACTCGAACCTTATTATTATATCGGAATTAAATCCACCTGCAGGGTTTAATATAATAATCATTATCGAGCTCCTCAAGGGGACATCATCAACCCGCACGAGTCGGGACACGATTTCTAGTAATAATAATAATTGTCGTATAAACAATATTATTGCCCAAGATACGAGGCTTATTGAGTGGATCATTTTGACTCTCACCTATGGTATGTAATATTCGGAATTTCTACTACTGTTGTTTGACATTATTTTATCCGAGTTATATTGTACAACGTGGAATCTGTACAGTAGGGATAAAATAAATAAAGAACTGAGATATCAGTATCGGTAAAACTGTCGTATTTGGTCGACAGTTACATTTGAGGATATTGTGTATCAGGTTGTCGTACTTTTGATATTGGGTATATCGTATGATGATATTATTGGATTAAGTGTTTGTGTTCAGTGTGTCTTATGTTCGTTTTTGGTATGTCGAGACGTTGGACAAGAACTGCGGAAAATGGCTAAGTATAGCCTTATTAGCGCACGCTAATATTCATGCATAACGCACGCTATCGTGCAGGATTAGCGCACGCTACGTTTATAGGTTAGCGTACGCTAGTGCGCATGCATCGGAAGGAATCTGCGTGTGGATCCGCCGCTTTGGCGCGTTCGAGTAAGTCAACGGTTGTTGTCTGAAGCATTAGCGCACGCTAAAGATTAGGCTTAGCGCCGCTAACTATATATCTGTCAACAAGGATTCTTATCCTTGCGGATCTTTGTCGGAATGTGGGGGCGAGTGGTAGGTGAACACCGTAGTAAGTCAACTTCGGATAGCGCACGCTAAGAGTAAGGATTTGCGTCGCTAGACATGATGATTTACGTGCGTTAATGCATGGGCATTACGTCGTAAGGTAGTTCTGAAGCAAGGCAGGTAGCCTGCGGGCCCGATGGCGCACGCTAACAAAGTCGATTAGCGCACGCTAAGGCTAGCGCACGCTAGACATAATGGTTTAGCGCACGCTAGTGATGTATTCTATTTAAAGGGACAAGCGGGTGTCATGAAACATTTCGTCCATTTCTTTCCTTTCACCCGATAGAGACAACCTTGTGAGAACATTTGGAGTTCCTAAACACGAGGGATGATCCTCTTTAACAAGATTAAAGATGGAAATCATGGAGTAAAGCTTTGTTCTTGAAATCATTGGTGATTCTTGAAATCAATCCTTTCCTTCAAAAAAGGTAATTACTCTTCACTTTGAGATTTCGTTTTGGATTGTATATGATGTTCTTGAGTTGATGATTATCATATAAACAAGTTGATGAGCATGACAACGAGTTGGATTACCGTACTAAGTTAGTGTTGTTATCAATATATGAGTATTGATATGTTTCGTATGGTTTTGGATGGAATTCAAGATATATGTTGATGTAATTCCCTTCTTCAATTCGGATTTTTGATGTTTTGTCATTGGTTACTTCGTATGGTAACGATTATGGTGATGCTACTGTGATTCTTGAAGTTATATGAATTGTATGTCGAAGAACATGATGAATAAGGATTTTTAGATGTTAGAACACATCGGATTGTATCATTTTATGGATCATGAACGTGAAATTGGACAATTCGTGTTCTTGAAGAGCTATTGAATTATATGTCATGATTGTTATGAAATCCTTAATCTCGAGATGAGTTGATCATTGTCATGATGGAAGTGTTAGACGATGCTTGAAATGCATGCCACGGACAAAGATTAGCGCACGCTACGTTCTTGCCTAGCGCGCTAACGGGAGCAACTTAGCGCACGCTACGTTAGGTGATTAACGTGCGCTAAGTAGGCGACAGGGCGTATTTTTGTGTTTCGATTAGGAATTCGTGATGGTTTGACTTGGTTGGTTACATTGTGTTTATTCGAGGTTGTGTTGAACCGTTGAGTTCGATTGGTTAGTTTTGTCAGTTGTTGATTGTTATCGGATATGTGTTATTTGATTTCTTCGATAGGTTGAGATTGTTGACCGGTGATTATAACCGGATATTGCGGTCGTGTTCGAGTATGTCCATTGTATTGCTTTTGATCGGGGCTGAGGAGCTCGTAGACAAAGGCAATGTGTTCGGCAGCAGCTTCGTGGTATCGGTATCGAGGCAAGTTATTACTTGCTCAGTTATAATGTTTAATGAATGGTTTCAGTTTCATTTCGTTTATAATGCATATAGCGCTGATTATTATTGTGAACTCTGGATATACGGATCGCATATCGTTCTTTCGATTCTGGGAGGGGGTAAATCATAATGTATATGATTTATCTCAGTTATTGGTATGTTCGAGTATCGAGGTTACATTGTGATAAAGACGAGGATTTGAATATTTATGGTTCATGATACGTTTGGATCGTCGAGCGTTGCGGGTAATCATCGGTGATGATTGGACATCGAGGGTGCTCCCGAAGGACTCGGGGCAGGTATTCCATATTGATTATGGGTTAGTGTTATTTATTCTGGTCTCGTACATTTTCTTTCATGTTGTTGAACATGGAGTCGTCCTAGTAAATTGTCATGTTGTCGTGCATGTTATGTTGTTCATGTTGATGAACATATTGAGTTGCATATGTGTATGCATAATTGTATTGTTTACGTTGTGTTGATCCTGTGAGATCATGAGATCTATGCTGAGGGCGCTGGATCGGATGTCCACCATGCGTTGGTTCGACGGGATCATCATGGGGATCTATGCTGAGGGCGCTGGATCGTTGGACAGGTTTTCCACCATGCGTTGGTTCGACGGGATCATCATGGGGATCTATGCTGAGGGCGCTGGATCGTTGGATTACCAGTATTGTGTTGATGGAATCTTGTGAATTCGCATCATTGATTTTATCATGTGTTGTTGTTCACATGAGTATTGTTAGTTATCCACCTTATGTTGATCTGATAGGATCAACAAAAGGATCTATGTTGAGGGCGCTGGATCGTCGGATTTCCTTTGAGTATACATGATTGTTATTGTTGTGATCATATTGACGTGGTCATATGAGTATGCATTTGTAGGTCTTGTGTTAGGACCTTGTCCGTATTGCATTGATCTGATCTCGGATTAAGTGGTATGGTGTCGTGGCATTTCATATCTCGAGGTATGTTCCGTATTTCCTTTGGTATTCGTCTTGATGGACGATCGGTTATCGTCTTGGGATTTGATGATGTTATGCGATGGATCGTATTGGTCAGAAATGGTATATTTCCGTATCGTGAGTTGGTTATGATAGTTTGAGAATTACTTGAGTAGGCAAAGTTATGGCGGTAAGATTACGTTGGTCGTATTCTTATTCTGTATTCTCATTGGTATGTATTATTGATGTGATGTGATTGATATCATTGTTGGACAATATGGCTGACCCCGTCGTGGGATTTCTTTTTAGGTTCTTGGAGTATCGAGCTTGTAGCGGTCGTGAAGAGATGAGCTTCCCGGAGGATACTGGCTAGGACATGTTCTGTACATTGAGTTTCTTGTTTGGTTCTTGTTTTCCGCTGCTAGAGTATCGTTTTGGTTGGTCTTTTTCCGCTGCGTGAGTATTTTGAGAGGTACTTTTGGGTATCGGGTAACTGAGGTTACTTTGGAAATCGTTTTCTAAACTTTTGAGTATCGGCTGTTTGGCCTTGCGATTTCAAATGAGTTTTACGACGGTTTTTGATAAATGGATTTTATAAGTCTTTGTGAATTTTTAAAGATAGTACCGTCGTTGGCCTCTCGGGCATTTGTAAATGTTTGTGAAAATTTCTTTTAGCCTTGTGGGTTCCATCTCGGGGCCCACGGCGCTGTAATATTTCCGGTTAAATCTGGGGGTGTTACAGAGTATGGTATCGGAGCTTAGGTTGAGAAAACCTAGGCATTTGGGTCGAGTTGGGTCGTGTTTTTGTTGCGTCATTCGAGTTGTCGATTGACAAATATTAGAGCCGTGAGTCTTTGCTGTTCACTCAGGCTTGTGCGTTATCGGATTTGCTAGTATCGTACTGGGCTTGTTATAACTTTCCAAATGGTGTTAATGAGATTCTCTGGAATGAGATGTATTGTGTTCTTGAGTCGAACCGATTTGGCAAACGTGTGTTTTGAAAATATCTGTGTCGAGTATTTTCTTGAGTCGAGACATGTGCCAGTATCACGGGGAATCGTCGGCTTCACGATCTGTAAGTATTTGGATTTTTGAATTTCATTGAGATTTATTGCCGTTCTAAGTTGATACGTTTTGAGATTCAGCAGATATTATACGTTACGGTATAAGGTGACAGATTTGGGACATGATTGATGATCTTGAGAAACTATGATTTTGGAAATCAGTAAGTTCGGTAGATTTTGGAATCGGAATTGTGCATTTGGGGAGAAATATTGTGAATGGTTGAAAAGAACATGTAGTTATGTTAGTTCATCTTGTTATATATGAACTGCTTTTGAGCATTTGAAAATGATACTTTTTCAAAATGAATATTTTACGGATGTTTTACGGAAAATGATTTTTGGGCCGAGACCCAATCGATTTTGAAATGGTTTTATAACTCAGGACTTGGGGTCCGAAAAGAGTTTCCTACTTTTTAAACTTCTTGTAATGTGGAATGAGATACGAGCCGAGACCCTAATGTTCAAAAGACTTTCCTGTTTTCTAAAACTCCCGAGATCTGTAAAACACTTTACCAATCGTTTACCTATGTTATTTCCGCCTTTCGAGGCTTTGCTTTACTTGTTCAAATGAAACTTCTCGGGAAGCCTTTCGCTGTGTTGATTTGTTTCAATATTTTGTCATAGCATAGTTGAGGTGATCCAGAATGGGATATGGTCGACGTTGTGAGCCATATGTGGAAAAAGGAGTTTTGGTCGGAGTTTATTTATTGAGATTTTGAAACTCTATCGTGTGGTTTTCCAATGGAATGTCAATGGAATTTGTGACGAGCCGAATTGGTATACAGGAGTATAGATGCGGTCAACCATTTGCATAGTTTTCATTTTAAAACTTCGAAATCGTGTGGATTCGAAGGAAACTGTTATCGAACACTTGGCATTTGCGAGCCAGTTTAATTTTTCGAAAATTAATTTCGTAGTCTTACGAAAATTTATGTTTTTAGTTTTGAAATTTTTGAAAGAACTTTCGAAAATTGTCTTCGTGACAAGAATATATGATTTCAAACTGGTTTTGAAAATGTGATCGAGGTACATACGCATTTAGTGCATAATGCATATCGTGGTAAAGTTCTGAATGAGACTCACGAACTGGATGGTACATCAGTATGGTACGATGAAAGAGATTCGAACGTTAGTATGGTAGTTTGGTTATCCACGGATGATCGGTTGATTTATCGGATAAGAGAAATATGTTGCGTGTTGTAGATTCATGCACATAATATTATTTTGGAAACTGGGGTTTTGTGAAACCGGGACATATGTGCTATGTGATTCCATTGGTACGGTAGTAGCGCGATTTTACCACAGTGATTCTGGAATGATTTTCTTGTAAGTGCAAATTTGGGGATGGTGACCCCATGCTGGTTGTTTTGAATATTGAGTGGTCGTTCCCACTCCTTGTATGAATTGGGTATGTTCGTCAGTTTGTGATTGGTTGTTCATGTGCCGAGGGGTATGTTCGCCAGTCGGATACGTTTATTGAGATCCACTGTATGTGATCGGTGTGTCGTTTTGAGAATTTTGCTTTTTCGTATATCTGTTTCTGTGGTTCTGTGTTGATAATGTTGGAGTTTACCGTGTGAAGGTATTCTCGATTTCCGTTGATCGTTCGTTGGTCGTATTGGAGTTTATCACGTTGATGATATTCTCGATTGTGTTTTGACCTCTGGTTGGTCAGATTGGAATTTATCATGTCGATGATAAATTCGGTTGATTGTTGATCATTGTTGGTTATCATCTGAGCGTTCGGATTTTGTGTTAATGTTTCGGGATTCGTGTCGTTATTTTGGGCAATTGTTTTGTAGATGTATTGTGTATTATTCGTCTTATCGAAATTGAGACTTGATTATGTAATCAGGCAGACAGGATTTGATTCGGGCAGATTGTTTCATCCAAAGATGATATATTTTGTTGAGACTCAGGGAATTGTGATCGTAAGCGTATTGAGACTGTACAGTGAGATCGCTTGCTAGTATCTCAGGAGATCGTCGACCTGCATACTTGTAAGTATGCTCTTTTGGATATTCGGTAATGATGATGATTAATCGTTGTCGTGATGGTTTTGGGATATTTTGAGTTGAACGGTATGTTTGTTCGTTTTATGATGGATTGCAAGTTTCGAGGACGAAACTTATTTTAAGGGGTGTAGAATGTAATATTCGGAATTTCTACTACTGTTGTTTGACATTATTTTATCCGAGTTATATTGTACAACGTGGAATCTGTACAGTAGGGATAAAATAAATAAAGCGAGATATCGATATCGGTAAAGCGCCGTATTTGGTCGTGATTACATTTGAGGATATTGTGTATCAGGTTGTCGTACTTTTGATATTGGGTATATCGTATGATGATATTATTGGATTCAGTGTTTGTGTTCAGTGTGTCTTATGTTCGTTTTTGGTATGTCGAGACGTTGGACAAGAACTGCGGAAAATGGCTAAGTATAGCCTTATTAGCGCACGCTAATATTCATGCATAACGCACGCTATCGTGCAGGATTAGCGCACGCTACGTTTATAGGTTAGCGTACGCTAGTGCAGACAGATCGGAAGGAATCTGCGTGTGGACCCGGCTGCTTTCGGCGCACGTTCTGGTAAGTCAACGGTTGTTGTCCTGAAGCATTAGCGCACGCTAAAGATTAGGCTTAGCGCACGCTAACTATATATCAGTCAACAAGGAATCTTATCCTTGCCAGATGCTGTCGGAATGTGGGGGCGAGTGGTAGGTGAACACTGTAGTAAGTCAACTTCGGATAGCGCACGCTAAGAGTAAGGATTTGCGTACGCTAGACATGATGATTTACGTACGTTAATGCATGGGCATTACGTACGTAAGGTAGTTTACGAAGCAAGACAGTAGCCTCTGGGCTTCGATAGCGCACGCTAACAAAGTCAGTTAGCGCACGCTAAGGCTAGCGCACGCTAGACATAATGGTTTAGCGCACGCTAGTGATGTATTCTATTTAAAGGGACAAACGGGTGTCATGAAACATTTCGTCCATTTCTTTCCTTTCACCCGATAGAGACAACCTTGTGAGAACATTTGGAGTTCCTAAACACTGAGGGATGATCCTCTTTAACAAGATTAAAGATGGAAATCATGGAGTAAAGCTTTGTTCTTGAAATCATTGGTGATTCTTGAAATCAATCCTTTCCTTCAAAAAAGGTAATTACTCTTCACTTTGAGATTTCGTTTTGGATTGTATATGATGTTCTTGAGTTGATGATTATCATATAAACAAGTTGATGAGCATGACAACGAGTTGGATTACCGTACTAAGTTAGTGTTGTTATCAATATATGAGTATTGATATGTTTCGTATGGTTTTGGATGGAATTCAAGATATATGTTGATGTAATTCCCTTCTTCAATTCGGATTTTTGATGTTTTGTCATTGGTTACTTCGTATGGTAACGATTATGGTGATGCTACTGTGATTCTTGAAGTTATATGAATTGTATGTCGAAGAACATGATGAATAAGGATTTTTAGATGTTAGAACACATCGGATTGTATCATTTTATGGATCATGAACGTGAAATTGGACAATTCGTGTTCTTGAAGAGCTATTGAATTATATGTCATGATTGTTATGAAATCCTTAATCTCGAGATGAGTTGATCATTGTCATGATGGAAGTGTTAGACGATGCTTGAAATGCATGCCACAGCACAGCATTAGCGCACGCTACGTTTACTGCCTAGCGCGCGCTAACGGGAGCAACTTAGCGCACGCTACGTTAGGTGATTAACGTGCGCTAAGTAGGCAGACAGGGCAGTATTTTTGTGTTTCGATTAGGAATTCGTGATGGTTTGACTTGGTTGGTTCTGACTGTGTTTATTCGAGGTTGTGTTGAACCGTTGAGTTCGATTGGTTAGTTTTGTCAGTTGTTGATTGTTATCGGATATGTGTTATTTGATTTCTTCGATAGGTTGAGATTGTTGACCGGTGATTATAACCGGATATTGCGGTCGTGTTCGAGTATGTCCATTGTATTGCTTTTGATCGGGGCTGAGGAGCTCGTAGACAAAGGCAATGTGTTCGGCAGCAGCTTCGTGGTATCGGTATCGAGGCAAGTTATTACTTGCTCAGTTATAATGTTTAATGAATGGTTTCAGTTTCATTTCGTTTATAATGCATATAGCGCTGATTATTATTGTGAACTCTGGATATACGGATCGCATATCGTTCTTTCGATTAAGGAGGGTAAATCATAATGTATATGATTTATCTCAGTTATTGGTATGTTCGAGTATCGAGGTTACATTGTGATAAAGACGAGGATTTGAATATTTATGGTTCATGATACGTTTGGATCGTCGAGCGTTGCGGGTAATCATCGGTGATGATTGGACATCGAGGGTGCTCCCGAAGGACTCGAGTATTCCATATTGATTATGGGTTAGTGTTATTTATTACGGTCTCGTACATTTTCTTTCATGTTGTTGAACATGGAGTCGTCCTAGTAAATTGTCATGTTGTCGTGCATGTTATGTTGTTCATGTTGATGAACATATTGAGTTGCATATGTGTATGCATAATTGTATTGTTTACGTTGTGTTGATCTGTGAGATCATGAGATATATGCTGAGGGAGCTGGATCGGATGTCCACCATGCGTTGGTTCGCGGGATCATCATGGGGATCTATCTTGAGGGCGCCGGATCGTTGGACGGAGTTTTCCACCATGCGTTGGTTCGACGGGATCATCATGGGGATCTATCTTGAGAAGCTGGATCGTTGGATTACCAGTATTGTGTTGATGGAATCTTGTGAATTCGCATCATTGATTTTATCATGTGTTGTTGTTCACATGAGTATTGTTAGTTATCCACCTTATGTTGATCTGATAGGATCAACAAAAGGATCTATGTTGAGGGCGCTGGATCGTCGGATTTCCTTTGAGTATACATGATTGTTATTGTTGTGATCATATTGACGTGGTCATATGAGTATGCATTTGTAGGTCTTGTGTTAGGACCTTGTCCGTATTGCATTGATCTGATCTCGGATTAGACTGGTATGACTGTCGTGGCATTTCATATCTCGAGGTATGTTCCGTATTTCCTTTGGTATTCGTCTTGATGGACGATCGGTTATCGTCTTGGGATTTGATGATGTTATGCGATGGATCGTATTGGTCAGAAATGGTATATTTCCGTATCGTGAGTTGGTTATGATAGTTTGAGAATTACTTGAGTAGGCAAAGTTATGGCGGTAAGATTACGTTGGTCGTATTCTTATTCTGTATTCTCATTGGTATGTATTATTGATGTGATGTGATTGATATCATTGTTGGACAATATGGTGACCGTCGTGGGATTTCTTTTTAGGTTCTTGGAGTATCGAGCTTGTAGCGGTCGTGAAGAGATGAGCTTCGGAGGATCTTGGCTAGGACATGTTACGTACATTGAGTTTCTTGTTTGGTTCTTGTTTTCCTTTGCTAGAGTATCGTTTTGGTTGGTCTTTTCCATTGCGTGAGTATTTTGAGAGGTACTTTTGGGTATCGGGTAACTGAGGTTACTTTGGAAATCGTTTTCTAAACTTTTGAGTATCGGCTGTTTGGCCTTGCGATTTCAAATGAGTTTTACGACGGTTTTTGATAAATGGATTTTATAAGTCTTTGTGAATTTTTAAAGATAGTACCGTCGTTGGCCTCTCGGGCATTTGTAAATGTTTGTGAAAATTTCTTTTAGCCTTGTGGGTTCCATCTCGGGGCCCACGGCGCTGTAATATTTCCGGTTAAATCTGGGGGTGTTACATGGTAAATCAAAGCAATAATTATTATAAATACACAATTAAATATTATATACTTAGAATTAAGAAATAATAATTATTCGAGACTTACGTTCTTCTTACAGTCAGTACAGAAGACACTATCTCACCTCGATCATATTCAACGTATACAAATACGCTAATGTATGCTAATAGTCAAGACCAACTATTTTCAAGCATACACTACAACCCTTTATATAATTTGTCTAATAATTATATAGGTTGTGAACTATTATATTATTTTATAAGGCACCGACAATGTGATCTTCCGTGTGACACCAACACACCACATTATCTACAATATAAAATAATTAGACATTTCATTTGCATAACCATAACGTGAATTAATATGCAAAACATGTGATTAAGTGTAATTAATATCCTCATAGGTAGTAAATGGGAAATTAGGTAATACAAGCATAAAGTATGCTTTGCAGTATACAATTCTAACAATCCAACCATGGAATAACAAGGAAAATGATATAATACATCTAAATAATCATCGATCCATCACAATCCTAAGTTAAATCGGATTAAACGGATAACCAAAATACCCAAATTCCCCAAAACTAGGTTTCTAGAAAATCTGACCTGATTCGCTCGATCAAAAGATGTTATAGGATGGATGATTGGTGATATGAACTCCAAGACTTCATGGATTGGTTGTCCAACAACATTCCTCCATGATCAACACACCTCCAGCCGCGGAAGGGAAGGAAATGAATGAGAAAAGTGGTGAAAAACCCATCTGCAGGGCCTTAAATAGGCTACCTGCTGGCAGCGTTACGTACGTAATCGGCCATGGCTTACGGCCATAACCGGTCATGGCCGAGCCTACTGCCCAAAAATGCCAGCAACGTTACGTACGTAACCGGCCAAGGCTTACGTACGTAACCATCCTTACATACGTAACTTCTGAGCCCTTCTGGCCGTAACTCGGCCAGGGCTGGCCTGGGCCCAACCTGCCCGGCCATGACTCGACCGGGACTAACTCCGACGGCCCGGACGACCCCGAAACCCGAAGATGAATACGAAACAAAGATACGGTTACGAAGTACTCGCAAAGACAAATTCGAGCACTAAGAGAACACACGATTCCGACCACCCGAAGGCTCGAAATTCGACAATGGAAAGTAATTACCCCAAACTTTGGGAAATTACGAAAATGGCCCAAAACGTCCGAAATACACAATACACGATCGAGACACCAAATCAAGGCTCGAAACATGAATAATAACATTAAATGAACTTACGAGAAACTCAAGACAACAGTTTCGGACGAGCTTCGCAAGAATCGAACTCAAGTGCGGAAAAATCGCTTAAGAACACGGAACTCAACAAAACGATACCGAAACGAACTCGGATGACAAAAAGTGCATAATTAAATACTCTCGGAATGACGAAACGATCACAAGCAAGTTGTCAAAACGGGCTCCTGCCGGAAAAAAAAAAGAAAATCACCGAAATCCGAAATTGCGGGTATTACAGATTGGTTTTTTTTGTTGGATATTGATTGGTCGTGTCGACTTCTCATTGTCAGTTATCATTGTTCACTTTCGTGAGTCTTTTTATCCTCATTAGATATGTGATTCTTTGAGTTTAGTTGTCATGTGGCATCGTGACATATATGGAGTCATATCTGCGTGCCGATTGGTTATTGTGTAGGATTTTTAGCCAGGCACATATGGTCATGTGTTGATATTTACACATTGGACTGTGCAAATGAGACGTAGTTCATGAGGCTAATTAGGTACATGTCCCACATTTATCCTGGATTCCGTATATGGGGTGGACATGTGCACGGACATATTTTTGGATCGGGCCTACTATGACATCCATCCTTGAGCCATATCGATTGGTCGTTCATCCTCCATTTATGGTTGGGTATGTTCGACGGTTTTCGACTAGTTGCTCATACACCCGAGGGGTATGTTCGACAGTCGGGGTTATTTCTTTGAGATCCATTGTATTTGATCTTGTTTGGAGTTTATCATGTTGATGGTATTCTCGGTTGTTGTTGATCCTTTGTTGATTGTGTTGGAGTTTATCATGTTGATGATATTCCTGGTTGTGATTGGCCTTTGGTTGGTCGTATTAGAGTTTATCATGTCGATGATATTCTCGGTTGATTTATTAGTTGACCATTGTTATTGATCTTATGAGCATACAGACTGTACGTCGATGTTTCAGGACTTATTACTGTTGTTTTGTGGTAGTTGATCTACAGATATATTGTGTGTTGTTGGTTTTTATCTAGATTGAGATTTGACAGTGCAATCTGACGGACATGATTTGGCACAGATGGTTCATTCCAGACTTATGAGTTATGATGATGTTTTGATGATCATTGGTATTGTTTGAATACAGTACAGATGATTGTAGTTAAGTTCATTTCGTCATTTGAGAATGCAAAATGTAGATTATGGTAAGGATTGATTTGGTATAGATTGTTGGGGTGGTAAGGTTATGACGGTAAGATTACATTGGTAGTATTTTTACTTTCTTATTACATTGGTATGTAATTATTTATGATGAGGTAATCGATATCATTGTTGAGTATTGTGGCTGACCCCGTCGTGGGCTTTAGTTTTAGGTACTCGGAGATCGAGCTAGTAGCGGTTGTGGAGGGATGAGCTTCCCAGGTGATACTGGATATGGCATTATTTTGGGAACCGAGGATTTGACTGGTTGTTTTATTTCGCTGCAAATGTATATTTTTGAACTGTGTTTATATCCGCTGCATGTGTATTTTAAAATGGCTTTCCGGTATTTTTGCCAACTCGTGTATAACTTTCAAAATGGCCTTCTTGGGTATCTCGTAAACTTGGGTTATTTCGTTAAACCCTTTTTCCCTAAACTATTTTATCGGTATGTATAAGTGGTGGCTTAACGTACATTTTGAAACTGTTGAATTCTGGCATTTTTGGCCTTTTGTTTTCAAATGTAGTTTAATGACGGTATTTGGGAAATATATTTTTGGAGACTATTAGAGTATTTGCAAAATATTACCGTCTTGGCCTCTTTGGCGTGTTTGAAATATTTGCGAAAATCATTTTTAGCCTTGTGGGTTCCCGCGCGGGGGCCCCACGGCCCTGTAATATCCCTAGATGGTTTTTGGAGCGTTACAGAAGATGGTATCGGAGCTTTGGGTTTTGTGAAACCCGGGCATGTATGTTATGTATGTTGAGTCAAACCGGTAAATTGTTTTCTATGACCGGTAATTTGTTTTCTATGAATTTACGAACATGAACAAGAAGGAACCTTGTTAATTCGTATTTAAAGTTGAAATTGGAGTCGAGTATGTTAAGACACTTGGTTAAATTGATTGTTGATATGATTTTCGGATTGTCGAATCGTATTATGGTTATGAGTTCATGATTGATTGATTTGGGTTGTTGAATTTGTGTTTAATCGAGATATTGTGGAACCGTTGGGTTTGTTGATCGGTTATATTGATTGTTAATTATGATTTGTCGAGTTGTGGTTTGTATTATGGAAATGAGTTCGTAATTGTTTGAGTTATATGGTTCGGTTTTGTATATGATCGAGGTATTGTTGAGCCGTTGAGTTTGATTGGTTGGTTATATCGATTGTTGATTATTATCGAATGTGTGTTAATCGATTATTGCAATAGGTTGTAATAATTGATCGTTGATTAGTTGTGTTGCGGTTGAGGTTGAAGAGTTCGTAGATTGCTTTTGGTCAGGGCTGAGGAACTCATAGACAAAGGCAATAGATTTGGTAACGGCTTCATTGTATCGGTATCGAGGCAAGTTATACTTATTCAGTTTATAAAGTTTAATGAATGGTTTTGCTTTCATTTCATTTATTATTCATATAGCAATGATATTATAAATGTAAATTGTCGGGATTATGGTTGTATATTTTGCTCTAGTTTGGATTAAATTATAATGTATATGATTTAATTGTGTTTGATTGAATACGGAGATGTAAGTTATCTTTGGTCTGCGATATGGAATGTCGGATATTGATGATGGTTTATCATGTTGACATTGATGTTGGGACGGTGGTTTATTGATATTAATGGACTGTACCTCATTCGAGATTATTCGAATAACTGTGCATTCCTTCGGGGTTGTTTATCCGTGGAAAGGATATTGTCTTCGGCTTTCAGGTAATGTAAGTATTGTTGAGTTATGAGGATAATTATTCTGGTGAATTGTTGTATATGTTGTATGTTGATGTTTCGTATAATGGGATTCATATTGATTGTTTCGTTGAGGGATGTTGATCCCAAGACTGTTATATTGAGATCGTGGATCGTGTTGATCATTCATCGGGGGATGATGATTACAGGATTGCTTGTTTTGGATATTGATTGGTCGTGTCGGCTTTTCATTGTCAGTTATCATTGTTCACTTTGGTGAGTCTTTTGATCCTCATTGGATATGTGATTCTTTGAGTTTCGTTGTCATTTTGCATCATGACATATCTGGAGTCATATCTGCGTGCCGATTGGTTATTGTGTAGGATTTTTAGCCAGACACATAAGGTCATGTGTTGATATTTCCACATTGGACCGTGCACACGAAACGTAGTTCGTGAGGCTAATTAGGACATGTCCCACGCATATCCTGGATTCCGTATACGGGGAGGACATGTGCACAGACACATTTACGGATTGGACGTACTATGACATCCACCATTGAGCCATATCGATTGGTCGTTCATCCTCCATTTATGGTTGGGTATGTTCGACGGTTTGCGAATGCTTGCTCATACACCCGAGGGGTATGTTCGACAGTCGGGGTTATTTCTTTGAGATCCATTATATTTGATCTTGTTTGGAGTTTATCATGTTGACGGTATTCTCGGTTGTTGTTGATCCTTTGTTGTGATTGGTCTTTGGTTGGTCGTATTGGAGTTTATCATGTTGATGATATTCTCGGTTGATGTATTGGTTGATCATTGTTATTGGTCGTATGAGCATACGGACTGTATATCTGTAACACCCCCAGAATCAAACCGGGAATATTACACGCCGCAGACCCTCTCCGTGAGGATCCACCAGGCTGGACATCAAAACTACATAATAAATTACATACCGACATGATAAAATACAAAATTCGTAGACCAACTTGGTCTTTCGTCACTAACATACAAGCCAAAAATACACATTTCCATCTCGACTCATACCCGTACAAGGGTAAAATATACTCACAAACCAAAAGTACGACAAAAGAAAGACCATACACAAACTCGGACTGACTGTATCCAACACTGGCCTTCATGTGATTAGTATCATTCGCCTTCCATCATCCTTCGCGCCGATCCTGTGCTTTGCTCCCAAACCTGCATGTACCTGGATGCAAAAACAGACATCCACCCCCGAATACTCGGGGGTTAGCAAAACTCCACTGTTTTGCTAGTACAAGTATAAAGTGCAAATACGAGCCATACAAAACACATTCCGAGAATACAACAAAAGTCTTCCCGAGATATTTGATAATTAAAATAGTTCAAGTCTTGAATGTAGAAACCAAAACAAGAAAACACTTTGAAAACATTTTCAAATCTCGGGAGTTTTCGAAAATATTTTCGATAGTAAAGTTCTTAATTCTCCAAAAGCCACTTAGGGTCACTGCCCCAATATTCATTTTCCAAAAATGCAAATCCGATTAACAAAATACGGGGTTCACAACCCAATTCACTCCAGTCACAAAACACAGGGTCCACGACCCAACCATTTCGATCACCAACACAGGGTCCACGACCCGCTCATTCACTTCAATTCACTTCCAACGACACGTTACACACAACATATTATTTTTATGCCATTTTAGCCAAACACCAAGACTCGATATATAATGTCTCTCGACTCCGAGCAACAAGCATTGTGATACTCCGGACATATCACAATTAATCAACAGTACAAATACTCTGGCAATTCTCGCGACCCGGTCCAGCCCTCTGGTCCCGCCGTATGGCCACCAAGTCCCTGTGTGTCCCGTCGAGCAATCCCCAGGTGAGAATGCCCACTCGAAGTAACTCTCGCGACCCGGTCCAGCCGCTAAGCCACCAGGTCCCCGTGTGACCCCGTCGAGTCAATCCCCGAGTGAGAGTACCCAAGAAAAACCTTTCAACTCTCATCAATTCACATTTCCAAAACCACAATCCTCAAGAGTCAATCACAATATATATATATAGTCGAGGTATTTTGCTAAAATGGCCATATTATTCTAACATATACTCACGACCCAGAATTAATACTATCCATAAAGAAACACATTTATCTCAACAACACCGAACGACATAACCCGTATCACACAACTCATGTATCTACCGATAACCACATGATTCCACGCACAATTCATAACAAAAGGATTTAACCACCAATTACTGACGACATATTCACACATAATGACATCATCCGAAGGTAGGGAGTTCCTATACTCAACACTAACACACATAGTCAAATAATCACATTAAGTCTCGAACACAAGATTCATCCTTTAAGAAAACCATAATTGTAAATATACCGATTCTTTAGAAAAATGGTTGTAAACAATTCGGTTAGCACGTATCGTCAACTTTCAACCATCATATTCACAAAACACGTAATGTATGGGCAAGATACTTGCCTCGATAGTCGATGCCGGACACTCCGACGAACATGGCTCAACCAGGAAACCTCGAATGCCCACAACCCTCCGGAGGAAACGACGGTAACATAACCGATCGGGAAACGGCGAACGGAAGGGTTCCGACTCAAGTTCTTCGCAAGGAACCTGACCCTAACATAATACCGTCAATAATCAACGATCGTACGAGGAAGAATAATCGTAGAACGCCCAAACCCCCCCCCCCCCCCCCTCTAAGGATTTTCACCGGACACCTTCAAGGCACCGATTAGGAACTCAACAAAACGAAGAATCTTTAACAATCGAACCATGGATCAACAAGGAAATTGGTATAATATGACTTAATAATCATCAATCCATCACAATTATAAGTTATCACGGATCAAACGGGCGAAAACAACCAAAACCCCCAATTATCCCAAAACTAGGATTTTAGGAAAACTAACCTTGATTATTTGGATTGAAGGATGTTATGGAGTGATTAATCGATGATATGAGCTCCAAAACTTCGTGGATTAGTTGTATAATAACATGCCTTCGTCACCTCCAAGAACCCAGCCGCGTACACGAAAGGAAGGAAATGAAAAATGAGTGCAAACAGGACTGCTCGGTCATATTTATATCGTGCGGTCTAGCGTGCGCTAGACAGCCGAGCTAGCGTGCGCTAGCGGGCGGTCATGGTCGAGAATGTTCGTCCGGGCCCGCCATCATGTGCTGAACACGTGCGCTGTCGGCCCAGGCCACAATCCAGAGACTTCTGGCTCGGCAGTGGCGTCTGCGCCCTCGAGCCGTGGCGTGCGCTCTGCGGCCGGCCGTGCGTCTTGATGTCCGGGCGATGGCGTGCGCTACTGCCCGATCTCCCGATCCGAACCTTTACGCCCTTACTACCTCGGTCGACTAGCGCGCGCCGGCACTCGCCATAGCGTGCGGCGCCTCTGGCCGTAGCTGCGCTACTTCCGGTCGTGGCGTGCGCTCGCCGGTTCTGTCGCAACCACCCGGCGATCGCACTCGTCCGGCCAGTGCCTGCAGCCGCCCGGCCACCGTCCCCAACCGTCCGGCCAGTGTCCGACCACCATGATTCGACGACTCGATTTTCTGAAATCGCACGGAACGAACACGACAAAATACTCGGGGACAACATCATCAGTCCGAAATGAAAACAACGGATAACAAATCATCACCTACTGTCTTAAACGCCACAATCAGTTGTCGAGAAAATAATACCGGAACTCGACAACCGGGAAATATCCGAAAAAATCCAAAATAACTGGAACAAAATCGTGGGTATTACATTCTACCCCCCTAAAAATAAGTTTCGTCCCGAAACTTAAAACAAAAGCAAGGCGACTCTCGACAACACACCAGAACTCCATGCAGTATAAAGCCACTACGATCCGATTCAATACGCAAGAATGCTTACGAAAAGCAATGGGCATGAATCGCTGCGGTTGATAAAACCGAGCAATACAAAAATCAAATCACGATCCCAACGCTGAAAGGTATGCAATTCCAATAACTCACAGATTTGGAAGATCAAATACGAAGACAGTTTCCCAACACTTATGGAAATCGCAAAATGGCCCAGATGTACAATAATCACGATTTCGAGGTCAAACGATAATGATTGGACAACGACGAACGAATAGCAATGATCGAACAACAACGACAACCTTTGAAGCATACCTCAAATCAAGACATCAATAACTTGTAGGAAGCACGAGGTGTTAGTTTCGAGCACGGTTCACAAGAAATCGATCCGAACATGGAAAGATCACAACGATATGCACATCAATTTGGATCAATATCAGAACTTGCTCGAATGACAAATGAGAGAAACAACACAAGGTCAGAAGCATTAACGAACACAATCGCCTCAATACGGTCGAACAAAACGGAAACGAGAAGAAGAAGAAAAATGCGGGCATTACATCATATCACCATTAAAAGAGGTTTCGTCCCCGAAACCTAAACAACGAAATGAAGTGTTTGAATATCAACCTTCCCGGCCATATCCTCTTGGTCCCGCATCTAGTCTCCATCACCAACTGTACCGCGATCACGGTCGCGTCCGCTGTCCCTCGGCATACTAAGCGGATTCTCACTCAATACAATTACATCACTTCGCAAAAACAAATATGCTAAAGTACCAACTTAGCATGACATATCACATAAGGTAACCAATAACAACTCGCAAATAAAATCCACGAGGTATCCCTTTAAAGAAAATCTTTTGAAAATCATTGGATTTGTATGTTATTCAAAATAAACTTTGAAAGTACTTTTGGTACCTCGGGTTATTTCATCAAAACTTGTAATCAACATACTCTAACCGCCTCATTTGAAATCATTTGCCAAAATAATAATTCCTTGTAACCGGCGTTATCAAAATCGTCATGCCTTTACTCATCACCATCACCGTTAACAACCAACAAGTTAACCATGCAAGATCATCAAACCATTCCTACATACTCTAACATTTCCAAATCCGAGTTTGAACTTTACATCGAGTGAGATTTTTCATCTTTCACTATATATTTTTGAAAAAGAAATCGTATTGGTTTTTGAAAAAAAATATTTTATGATGTGAAAGATTTTTGAAAATCATGTACTCGAATTATTCGAAAATACAATGGTACGTTAAAGTCATTTCTGAAAATTCTCCCAACACTACACAAGAATCAACGATGGTAACATTTTACAAAATTTTCAAGGTATTTTAAAACAACTCTTTCAATACCGTCGAGGTTTTATTTGAGAATCCTAGGCCGGCTCGCAATTTCAAACATTTCCAAAGTTCATACAAAGCCGCCGGCTTAATCGCAACGTCAAATTAATTTCAAAAATTGATTCCCGCAACTTGCACAAACTTATGAAAGTTTTAGGAAAACATTTTGAACGCACATAATTTATCAACTCACCGAACAAAATCAATTATCACTGAGTGCGAATGAAAGGTCACAACACACGTTCACACAAAACGGTTGTCATCACTAGACAACGCACATAAGATACAGTCACAGACGACTGACTACAGAAAGTTAGGCCTAACGGCAAAAATGCGATTCCACATCCTCTGTCCCAGCTAACTAACGTACGCTACAACAATTATTTAGCGTGCGCTATTCATGCTGCATTAGCGTGCGTTACAACCACATTAGCGTGCGCTACTCATGCCACATTAGCGCGCGCTAGCCTTGTACTTAGCGTGCGCTAACAGCTCAAATTCAGCACGTGATTGCGAATATATATACGACATTATTAGAACCGATAGTTACAAATGAACAACGACAGCATACGAATCTAAATGCCATCGATTCACAAGCTTACAACACTTCGCGAGTAACCATCAAAGGACAACTGTCATCAAGGATCGAAATTTCGTCTATTAATAAAGAGAGCTATCTTAACTCATACCGAATGACTTAGCGTTCACATCACTGTTTTAATCTAAAACTGGCAACACCGCCCGAACAACAAGAACATCATCACATATTTCTCGACTAACAGCCATAAAACCGATAAGTTGAAAACGAGAGCCACGTCTTGTGTACGTTTTGTAAACTTCACTTGGGTTCAAAAAATCGTGTTTGAAAACTTATAATATAAAATGAAAACAAAATATCGGTAGTTGGATTTCTCCAAAAATTTTGACCTTGAGGTCATCATACGAAAATCAAACAACATAGGCCACATACTCACAAATCACCTTTAACTCCACATCATAACAAAAAATCATACAAGCTCGTATATCACAAGGCACAATATAGTGGGGAGACTTACATCAACAGGTCGCACGAAGATGATGGCTGCACCTCGATACTAATCACGGCCGACATCACAGACGACGCGTCGTGACACGACTTAGACAAACACAATCTGACAGAAAAAGACACGACAATACCCGACTGGACCCGACAGCCTAGGTTTCCGCAACCTAAGCTCTGATACCATAAATGTAACACCCCCAGAATCAAACCGGGAATATTACACGTCGCAGACCCTCTCCGTGAGGATCCACCAGGCTGGACATCAAAACTACATAATAAATTACATACCGACATGATAAAATACAAAATCCGTAGACCAACTTGGTCTTTCGTCACTAACATACAAGCCAAAAATACACATTTCCATCTCGACTCATACCCGTACAAGGGTAAAATATACTCACAAACCAAAAGTACGATAGAAGAAAGACCATACACAAACTCGGATTGACTGTATCCAACACTAGCCTTCATGTGATTAGTATCATTCTCCTTCCATCATCCTTCGCGCCGATCCTGTGTTTTGCTCCCAAACCTGCATGTACCTGGATGCAAAAACAGATATCCACCCCCGAATACTCGGGGGTTAGCAAAACTCCACTGTTTTGCTAGTACAAGTATAAAGTGCAAATACGAGCCATACAAAACACATTCCGAGAATACAACAAAAGTCTTCCCGAGATATTTGATAATTAAAATAGTTCAAGTCTTGAATGTAGAAACCAAAACAAGAAAACACTTTGAAAACATTTTCAAATCTCAGGAGTTTTCGAAAACATTTTCGATTGTAAAGTTCTTAATTCTCCAAAAGCCACTTAGGGTCACTGCCCCAATATTCATTTTTCAAAAATGCAAATCCGATTAACAAAACACGGGGTTCACAACCCAATTCACTCCAGTCACAAAACACAGGGTCCATGACCCAACCATTTCGATCACCAACACAGGGTCCACGACCCGCTCATTCACTTCAATTCACTTCCAACGACACGTTACACACAACATATTATTTTTATGCCATTTTAGCCAAACACCAAGACTCGATATATAATGTCTCTCGACTCCGAGCAACAAGCATTGTGATACTCCGGACATATCACAATTAATCAACAGTACAAATACTCTGGCAATTCTCGCGACCCGGTCCAGCCCTCCGGTCCCGCCGTAAGGCCACCAAGTCCCTGTGTGCCCCGTCGAGCAATCCCCTGGTGAGAATGCCCACTCGAAGTAACTCTCGCGACCCGGCCCAGCCGCTAAACCACCAGGTCCCCGTGTGACCCCGTCGAGTCAATCCCCGAGTGAGAGTACCCGAGAAAAACCTTTCAACTCTCATCAATTCACATTTCCAAAACCACAATCCTCAAGAGTCAATCACAATATATATAGTCGAGGTATTTTGCTAAAATGGCCATATTATTCTAACATATACTCACGACCCAGAATTAATACTATCCATAAAAAAACACATTTATCTCAACAACACCGAACGACACAACCCGTATCACACAACTCATGTATCTACCGATAACCACATGATTCCACGCACAATTCATAACAAAAGGATTTAACCACCAATTACAGACGACATATTCACACATAATGAGATCATCCGAAGGTAGGGAGTTCCTATACTCAACACTAACACACATAGTCAAATAATCACATTAAGTCTCGAACACAAGATTCATCCTTTAAGAAAACCATAATTGTAAATATACCGATTCTTTAGAAAAATGGTTGTAAACAATTCGGTTAGCACGTATCGTCAACTTTCAACCATCATATTCACAAAACACGTAATGTATGGGCAAGATACTTGCCTCGATAGTCGATGCCGGACACTCCGACGAACATGGCTCAACCAGGAAACCTCGAATGCCCACAACCCTCCGGCGGAAACGACGGTAACATAACCGATCGGGAAACGGCGAACGGAAGGGTTCCGACTCAAGTTCTTCGCAAGGAACCTGACCCTAACATAATACCGTCAATAATCAACGATCGTACGAGGAAGAATAATCGTAGAACGCCCAAAACCCCCCCTCTAAGGATTTTCACTGGACACCTTCAAGGCACCGATTAGGAACTCAACAAAACGAAGAATCTTTAACAATCGAACCATGGATCAACAAGGAAATTGGTATAATATGACTTAATAATCATCAATCCATCACAATTATAAGTTATCACGGATCAAACGGGCAAAAACAACCAAAACCCCCAATTTTCCCAAAACTAGGATTTTAGGAAAACTAACCTCGATTCGCTGGATTGAAGGATGTTATGGAGTGACTAATCGATGATATGAGCTCCAAAACTTCGTGGATTAGTTGTATAATAACATGCCTTCGTCACCTCCAAGAACCCAGCCGCGTACACGAAAGGAAGGAAATGAAAAATGAGTGCAAACAGGACTGCTCGGTCATATTTATACTGGTGCAGTCTAGCGTGCGCTAGACTGCCGAGCTAGCGTGCGCTAGCGGGCGGTCATGGTCGATAATGTTCGGCCGGGCCCGCCATCATGTGCTGAACACGTGCGCTGTCGGCCCAGCCCACAATCCAGACTTCTGGCTCGGCCAGTAGCGTCTGCAGCCGAGCCGTGGCGTGCGCTACCGGCCGGCCAGAAGCGTCTTGATGTCCGTGATAGCGTGCGCTACTGCCCGATCTCCCGATCGAACCTTTACGCCCTGCGCCTCGGTCGACTAGCGCGCGGCAACACTCGCCATAGCGTGCGGTGCCTTCTGGCCGTAGCGTGCGCTACTTCCGGCCGAAGCGTGCGCTACGCCGGTTCTGCCGCAACCGCCCGGCCATTGCTGCCTCGCCCGACCACCGTCCCCAACCGTCCGGCCAGTGTCCGACCACCATGATTCGACGACTCGATTTTCTGAAATCGCACGGAACGAACACGACAAAATACTCAGGGACAACATCATCAGTCCGAAATGAAAACAACGGATAACAAATCATCACCTACTGTCTTAAACGCCAAAATCAGTTGTCGAGAAAATAATACCGGAACTCGACAACCGGGAAATATCCGAAAAAATCCAAAATAACCGGAACAAAAATCGTGGGTATTACAATATCGATGTTTCAGGACTTGTTACTATTGTTTTCTGGTAATTGATCTACAGATATATTGTGTTATTGGTTTTTATCCAGATTGAGATTTGACGGTGCAATCTGACGGACAGGATTAGGCACAGATGGTTCATTCCACACTAATGAGTTATGATGATGTTTTGATGATCCTTGGTATTGTTTGAATACAGTACAGATGGTTGTAATTGAGTTCATTTCGTCATTTGAGAATGCGAAATGTGGATTATGGTAAGGATTGATTTGGTATGGATTGTATATGGGGTGGTAAGGTTATGACGGTAAGATTACATTGGTAGTATTCTTACATTGTTATTACATTGGTATGTAATTATTTATGATGATGTGATCGATATCATTGTTGAGTATTGTGGCTGATCCCGTCGTGGGCTTTATTTTTAGGTACTCGGAGATCGAGCTAGTAGCAGTCGTGGAGGGATGAGCTTCCCGGGTGATACTGTCTATGACATTATTTTGGGAACCGAGTATTTGACTGATTGTTTTATTCCGCTGCAAATTTTTGAACTGTGTTTATATCCGCTGCGTGTGTATTTTAAAATGGCTTTCTGGTATTTTACCACCTCGTGTATAACTTTCATAATGGCCTTTTTGGGTATCTCGTAAACTTGGGTTATTTCGTTAAACCCTTTTTTCCTAAACTATTTTATCGGTACATATAAGTGGTGGCTTAACGTACATTTTGAAACTGTTGAATTCTGGCATTTTTGGCCTTTTATTTTCAAATGTGATTTAATGACGGTATTTGGAAAATAGTTTTTTGGAGACTATTTGAGTATTTGCAAAATATTACCGTCTTTGCCTCTTTGGCGTGTTTGAAACATTTGCAAAAATTATTTTTAGCCTTGTGGGTTCCGGTGTGGGGGGCCCACGTCGCTGTAATATCCTGGATGGTTTTGGGGGCGTTACATAAAAAAAGATATCTATTTTTGACTTGTGCTCTTATTAATATCCATCTATATTTATGGTGTTCACGATTTACTAGGAACCATTGGGTGCTAACTGTTGTCAATCCAGATTCACAAATAGTTTACCACATGGACCTGTTGTAGCGCCGAATTGCAACTTAAGAATGGATTGATGTGATTGATAAGTGAGTACCTCCTCAGAAATTTATTTAATTTTAAATTTATTTAACAATTAAGGAAAATATCTAGTAGTTGATTTATATTATATTGTGGTAGTGCCATCTCACTTTACAAGGACAGTGCCAAGAAGATACTAAAGAAGAAAATAGTGTGGGAGAATCTTGCGGTAATATAGTTTTCATATATTCATCGGTTTCTCTTATTTCCACAAGAGTAGTGTAGATATATATAAAAAAAAAATATGTTCTTCAGGTTGTTCCTCTCCAAACTGGGAACCACGACTGTGGTTTATTTGTGATGCACTATATGAAAGATATATGCCTGGAAGGAACATAAATTTCATGTGAAGGTAAAAATTGAATTTTGTTAAGCCTTGCATATATGTCCTTGTGTTCTGTGATGAAGATATGTGACTTGCACTATTTTTGTTCTATTTTTCAGTGGCTAAGGAGGAGCAACATAGCATATGGCATCGATGACCTCAATGATATAAGGATTGACTAGGCGAAGCACTTCATGAAAAATCATGCTCATTACACTGTCGTATAAATGGGTATTTTTGGTTGTTGGAATTTATTGAATATTAGTTTGGTTGTATAATTGTTGGTAATGTTATGGTGAATTGGTTGATATTAGTTGGTAATGAAATGATGAATTGGTTTGGATTGTTTTGTGTATTCTTGTAATGGTTGTTGATGGCATAGTGTAGCCTAGTTTTGTTTGTATATATAAAATCATTGTGTAGTCTGCTTTTAGACAATATCCGAGCTTCACAAAAGTATCATGTGCTTAAAAACCAAACCATTGTGAAAACAAGGCTCATACAACCGCAGGAAAAAGAACCATTGTCTAGTGCCAAAGAATGAAAAAAATAAACATTGCAAAAACGTTGTAGGGTTGAATGCAATATACTGAGACAACACGTTTTAAATACTATACCATTGTTTAGATGAGTTAAACCCAACCATTCTCCATTAAACAAATCATTGTCTAAAATAAAAACAACTATATTTGTAGAAGAAACCATTGTACAAAGATAATTAAAACAAGGGGTTTGCAATTTAAAAGTGTAGTGTGAAAGACTTATCACAAAGGTATCGGTAAATGTAACTCTTGTATAAGGTATAAAGGAATTAGAGTTTGTACTGAACAAACCGTTGTCTCTTTTAGCTTACAATAACCAAAATTAAATGAAAAAGGCTCGTTGAAGGTATTGATTTACTACACTTTCTATAAGGACTGTTGTTGTTATTAGATATGAGACAATATTTTTTTAAGTAGTGTCCGTAGTCGGAAGGCAAATCACACAACGGATTCTGTACCGTTGTCTGAGGCACGTAAGAGACGGCGTCTCAATAGACAACGGGAAAACAGGAGGTTACACCATGGGCAAAACCCATTGTCTGATGCAGTTTTTCTTGTAGTGTGACTCTGTAAGAGACCTGCAAGACTACGACAGGAGCTTGAGAGAGAACAAGACAAAGTTTACCAATTCAAGAGTACGCAAAATCAACATCAACTAAGATTGTGTAAACTACAACTAGAATGCATCAAGATTACTTTATATCTTTGGTATAATTTGTCTAGTTATCATTTTAGGAAAGATCACATGCGAGAGATATTGTAAGGAGCTGTCACTTGAATATATTAGCAGCTCCATATATCAAATGTGATAAGAGATGGATAACAACACTTTTACAATTCACTCGTAAAACTCTCTTGAGAACATTGTAGCTGGAAACCATATTTTCCAGGTTGTTATAGCACTCTTCGCAAAATAAATAAAACATTTATTTTGTGTAAATACTGTCTTGTGTTGTGAATGCATTTCTTTAGTGATAATATTACATTTTTGTTTAGTTGTTAAGATAAAGATTTTTAATTATTAGTATTGCATTCAACCCCCTTACTGCAATACTCTAAGAGGCTAACAACTGGTATCAGAGAAACCGGATTGATATACAAATCTGAGATCAAGATGAGTACGCAGAAATCAGGCAGTATTAAGATTCCAGCTTTTGATAAACAAAACTATAATGTTTGGAAAAGAAAAATGATGTTGTTTATCAAAGCTGTAAATCCACTGTACATGGGAATCTTTGTGAATGGACCCTTTGTACCCCAGAAAGAAGTTCAAGCTTTTACAGTTGACAGTGTAGTTGTTGCAGCCCACTTCATGGCAAAGAAGCCTACAGAGTATACTGAACCAGAGCGAGAGCGAGTTTCTCTAGATGATACACTGCAACTGGTGATCTATGACGCTCTCACATTGAATATAAAAACCATGTGTGAAAATTTCATAGGCAGCAACTCAGCCAAAGAGATGTGGGACAAGATGGAGCTTTTGTGTGAAGGAAGTGAATAAGTTAGAGATAATCAAAGACAGATTCTGGTATCTCAATATGAGGCCTTCATGGCCAAGCCAAATGAAGACCTTACTAAGATGTTTTGGAAGGTTCAGCAAGCACCTGAGTGAGATGCAGATACATGGTAAGTTCGATGAAAAGAATGAGATAAACATTAAGTTTCTGTTGAATCTTCCTGAACATCTTGAGCACAGAATCACAACCATCAGAGAAGACAGGGACATGAAAACTCTCTCTAGAGACCCTCTTTGATGTGCTCAAGTCATATGAACTTGAACTGTTTCAGAAAAGAGCTATCCAGGCAGGACACAAAGGAAAAATGACAAACATGTCAAGTGCCCTGGTTGCTCATGAACCTAAACAAATACAAAGCTCAGAGGTACCTCTAACACCTCAACAAACCCAACTTCCATCTATCAAGATATAAAAGAGATAGTTGAGGAGGATAAAAAGTTGTTCAGAACTCAACGATATTGAAGATGACGACTTATATACAATAGAAGAGATGGAGAGCATGGATAATGTTGGAATATTCTATTCCAAATATTCATTAATAGAGTTTTGATGATTAAATTATTAAACAAAGTAAAACAAAAAAGAAGCAAAACAAAACAACAAGATGTCCAAGACGCAAAAAGCTGGATTTAACAAGCTTAACGCACGCTATATATACTATATAGCGCACGCTATCGAAAGCGCATAACATACATAACGATGAGCAGTAATGTTAAAGTTTCCTGAAGATCAGACGAGTTACGAAGCTACCTGATGGACCTACCTGATAAAGATAGTGCACGCTACAGAGAAAGTATAACGTACGCTATCAAAGGAGGCTAACGTACGTAACAAAAAGGTGTTAACGTACGTAATGAAGTTTGAATACGAATTCAAGTAGATGAAGGTTGGAAAGATTCTAGTCAAAGTCAGAGACTCAATGGACAGTTTGACAAATTGGATGAAACGGATATATAATTAACGCACGCTACGTCTAAGGATTAACGTGCTAATGAGACAAGATAATGTACGTAAACATGAAGTGACAACGTACGTAACAGCAGAAACGAAAGCCACTGGACTGAAATTGGAAGTCGATTACGTACGCTACAAGTTATACATAACGTACGTAACGATCATAACGTACCCTATGGAGAAAGTCTAGCGCACGCTAGCAAGTCAAAAGTGACTAACGGCTAGTTAGATGGAAATGCCTATAAATACCAAACCACTTGGTATCAAACAACACAATAGCCTTGAGCAAAGCATTCATACTTGAGATATCATTGTAATCATTTTAGTTGTTGTATTTGAGCTTATATTGTTTAGTGATTGAGTATTATACACGAAATCATACAAGAAAGGAAAAAGAAAGGATACAATTGGATTCGGTGTTATTAGGATCAAGGATCCGGCATTGTTAGAATCGAAATCGATATCTACGTGAGGTTTATCTAGTACCCATAGAAAGCTAGATTGGTTGATTCCTTGTCCAATAGAAAAGAAAAACGGTTTAACTTGGACCGACATAAAGGCAAGTGATTGAACGGTTTACTCGGACCGATAGAAGACGAGCTTGTAACGGTTATCCCTCGATCGATAGAAGAGAGGTGCAGAGGTTTATCTTTAGCCTATAGAAAAAGATACCGAGAGAGGACGTAAGCACGTTTGGCCGAACCTCTATAAATCCTCTGTCGATTTATTTTTTGCACCGTTATTTAAATCGCTTCCGCAACGCGAAAGAGTTTTATAACTCTATCTCCAAACGGTGATACCGACAAATACTGCTCCAACAATTAGTATCGGAGCGGTACCTCTTATAAGCGGCTAACATCCGGGGAGAAGATCCAAATGGCGTTTCAACTTGCCCCGGTCGAAGGTCTTGCTCTTAACCGACCACCATTCTTTGACAGATCTAACTTCATGACTTGGAAGAAGAAGATGTCTATATTCATCCAAGCCTACGATATCGAGCTATGGAAAGTGATATTTCTAGGTCCGAAAATTCCTCTCAAATCCGACGGTTCACTAAAATCTTTTGAAGAATATGATGATTCGGATTGGAAAAACGACCACTATAATTGCAAAGCCACGCAATTATTATATTGTGCATTAAATCCGAAAGAACACAATTGGATATCTTCTTGTGATAGCGCCAAAGAGATATGGAAAATGCTGGAAGTCACACATAAAGGAACGTCTCAAGTCAAGGAGATGAAATAAATATGATCCTACATGAATACGATCTATTTATGATGAAAAGCGAAGAATCCATCATGAACATGATCAACCGTTTTTCGGTCATCTCTAATGGATTAGCTTGTTTTTGGAAACCATTATCAAGTAGTGAGAAAGTCAAAAAAATCCTAAGATCACTTCCTACTGAATGGGACGGCACCGTGACGGCGATCATGGAATCTAAAGATCTCAATATGCTTGATTTTAGCGCCCTCGTTGGTTCGCTAATTAATTATGAGATAGTTCTAAAATCACGGAACAACAAGCCAAAGCCGAAGGAAAGAACGATAGCTATGAAAGCTAAGATGTTTCGGAAAGAAGAAATCCCGGTGGACGAAAGTGACGAAGACTCGGCATATTATGCCAAGAATATTAATAAGTTCCAAAACCTATTAAACCGGAGAAAGAATGACATCTCGGGCGGAATGAAGAAATTCGACAACAACTGTCGAGTCTGTGGTAAACCAGGTCAATTCGCGAAAAATTGCCGAGCAAATCCTAAAACGGAAGTTCTAGTTGCAACATGGAGCGATGAAGACGAAGATGATGATTTTATCAATCAAAATAATCTCGCTCTCATGGCCCGAAGTTCATTCGACGATAGCGACGTCGAAAGCCAAGTAAGTAATTCTTACGATGAACTTTTTGAAGCATTTGAATTATTGCATACGGATTTTCAAAATGCTTTAAGTGAAATTAAATCCCTCCAAGCTAAAAATAAATTATTGGAAACCGAGTTTTCCAAAATTCTTGAAAAAGGAAAAAATGTCGAGACCGATCATTCCGTTGAAAATAAAAATATTTTAAAGGATGATCTCTTGAAAGTTCAAACCGAGCTTAAGAATTTAACGAAGAAATTTTGGTGTGGAAACGAAAATTTTGAACAAATGCTCTCGGTTCAAAATTTTACGTTGAACAAACAGGGGTCAGGATTCAAACCATATTTGAAAAACGAATCCTTAAATTTCGATATACCCCGATGTGAAAAATGTTTAAAAATTGGGCACCATATTTCGAATTATAAAAGCCACGATGGACGATAAAAAACAAAAAGATTTGGATTCCAAAAGAAACTTTTATTCCGAATATCATCTATGTCTCGAAAGAAAAACCAACTATCGGTTGAATCCCCAAAAATTAATTTTTATCATTAAATATTTTTAAAGGGGAGATTTTTCTCAGGGGGGGTTTTATCTATTTTTATGTATATTTAATCATAAATTGGTACCATTTGATTTACACTTTTTGCTGATAACAAAAAGGGGGAGAAAAGAGCTTAATGAGATAAAAAGCCTCATGGAAGAATGACGAGAAAAATAAAAAGTAAAAAGGTGGAGAGAGCAATAAATATTTGTACGAATCAAAAAGGAGGACAAAAAAAATAAATGAAGAAGTCGAAAAGGAAAGAAAGAAAAATTGGGAGACGAAACTAACAAAGCAGACAAAGTCGAAAACTTTGATCTGTACAAATATATATATATATATATATATATATATATATATATATTGTTTTATTTTGCAGGTTTTATCCAATTCAAGGTGTTGTTTTTTAATCATCAAAAAGGGGGAGATTGTTGGAATATTATATTCCGAATATTCATTAATAGAGTTGTGATGATTAAGTTATTAAACAAAGTAAAACAACAAAAAAGCGAAACAAAACGACAAGATGTCTAAGATGCAAAAAGCTGGATTTAACAAGCTTAACGCACGCTATATATAATGCATAGCGCACGCTATCGAAAGCGCATAACGTACATAGCGATGAGTAGATAACGTACGTAATGTTAAAGTTACCTGAAGATCAGACGAGTTACGAAGCTATCTGATGGACCTACCTGATGAAGATAGCGCACGCTACAAAGAAAGCATAACGTACGCTCTCGAAGGAGGCTAACGTACGTAACACAAAGGTGTTAACGTACGTAATGAAGTTCAATACGAATTCAAACAGATGAACGTTGAGAAGATTCTGGCCAAAGTCAATGATTCAACGGACATATTGACAAATTGGATGCAATAGATATATGATTAACGCACGCTACGACTAAGGATTAACGTGCTAATGAGACAAGATAATGTACGTAAACATGAAGTGACAACGTACGTAACAGCAGAAATGAAAGCCACAGGACTAAAATTGGAAGTCGATTACGTACGCTACAGGTTATACATAACGTACGTAATGATCACAACGCACGCTATGGAGAAAGTCTAACGCACGCTAGCAAGTCAAAAGTGACTAACGGCTAGTTAGATGGAAATGGCTATAGATACCAAACCACTTGGTATCAAACAACACAACAACCTTGATCAAAGCATTCATACTTGAGTTATCATTGTAATTATTCTAGTTGTTGTATTTAAGCTTATATTGTTTAGTGACTGAGTGTTCTACACGAAATCATACAAGAGAGGAAAAACAAAGGATACGATTGGATTCGATGTTATTAGGATCAAGGATCTAGCATTGTTAAAATCGCAATCGATATCTACGTGAGGTTTATCTAGTACCCATATAAAGCTAGATTGCTTGATTCCTTATCCAATAGAAAAGAAAAACGGTTTAACTTGGACCAACATAAAGACAAGTGATTGAACGGTTTACTCAAACCGATAGAAGATGAGCTTGTAACGGTTATCCTTCGACCGATAGAAGAGAGGTGCAGAGGTTTATCTTTAGCCTATAGAAAAAGATACCGAGAGAGGACGTAGGCACGTTTGGCCGAACCTCTATAAATCCTGTGTCGATTTATTTTCTGCACTATTATTTAAATCGCTTCCGCAATGCGAAAGAGTTTTATAACTCTATCTCCAAACGGCGATACCAACCAATATTGCTCCAACAAACAATCCAACCATAGCTTACATGGCTAAAAAGTTCTCAAATCTGATATTCAGAAGAAACAAAGCGTACAATCCTAAGGGTCAAACATCTAAATTCAACAGAGGAAACACATCCAAGGCTAGAGGAAATGCAACAAAAGGTGGCTATAAAACTAGGTTGGTGGATAGATCAAAATTGAGATGTTACAACTGCAATGAGCTTGGGCATTTTGCTACTGAGTATAGAAGACCCAAGCAGAGTCAAAAGATGGGCAGAGGCTATGGGAATCCGTCTAAAAAGGTCAAGGAAAAGCTTACGTAGCTGAAGGAAAGTGTTGGGATGACACTGATGTGGAATATGGAAATCTAGCCTTGATGGCTAAGTCTAGTGATGAAGCATCTACCTCTTCAATTCAGGTACCCACAATAATCTCCCTTGACATGTCTAATGCTGAATATAACAGACTCTTGAAAGCTTAAGTTCTGAAATATTTAATATTCATACCAGTTTAACTGCTACAAATGAAGAATTACCAGATTAAGTAAGTTGAATGTTAAACTTCAAGCAATAAATTACATTTTAGAACTTAAGCTCAATCCTCTTGATACCTTAGTCCAGGAGAATGCCAGTCTAAAGAATGATATTATTTGTGCTAAAGAGGTTGAGAAATTTCCAAAAAACAAATTAGAAGAGAATGAACTCAGGTTAAAGGCCTTTATAGAAACTCTTCTAGATTAGTTCAAGAATATCATGAAGAACATACTGAGAATCAAAAGGTCGGTGTAGGTTTTTATTATTCTAGAAGACCTGGCAAGGAGATTGCTTCTAATGATTGTATAAATGGTAACGCTGTCAAACCTTAAATTTAAAAAAATTAAGATACCTATTTTCCAGAATGCTGAAATTGATTTTGATGAAGAAGCCTTACTCATCAAACAGAAGATTCTTGATGTGTTTGAAGGTATTGAGATCATACCATCTCTTGACAATGATTCTGTCACAACTCCCACGACAGAAAATTTGTTTGACAATCTGACAGAATGTTCAAAAGATGCTGTCAAGAAGGCTAAGACAGCAACCTTAAAAGGTACGGTCGAATGTGATGCCAAGACAGCCACTTCCAAACCTATTGTCAAGAACTCTCTCCAGACAGTAAGATTGGAAGGTACTGTCAAGAGCAATATGACAGCAACTTTAGAACATAATGTCACTCCTAGCTTCTGTAAAACTAAGAAGAACAGAAATGGCAAGGTAGGAATCAACAAAAAGAATGATTACGCTTATGTTAAGAATGCTCCTAGAAAATTATGCAACAATTGTGGTTCAACTAGACACTTGACTCATGTATGCAAGAAACAACCATCTGCTAAAATGAATGCTACTAATGAAAATGGTAATCTGCATAAAACCCCTCTAATGCAAAGATCTATGAGTGTTTATAATAACATTGACTGCATGCCTTGTAAAATTACAATCATGAGCACATTTTTTAACTTGCCTATTCTATCTATTGAGAATGCTCATTTATGCCATCTACTGAGACTCAGACTAAGACTTCCGGTCCATCTAATGTTAGAAAAGACAAATTACCCTCAGGAAAAAAAACTAACTCTTATTCCAAACCACAATGGGTAATGAGAGAAGTTAAGAAGGAAACAACTGATAATGAACAATGTGTGAAAAATGATGATTGTGCAATTACAACTGAATCTACAGGACCCAACAAAAATTGAGTACCAAATGCAACGTAATCTCATTTTTTGTGCATGGCAAAACAAAAAATAAAGTCATGTGGATTATAGACAGTGGTTTCTCAAGACACATGACAGGTGATAAAGCCCTACTATTGTAATATCTGCATTTTTCCTTTTTCCGGTATTTTTCATTTTGGTGTATTTTACGTTTTTAGTGACTCATGTGTAACCATAATGACATTTCGAGAATATGTAATACTATACCTTTTGTCATACGAGCTTGTTTACTTGTTTTACTCAATTCCGTGTTTAATGTCATTTTCGTCGCTGTTTGGTTCGATTCTCGCAATCGTTGTTCGGAACTGCCGTTTCGGGGTTGCTCTAAATCCATCTTATGTTATTATGCACGTTGTGAGATTTTGCTTGGTGGTTCGACCGTGTATCGTGTATTTAAGACGTTTTGGGCCGTTTTGTAATTTCCCAAACTTATGGGTGATTACGTTTGTTGTTCTTTTTCGAACCTTTGGGTTGTCGGAAATATGTTTTCTTTTATCACATAGATTCGTCGTCGCGAACTCTGTGCTCGTATCTTCATGTTTTGTTGATCGTCGCGTTTTGATTTCCGGTTAACTTCTTGCCTGCTTAAAGCAGCTTGTCAGTCCTGTTCTGGGAGGACATAACGTACGTTACGGGTGATACTTAACGTACGTTATGTGTTATGATTAGCGTATGTAACTTCATTATAGTTACGTACGTCATGGTGTTCAGGAATCGGGCAGAGGGTTCTGCCGGCCCTTTACGTATGCTACGAGCTTGCAGTTACGTACGTAAGGTTGGTATCTTACGTACGTTAAGCAGTGGCATTATGTACGTTATACACTTCAGGTTTCGGACACTGAGTTGTGATGATCTCTTACATACGCTACAGGCATGGCGTTACGTACGTTAACATGTTAACGTACATTAACCATGCCATGCTAACGTACGTTATCTAGGCCTGTGTTTAAATACCCAAGAGTTGACCGGTTTCGTCCATTTTCCTTCCTTCTTCTTCTTCTCCTTCGCGTTTTGGGCGATTCCTAGGCGATTTTTGGGCAATTTCGGCTGGGCAATTATCTAGCTATCATCTTTATTGAGTTCTTGATGTATATTAACAACACCAACACTTGTTCTTCATCTCCATTCCAAGGTAAACTCTTAGAACCCTATTTTTGGAAATTTTGGGGGTTTTCGATTAAATATCCGATTTGTTCCATGTTGTTGATTAATCCATGACGTATGAGATTAATCTTAGTAGGTATTCATGTTTTACCCACGAGTTCATGGTAAATATCATGGTACTTGTGAAATCGAGAGGATTCAGTTGCGATCCGCCCTCGTTGTTGTTCTTGTACGAATTTACATGAATCGTAGATGGGTTTTCAGGTGTATTTCATTTCCGTATTCGTTTAGAATTGGTTGTGATTGTATTCTTCTAATCGTTAGGTTCGTGGTCGTCGGTTCCTAGCAAGCGTAGTTGATTTTCTCGTTCATTTCATCGTCAATATTCCCAAGATAAGTATTCTTGTGAAACCCTTATGCTTAACATGGAATGGTAATGTATATGTGTGTGCTTTGCTCACTCCGGGAGGGTCCGACTGGGCCACGGGGAAATCTGTGATTTTTCTCCTGATTCACGAGCTTGTTTGGAAATCCAGTTCGGGAGGGTCCATAGAGGCCTCGGATGGGACCAGTGGTTTAGCCCTGGTCCTAGGCAAGTCATGTGCGTGATTTTTAACTATGGCCAGTCCGAGAGGGTCCATAGAAGCCTCGGATGGGACCAGTGGCTTAGCCCCGGTCCTAGGCGATTTTCAATTGTGATTATTGACTGTTTGTTTTCTGGGAAAAGACATGTCTTGTTTTGTTTTTGAAATGACTTGATGCATGTACTATGTAATGTGTAAGCGAATGGTTTGTCTTGATTACTTGTACTAGCATAATTGCTAACGTCTTTGGGGAACCGTTTTAGGAATTTCGTATTATGAATTTCAGGTTGCGTTCAGCGGGTCGAGCGGGTACTGGATTAGTACGGGGATGCTGGCCAGGTTTGTTGACATGTGCAATTCAGTCCTTTTATTTCAGTTGTCCATTTTAAACGTTTGTTTTCAAACTTGTAAACTGATAGACCGTACTCGCGAGTACTTAGGCATTTTGATTTGGAACTCATTTGTATACTTAATGTCATTTGTACTTTTCAGTAATGTTTGGTTTACCGGTTGTAGAGGGCATTTTATTTAATTTTCGGCTTGGTGATGTGTGTTTTCTCGCTAACCGAGATGGTTAGACGAGCAGTATTTCTTTTTTAGCCTGGTGGGTCCCATGTAGGGGTCCACGGCGCTGTAATATACCCTGAATATCTTGGGGGTATTACAGAAAATGGTATGAGAGAACTAGGTTTATGGATACCTAGGCTTGTCGGTTAATTGGGTCTAGTTGTGTTTTATTTTACACATCGTCATCACGTTGCCATCATCTCGGTACTTCCAGTGTTCGTAAGTTTCCTTACTCGATTCTTTTATTTTCTAGTATCGTACTTATGTTTCTTGAACTGTGATTGTTTTCTCTTGTACTTATCATCGAGATACTTTCGCTACCTCTTATATTCAGTATGGATGCTGGGAGAAGTCTGTTGTTGCCCAAAATATTTATCCGAAGATTAATACTGCTGGAAGACGGACAACAAACAACAATTGCGGGAGCACTTCCGAGAGAAGATAAATAATACAAGATTTGCCGGGTTTGTTAGGCCCGGGCTTGAATGCTCTCACGAGATGTTATTAATACGAATATTCGTGGATACAAGTATTAATGAGAGAAATCTAAATACAATGAGTGTAAAGACTGCATCCGCTTCTGAGCCGCTTCGGTTTCACGCCGCGCGATTCGCCGAGAGATGGGCCGAGAGTAAGACCGAAGAAAGCCGCCAAGAGTCGATGTTAGCCAAGTGCAAGTATTGCGATGGTATGAAATGCGAGGAAGTCGGCCTTTTGTGGTAAAGGTTCGATCCAAGAGCTCGTCCTCGCTCACGCCAGATAGAGGTCGAGGCTCTGCCCTCATTTATCGCTTTCGCATTACGCAGGCTTATCGATCGCCCTGGGCATGGTCGCCGCCAAAAGTCCAGTTACACAGCCACCGCGTTCAATGAGATAAGACGCTGCCTCGAAGGTCGCCACAGAGGTCCCACTTTGCGACTTGCCGCCGCTTCAGCCGCAGGGTGACAGTCGCCACAAGCCGCTTGTCGATCGCTACATCGCCGCCAATGGTCGCTGCGGTCGGCTGTCGGAAGGGCCGATCGCCAGATGCATCGAAGGTCAGCCAATGGTCGACGCATCGCGCAGATGCCGATCGCCGACGCGATGCCGATCGAGAGCCGGCGCCGAGTGATGATCGACCGGTCGATCGCGGCACGACTTGTCCTCGGGACCTCTTCGCCGATGAGTTGGTCCGTTGAGGCTCGCCGCCGCCGCAGAGCCGCTGCCGCCGCAGCAGAGCCGCCGCCGCCGAGGTGATCGCCGCCGAAGGTGTTACCTGACACACGTTCCTCAGCCTGCCTATGTTGAAGACATGGGGCGCAGCCGGCGATCAAGTCGATGACGGCGACGAGCCGATTTAGATTCGACTGGCTAACATATCGCTTAGCTATCTTCGGTACCGCAAAAACAACATCGTCGACCCCATGGAAATTGCGGTTTTCGCTTGAGAATGGTCAAGCGAGATCGATGATCGAGCCCATGATCGATTCTGCGCGCCGAAGACAATGAGTGCCTCGTGACTCACTTTATTATGAGTCACGAGGCACTCATTGTCTTCGCGCACCAAGACACGGTCATGGGGTCGGTCCATCGATCTCCGCGACTGTGCACGATTCCTCAAGCAAGCGAAACCACCAAGTTTCCATGGGGGATCGGCCAATGTTGTTTTTTGCAGGTACAAGACCGAAAGATAGCTAAGCCAATCGACTATGTTAGCCCAAGTCCAAGTCCTAAGTCGGCTCGGGACGCCTGGCCTCATCCAGACGCGATCGCCAAGAAGAACCACCTCGCCCCATGTCTTCAACATAGGAGCAAGTCGGGGCAATTGTTGTGTCAAGATTTAACACCTTCCGACCGGCGATCACCTCCGAGGCCGAGCGACCGACTTATCGCCGAGCGGCCAAGGCAGATTCGCCGAGCAACACTGTGCGACCGAGCCTCAACCCAAATGGGACCAGCTAATCGCCAAAGGAAGGTCCCAGACAAGTCCCGCATCGAGCGATCGACCTCGATACGATCATCACTGCACTGGCGACCGACTCGGCGATCGACTAGCGACGATCCTCTCTCAGATCTCCGCCGATCGACCCTTGGTGACCGACCCTCCGGGCATCCGCCGATCGACCCTTGGTGACCGACCATTGCCGACCTTCGCTGGATCGCCGATGGCCATCCAGCCGGCCAAGGCCGAGCAAACAGACAAAGACTCCACGCAAGTGCATCCACAAAAGGCGCCGACAAACTTGTCACCTACCTCACCTACCAAAGATGGCCTGCACTCGCGAAAGGAGTCATGGACAAGACATGTGACTACAAACTCACCCATCGACAAAGTCCGCCGAAAGTAGCTAAGTGGGACCTCCCCGTGATAAAGAGCCTGGACGCTGGCCGATCCTCATCGACCGCACTACCGCCACCACCGTGAGCTGACTTTGGCAAAAACACGTGCCCTTGTGACGATCGCCCATTCCATTAAATGCCGAAAGGCGATCTCCCACTAGGGACAGGCCCTCACCTCTATATATACAAGGCAGCAGGCACTTGAAAAGGGACCGAAACTCTTCTGGATCGAACCTTTACCACAAAAAAGGCTTCAGCTTCCCTCGCATTTCATACCATACAGAAACAATACTTGCACTTGGCTAACATCCAACTCTTGGCAACAGCTTTCTTTCGGTCTTACTTCTCCCGGCCCATCTCCTCGAGCAGATCACCGGCGGGGACGAAGAACATCGAGCTTCGCTCAAGAGCCGGATTAACAGAGTCTTTTTACACTCATTGTATTTAGATTTCTCTCATTAATACTTGTATCCACGAATATTCGTATTAATAACATCTCGCGAGAGCATTCAAGCCCGGGCCTAACAAACCCGGCAAATCTTGTATTATTTATCTTCTCTCGGAAGTGCTCCCGCAATTGTTGTTTGTTGTCCGTCTTCCAGCAGTATTAATCTTCGGATAAATATTTTGGGCAACAACAATTGGCGCTAGAAGGAGGGCATCAACCCTCGATTTTTATACCTACCGTCCCGAAGAACACTCACTGTTCTCGGGGCAGATATTTGAAGTGACACTCACTGCACTTCAAAAGAAATCCTTCAGAAATCATGTCTTCCGCCTCCGCGTCGAAGAAAGCCGCCGTCCAGCCGGCCAAACCCCCTGTTCCGTCCCAGTCCGAGCCACAGCCGATGGTGGAAGGTAGCCGCCGCGGTCAGAGACGCTCGATCCCGTCCCTGGACGGCGGCCCAAGCCTCTCGCTCGATCGGTTCCGAACCAAGGAACAGATCGAAGGGGCCCTGGCCGTCCTACAGGAGCGACGGAGTGCTCTCGACGCGCCTCCAGCTACCGCCCCCCCGGTCTCTCGCCGGGAGATCAAGCGGAAGCTCAAGGCACTACTGGCCGAGCAATCGCCAGGAGGCTCCCGTCCGCAGGAAGAGGCGCTCGCCAGCCGGGGCACCTCTGTCTTCGATCGCCTGGGCAGTGACCCGACCTGGCTACCGGGGCAGTCCGGCCCCAGCTACGAGACGACGGAGTTTGAGTCCGTCACCAGGAGCTCGGCCTACCCGACTCCCAGAAGGCAGCCTAGCCGTCTGGCTCCCCCTCGCCGAATTGCCGAGGTCGGCGGCAGCGGAGCCCGGAGATCGGTACACGATCGCCTCGGCTCCTGCTCCCGAAGCCGATCGGCAAGCGACCAAGCCACGGCGATGGCTGCAATGCAACGTCAGCTCGACGACATGAAGGCGCTCCTGGAATCCAGGGCAGGCGCCAAGAAGACGATCGCCGGGCCAAGCGAGCCGCTCGCGATCGACATCGAGCTCGCCCCCGTGCAGCACAGGATCGCTCCCCCGCAAACACCCGTGTACGAGGGGCGATCGGACCCCCAAGTACACCTAAGGAAGTTCAACATCTACATGACCGGGTGTGGGGCATCTGACGCGACCAGATGCCGAATGTTCCCTCTGACGCTGGACGACCTCGCCCACCGGTGGTACACTTCATTGCCACCTCGGTCCATTGGCTCCTTTAACGGTGGCGCACGGCTTCACCGAGTACTTCGCCACCGTGGTCGTCGGCCGAAGGTCCCCTTCGCATGATGCAAATCAAGCGGGGAGAAGAAGAGTCCGACTCGGACTACATCGACCGGTGGACGTGATCATCCTCAACGGCGAGCCCGTAGCGATGAGACCGCCTCTACGCGGTCTAGGAGGTTTCGTGGCTTCGCCTATGTTCAGCATCTCACGAAGACCCAACCTACGACCTACGCAGCCTTCCGGCAAGAGCCGCATTTTCCGGCTGTGCAAAGGTTTCTTCTTAGCCTGTGAGCGGCGCGATCGGCACGACGACGATCTCGCCCGATCGCCAATATCGACCTACGAATAAAGCGATCGGCGTAGGCGACGATCGCGATCTTCCGGCCCGATCGCCGATCATCACGCTACATCACCGCGATCGGAGGACACGATCGCCATCTACAGTCAAGATATAACATGACGGACTAAGGCATAACATCGCCTCCACCGCACATCATAAAGCCATGGTCCTGGCAATCGATGGAACTGGCCGCCCGGCCATGCAAGGTCCCTTTGCCAAGATCGCCCGCCCTTCGTTTAAATACGAGGCCGGCGTAGTCTGAGGGCTCTCCAACATTAATCAGTGGACACGATCGCTCGCCCTCAAAGGTTCATCATCTGACATGGTGAACCCGGACAATGCGACGTGCCACAACCCCGTCTCAACGTACACCGTCGAGGTCGGCCATCTCCATGGCTGGCCGAGGTGGAAGCAGAGCTAACAAGCCGCGGGCGTGGAGTTGATTCATCCGACGCTGCCCCGCGCAAGGACTCCTCTAGACCGAGACCGCACGCCTTTCGTTTAAATACAAGGCGAGGCGCAGCCTAACGGAGGACCCTCATAATAAAGTGAGTCACGAGGCACTCATTGTCTTCGCGCACCAAGACACGGCCATGGGGTCGGTCCATCGATCTCCGCTACTGTGCACGATTCCTCAAACAAAGCGAAACCACCAAGTTTTCATGGGGGATCGGCCAATGTTGTTTTTGCAGGTACAAGACCGAAAGATAGCTAAGCCAATCGACTATGATAGCCCAAGTCCGAAGTCCTAAGTCAGCTCAGATCGCCCGTCCTCATCCAGACACGATCGCCAGCAAGAACCACCTCGCCCCATGTCTTCAACATAGGAGCAAGCTGGGGGGCACTCATAATAAAGTGAGTCACGAGGCACTCATTGTCTTTGCGCACCAAGACATGGTCATGGGGTCGGTCCATCGATCTCCGCGACTGTGCACGATTCCTCAAGCAAGCGAAACCACCAAGTTTCCATGGGGGATCGGCCAATGTTGTTTTTTGCAGGTACAAGACCGAAAGATAGCTAAGCCAATCGACTATGTTAGCCCAAGTCCAAGTCCTAAGTCGGCTCAGATCGCCCGTCCTCATCCAGACGCGATCGCCAGCAAGAACCACCTCGCCCCATGTCTTCAACATAGGAGCAAGCTGGGGGGCAATTGTTGTGTCAAGATTTAACACCTTCCGACCGGCGATCACCTCCGAGGCCGAGCGACCGACTTACTGCCGAGCGGCCAAGGCAGATCTGCCGAGCAGCGACCAGGCGACCGAGCCTCAACCCAGCGGACCAGCTAAATCGGCCAAAGGAAGGTCCCAGGACAAGTCCCGGTACCGAGCGATCGACCTCAGATACGATCATCACTCGGCACTCGGCGACCGACTCCTGGCGATCGACTAGCGGACGATCCTCTCTCGGCATCTGCCGATCGACCCTTGGTGACCGACCCCTCTGGGCATCTGCCGATCGACCCTTGGTGACCGACCATTGCCGACCTTCAGTGACTGGCCGATGGCCATCCAGTCGGCCAAGGCCGAGCAAACAGGACAGCACCCACGTGCAGATCCACAAAAGGCGCTGACAAACTTGTCACCTACCTCACCTACCAGCATGGCCCAGACCTGCGAAAGGAGTTGGCGGACAAGACATGTGACTACAGCCTGTCACCTACTGACAAAGTCCGCCGAAAGTAGCTAAGTGGGACCTCCTGTGACAGTGCTTCCGGACGCGTGCTGGATCCTCATTGGACCGCACGGCTGGCCACCAGCTGTAGCTTTGGACTTTTGGCAGGCAGCCCACGTGCCCTTTAGGACGATCGCCCCATTGCATTAAATGCCGAAAGGCGATCGCCCACTAGGGGACAGGGCCCCTCAGCCTCTATATATACAAGGCAGCAGGCACTTGAAAAGGGACCGAAACTCTTCTGGATCGAACCTTTACCACAAAAAAGGCTTCAGCTTCCCTCGCATTTCATACCATACAGAAACAATACTTGCACTTGGCTAACATCCAACTCTTGGCAACAGCTTTCTTTCGGTCTTACTTCTCCCGGCCCATCTCCTCGAGCAGATCACCGGCGGGGACGAAGAACACCGAGCTTCGCTCAAGAGCCGGATTAACAGAGTCTTTTTACACTCATTGTATTTAGATTTCTCTCATTAATACTTGTATCCACGAATATTCGTATTAATAACATCTCGCGAGAGCATTCAAGCCCGGGCCTAACAAACCCGGCAAATCTTGTATTATTTATCTTCTCTCGGAAGTGCTCCCGCAATTGTTGTTTGTTGTCCGTCTTCCAGCAGTATTAATCTTCGGATAAATATTTTGGGCAACAACAAAGTCGAGGTAGAGGATGTGGTTGTGGACGCGGCCGGGGACGTGGGGTAGCCAGTAGGGAGGCCACGTCGCACTCTTCTGGAGCCGATAGTACTGATGGTCACCAGGGCCATACTGCTACTCAAGATGGCGCAACTTGTAATGGCGCCAACTTTGGTGTTGCAGCTGTGATGCAACAAACGGTGAACCAAATGGTTGCGATAGCCCAGGCAGTTCAAAACCCGACTCCGGGTCATGCTGCTCGGGCCGGAGCAGATCGTTGGCTTCATGATGTCACCAAGATGCATCCTTCTTAGTTTTGTGGGTCTTCAGACCCGATTGGTTGGGGGAGGTGTATCAAAGAGATGTCCTAGGTCTTTGTTGCCACTAACTGTCCTGAGGATCGCAAGGTCCCAATCGCCTAGTATTTTCTCACTAGGGACGCTGCTGATTGGTGGGAGGCTGTCGGGCCTCAGGATCATGATGCTTCGTGGGCCGAGTTCAGAGACCTTATGGAAGCTGAGTACTGTCCGTGGCCAGTTCGTCAAGTGCGGGTCCATGCTTTTTATGATGCTCTGCCTCAAGATATTTCGGTTTCTCAGGCCATTGGAGATTTCAACCGAGAGTTGGGCTTCGTGAAGGCCTAGGTTAAGGAGAAGAGTGACAAGATTTGCCATTTCTCGGGGCGAATGAAACCTAGGATTCGTGATTACATGTATGGACTCGTCTGCACCACCCTAAAAGACTATCAGAGTAGAGCTCTTGCTTATGATATGTCCTTGACGGCTAATGAGGCGGCTCGAGAAAGTAAGAAACATAAATCCATCGGTAATTTTTCGGGTCACAAGGGCGGAGTTCAGCAGAAGTCTTAGCCTGCTAACATTCCTGCGGCTGCGGGCAGTTCGGCTCGTTTCTATGGGGGTTTGTGAGGTACTGCCTGTGACCTCACTCGTGGGTTCAGATGTTTTAACCATGGCCAACTGGGCCATAAGAACCGGGAGTGTCTCCGTCTGATGTTGACTCGTCATACTTGTGGCCAGGTGGGCCACAAGGCTTCCTTCTGTGATCATTCAGAGCAGACTCTTGGTGCCCAGGCTTCTTTCCCAGTGCCTAGATAACCGAGTGTGAACCAGGGGTCGTTTGCTCCGCAGTCTCCGTAGAGTGTTGGACGAGTGAGAGGTCGGGGCCAGCCTGCTAGAGGGGGAGCTTCCAGTGTTGGTTCCACTCATCCGCGTGTATACGAGATGAGGAGGGCCGATGATCCAGCGGCTACCGTGGCTACAGGTACCATTCATATTCATTCTCACACTGTCAGTGTGATTTTCGATTCTAGTGCTACGCATTCGTTCATCTCTCTGGAGTGTGTGCACTGTTTGAGTCTTGACTGTTCGTCATCTTGTGAGCCTTTCATCATTAAACTTCCTAGCAGTGATGGGATCATTAGTGATCGGGAGATCCGAGACTAGTGTGTGGTTATTTGTGAGAGGGCTTGGCTCTCTAATCTTATTGTTGTGAGTATTGACGGTGAGGATTTGATCCTCGGGGATGTCTGGCTCGAGCAGCATGGTGCAATCATGAACTACCACACGAGGATCATCACCATGTTAGCCGAGAACGGCACCGAGCACTCTTTCGCGGGACGAAAGAGGGAAAACCAGAAGTTCGTAATTAATGCCTTGGAGGTGGTGAGACTCCTGTGGAAGGGGTGTACTGGGTATTGGTGTTACGCCTTGAAGGCGGAGGATGGTGAGGTCAAGTTTTCACCGATCCCAGTCGTTAGTGAGTTCCCAGATGTCTTTCATGATGAGTTGTTGGGGTTACCACTGGACCGTGAGGTTGAGTTTGCTATCAAGTTATAGCCAGGTGCGGCTCTAATTTCGAAGGTGCCATATTGCATGGATAGCTGAGTTGAAGAAGCAGTTGAGTGGGCTTCTTGAGTCGGGGTATATTCGATCGAGCGCTTCGCCTTTGGGCGCACCGGTTCTGTTTGTGCGGAAGAAGGATGGTTCACTGTGTTTATGCATCGACTATCGTGAGCTAAACAAAGTGACCATTAAGAACAAGTATCCCTTGTCAAGAATTGATGACTTGTTTGATCAGTTGCAGGGATCTGCGGTATTCTCGAAGATCGACTTGAGATCGGGGTAATATTAGCTTCGGGTGAAGGAGTCCGATGTCCCAAAAACATCTTTTCGGACGAGAAACGAACATTATGAGTTTGTGGTTATGCCCTTCGGGCTAACTAATGCGCCGACAGTGTTCATGGAGTTGATGAACAAGGTTTTCATTGAGTATTTGGATAAGTGTGTCGTTGTCTTCATTGATGAAATCCTTATCTACTCGAAAAATGAGGAGGAGCACGCGCATCATATGCGTGTGGTGTTGGACGTTTTGAGGACCGAGCAACTCTATGCGAAGTTCTCGAAATGTGAATTCTGGCTGAAGGAAGTGATGTTTTTGGGTCACGTGATTTCAGCCGAGGGGGTCCGTGTGGAGGCAGTGCTGGATCGGACACCGCCTAAGAATGTGAAGGAGGTCCGTAGTTTCTCTGGTTTGGCTGGCTACTATCGTAGGTTCTTCGAGGGGTTCTCGAAACTGGCTTGGCCACTTACACAGTTGCTTCAGAAATTCTAGAAGTTCGTCTGGAATGACGAAATGAAGTCGAGTTTTGAGGAGCTAAAGAGACGTTTGACTTCAGCCCCGATTTTAGCGTTGTCGTGTGGAAACGAGGGTTTTTGATGTTTATAGCGATGTTATGGGTCAGGATCTTGGGTGCGTGTTGATGCAGCACGACAAGACTATTTCGTATGCGTCGAGACAGTTGAGGCCATATGATCTCAACTACCCACTCATGACTTGGAGTTGGCGGCAGTGGTTTTTGCGCTCAAGATTTGGCGTCATTATTTCTTTGGTTCTGCATGTCAGATTTTTACCGATCATAAAAGTCTGAAGTACATATTCACTCAGTGAGAGTTGAATATGAGACAGAGGAGGTGGTTGGAGTTGATTAAGGATTATGACCTCGAAATCCTTTATCATCCGGGTAAGGCGAATGTCGTGGCAGATGCCTTGAGTCAGAAACCAGTTACGTTGCAGACGTTTGAGGTACTCACGTCTCAATCTGTACTTCAGCATAATTTTATCGAGTTAGGTGTCGAGGTTTTGTTGCCATGAGTTGTCGAGCAACTTTGTGCTTTGGAAATTTCGTAGTCACTGATCGATGAAATTAAACAGAAGCGGTTGGATGATTCAATGATTACCCAAATCCGATAAAATGTTCTTAAGGGGAAGTCTCCTGAATTTGTGATTCATGAGGATGGTGTGTTGAGATTCCAGAGTCGGTTTTATGTTCCGAATGACTCAGATTTGAGGCAGAATATTTTGCGTGAGGCCCATGCTATGCCTTACTCAGTTCATCCTGGTTCGAGTAAGATGTACAAAGACCTAAGGAGGAACTTTTGGTGGAATTATATGAAGGAGGAGGTCGCACAATTTGTATCGAAATGTTTGACTTGTCAGTTGGTCAAAATCTAGCATCAGCGACCAGCCGGGTTGTTGCAGTCTCTTTCCGTTCCGGAATGTAAATGGGAAAATATTTCGATGGACTTCGTCACGAGCTTGCCGAAATCGAAGTCTGTTATGAATATGGTTTGGGTGATTGTGGATCGTTTGACCAAGTCGGCACACTTCCTGGGCATCAAGGATACTTGGGGTCCGGAAAAGCTGGCTCGTGTATTTATTGTGCATATAGTGAGGCTTCACGGTACTCCGAAGTCTATTGTTTCGGATCGTGATGGCCGTTTTGTATCGCATTTTTGGCATGCGGTACATAAGGCGTTGGGTACTCGTTTGCATCTGAGTACTTCTTTTCCCTTAGACGGATGGGCAGTCGGAGTGCACTATCCAGACTTTTGAAGATATGTTGCGTGCTTGTGCTCTTGATTGGAGCAGTGATTAGGAGGAACACTTGTCGTTGATCGAGTTCGAGTACAACAATAGTTGGCACAATTCGATCAAGATGGCACTGTATGAGGCGCTTTATGGGCGGAGATGTCGATCGTCGGTTTGTTAGAACGAGGCATCCGATTTGGTCGATGTAATATCCGGATTTATTACGGTGTATTTCATCTGTATTCAAACCCTGTATTATTCGGATTGGTGATTTCGATTATTGGAGTATGATATTTCATGCATTGATATCATTGTACATGAGTATAGAAACATGAAAAATTGCTCATGCAACCTCGTGATAGCGCACGCTAAGAATGTATCTTAACGCGCGCTATCGGGCCATTGTTAGCGCACGCTATGAAGATAGGAGTTGTGTGCGCTAAGAACTCAATAATTGAGCGGGACGGCTAGCACATGCGCCAGCCGGGACATGGGTCCGGATAAGATTCCCGCGGACGCACAATTCTGAAGTCAACCATTATTAGCGCACGCTAAGGAATGCTTAGTAGCGTGCGCTAACTTGTTAATAATGCAGAATATTATAAATGGGACGACAACCGTTTTGGCTTTCATTTCTTTCGCCCATTCTTCATCCTTGAGAGTTCAGAGAGCTGTAATAATACTCCTATACACTTAGAACACATCTTGTTGGTGTTTGTATATTGGTTATCACTTGGGAATGTTCATGGAAGTGGAATAGCACCTTGGAGTGGCATACAACCAACCGGAGTTGGATTCTACCTTATGGTTCAGTGATTTTCATCATATTAAGGTATGTTCAATCTATCTCAGGGCTTAGAGTTGGATTCTAACGATTTGGATGATCATGTTAACAAGATATGGATTTTCATAGATGAATTATCCAAGTATATCATGTTTGGAATAGTGAGATGAATAAGCCTTAAGTACCTTGATTATAATCATCATGATTCGAATCTTATTACACTGAATACGTGAAGAGAAGCTTCTATCATTGGTAATTCAAATCTAGTAGATGACTTCATAGTAATCATGGACTTGACTTTAACAACCATTATTGTTGGATAAATCTAAAGGTTTGATCATGGAAGGATTTATCTAGTATAGATAGAACGTTTAACAACTTCAGCATGACAATATGGATTGATATAGAGGTGTTGATATCAACCGTTAAGCCTTTCGAATTGTCGTATGAAGATTTGTAGTTGAAATGGAATATGGTTTTATATCGGTATGCATATCCTTGAATCCGAAGTTGTCCTTATCCGTAAAATCATTCATAAGGGTATGAACATGGTATTCATGGAAGTAACATGAATTATCACGCAAGATTACATTGTTTCGATCATGGCAAGAACAGTTTACTACTTAGCAGTAAACTGCCATGCATAGATAGCGCACGCTATGCTATGAAGATTAACGTGCGCTATCGAGCACGAGTTAGCGTGCGCTACGTTTGGTACGTAACGTACGCTAGGCCAACAGACGAGTCAGTCGACTGATCAGTGAAGTACTGACCATACATAGTTAGCGTGCGCTAGGCTTTTTTTGTTTGCGTGCGCTATCGAGCAGACTTAACGCACGCTACACAGAGTACTTAGCGTGCGCAAAGTAGTTCAGGCAGATTACGTTTTATGAACTTTTGACCGTAAATCGAATTGTTAAACATTCGTACGACGTGAGATAAATCCTATATCATTTCTTTTGTTAAGGTTTGGTCTCATTATGTGACTAATTGAGGAGGACGATCTTCGAGCGTTCATTTTCGTGGAAGTGTTGTTATTGTCTTCAAATCGAGGCAAGTACCTTAATTGTTTTATGTATTGTTGTTATACATATTGTCGTGCATGTATGTCGTTGTTGTATGTCCACCTCGTGTTGGTCCGACGGGATCATCGGGGGATCTATGCTAGTGTGCGCTGGATCATCGGACGGGTTTTTCCACCACGGGTTGGTATGACGGGATCATCGTGGGTTCTAGGCAGTGAACGCTGGATCGATGGAATTACCATGTGTATGTTATGTTTGAGTTTCTCGTAGAAGAAGACTCGTTGGTACTTTGTCGTTTATGTTATTATTCTTCGTGAGATATGAATAATATATTATGGTACTTGTACTAGCATCGTTGTGCTAACCCCTTCGGGGGTGAACATTTTGTTTGTGTTCAGGATCCAGGAGAGCGGGGAAACAACCACTGGAACTGTATGACGACGAGGGTGCAGAGTGATGTCCCGACCGGGTTTATTTATCTATTGTTTACTCGTTATTTCAATAAGTACTCGAGTACGAAGTCATTTGTGATGATTTGAATTTGGTGATGTATTATTGAGTTCTGTTGAACAATTGTACTATTTCTGTATTGGGTCAGAACTGTTATACCGTAATTCTGTTATTTCCATTCGTTAGTACCTTTTAATGCATGTTCAATTCTTCAGCCTTGTAAATCCTTATGTAAAGGATTTACGGCGCTGTAATATTCCTGAATATATCGGGGGTGTTACAGTCGGGACCGAACCGGATTCGCTTTAGAAATGAGGAGAAAGGTGGAATTGATTCGGGAGAGGATGTTGACTGCTCAGAGTCGACATAAATCCTATGCTGATGTTCATCGTCGACCTTTGGAATTCGAGATGCGAGACCACATTTTGATAAAGATGTCGCCGACGAGGGGAGTTTTCCATTTCGGGAAGAAGGGAGAGTTGAATCCAAGATTTATTGGGCCCTTTGAGATTCTAGAGAGGGTCGGTGAGTTGGCGTACCGCTTGGCGTTGCCTCCGGCTTTGAGTCACGTCCATAGCGTTTTCCATGTTTTCCAGCTGAGGCAGTATGTTCTGGATCCTAGTCATGTCATCGACTATGGTGAGATCGATATCGCTGAGGATATTACCTTCGAGGAGCGTCCCTTGAAGATTTTGGAGCACCGTGAGAAGTGACTGAGGCATAAGACCATTCCATTGGTCAGGTGCAGGGGTCAAGGCATGGTGTCTAGGAAGGCAACTTGGGAAATCGAGGATATCATGCGTGTTAGGTACCTCGAGTTGTTTGTTTCTTAAGTTTTGGGACGAAACTTGTTTTTAGATGGGAAGAAGGTAATATCCGTATTTTTCCTTTTTTCGGTATTTTCATATTGGTGTATGTTACGTTTTTAGTGACTCACTTGTTTTACTCAATTCCATGTTTAATGTCATTTTCATTGCTATTAGTTCGATTCTCGTAATCGTTGTTCGGAACCACCATTTCGGGGTTGACATAAATCCATCTTATGTTATATGCACGTTGTGATATTTTGCTTGGTGGTTCAATCGTGTATCATGTATTTCGGACGTTTTGGGCCGTTTTGTAATTTTCCAAAGTTATGGGTAATTATGTTTGTTGTTCTTTTCCGAACCTTCGGGTTGTCGGAAATATGTTTTCTTTTAGCACTTAGATTCGTCGTCTCGAACTCTGTGCTCGTATGTTCATGTTTTATTGATCGTCGTGTTTTGATTTCCAATTCAATTCTTGCCTGCTTAAAGCAGCTTGTCAGTCCTGTTCTGGGAGGACATAACGTACGTTACGGGTGATGCTTAACGTACGTTATGTGTTATGATTAGTGTACGTAACTTCATTGTGGTTACATACGTCATGGTGTTCAGGAATCGGGCAGAGGGTTCTGTCTCATGGTGTTTACATTCGTTATCTGTTGTTTACTCGTTATTTCAATAAGTACTCGAGTACGAACTCATTTGTGATGATTTGAATTTGGTGATGTATTATTGAGTTCTGTTGAACAATTGTACTATTTCTGTATTGGGTCAGAACTGTTGTACCGTAATTCCGTTATTTCCATTCGTTAGTACCTTTTAATGCCTGTTCAATTCTTCAGCCTTGTAAATCCTTATGTAAAGGATTTACGGCGCTGTAATATTCCTGAATATATCGGGGGTGCTACAGAATATGGTATCGGAGCTAAGTTTATGGATATCTTGGCCGTTGGGTTAAAATAGGGGTCATTTATGTCTTTTGGGGTAACCGATCGTGAATGACATCACTGAACTGCCTACGTCTTCATGCGAACAGTGGTTGTAAGTTCCTAAACTCTATCTTGTTCTTTACATGTTGTGTCTCTTTATACTCGAATATTAGAACGATGTTGTTTCCTGTATATTGAGTATTTATGCTTACAGTATGTTGAGAGGCGTACGTGGACGTGGTCGCGGTCGTGGACGCGAACGGAGAAATGCCGAAAGGGAAGCGTCGCCTTCTAACCAGGCCAGTCATAGCTCAGGCGAGCCGCAACAATCTATTAATAATGAACCAGATCCTGCTGTACCAGAGATCCTTCGTCAAGTGGTGAACCAGATGACTCAGTTCGCCTAGGTCATGGACCGAATGCAAGTGGCGGTGGGACTACAGCAGGGAGAGAGACAGCAAGGGATCCCAGACATGGGAAATCGAGGTGACCGGTGGCTGCAAGAGATGGCGAAGATGCAACCACCCAAATTCGACGGTATTTCTGAGACTCCCACCTGGGATCATTGGTTGAAAGAACTGGAGAAAATCTTTGCCGGAATCAAGCGCCTGGCAATAGGAGAGCCTCTATCGCTCAATATTTTCTGATAGGGGAAGCGTCCGAATGGTGGGAAGCCATCCGGCCTGTAGACCATGATGCCGATTGGACAAAGTTTAGATTGATGATGGAAGCTCAGTATTGCCCTCGTCCTGTGAGGGAAGCCAAAATTCGGGAGTTTTTCTCCGCTCAACCTTCTGATGTGCCAGTATCCCAGGCGATCAAGACGTTTAACCAACAGCTGGCATTTGTTCGACATCTGGTCAGAACAGATGCAGAAATGATGATCCATTTCGATATGAGAATGAAACCAGAAGTTCAGAGTTACATGTCCGGATTCGAATGTACCACACTCCGCCAATACTAGGATAAGGCGTTGGCATATGAGATCAAGGAACCAGCCATGGAGAAATTTGCGGAAACCAAGATACAGAAAGTCTCTGGTACTTTTACAGAGCACAAGAACAGCGGGGCCCGTAAGGCCCAGTCATCCTTTCACTCTTTCAAGAAACCTCCGCACCCAGCTAGGAGCGGAAAGAACTTCGGAACGACATCAGCTATTACTGATGTTACCAGGAAATGCTTTAACTGCGCCCAGACGGGGCACTATCGACGGAATTGCCCTATTCCTGCCCTGACTTGTTTTGATTGTGGACGAGAGGGACATCGGGCGGTGTTTTGTGAAGAGGCTGCATAGTCTTTTAGAGCCCGTACACCACTGCCAGTCCAGAAGGAAGCCAGTATTCCACAGACGCAGCAAAGTGTTCAAATGCCTCAGAATTTTGGCCGCGGACGAGGCAGAGGGAAATGGGACCGAAAGGGGACATCGAGTGCCGGATCTGCTCCCCCACGTCTGTACGAGATGAGGAGGACAGACGATCGATGTCTTTGTCGCATCAGTCTTGTCCAGATCCTTTTCCAGCCAGTTAGCGTTTTATTCAATACAGGAGCTACACATTCTTTCATATCTTTGTCTTGTGTAAATCGTTTGAATATTTCCGGTTTTCATACTTGTGAACCTTATGTTGTTGGTTTACCGAGTGGAGAGAGGATTGTCGGAAATTTAGAAACTAGAAATTTCCCTGTATCATTTGGAGGCAGAGAGTGGCTCTCAAATCTGACCGTGATAGAAATGCAAGGAGACGACCTGATACTCGGAGACGGTTGGCTTAATCGATATGGAGCAATTGTGAACTACCGAAGGAGGAATATCTCGCTGATCGCTGACGATGGTTCCGAGATTCTGTTTGAGGGATGGAAACCGGGAAGCTCAGGAAAATTAATCAAAGCGATGAAAGCTGTCAAATTGTTGAAACAAGGTTGTACCGGATATTGGTGTTATGCAATGAAGAAAGAAGACAAAATTGTGGAACTTTCATCCATTCCTGTGGTGAACGAATTCCCAGATGTATTTCCTGACGAGTTACCTGGACTACCTCCACGAAGGGATGTAGAATTTACCATTGAGCTGGAACCCGGAGCTACACCGATTTCCAAGGCGCCGTATCGTATGGCACCTACCGAGATGTACGAACTGAAGAAGCAGCTGGAGGAGTTACTGGACAAGGGCTATATTCAGCCAAGCGTTTCACCCTGGGGAGCGCCAGTTCTTTTCGTCCGAAAGAAGGATGGATCGCTCCGACTGTGTATTGACTATCGAGAGCTGAACAAGATGATGATTAAGAATAAATATCCGTTACCACGGAATGATGATCTGTTTGACTAGCTGCAAGGGGCAACAGTATTTTCTAACATCGATCTGAGATCAGGATATCATCATCTGAGGATTAAGGAATCTGATGTTCCGAAATCAGCATTCAGAACTCGCTACGGGCATTATGAGTTTGTAGTGATGCCGTTTGGTCTCACTAACGCACCTGCTGTATTTATGCAATTGATAAACAGAGTGTTCATTGAATTTTTGGACAAATTTGTAGTCGTGTTCATTGATGACATTCTGGTATATTCTAAGAGCCCAGAAGAACATGCGCAGCATTTGCGGATTGTATTGGAACTTTTGAGAAACGAGCAATTGTACGCCAAACTTTCTAAGTGTGAATTCTGGCTAAAGGAAGTAATGTTCCTCGGCCATGTAGTGTCAGCTGAAGGAGTCCGAGTAGATCCTCAGAAGATCGAAGCAATTATGGATTGGGAGCCTCCAAAGAACGTGAAAGAAGTCCGAAGCTTCTTAGGACTTGCTGGATATTATCGTCGATTCGTGGAAGGGTTTTCTAAAATTTCCCGCCCACTTACTCGACTTCTGCAGAAAACTCAAAAGTTTGAGTGGAATGAGTTGTGTCAGATTAGCTTTGATGAATTGAAGAAGAGATTGACGACGGCACCGATTCTATCACTTCCACAGGGAACTGGAGGATTCATAGTTTACAGTGATGCTTCGAACCAAGGACTCGGGTGCGTATTGATGCAGAATGATAAGGTGATCGCTTATGCGTCACGACAGCTGAAACCTTATGAAGTGAATTACCCGACACATGATTTAGAGCTAGCGGCAGTAGTTTTTGCTTTGAAGATCTGGAGGCATTATCTGTACGGGACTCACTGTCAGATCTTTACGGATCATAAGAGTCTCAAGTACATATTCAGTCAGAAAGAGTTGAACATGCGGCAAAGAAGATGGTTAGAACTGATTAAGGACTATGACTTGGAGATTTTATATCATCCAGGCAAAGCGAATGTAGTGGCCGATGCACTTAGCCGCAAGCATGTCTCTATTCAGATGCTGGAGACGCTGACATCCCAACTTAGCCTTCAACGAGAGATGATTCGTGAAGGGATTGAAGTATGGTTACAAAGAGTCCAAGGACAACTGTGCGTGATGGAGATGACTTCATCTTTAACCGAAGAAATCAAATCTAAACAGGTAGATGATCCTCTGATGATTCGGTTACATGATGAAGTGATCAAAGGAAAGGCCCCCGGATTCATAATTCATGACGATGGAGTTTTGAGATTTCAGACCGACTCTGCGTTCCCGATGTTGATGTTCTGAAATAGACGATTATGAAGGAAGCTCATAGTTCGCCCTATTCTATCCACCCGGGCACCAGTAAAATGTATAAAGACTTGAAGCATAATTTCTGGTGGGGCAACATGAAGAAAGACGTAGCGGACTATGTTTCGAAATGCTTGACTTGTCAGCAGGTTAAGATCGAGCATCAACGGCCTGCTGGAATGTTGAAGCCGCTCCCGATTCCTGAATGGAAGTGGGAGGACATATCGATGGACTTTATCACTAATATGCCGAAAACCAGGACAGGAATGAACATGATTTGGGTGATAGTTGATCGTTTAATCAAATCGGCTCATTTTCTAGGCATTAAGGATACGTGGGGACCAGAGAAGTTGGCACGAGTATTTATTTCGGAGATAGTTCGATTGCATGGTACGCCGAAGACCATTGTTTTTTATCGAGACGGCCGTTTTGTGTCTCACTTTTGGAAGGCAGTTCATAAAGCCTTGGGGACCGAATTGAACTTGATCTGACTTATCACCCGCGGTGACGGACAATGCAGAGAACTATACAAATGGTGGAAGACATGCTAAGGGCACATGCCTTAGATTGGTCAAACGATTGGGAAGTTCATCTACCGTTGATTGAATTTACCTACAACAATAGTTGGCATGCTTCCATTAAGATGGCACCGTTTGAGGCATTATACGGAAGGAGATGCAGATCGCCCTATCCGGGACGATTCGGCCGACTTGATCGGAGCAGAACGAGTTGATCGAGCAGACTCGAGAGAAGATAGCCTTGATTCGTGAAAGGATGTTGACCGCCTTGAGTCGCGAAATCTATGCGGACGTACGCCGTCGCCCATTGGAGTTCAATACTAGAGACCATGTACTTTTGAAGGTTTCTCCTACTCGGGGAATCTTTCGTTTCGGAAGGAAAGGAAAGCTGAGTCCGAGATATATCGGACCATTTGAGATCCTCGAGAGAGTTGGGGAGTTGGCATACAGATTAGCATTGCCGCCGTCATTGTGCCATGTTCATAACGTGTTCCACGTATCCCGATTCTGGTATATACGAGATCGATCATATCATTGATTTCGGCGAGATCGAAGTCGAGCAGGATGGGATGTTTGAAGAAAGACCAGTCAAGATACTCGAAAGTCGAGTTAAGCAACTGAGGAACAAACCAATCGTTTTGGTCAAAGTTCAGTGGTCACGTCACGGAATGGAAGAAGCCACCTAGGAAACGGAAGCTGATATGAAGTCTAGATATCCCGAGTTATTTTCGTCTTGAGTTTCGGGACGAAACTCCTTTTTAGTAGGAGAGTATGTAATATCCGGATTTATTACGGTGTATTTCATCTGTATTCAAACCCTGTATTATTCGGATTGGTGATTTCGATTATTGGAGTATGATATTTCATGCATTGATATCATTGTACATGAGTATAGAAACATGCAAAATTGCTCATGCAACCTCGTGATAGCGCACGCTAAGAATGTATCTTAACGCGCGCTATCGGGCCATTGTTAGCGCACGCTATGAAGATAGGAGTTGCGTGCGCTAAGAACTCAATAATTGAGCGGGACGGCTAGCACATGCGCCAGCCGGGACATGGGTCCGGATAAGATTCCCGCGGACGCACCCGGACAATTCTGAAGTCAACCATTATTAGCGCACGCTAAGGAATGCTTAGTAGCGTGCGCTAACTTGTTAATAATGCAGAATATTATAAATGGGACGACAACCGTTTTGGCTTTCATTTCTTTCGCCGATTCTTCATCCTTGAGAGTTCAGAGAGCTGTAATAATACTCCTATACACTTAGAACACATCTTGTTGGTGTTTGTATATTGGTTATCACTTGGGAATGTTCATGGAAGTGGAATAGCACCTTGGAGTGGCATACAACCAACCGGAGTTGGATTCTACCTTATGGTTCAGTGATTTTCATCATATTAAGGTATGTTCAATCTATCTCAGGGCTTAGAGTTGGATTCTAACGATTTGGATGATCATGTTAACAAGATATGGATTTTCATAGATGAATTATCCAAGTATATCATGTTTGGAATAGTGAGATGAATAAGCCTTAAGTACCTTGATTATAATCATCATGATTCGAATCTTATTACACTGAATACGTGAAGAGAAGCTTCTATCATTGGTAATTCAAATCTAGTAGATGACTTCATAGTAATCATGGACTTGACTTTAACAATCATTATTGTTGGATAAATCTAAAGGTTTGATCATGGAAGGATTTATCTAGTATAGATAGAACGTTTAACAACTTCAGCATGACAATATGGATTGATATAGAGGTGTTGATATCAACCGTTAAGCCTTTCGAATTGTCGTATGAAGATTTGTAGTTGAAATGGAATATGGTTTTATATCGGTATGCATATCCTTGAATCGGAAGTTGTCCTTATCCGTAAAATCATTCATAAGGGTATGAACATGGTATTCATGGAAGTAACATGAATTATCACGCAAGATTACATTGTTTCGATCATGGCAAGAACAGATTTCTTGCTTAGCGATCGCCATGCATAGATAGCGACGCGCTATGCTATGAAGATTAACGTGCGCTATCGAGCACGAGTTAGCGTGCGCCACGTTTGCTACGTAACGCACGCTAGGCCAACAGACGAAGTCGATCGGCCCGATCGGTAAATCGACCATACATAGTTAGCGTGCGCTAGGCTTTTTTTGTTTGCGTGCGCTATCGAGCAGACTTAACGCACGCTACACAGAGTACTTAGCGTGCGCTAAGCAGTTCAGGCAGATTACGTTTTATGAACTTTTGACCGTAAATCAAATTGTTAAACATTCGTACGACGTGAGATAAATTCTATATCATTTCTTTTGTTAAGGTTTGGTCTCATTACGTGACTGATTGAGGAGGACGATCTTCGAGCATTCATTTTCGTGGAAGTGTTGTTATTGTCTTCAAATCGAGGCAAGTACCTTAATTGTTTTATGTATTGTTGTTATACATATTGTCGTGCATGTATGTCGTTGTTATATGTCCACCTCGTGTTGGTCCGACGGGATCATCGGGGGATCTATGCTAGCGTGCGCTGGATCATCGGACGGGTTTTTCCACCACGGGTTGGTCTGACGGGATCATCGTGGGTTCTAGGCAGTGAACGCTGGATCGATGGAATTACCATGTGTATGTTATGATATCATGTTGTGATTATCAGTTGTGTATGTTATGTTTGAGTTTCTCGTAGAAGAAGACTCGTTGGTACTTTGTCGTTTATGTTATTATTCTTCGTGAGATATGAATAATATGTTGTGGTACTTGTACTAGCATCGTTGTGCTAACCCCTTCGGGAGTGAACATTTTGTTTGTGTTCAGGATCCAGGAGAGCGGAAACAACCACTGGGCCGTATGGACGAGGGTGCAGAGTGATGTCCCGACCGGGTTTATTTATCTGTTGTTTACTCGTTATTTCAATAAGTACTCGAGTACGAAGTCATTTGTGATGATTTGAATTTGGTGATGTATTATTGAGTTCTGTTGAACAATTGTACTATTTCTGTATTGGGTCAGAACTGTTGTACCGTAATTCCGTTACTTCCATTCGTTAGTACCTTTTAATGCCTGTTCAATTCTTCAGCCTTGTAAATCCTTATGTAAAGGATTTACGGCGCTGTAATATTCCTGAATATATCGGGGGTGTTACAGTCGGGACCGAACCGGATTCGCTTTAGAAATGAGGAGAAAGGTGGATTGATTCGGGAGAGGATGTTGACTGCTTAGAGTCGACATAAATCCTATGCTGATGTTCATCGTCAACCTTTGGAATTCAAGATGCGAGACCACATTTTGATAAAGATGTCGCCGACGAGGGGAGTTTTCCGTTTCGGGAAGAAGGGAGAGTTGAATCCAAGATTTATTGGGCCCTTTGAGATTCTAGAGAGGGTCGGCGAGTTGGCATACCGCTTGGCGTTGCCTCCGACTTTGAGTCACGTCCATAGCGTTTTCCATGTTTTCCAGCTGAGGCAGTATGTTCTGGATCCTAGTCATGTCATCGACTATGGTGAGATCGATATCGCTGAGGATATTACCTTCGAGGAGCGTCCCTTGAAGATTTTGGAGCACCGTGAGAAGTGACTGAGGCATAAGACCATTCCATTGGTCAGGTGCAGGGGTCAAGGCATGGTGTCGAGGAAGGCAACTTGGGAAATCGAGGATATCATGCGTGTTAGGTACCTCGAGTTGTTTGTTTCTTAAGTTTTGGGACGAAACATGTTTTTAGATGGGAAGAAGGTAATATCCGTATTTTTCCTTTTTTCGGTATTTTCATATTGGTGTATGTTACGTTTTTAGTGACTCACTTGTTTTACTCAATTCCGTGTTTAATGTCATTTTCATTGCTATTAGTTCGATTCTCGTAATCGTTGTTCGGAACCACCATTTCGGGGTTGACATAAATCCATCTTATGTTATATGCACGTTGTGATCTTTTGCTTGGTGGTTCAATCGTGTATCATGTATTTCGGACGTTTTGGGCCGTTTTTTAATTTTCCAAAGTTATGGGTAATTATGTTTGTTGTTCTTTTCCGAACCTTCGGGTTGTCGGAAATATGTTTTCTTTTAGCACTTAGATTAATCGTCTCGAACTCTGTGCTCGTATGTTCATGTTTTGTTGATCGTCGTGTTTTGATTTCCGATTCAATTCTTGCCTGCTTAAAGCAGCTTGTCAGTCCTGTTCTGGGAGGACATAACGTACGTTACGGGTGATGCTTAACGTACGTTATGTGTTATGATTAGTGTACGTAACTTCATTGTGGTTACATACGTCATGGTGTTCAGGAATCGGGCAGAGGGTTCTGCCGCCCTTTACGTACGCTACGAGCTTGCAGTTATATACGTAAGGGTGGTATCTTACGTACATTAAGCAGTGGCATTACGTACGTTATACAGTTCAGGTTTCGGACAGTGAGCTTTGATGAGCTCTTACGTACGCTACGGGCATGGCATTACATATGTTAACATATTAACGTACGTTAACCATGCCATGCTAACGTACATTATTAGGGCCTAGGTTTAAATACCCAGGAATTGACCGGTTTCGTCCATTTTCCTTCCTTCTTCTTCTCCTCCGCATTTTGGGCGATTCATAGGCAATTTTTCGGCGATTTCGGCTGGGCAATCATCTAGCTATCATCTTTCTTGAGTTCTTGGTGTATATTAACAACACCAACACTTGTTCTTCGTCTCCGATCCAAGGTAAACTCTTAGAACCCTATTTTTGGAAAATTTGGGGGTTTTCGATTTAATGTCCGATTTGTTCCGTGTTGTTGATTAATCCATTATGTATGAGATTAATCTTAGTGGAAATTCGTGTTTTCCCTACGAATTCATGGTAAATTTCGTGGTATTTTTGAAATCGAGAGGGTTCGGTTGCGACCCACCCTCGTTGTTGTTTTTGTACGAATTTACATGAATCGTAGGTGGGTTTTCGGGTGTATTCTGTTTTCGTATTCGTGTAGAATTGGTTATGATTATATTCTTCAAATCGTTAGGTTCGTGGTTATCGGTGTAACACCCCCAAATCATATTGAGTTATTACAGTGCCGTGGACCCCACACTCGGAGATCCACCATGCGAACATGACTAAAATACATTAAAATTAACCAACAAGGGAGATCACAGTCCCTACCATGATATCCGACACAATATTCCGATAAGGAATTTTAACGACAATGATGGGCCTACATGGCCAAAATGAAAATACAACCACACTGACGAGCCTTGTTCGGGTAATACATAATGACAATGACTGACTTACTGTAGTACACTCCAACTGACTAACCAAACATGAACAACTTGGACTAGTATCGCTCGAATGCCTCGTCGCCATCATCATGCCCCTATGTCTCAACTCTCTCCTCGCAAGCACCTAAAACATGAAAACACGTTCCGCCCCTACGGGGTCAGTCATCCAGATAATGAACATCAAATACATGTATAACATGATATGCATCCAAAGGTAAGATGAAACGGTACAATGATAACAATAATACGAGATGCTCACAAACCAAGGTAAGAACCGAGCATTCGTAAAACACTATGCCCGCGGCATACTATAAATACCTGTTCAACAGGTTAGAACATAAGTGCCCAACGACAAATCATAATCACAGAGTACCATAATGAATTACACGACATGAACCAAACCAGAACTGAATTAATTATGAATCACAATGCCCGAAGGCTCCAATGAAATTACCAAAACATCACAAAGGCCTGAAAGCCATTCAGCCGAAGCTGTCAAATATCTCAATCACCTGAAGCCAAAACAGCCCGAAGCTGTATCAATTAGGGCCGAAACCACGGCACGAAGCTGTATCACAATTAGGGCCGAAGCCACGGCACGAAGCCGTATCACAATGAGACCATCCAGTGGCCTTGACCTACTGAATTGTAGGTGTTGGGAAACCAACCGCGAAGGTTCAAGCCCCAAACTTACCCATAATGAGATCATAAGCATGACCGTGACCTACTGAGTTGTAGGTGTTGGGAAACCAACGGCGAAGGTTCAAGCCCCAAGCTTACCCATAATGAGATCACCTGGTGACCGTGACCTGCTGAATTGCAGGTGCTGGGAAACCAACCGCGAAGGTTCAAGCCCCAGACTTACCCATAATGAGATCATAAACATGACCGTGACCTACTGATTTGTAGGTGTTGGGAAACCAACCGCGAAGGTTCAAGCCCCAAGCTTACCCGTAATGAGATCATAAACATGACGTGACCTACTGAGTTGTAGGTGTTGGGAAATCAACCGCGAAGGTTCAAGCCCCAAGCTTACCCATAATGAGCACTAGCCGAGACTAGCCTCCAAAACATAATTAATCACAAACGGCAACGATCCGAAGATTACCGAATTCACAAGAAAGATAGTGTGTTGCCTTGAGTCGGCCAACACGATGATAGTAACTCACGGATGGGCACCGTCCTCGGCGGTCCTAATTCAATACCTCGATTACCTTAGAATGTTCAATCGATAACAACGACACAACGGATGGGAACTATCCTCGACAGCCCCAATTCAGTACCTCGATTGCCTTAGAATGGCCAACCGATAACAATGATGCAGCGGATGATTTAATACCTCGATTGCCTTAAAACGGCCAATCGATAACGATGATACAACGAATGATTGAGTACCTCGATTGCCTTAGAACGGTCAATCGATAATAATGATACAACGAATGATTGAGTACCTCGATTGCCTTAGAATGGCCAATCGATAACAATGATACAATGAATGATTGAGCGCCTCGATTGCCTTAGAACGGCCAATCGATAACAATGATACAATGAATTATTGAACTCCTCGATTGCCTTAGAACGGACAATCGATAATAATGATACAATGAATGATTGAGCACCACGATTGCCTTAGAACGGCCAATCGATAACAATGATACAATGAATGCCTCGGCACCTTTAATCAGCTACCGACGACAAAGATGAGAACGAATACGACAATGCCTTCAATCGGCCAATACAACATGAATGACAGGACGCCAACATTAATAACAATGATTACAGCATGTCTTAGATCGACATCAATATTAACAACAACAACCGATACATCGATACCGCGAACCGGTGATCGATAATAACATTAACAACGAATATCTCAATGCCTTACCGGCCATTAATGAATAATAATAAACATTTGGCATAATTTCCGAAGAGTATCGTATCGAACGATCCCCTAATATCAATGAACTTATGAAGAGACTAAGTCTCGGAATGATACAACACATTCATACACATATATGATAACATTAATCTCATTGACTAGTACAAGTATAAAACTTGCCTCAACCAAAGGCGATGAATTCCTTCCACGAACAACGAACGACGTCCTCCGATAAACACAAGTACTCGAACAACCTTGAATGAAATACAATTCATTCAATAACACAATATCAATCGAAATCAACACAATGACCGAAAGAAACTCTTTGAGACATTTAATCGAACACTAAATGTTCAAAGTTCCTCAAGAAACTAAAACTCATCAATCGGGTTGAACGAATCGAAGATATGGATATACAATCCATAGAACACGATTAATAATATTTACTAACATCAACTGATTCATTAAATTCGGATGAACAATGAAAATCAAGAAGAAATCCCGAAAATCAAATTCTAGGAGATTTCAAGAAATTACCTCTATCCGACGAAGAACAATGATTTGATGTTGATATAATCGACAAGAATCCTCAAAAATGCTTAGAAATAGAGTGGAATCGACCAAAAACTCCACTTCCTGATTTTTCCCGTCGCCAACCGCACCCGGGTGAAGAAATGATGAAAAAATGAGGTCTGGCCATCCCTGGTCTATATATGGCCGACAGGGTTACGGCCGTAACCGGCATTCGTCAAAATCCGCCCAGCGCCTGCCGATCGCTTACGGCCGTCACCGACAGGGCCTTACGGCCGTAACTCGGCACTTACAGCCATACCCGGCAGGTCCTTACGGCCGTAACCGGCAATCGTCCGAACACTGCCTCGCACCCGTACGGCCGTAACTGACAGCCGTTACGGCCGTAACCAGCATTCGTCTAGCCATGTCTGTCAAGCACGTATGGCCTTAACTGGCACCTTACGGCCGTAACTCGGCCAGGCCAGGCCCTGCTCCAAGAAGTGTGGCCGTGACTCGGCCGTGGCCACTCCGACGGCCCGGACGACACTGAAACCCGAACCTAAATATGAATCGAAGATACGGTTATGAAGTACTCGCAAAGATGAATCCAAGCGCTAAGAGAACACACGATTCCGACCACCCGAAGGCTCGAAATTCGACAATGAAAATTAATTACCCCAAACTTTGGGAAATTACAAAAATGGCCCAAAACGTCCGAAATACACGATACACGATCGAAACACCAAGACAAAGCTCGCAACATGAATAATAACATTAAATGAACTTACGAGAAACTCGAAACAACAGTTTCAGACGAGATTCGCAATAATCAAACTCAAGTGCGGAAAAGCCGTTTAAGAACACGGAACTCAACAAAATGATACCGAAACAAACTCGGATGACAAAAAGTGCCGAATTAAATATTCTCGGAATGACGAAACGGTCACGACAGAGTCGCTAAGATGGACTTCCGCTAAAAAAAAGAAATTTACAGGAAAATCAAAATTGCAGATATTACATACTACCCACCTTAAAAGAAGTTTCGTCCCGAAACATAAAACAAGTAGGGAGAAGCAATATCCCACCAGGAAAAATCAACGAAATACACACGAACAAGAATGATCACAATAAATGATAATGAATCGAAATCCAACAAGGATCAAGAATGACTCACTGGGGTGAAATGATAACGTAATGAGTGATAGCTCAAATGAAATGATTGGAACCATAGTTCCCCGTGAAGTGAATGATTAGTTTGATAATTATAATTCTTAACGTGATTTATATGTGATGAATGAATTATATGAATGAATGAACGACAAATGAAATGAATGATTATACTATTACCGAGCAAGAATTAACTTGTTCAAAATCGGTGATGAATGTCCTTACCTCTGGCTCCCGAAGCCTGATAGGACCCCTTAGATGATGCACGGGCTGGAGTAACAAAATCCCTCGAGGCTTGTGATCCCTCTCGAGATATACCGGCACTATAACTCCAACAGTATTTCTGAAGGTGTCCCTGTCTCCCACACAGAAAGCAAACAACAGCCTGCATCGAGCACCGGGTATTGCGATGTCCTATAGTATCACAGTTAAAGCAAACAACAGTCGAACTCGTCATCTGAGAAGAAATTGCTCTCCCAGCATGAAGACGAGTAGAAAACGATCTCTTGGACGTTGGAGTCCGATGCCCCTCTGACAGTTCTTTCCATACCGAGGCAGGAAAGTCACATGATGATTACAGATCCCGTATGAAGATAGCATTATGATACGAGACAGAATGATAACAATGAGCATACACGCTCTAACACAATGAATGCATTAATAATGCAATAAAATGATCGTCGGCATGACGCCAGAATATGATAAGATCGCATGAAAGATCAAGTGAGGTGACATGACTATCTGATGAAATTCCTGAAATGATTATCTTGAACAAGTTAACAGGATTGAAAATTCGATCCATAAAATCAACAACTGAATCGCGAGATGGATGAGATGATTAATGAATTAACTGAGCAATGAGATTGACTGAGTGATGAATGAATTAACTGATCAATGAGATTGACTGAGTGATGAATGAATTAACTGAACAATAAGGTTGTCTGAGTGATGAATGAATTAACTGAACAATGAGATTGATTGAGTGATGAATGAATTAACTGAAAAATAATATTGACTGAGTGATGAATGAATTAACTGAGCAATGAGACTGACTGAGTGATGAATGAATTAATATGATCGACAAGATAAAAATGATGATTGAGGATTGTTGACTGATGAATGAGTTGATCCTTATCGCTTGCATGGTCAAATGTGCTCCAACACACTTAGTCATGAAACAATCATAACAATAATATCACATATAGGTTTCAACAAAGCATGTATAATTAATGACATAATGAATGTATGAACATAAAGAGAATCGAGTCTTTACACAGGTCATACGAAGCTTCGAGGTCTCAAGATACTAGTCTTCATTGACGATGACTCAATGAATGAATGACTCGTGCAGTCGTACTAGTATTACGACTCACAAAACCCGACTGTCCAGATTGTCATAACCTGACAGTCCCACTACAACCGCATCGGTAGAGCCACATAACTCACATATCAGGGTATCTCATAACTCAACTCTCTGATACCATCTTCTGTAACACCCCCAAATCCAATTGGGTTATTATAGTGTCGTGGACCCCACACCCGGAGATCCACCAGGCGAACATGACTAAAATACATTAAAATTAACCAACAAGGTAGATCACAGTCCCTACCATGATATCCAACACAATATTCCGATAAGGAATTTTAACGACAATGATGGGCCTACATGGCCAAAATGAAAATACAACCACACCCACGAGCCTTGCTCGGGTAATACATAATGACAATGACTGACAAACTGTAGTACATCCAACTGACTGACCAACATGAACAACTCAGACTAGTATCGCTCGAATGCCTCGCCACCATCATCATGCCCATGTGTCTCAACTCTCTCCTCGCAAGCACCTAAACCATGAAAACACGTTCTGCCCCCACGGGGTCAGTCATCCAGATAATGAACATCAAATACATGTATAACATGATATGCATCCAAAGGCAGAATGAAACGGTACAATGATAATAATAATACGAGATGCTCACAAACCAAGGTAAGAACCGAGCATTCGTGAAACACTATGCCCACGACATACTATTAATACCTGTTCAACAGGTTAGAACATAAGTGCCCAACGGCGAATCATAATCACAGAGTACCATAATGAATTACACGACATGAACCAAACCAGAACTGAATTAATTATGAATCACAATGCCCGAAGGCTCCAATGAAATTACCGAAATATCACAAAGGCCTGAAAGCCATTCAGCCGAAGCTGTCGAATATCACAATCACCTAAAGCCAAAATAGCCCCGAAGCTGTATCAATTAGGGCCGAAACCACGGTACGAAGCCATACCACAATTAGGGCCGAAGCCACGGCACGAAGCCGTATCACAATGAGACCATCCAATGGTCGTGACCTACTGAATTGTAGGTGTTGGGAAACCAACCGCGAAGGTTCAAGCCCCAAACTTACCCATAATGAGATCATAAGCATGACTGTGACCTACTGAGTTGTAGGTGTTGGGAAACCAACCGCGAAGGTTCAAGCCCCAAGCTTACCCACAATGAGATCACCCAGTGATCGTGACCTGCTGAATTGCAGGTGCTGGGAAACCAACCGCGAAGGTTCAAGTCCCAGACTTACCCATAATGAGATCATAAACATGACCGTGACCTACTGATTTGTAGGTGTTGGGAAACCAACCACGAAGGTTCAAGCCCCAAGCTTACCCATAATGAGATCATAAACATGACTGTGACCTAGTGAGTTGTAGGTGTTGGGAAACCAACCGCGAAGGTTCAAGCCCCAAGCCTACCCATAATGAGCACTAGCCGAGACTAGCCTCCAAAACATAATTAATCACAAACGGCAATGATCCGAAGATTACCGAATTCACAAGAAAGATAGTGTGTTGCCTTGAGTCTGCCAACACGACAATAGTAACTCACGGATGGGCACCGTCCTCGGCGGTCCCAATTCAATACCTCGATTACCTTAGAATGGTCAATCGATAACAATGACACAACGGATGGGAACTATCCTCTACAGCCCCAATTCAATACCTCGATTGCCTTAGAATGGCCAACCGATAACAGTGATGTAGCATATGATTCAATACCTCGATTGTCTTAAAACGTCCAATCGATAACGATGATACAACGAATGATTGAGTACCTCGATTGCCTTAGAACAACCAATCGATAACAATGATACAACGAATGATTGAGTACCTCGATTGCCTTAGAACGACCAATCGATAACAATGATACAATGAATGATTGAGCACCTCGATTGCCTTAGAACGGCCAATCAATAACAATGATACAATGAATGATTAAACTCCTCAATTGCCTTAGAACAGCCAATTGATAATAATGATACAATGAATGATTGAGCACCTCGATTGCCTTAGAACGGCCAATCGATAACAATGATACAATGAATGCCTCGGCACCTTTAATCGGCTACCGACGACGAAGATGAGAACGAATATGACAATGCCTTCAATCGGCCAATACAACATGAATGACAGGACGCCAACATTAATAACAACGATTACAACATGTCTTAGATTGACATCAATATTAACAACAACAACTGATACATCGATACCGCGAACCGGTGATCGATAATAACATTAACAACGAATATCTCAATGCCTTATCGGCCATTAATGAATGATAATAAACATTTGGCATAATTGCCGAAGAGTATCGTATTGAACGATCCCCTAATATCAATGAACTTATGAAGAGACTAAGTCTCGGAATGATACAACACATTCATACACATATATGATAAAATTAATCTCATTGCATAGTACAAGTATAAAACTTGCCTCAACCGAAGGCGATGAATTCCTTCCACAAACAACGAACGGCGTCCTCCGATAAACAAAAGTACTCGAACAACCTTGAATGAAATACAATTCATTCCAGAACACAATATCAATCGAAATCAACACAACGACCGAAAGAAACTCTTTGAGACATTTAATCGAACACTAAATGTTCAAAGTTCCTCAAGAACCTAAGAAACATCAATCGGGTTGGACGAATCGAAGATATGGATATACAATCCATAGAACACGATTAATAATGTTTACTATCATCAACCGATTCATTAAATTCAGATGAACAATGAAAATCAAGAAGAAATCCCGAAAATCAAATTCTAGGAGATTTCAAGAAATTACCTCGATCCGACGAAGAAAAATTATTTGATGTTGATATAATCGACAAGAATCCTCAAAAACGCTCAGAAATCGAGTGGAATCGACCAAAAACTCCACTTCCCAATTTTTCCTGTCATCATCCGCACCCGGGTGAAGAAATGATGAAAAATGAGGTCTGGACGTCCCTGGCCTATATATGGCCGACAGGGTTACGGCCGTAACCGGCAGGGCCTTACGGCCATAACCGGCATTCGTCAAAATCTGCCCAGCGCCTGCCGATCGCTTACGGCCATAACTGATAGGGCCTTACGGCCTTAACTCGGCACTTACGGCCGTACCCTGCAGGTCCTTACGGTCGTAACCGGCACTCGTCCGAACACTGCCTGGCACCCGTACGGCCGTAACTGACAGCCCTTACGGCCGTAACTGACAGCCCTTATGGCCGTAACCGGCATTCGTCCAGCCATGTCTGCCGAGCACGTACGGACGTAACCGGCACCTTACGGCCGTAACTCGGCCAGGCCAGGCCTTGCTCCAAGAAGTGCGGCCGTGACTCGGCCGTGGCCACTCCGACGGCCCGAACGACGCCGAAACCCGAACTTGAATATGAATCGAAGATACGGTTACGAAGTACTCGCAAAGACGAATCCAAGCGCAAAGAGAACACACAATTCCGACCACCCAAAGGCTCGAAATTCAACAACGGGAAGTAATTACCCCAAACTTTGGGAAATTACGAAAATGGCCCAAAACGTCCGAAATACACGATACACGATCGAAACACAAAGCCAAAGCTCGCAAAATGAATAATAACATTAAATGAACTTATTAGAAACTCGAAACAATAGTTTCAGACGAGATTCGCAAGAATCGAACTCAAGTGCGGAAAAGTCGTTTAAGAACACGAAACTCAACAAAACGATACCGAAACGAAATCAGATAACAAAAAGTTCAGAATTAAATATTTTTGGAATGACGAAACGGTCACGACAGAGTTGCTAAGATGGACTTCCGCCAAAAAAAAAAAAAAATTACCGGAAAATCAAAATTGCGGATATTACAGTCGGTTCCTAGCAAGCCTAGTTGATTTTCCCGTCTATTTCGTCGTCAATATTCTCAAGGCAAGTATTCTTGTGAAACTCTTATACTTAACATAGAATGGTAATGTATATGTGTGTGCTTTGCTCACTCCGGGAGGATCCGATAGGGCCTCGGGGAAATCTGTGATTTTGCTTCTGATTCACGAGCTTGTTTGGATAGCCAGTCTAGGAGGGTCCATAGAGTCCTCGGATGGGACCAGTGTTTTAGCCCCGGTCCTAGGCAAGTCATGTGCGTGATTTTTAACTATGGCCAGTCTGGGAGGGTCCATAGAGGCCTCGGGTGAGACCAGGGGCGATGCAAACCTTATGTGGACCAGCATGGCCAATGCTATTAGGAGTGTGGACGAGAAGGTGGTGGGGTTTTATTCGGGCAGGTCTAGTGTACCTAGGGAGGCATGGTGGTGGAATGAGGAGGTCCAAAAGAAGGTTAAGGTTAAACAAGCGCTATTTAAGGCGCTTTTATCAGTTAGTGCCGGAAAGGAGATAATCTTGAAGATTGTAGCGTACAAGATGGCGAAAATAGAGGCTAAGAAGGTAGTGGCTAAGGCTAAATGTGAGGCATACGAGGAGATGTACAAGTGCCTAGACACCAAAGAAGGAGCGAATGCTATTTTTAAACTAGCGCAAGCTAGGGAAAGAGGGCAGCGCGATGTGGGTCCTATTACGTTTATTAAGGATGATTTGAGTCAAGTGTTAGTGAACGATGTGGCTATTAAGGAGAGGTGGAATAGGTATTTTTTGAACTTTTCAATGAGTCTGGGGCTAGAGACTCGATAATGCAAGGAGTTAGTCTATCTTCTGCTCGTTCGTTTAGTTCCTGTGAGAGCATCAGTAAGAAGGAAGTAAAGGTTGCCCTAATGAAAATGGGTAGAGCTAAGGTTGTAGGCCCAGATCAGATCCCTATTGAGGTGTGGCTTTGTCTGGGGGAGTCGGAGTTCAGTGGCTAGCAGGGCTGTTCAACATCCTCCTCAGAGGTTCTAAGATGCCGACGGAGTGGAGACATAGTATTGTCGTGCTGTTTTTCAAGAACAGAGGCGATGCTAAAAGTTGTAGTAACTATAGGGGTATTAAACTCCTCAGTCATACTATGAAACTTTGGAAAAGAATGGTGGAATGTAGGGTTAGAAGAGAAGTTGAGATCTCAGAGAACCAATTTGGCTTCATGCCAGGGAGGTCCACGACTGAGGCCATTCATCTCATCAGACGTCTTATGGAGAAGTTTAGAGAGCGGTGTAAGGACCTCCATACGGTGTTCATTGATCTAGAGAAGGCTTATGATAGCATTCCACATGATGTTATTTGGAGGAGCCTAGTAGAGAGGAGGGTGTCGTTGCCGTTCGTTAGGGCGATCCAAGACATGTACTCCCAAGCTAGGACTTGCATTAGGACCCCATTTAGTGACACCCAGTATTTCTCGATTGAGATAGGGCTACACCAGGGGTCGGCATTAAGCCCTCTTCTCTTTGCTCTAATCCTTGACGTCATTTTGCAGGGGATACAAGATGGCGTCCCGTAGTGCATGCTTTTTGCTGACGACATTGTGTTAGTGGCGGAGTTGAGGAGGGAGGTGAACTCGAACTGGGAGCTATGGAGGTCTAAGTTAGAATCCCAGGGCTTGCGTATGAGCCGGTCTAAGACCGAGTATCTCCGGTGTAACTTTTGTGGTGAGGCCATCGAGAAAGATGTAGAGGTAATGATTACGGATTAGATCTTACCCCGTACGGATAAGTTCAAGTATTTGGGTTCGATCATTCAGAAGGAATGTGAGTGTGAAGATGATGTCACTCATCGTATCAAGGCGGGTTGACTAAGGTGAATAGCAGCGACAGGGGTCCTGTGCGATAAGAAAGTCCCTCTAAAGTTGAAAGGTAAATTCTATAGAGCGGCAATCCGACCTGGAATGTTGTATGGCTCCGAATGTTGGGCAATGAAGAAGTCACTTGAGAGCAAGTTGGAAACGGTTGAAATGAGAATGTTTCGTTGGTCGTGTGGTCGCACAATGTTGGATAGAATCTCAAACGGTGTTTTCAGGAACGCGCTAGAAGTGGCGCCCATTTCAGCGAAAGTTAGGGAAAGGAGATTGAGATAGTTTGGCCACATTCGTAGGAGACAGACATCTGCTCCGGTGAGGAGGGTCGAGAGTGTATTGGTTGTCGGGGACAGAAGGAGAGGCAGACCGAGGAGGACGTGGGAGGAGCAGCTGAGATTAGATTTGAAGGCCTTAAACCTTTCCGAGACCATGACTGTTGATAGGTGCGCTTGGAGGCACAAGATCAGAGTTTTGGATTCTTTTGTAGGGGGCGGTGCTGTAGTTGAGAGCCTCAAGGTTGGGTTGTCTCGGTTAGCTTTGACCTAGAGCATTGCATTTTTTACTTTTATTGTATATTTTATACTATTGCCTTTTGCGTGTGGTGTATTTTTTACAGGGAGTTGTGCGCAGAGTCAACCTCTCTTCTGTTAGAGCAGCGTTCATCGAGAGTGCAGTTGCCAAAGTCCCCTTAGGTAAGTCTCGTGTCAATTATGTCATGAATTCAGGTATGATTTTGAGCATTTTCGAATCATATGCTTCTTTATATATATCACTCAATACTTTGTTGTGCACTAACTGAGGGTCTTCACAGAAACAGCCTCCCTACCGTAAAAATTAGGGATATGGTCTGCGTACATCTTACCCTCACCAGACCCTGCTCTGAACGGGATATACTGGGTATGTTTGGCTTGGTTTTGGTTTGGTTTCTTCCATCACTTTTTCAATTTTCTCACTTGATACTTTCTCTCTCTTATCAAGCCCACCACAACCAGCTCCACCACAGCCATTTTGCTCGCCCAGAAATTCGTCGGCGGACGAAACCACCGTCGCCTCCACAAGACCTCCGTAGCACTGCCGTTGGAGGTCGGTGTTGGAATAATTCGGTACTTGCACGTGTATTACAAATAAAATTCTGAACTTAACTATAACAAAGAACAGAAAGAAAATATTACACAAACTAACGAACAATTTTTAATAAAAGGACTAAATATCGTCTGAAGCTAGAGCTTCTGCCCGCAAGGCGAGAATACGCCCCCGGTAGTGCTCACGGTGAAGCGGCTCGTCCCCAAAGGTTCAAACGATCTGAACGTCTCGCGATGGCAGCATAAGCCCGGCCAGAGCACACTGAATCGGTGGAACGAAGATCGAATCAGTATATGCTATGATAAAAAATACATTGTTTTTCGTGTGTTATGCAATGACCAAAATGCTGATATATATAGCACTCCTTGATCAGGTGAAGGGACTCGTCGCCATTACTTCTGCCATGATGGATGGCGGTTTCAGACGCCCAAAGGGCTGGTCGGATGAAGAGTCTTGCCTTTACTAGGCAACTCAAGAGTCAAGGCAACTCAAGAGTCATGTCCATACCAAAAGGCTAGTGGACTTACGGATTTGGTCCAAAAAGATAAGCCCAAAGCACCAATTGCCAAAATCAAAGTCCTGGATTGAGCCCGAGCCCGAGCCCGTGCCCGAACCGACCCGACCCGACCCGACGGACGGTCGGTCGGTCGGCAGCGCGTGTGTGTGTGTGTGTGTGCGCGCGAGGACACCCATACACACCAACCCACTTGTTATTATGCCCATAAAGGCAAAGACTTTAAATACGAGCCAAAACATCCATCCACAATCAATGTGGGATAACTAATATCATATACCTCATGTTAGTTCTTACTCCAATATCCAACTTTAACATATAATATCTCACTCACCGAAAATCGGTTTAGAAATATTAAATATACCACGTTTATCTACTCACGACGTAGATTAACATTCAATAAATATTTTAATTAATAAATAAATATTTAATTAACAATATTTATTCTTAATAAATGGTTAATTACTAAACCATTTCCAATAATTCCCCACATGAGTGAGAATGCAAATGCACAGTTCAGTCCTCAAGAGACAATATTGCATTTGGCTAGGTGGCTTGTGACCTTGAACCTATCTATTGTCAACATCATCGAGTATACTGGCGGCATAGTGGTCATGAAAATCTTGAACTAGTCCTTCATGGTGTATAATGAGACAATAATATAGACACAATATCATCTCAATTCCGTTCATTCTAACATTTTGTGTCCTTTTCGGCCTTGGATACCCCTTTGGATTCATAAGTGTATCAACTGAAGCGGACCCCACTTCACACTTATATAGGTGATTCTTATTCCCAAGTATCCTACTATACTTGACCTCTCAGAGGTAATCAAGAATCATTAAAAATCATAAGACTTAACCTCACCACATGTAGGTAAGCAATCACTCACTGTTCTCAAAGAATAGGTGTGTTTGAGTGTTTGAACACACGGATTATTATAACTTTGTTATCCCATTGAACCAAGCTCTTGGGATCCTCCAATCTACAAGGTTGGGTTTCCGCTATAATCATCCTTAAGATGTGGATTTAACACCCATTCCCTCTAACAATTTATACATTTGATCTCGATTAATACTCGTCGTCAGCGGATCCGCCAGATTATCTATTAACCTTACATAGTCAATTATGATAATCCCACTCAAGATCAAATGCCTCACAGCATTATGTCGTCGATGAATATGTCGAGACTTACCATTCTAAAACATATTTTGTGCCCGTCCAATAGTAGCTTGGCTATCACAGTGTATCAACACAGACGGCAAAAGTCTCGTCCACCATTGAATATCCTCGAGGAAATTTTTAAGCCATTCAGCTTCTTCACCAGCTTTACCCAAAGCTATGAATTTAGATTCCATGGTAGACCTAGCAATACAAGTTTGTTTCTTGGACTTCCAAGATACAGCACCACCTCCAATAGTGAACACATCTCCACTCGTAGAAAATGAGTCTTTCGATTCGGATATCCAATTAGCATCACAATACCCTTCAAGTACAATAGGCTCTCTTGAATAATGAATCGCAAAGTTCTGAGTATATTTTACATAACTCAGTACTCTTTCTAGAGCCCTCCAATGTTCTTTACTTGGATTAGCTGTGTAGCTACTCAACTTGTGAACCGAGCATGCTATATCAGGATGGGTACAATTTGACAAATACATCAAACTCCCAATGATCTTAGCATATTCATCTTGACCCGCAGGTTCACCCTTATGATTATTCAGATGAACATTCGGTTCCCAAGGAGTCTTAGCAATGGGTTTATCAAACGTGTTGAATTTCCTTAACACTTTCTCAACATAATGAGATTGCGTGAAAGCAATTCCGTTAGGCATTTTCAGAATCTTAATTCCAAGAATAGTATCAGCCAAACCCATATCTTTCATGCTAAAATTCTTACTTAGCATTCGTTTGGTTTCACCAATCACACGAGAGTTGCTACCCACTATCAAAATGTCATCTACATATAGACAAACAATGACGTAATTGTCACATGTTTTCTTAACATAGACACATTTGTCACTCTCATTATATTGAAACCATTTGACAACATCACTTCGTCAAATTTCAAATGCCACCGCAGAGGTGCTTGTTTCAAACCATATAAAGACCGTTGTAGTTTGCATACCATGTGCTCTTTCCCAGGTACTACAAACCCTTCCGGTTGTTTCATATAGATTTCATCTTCCAGCTCCCCATACAAGAATGCAGTCTTAACATCCATTTGATGAATCTCGAGACTGCACAAAGCAGCAATAACGAGTAGCACCCTAATAGAAGTAAGTCTTGTCACGGGCGAGTAGGTATCAAAGAAATCATAACCAGCTTTTTGCCTAAAGCCTTGAACTACAAGTCGGGCTTTATATTTGTCAATAGTACTGTAAGACTTGTACTTCTTCTTTAGGATCCATTTGCATCCTAAAGCCTTACGACCCTGTGGTATTTCAACTAACACCCAAGTATGATTCAACATAATAGACTCAATCTCAATGTCTATTGCCTATTTCCAGAAAGCCGCATCTGGACCGGATAAAGATTCTTTTACAGATACCGGTTCACCGTCTAACATCAAAACGACATAGTCGGGTCCGTATATCTTTACTTTCTGTATTCTAGTACCTCGTCTAGGTTCTATATTGACTGGCGTAGACCTAGGTCGCTTTCTGTTCGGTCGTTCAGATAACACCGGATTCGAGCTAGGGGCTTCATCTATGGTTTCATAACACGTAGGCTCGTCTACAAGGTTAGAACTTGTAGATTCATCATCAACTCTTTTGTTAGAGGATCAACCTTATTCTTATAAGGATAAATATTTTCACAGAATACAGCATTCCTTGATTCAATCGTTGTATTTACATGAATGTCGGGTATCTCGGATTTGTGTACAACAAACCTGTAAGCGCTGCTGTTAAGTGCATAACCAATAAAGATACAATCGATCATCTTAGGACCAATTTTAACTTGTTTAGGTAGAGGCACCTCAACTTTCGCCGAACACCCCCACACTTTGAGATATTTGTATGATGGTTTTCTTCCTTTCCACAACTCATAAGGAGTAACATCCTTACCTTTGCGTGGAATTTTGTTCAATATGTAGTTAGCTGTCAAGACAGCTTCCCCCCACATGTTCTGGGGCAACCCTGAACTAATTAATATGACATTCATCATATCTTTAAGTGTTCGATTCTTACGTTCGGCAACGCCATTAGATTGTGGAGCATATGGAGCCGTGGTTTGATGAATTATACCACTTTCGTTGCATAATTCCTCAAATGGAGCTACATATTCACCTCCTCTATCACTTCGAACCATCTTAATACGACAACCTAATTGATTCTCGGCTTCATTCTTGAAGTTCTTAAAGGCTTCAATAGTCTCATCTTTACTTCTCAAAAGATAAAGATAACAATATCTTGTGCAATCATCGATGAAAGTGATAAAGTACTTCTTACCACCTCTAGTTTGCACAAATTTTAAATCACACACGTCTGTGTGAATTAATTCAAGGGGTTTTGTGTCCCGTTTTACCGAATGAAAAGGTAGTTTCGTCATTTTTGCCTCAACACAAATCTCACATTTGTTTTAATTTTTGATTTCATTTAATTTTAGTAAATCTAAGTTTACTAATCTTTTTATAGCATTTAGATTCACATGACCTAATCTACAATGCCATAAATTTGAGCACTCAAGCAAATAAGCAGAAGTAGTAGCATAATTATTAGCAACTGCCTTTGGAGGCTTACAAGTACGAACGCTAAGTTTGAACATGTCCTCGACAATATGACCTTTCCCGAGAGTCTTGCCAAACTTGCGTATTATCATAAAATCGCTACGAAGGTCTACATCAAATTTAGCTCTAACTAATTTGACACCAGACACCAAATTCTTGCGGATTGCCGGAGCATGCAGCACATCCTTCAGAGTTATCTCCACACCGGAGGTGAATTGAAGCACAACAGTTCCAATTCCAAGAACTGGAGAGGTTCGATCACTTGCCTCTGTGATGAAGCGGCCTTGAATCTCCTTGTAAGTGAAAAACAAGTCTCGGTTCACACAGATGTGAACAGTCGCACCTGTATCAAGAAACCAAGTAACAGGGTTAGGTTCCGAGACATGATTTACCTCGGTGATCATGGCAGCAAGATCATCTTTGTCCCAAGAGTCAAAGTCCTTCTCGACATGGTTGACTTTGCCTTTTCTCTTGTTCTTCTTCGGCTTTCGGCAGTTTTTCGCCATATGGCCGGGCTTGTCACAGTTGTAGCACATTCCGGTAAACTTCGTCGGAGGTGCCACATTCTTTCCCTTGCCTTTGGTAGGATGTGGACGCTTTTTGGAAGGTCCGCCCCTACCTTCAGTCAGATTAGCCTTAGCATCCATAGGAGCTTTGGTTTTCAAGTCTTGATCACGCACTTGAGCTTCAGTTTAGAGCTTAGCAACCAAAATTTCAAGAGTCATTTCCTTTCGCTTATGCTTAAGGTATACCTTGAACTCCTTCCAACTAGGTGGCAACATGTCGACCAAGAGCGCCACAGTGTACGCCTCGGGTAGAGGCATCCCCTCAGAATGAACATCATGTATAAGAGTTTGGAACTCTTGTACTTGGGGCATCATTGGACGAGAATCCACCATTTGGAATTCGGAGAGCCTCGTCACAACAAACTTCTTCGTGCTAGCAGGATTAACACGGTATTTCAACTCAAGAGCATCCCAAATTTCTTTGGAAGTCTCCTTGATGTTGAACACATTGAACAGGCCATCATCAAGCCCGTTCAGCAACATATTCCGACACAGATAGTCGGGATGAACTCAGGTATCATAGTCGGTACGTACTTGAACATTCGCCTCGTTCTCAGCAGGGACAGGAGGCTTTTGTTCACGCAGGAAGCTCGCAAGCCCCATTGTGGTAATGTAGAACAACATCTTTTGAGACCAGCGTTTGAAGTCGGTGCCCGAGAAAACAGGAGGTTTCTCGGCGATAGGCATTAGCCGAGCAGCATTGTGAATGGGAGCCATTGAAGAGCTTGATGATCCAATGGTTCCAGAACCAGTGGATAGATTAATGGATGCGCCGGTGCTAGCATTGAACGATATTTTTTTCCAGCAAAAATTTGAGGATGACACGAACAAGTATGGTCGATTATTCTCGTCTTGCTATTATTGGAATAATTCGGTACTTGCACGTGTATTACAAATAAAATTCTGAACTTAACTATAACAAAGAACAGAAAGAAAATATTACACTTGAAACTAACGAACAATTTTTAATAAAAGGACTAAAGATCGTCTGAAGCTAGAGCTTCTGCCCGCAAGACGAGAATACACACCGGTAGTACTCACGGTGAAGCGGCTCGTCCCCAAAGATTAAAACGATCTGAACGTCTCGGCAGTAGCAGCACCGCAAACTGACCGAGCACTTGCGAACTGGACTGGAACGAAGACTGAACTGTATATGCTATGATAAAAAATGCAATGTTTTTCGTGTGTTACGCAATGACCTAAATGCTGATATATATATATATATATATATATATATATATATATATATATATATATATATATATATATATATATATAGCACTCCTTGATCAGGTGAAGAGACTCGTCGCCATTACTCCTGCCATGATGGCTGGCGGTTTGATCGCCCAAAAGTGGTCGGATGAAGAGTCTTGCCTTTACTAGGCAACTCAAGAGTCAAGGCAACTCAAGAGTCATGCCCATACCAAAAGAAATTTAGTGAACTTACGCATTTGGTCCAAAAGATAAGCTCAAACACAGCCAAAGACTAATTGCCAACATCCAAGTCCCGGGCCTGACCGAGGCGAGATCGAGCTCGAGCCGTGTCCAGTGCTCGTGCGAGACCAGACGGACGGTCGATCGATCGGTCGGTCGGTCTTCTTGCGGCGCGCGCGTGTGTGTGTGTGCGCGAGACACCATACACACCAACCCACTTGTTATTAAGCCGATAAAGCGAAGACTTTAAATACTGGCCCAAAACATCCATCCACAATCAATGTGGGAAAACTAGCATTATATACCCATGTTGAATTCTCTTTCATCCAACTTTAACATATAATATCTCACTTCCGAAATCGGTTTAGAAATATTAAATATACCACGTTCATCTACTCACGACGTAGATTAACATTCAATAAATATTTTAATTAAATAATAAATATTTAATTAACAATATTTATTCTTAATAAATGGTTAATTACTAAATCATTTCTAAGAGTCAGCCGTCTCTCGGACGCCCAGAAATGACTTCCGCCGAAGCTTTGTCTTGGTCGTCCAAAAGTTTGTCGGTTACCTATTTATTGAAGTCGAACCCGCCCGCTCAAGATAACTTTTGCCGCATCTCCGCCATGCTCGCCCAGAAGTTTGCCGGGCACTCCGTTTGTTGAAACCAAATCCGCCGCCGCCTTTCTCCGACGTCCTCCATCGCGAGCCCAAAGCCTGTTGCCGCCGCATCTCCGCCGCTTTGCTTGCCCGGAAGTTTGCCGGCTCATCATTGACAGTCTGTTTGTTGAAGCCAAACCAGCAGCCGCCGTGCTCCACCGCAAAACGGGAAGGACCTCCATCTCTCAAAGCCGCCGCTGCACTCCGCCGTGAAGGCTGCAAATATTCCAAGACTTGTCCATGCCCGTGAATTTTGTGAGAAAATAAGATAGCATTCTTGATGTATATATATAGATATAAATTGATTTCAAAAAAAAAAAAAAAACTCACATGTGTTCAAAACAAATCCGTGAGTTTGAAAAAAAAAATCCGTGAGTTTGAAAATCATTCGGTGGCCCCCAAAAAAAAAGAAACAGAAAATCAAAAAAAAAAAAGAGAGAGAAATATCCCGCGAGTTTGAAAACTTCTCGAAAAAACAATGTTAAGAAAGACCAGCTCCAATGAAGGTTCTGCCGGAAAAAGAAAAAAAGTCTCCTTTCAATTGATCATGTGAGCTTGACAAATAAGATTCTGAAAAACAAAAAAAATAGCGAGAAGGAATAAGTCCCTTCACCACTGTCAAAAAAAACTAAAAAGATAAAAAAAAATAAAAAAATAAAAATAAAAAATAAAACTACTCCTCAAAGCCAAGGGCCCGTGAGTTTGAGTGGTCAAAAAAAAAATCTATATCTTGTGAGTCAACATCCGTGAGTTTGAGGTAATAAAAAAAAAAAAAAAAGATTCGTCTCAATTTATCTTGTGACCCTGACAAAACAAGATTATGAAAAAAAAAAAAACAGAAAAATCGAAAAAAAAAAGAAAAAAAAAAAGAAACAGAAAAATAAAAAAAAATAAAAAGTCTGAAAATTCTTTTTTTATGCACGTGCCATTCTGAAGTATGTATTGGATCGAAATGATTTCGTACTTTATTCACTTCGAGATAGAAAATCGTTCATGAACAAAGCACGAGGGGGCATTTGTAAGCAAATTAAATTTGCACCCAATCAAATGGCGACATGTGTACAAGTACATATTAAATTAATTTCTATTTATATTTTGGGAATTTAATTAAATTAATTCTCAAATTAAATAGTTAAATTATCAATATTTAATATACGTGTCATGTGCCGGTCAAATCACACGGGTGTACGGATACTCGTAGTTGGTAAGCATGACGTTTGACTTACCAGGCACAGAGAAAATCAATCAATATCTCGTCAAAACAAAAGGAAATAGAGATAAAATAATTAAATTGATATTGGCCAATCAAATCACGCCATGTGGCAAAGATGACCAACCAAATTGATATTGGCCAATCAAATCACGCCATGTGGCAAGATGACCAATTAAATTGATATTGGCCAACCAAATCACGCCATGTAGCAATGATGACCAATCGAACTGATATTGATCAACCAAATCGTGTCATGTGGCAAAGGTGAAAGGTCTCTCTACACCTATAAAAAGAGGCCTCCCTTCACTCAAGACACAACAACGACAACAGCAAGACGACGACGAACAACGACAACAAGCTTAGAGTATTCAAGAAGGCTTCAGAATTCTCTACGGAAATCTCAAGGCAATCTTCACAACTCAAAGGTGTTCTTCTTGCAAATCATCCAGAAACTATGTTCAATCAGAGTTCAAGGAGCAATACCCCTCCGATCAAGCGTTTCTCACGAAGGTGTTCTTGAATATTCAAAGGAGCTTCAACACGTTCTTCACACAAATCATCCAAAAACTACGTTCAATCAGAGATCAAGGTGCAAAACCCCTCCGATCAAGCATTTCTCACGAAGGCATTCTCGAAGATTCAAAGGAGATTCACCACGTTCTTCGCATAAAAACTTCTGCAAAACAACGTTCAATCCAAAAAAGACATAAGTCCTTGGATCCACGTTAAAATCCCAAATTCAACGTCGTACGAAATCAGATCGGAGACTACGCCTCAAAATTCGTTCAAGAAAAAGTCAACCACGACGAGAAGAATATATTCAAATTATAATTCATTTTTTGCGTTTTTATATTAAAGATTCGAAATTTGTCGTTACAGTAACACATCCATGTAGCGTACGTTATCTGTTTGTTTATTCAGTCCAATAGCTTCTGTGTCTTACGTAGCGTACATTAACATTCATCGTAGCGTACGTAATATGCTCAACGTAGCATACGTTAGTCGCGTTGATTGCGTACATTATAACAACCTCAGATAACTATTGATATGATGACCTACTCCGACGTCACATGCTGTAGCGTACGTTAAGTTTACTGCATAGCGTATGTTTTATGCTCATATCCGTTGCATGCTTTTTGACCTTCTAGAATCAATCTAACATATTGATTTATTTGAATTCGAACTTCACCATGCATAGCGTACGTTATATGATGTTTGTAGCGTACCTTAGGTTGGCTTCCTTGCGTGCGCTAATCTTTGTAGTAACGTACGTTAACTGCTTCGGTGCAGTATGCAGTACATGTTGACTTTATACATTGCGTACGTTATTCTTTGGCTATAGCGTATGTTAGCATCAGTAAGTTTTACTTCTTTGCTTTTCTGTCTGGCTCGAATGTCTTCGACTCCTTCGTGATTCATTGTTGTTTTTCTCTGTTTATCAATTATCATCAAAACCTAATGTGGAATAAAATATTCCAACACATCCTTCGGGTTGTGTTGACCTTCAAAATCCTGATAGGTCCTTCCTGGATGACATAAATTATTTCCTTGTGCATGGCCGCAAGACGGGCTTAGCGCTCGCTACCTGATGGTTGATGTCCAGAATACTGGAGTCCAGAACTTACTGTCCTCTGGTCGGATTGAGCCTTAGCGCGCGCTACCCTATGATTAGCGTGCGCTACCAAACTAACCCTTGCGTATGCTATGCACACTCTTAGCGTGCGCTAAGAATTATTCCATCTCAGTCCAGTACCCACTGGACTGTCTGTTCCAATACGCTAGCCCGCGCTGATGGATCCCGATAGCGTGCGCTTCACACACCATTAACGTATGTTATACTCCAATTGAAGCGTGCGTTATAAATCTCACTAATCCAGTCCAGTGCCTTCTAGACTGTCTGCCTAAACCACACTAGCGTGCGCTAATGCTGAGAGGTAGCGTGCGCTACCCGTACTCAATTAGCGCGCGCTAAAGAGAGTACGAAGCATGCACTACTCCTTACACACAGCCCACTACAAAGATGACAATGATGATATTCTCGGTCCGATTCTCCAACCAGGTTGAATGACGAATAAACTACTGATACACGATACGAATTACTCCGAACGGTGAATATAATGAATAAATATAATTGATGAATGACTATTACTGAGTGAAAATTACTGAGTGATAATATACTCAATGATAATTAAAGAATTTACAAACGGGTATTACATATGAAAAGTGCCTTCCTCAATGGAGTACTGGAAGAGGAAGTATATGTTGAACAACCTCCTAGTTTTGTCAAATGAGACAAGGTGTGCAAACTGCTGAAAGCCTTATATGGACTCAAACAGGCACCAGGAGTAGGCGATTTTCAACTGTGATTATTGACTGTTTGTTTTTCGGGAAAAGACATGCCTTCTTTTGTTTTTGAAATGACTTGATGCATGTACTACATAATGTGTAAGCGAATGGTTTGCCTTGATTACTTGTACTAGCGTAATTGCTAACCCATTTGGGGACCCGTTTTGGGAAAATTCATATTATGAATTTCAGGTTGGGTTCAGCGGGTCGAGCGAGCACTGGAGTAGCACGGGGATGCTGTCCAGGGTTGTTGACATGTGCAATTCAGTCCTTTTATTTCAGTTGTCCATTCTAAATGTTTGTTATCAAATTTGTAAACTGATAGACCGTACTCGTCAGTACTTAGGTGTTTTGAATTGGAATTGGTTTATATACTTAATGTCATTTGTAATTTTCGATGATGTCTGGTTTATCGGTTGTACCGAGCATTTTATTTAATTTTCATCTTGGTGATGTGTGTTTTCTCGCTAACTGAGATGATTAGACGAGCGGTATTTCTTATTTAGCCTGGTGGGTCCCATGTAGGGGTCCACGGCGCTGTAATATAACCTAAATATCTTGGGGGTGTTACAACTATCACACTTTATGGAGAAAGTTGGCCCAATCATAACTTTTGGAGATGACATCAAAGGATACACTATGGGATATGGCTCATTAGAAGTTGGAAATGTCATTATAGAAGATATTGCTCTTGTGGAAGGACTGATGCACAATTTACTCAGTATCAGTCAACTTTGTGAGAAAGAATACAAGGTTAATTTTAGGGTAATTGGTTGCTCTATCTACCACAAAAAGTTAGGACGCCTAGCTCTTAAAGGAGTAAGAAAAGGAAGCTTATTTGTGGCTAATCTAGATTCTGCAAAGAAGGGCAAAGTTTACTGCTTTTACAGTATAGACTCAATTACTGAGAGTTTAATTTGGCACAAGAAGCTCTCACATCTGAACTTCAAAAAAATGAACCTACCAATGAAGAAAGAGTTGGTGAGAGGACTCCCTCAATAGAGATGTTATACGGGCTCGGGCCCGGCGGGCTGGCCCGTTTAACCTGCCAAAAAACTGGGTTAGGGCCGATATTTCCTAGCCCGTTTAAATTCGGGCTTTTTCGGCCCAGGACGTTTAGCCCGAAGCCCATTAGGGCTAGCCCGGAACCGCTAAGGCTAGCCCGTTTAACATCTCTATTCCTTAACAAGAGTTCTGTCAAGAAGGACTGTGTGAGGACTGTCAAAAAGTAAAGCCGAAAAGAGCTATTCATAAGTCAAAGCACCTCAACACTTCAAGTTGATACACATGGATCTATTTGGCCCTGTGAATGTTCAATCACTGGTCAGAAAGAAATATGCTTTTGTCATGGTAGGTGACTATTCAAGATATACTTGGGTGAAGTTTCTAGAATCAAGGGACGAAGCTGCTCAGGAGATTATTGATCACATTGAGGTTCTTGATAGAACCTCAGATCACAAAGTTTAAATTCTGAGAAGTGATATTGGAATTGAGTTCAGGAACATCACACTTAGAAGCTTTTGCAAAGAACTTGGAATTGTGCAGCAATTCTCTGCTGCAAGAACACCACAGCAAAATGGTGTAGTATAGAGGAAGAACAGAACTCTCATTGAAGCTGCAAGGAGTATGTTGAGTGAATCAAAGCTTTCTAGGAGGAAGCCATCAACACAACTTGTTATATTCTGAACAGAACAATAATCAACAACACTCATGGATGTACCCCTTATCATCTCTTGACATGAAAGAAACCTACTGTCAAGTACTTTCATGTGTTTGGAAGCAAATACTTTATGATGAATGACAACACAGGAAGAAAATGGAAGTTTGACTCCAAGGATTATGAAGGCATTTTCATGGGATATGGAATTAAAAGAGGTGCCTTCTGAGTTTATATTATTGAACATAAGATTATTGAAGAAAGTGCGAATGTCACTTTTGATGAAACCAAGATCCCAGATTCGCATGAAGATGGAGGAATGCAGATTCTAAGGTTTGAAAACCAAGGATAATGGGAGAAAATAGAAGTTGTTGAAGAAGAACCCAGCTGTGTGCATTAATTGAATTCAGAAATGTTGGAATCGTTAATGATTTAATTTTATTTTGTAAAATTAAATATCATAGGATCGATCTACGTTCCGAGTAGATGATCGTGGTATATTCATTTTCTCTAAACCGATTCCCGGTGAGTGAGAAATAGTGAATTAAAGTTTGTCACTTAATTGTGAATTAATAAGGGATGGAACCCCACATTGAATATGTAATAATTAATGGCACATGTGTATGGGCTTAAAGCCCACACGCGCGTGCCGCCGCGGCCGCGGACCTTGGACCTTGGATCATGGCAATTGGTCTTTGGGCTGGTCTTTGGGCCTGTTCATGGGCTTGGCCGTGAGCTAGGCCTTGGGCTAACTTAAAGAATTTTTGGACAAGCTCAACAACGTAGTTGGGCTCGTATGTGTACATAAGGATGTCCAGGTGTATCCGTCAAATGGTTAAGGAGCTGATTATAGTCCAGGTGCATCCGGACTGTTCAAACTCAGCCAAAAACGGGCAGTAACCTCCCAGGTATTATGAGGAGGTGTTAAGGCTGCCTATTCAAATTCAAAACGGGCAGTAACCACTGCCTTGAATTGTGTAACTCCTGTGTTCAATGCAGGCATGAATGCCTGCATTATGACAGCCATAAGGGCTGTGTTTAAACCCCCTATAGGTGTGAATGGCCTATAAATAGCCATGCATACATTTGCTTCTGTACATGCAATTTTCGAACTCAATATAATCAAACAGTTTTCAGCATTCTCTGCATATCATAAGTCGGAGCTTTGTCCTCACCTTTTCCAGTTCGTCGGAGCTCTCCAGTTTGCAGTGTTGCTACTGTAGAGATGTAAAGTCGTTGACCTTTGGGGTCGAGCCGCCAATCCGTGAACACTACCGGGGCATTTCTCGTCTTACGGGCAGAAGGCATCTTCGAGCGACTTCTACCACAGTCTGGTTTCGTTTATTGTTTTTTGTTGTTTCGATTATCTTCTTGTATTTCTAATTTGTTTCTGGTTAGTGCAGATTCAATTTCATTTTTCATAGTATTTTTTTAATTTCGCATCGAGTCCTGTATTTTCAGTTTTCGAGTTGTAATTGTAGTTTCCAGTTGTAATTTAATTTTCGCCCAGCAAGTTTGTAACACAGAAATTTCCAACAAACGCAAGACGAGAAATTTCTTGCTGAATCGTACAACTGGAGATGACGACCGCTGCTTCAACCGACTCCAACACCACCGCTGCCTTTGCCTCCGCGACTGCCGCTTCGAACGTGGCAAACACCATTGCCGGAACCATGTCCAGCATGATGAGCTCAACTACCTTATCAACAACTCTATGGGTGTTTTCGAACCCATTTCTCACTACCGGTGGATCCACCTCGAGTGGCACCATAGGTTCCACTTTTAGTGGTACCGTTGGATACATGTTAGGATCTAGTGTTGGATCCTACGGGTTCAACACGAGTGGTTCCTTTTTTGGAACAACCTCGGGGCCAAGGATGATGCCTGCCACCGAGAAGCCGCCAAAGGTTGGTGGAGCCGACTTTAAAAGGTGGCAACAGAAGATGTTGTTCTATTTGACAACATTGGGCTTTGCGAACTTCCTTAAGAAAGATGCGCCACCAGCGCCAAGTGCTCAAGAGACTAGTTTCACAGTCCGAGCTGCCTATGACAATTGGCACAATGGAGACTATCTTTGTAAAAATTTATTCTGAACTCCTTAGAAGATAGTTTGTACAATGTTTATTCTGTTGTAAACACATCAAAACAGATGTGGGAAGCACTTGAAAAGAAGTACTATAGTGATGATGCAGGTACAAAGAAGTTTGTAGTCGTCAAGTATCTAGACTACAAGATGGTTGACTCAAGGCCAATCATGGAACAAATGTAAGAGTTCCAAATCATTCATGATGTCAATGCCGAAGGAATGGTCCTGTCGGTCGCTTTCACTGTTGCAACTGTGATCGAGAAGTTGCCCCCCAGTTGGAAAGACTTCAAGAGCTATCTCAAACACAAAAGAAAGGAGATGACTCTTGAAGACTTGATTGTGAAACTGCGCATCGAGTCAGACGTGCGCAAAAATGACCACAAACCAAAAGGCCTGATAGATGCTAAGGCCAATATGTTGGAGCATGGCGGTCCCTCCAATAAAAGAGCTCGTCCAAGTGTCCAAAACAAGAGCAAAGGGAAGCAACAAGTCAAGAAGTTTGATGGCGATTGCTTCAACTGTGGTAAACATGGGCACGCAGCGAAGGACTACCGGAAGCCGAAAGCCAACAAGAAGAAGAAACACGTTACCAACATCGCCGAGTCTAACGGCGAATGGAAAGAGGATGACCTTGCTGTTGTGGTCACCGAAGAAGTCAACCACGTTGAGAACCAAGGTGGTTGGTACGTCGACACCGGTGCGACCGCCCACGTTGGTGCCGATAGGAGCCAGTTTAAGAACTATCAAGCTGTTGAGGGGAGGAAGCTCAACATGGGGAATCCAACTTCATCTGAAATTATCGGAGTTGGAGAAGTGGACCTCAAACTTATGTCCGGACAGACACTCACCTTGAAGAATGTGCTTCATATTCCGGATATGAGGAAGAATTTGATCTCAAGCTCTATACTACTTAAAAAGGGGTTTAAACTAGTGTTTGAGTCAGATAGAATTATCATAAAAAAGTTTTATAGGTTTCTTGATAAGGGTTACCTCACGGAGGGACTCTTTAAACTTAATGCTTTGGCTAAACGCCATGTAACCAAGTCCAGTAATGCTAATGAAAATGCTACTGCTTCCTCTTACTTGACTGAGTGTTCTAATTTATGGCATTGTAGATTAGGTCATGTGAATCTAAATGCTATAAAAAGATTAGTAAACTTAGATTTACTAAAATTAAATGAAGTCAATACTCAAAACAAATGTGAGATTTGTGTTGAAGCAAAAATGACAAAACTTCCGTTTCATTCGGTAAAACGAAACACATAACCCCTTGAATTAATTCACACAGATGTGTGTGATTTAAACTTTGTGAAAACTAAAGGTGGTAAGAAGTAGTTTATCACTTTTATCGATGACTGCACAAGATATTGTTATCTTTATCTTTTGAGAAGTAAAGATGAGGCTATTGAAGTTTTTAACAACTTCAGGAATGAAGCCGAAAATCAATTAGGCTGCCGTATCAAGATGGTTCGAAGCGATAGAGGTGGCGAATATGTAGCCCCGTTTGAGGAATTATGCAACGAAAGCGGTATAATTCATCAAACAACAACTCCATATGCACCACAATCTAATGGCGTTACTGAACGTAAGAATCGAACACTTAAGGATATGATGAACGCCTTATTGATTAGTTCAGGGTTGCCCCAGAATATGTGGGTGGAACCTGTCTTGACAGCCAACTACATATTGAACAAGATTCCACGCAAAGGTAAGGATATTACCCCTTATGAGTTGTGGAAAGTAGAAAACGTTCATATAAATATCTCAAAGTGTGTGGGTCTTTGGCTAAGGTTATGGTACCTATACCTAAACAAGTTAAAATCGGACCTAAGACGGTCGATTGTATCTTTATTGGGTATGCACTGAATAGTAGTACCTATCGGTTTGTTATCCACAAGTCAGAAGTTCCTGAAATGATTGTGGGAACAACAATTGAATCAAGGAATGTTGTATTCTTTGAAAACATATATCCTTGTAAGGATAATGATAAAGTTGAGAACAATTCTAGCAATAGAGTTGAAGATGAAGGAACAAGTTCAAAACCTGTGGATGTAGATCCAAAGTCACGTAAGCATCGAGATCTAATTTGGAAGATGTAGAATCGAGATGTAGTAGTAGGGTTAGGACACCAAATACATTTGGACCTGACTACATAGCATTCATGTTGGATGAAGAACCAACGTCGATCAAAGTAGCATATGCCAGACCAGATGGGTTGCTCTGAAAAGAAGCTGTTCAGAGTGAAATTGACTCAATTTTACAAAACCAAACTTGGGTTTTGGTTGATTTACCTAAAGGTTGTAAGTTCTTAGGATGCAAATGGATCCTTAAAATAAAGTACAAGGCTGATGGGTCAATTGACAAATATAAAGCTCGTTTAGTAGTCAAAGGTTTCAAACAGAAAGAAGGGTATGATTTTTTCGATACCTATTCACCTGTAACGAGAATTACATCTATTCGAGTGCTTTTCGTGATTGCTGCTTTGCACGATCTTGGGATTCATCAAATGGATGTTAAGACTGCTTTTCTGAACGGTGATCTGGATGAAGAGATCTATATGGAACAACCTGAAGGGTTTGTAGTACCTGGACAAGAGAAAAAGGTATGCAAACTGGTTAAGTCTCTATTTGGATTGAAACAAGCTCCACTACAGTGGCACTTGAAATTTGATAATGTAATGTTATCAAATAGTTTTAAAATAAACGAGTGTGATAAATGTGTTTATATTAAGAACACTAATAACGGTTATGTTATTGTGTGTCTTTATATAGATGACATGTTAATCATGGGTAACAATATATAAGTGATTAACGATACTAAAAACATGTTAAAAAAGAAATTTTGACATGAAAGACATGGGGCTAGCCGATGTGATTCTTGGAATGAAAATTTTGCGAAAATCAGATGGAATCATCTTGACACAATCTCACTATGCTGAGAAATTTCTCAAGAAGTTTAATGCTTTTGATAGCTTGCCGGTTAAGACCCCAATAGATTTAAATGATCACTTGAGCAAAAATCGAGGGGACACCATTGCACAAGAAGAATATGCACGAGTCATAGGGTGTTTAATGTATTTACAAATTGCACTCGACCTGATTTAGCTTGCGCTGTAAACAAATTGAGTTGTTACACGAGCAATCCAAGCAAAGATGGAAAGCTCTCGTTAGAGTTTTGAGGTACTTAAAGTATACTCAAAACCTTGGACTACACTATTCGAGATACCCCCCCAGTACTTGAAGGGTACTGTGATGCGAATTGGATATCCGAGACAAAAATTTCATTTTCTACAAGTGGTTATATGTTTACCATTGGGGGTGGAACTGTCTCGTGGAAGTCCGCGAAACAAACATGTATAGCCCGATCCACCATGGAATTGGAATTCATAGCATTGGACAAAGCTGTTGAAGAATCCGAATGGCTTAGAAACTTTCTTGAAGATATTCCATGTTGGTCCAAGCCAGTGCCTGCAGTGATGATTCACTGTGATAGCCAAGCTGCTATTGGTAGGGCGAGAAGGAACATGTATAATGGAAAGTCTCGACATATTCGTCGATGCCATAATACCATGAGACATTTGATCAAAAGTGGGGTTATCTCTATTGACTATATGAGGTCACTGGATAATCTAGCGGATCCGCTAACCAAAGGGTTAAACCGTGATCAAATGAATAAATTGCTAGAGGGAATGGGTTTAAAATCCACAAATTGAGAATTTTCATAGTAGTAACCCAACCAAGATGACTGGAGATCCAAAGAACTTGGTTCAATGGGAGAACTAAGCTATGAGAGTTCGTGTGAAACACTCATCTAAGTTTATTCCCTATAGAGCAATTGAGTGTTGAAAGATTGCCTAGTGGTGAGGTTAAGTCTATGACTTTTAATGATTCCTAAAGACCTCGAGGAGGTTGAGTATGGCAAGATACTCGGTAAATAATCACCTATATAAGTGAGAAGTGGGGTCCGCTTCATGAAATACACTTATGAATCCAAAGGGGTGTTCAAGGCCCGCAAAGGACACAAAACGTGAGAACGGATGAGGTTGAGGTGTTCAAGTGTTAGAACCATTGTCTCGGTGCACGCCGTGGGGGAATAGTTCAAAGCATCAAGCCACTAATCCGCCTGTGTACCCGATGATGTTAACTATGGAAGGTTCAAAGTAATGAACTACCGATCCTTATACTTTAACGCCTCTTGAGGACTGAGCTTAAGTATGCATATTGCATTTGGGCTATTTTCACTCATGTGGGGGATTGTTGGAATCGTTAATGATTTCATTTTATTTTGTAAAATTAAATATCATAGGATCGATCTACGTTACGAGTAGATGATCGTGGTATATTCACTTTCTCTAAACCGATTCCCAGTGAATGAGAAATAGTGAATTAAAGTTCGTCACTTAATTGTGAATTAATAAGGGATGGAATCCCACATTGAATAATGAACCATCATTATTCTAGTATATAAGGAGTTACCTTTATACACGTAATAATTAATGACACATGTGTATGGGCTTAAATCCCACACGCGCGCGTCGCCTCCGCCCGCCCGCCTCGGCCGAGGCCGTGTGCCGCGTGCCGTGGACCGTGGGCCTTGGACCTTGGACCTGGCCTTGGCCTTGATCTTGTAATTGGACTTAGATCTTGGATCTTGGATCTTGGCAATTGGTCTTTGGGCTGGTCTTTGGGCCTGTTCGTGGGCTTGGCCGTGAGCTAGGCCTTGGGCTAGCTTAAAAATTTTTTTGGACAAGCTCAACAACGTAGTTGGGCTCGTATGTGTACATAAGGATGTCCAGGTACATCCATCAAATGGTTAAGGAGATGATTATAGTTCAGGTGCATCCGGACTGTTCAAACTCAGCCAAAAACGGGCAGTAACCTCCCAGGTGTTATGAGGAGGTGTTAAGGCTGCCTGTTCAAATTCAAAACGGGCAGTAACCACTGCCTTGAATTGTGTAACTCCTGTGTTCAATGCAGGCATGAATGCCTGTATTATGACAGCCATAAGTGCTGTGTTTAAACCCCCTGTAGGTGTGAATGGCCTATAAATAGGCATGCATACATTTGCTTCTGTACATGCAATTTTCGAACTCAGTATAATCAATTAGTTTTCAGCATTCTCTGTATATCATAAGTCGGAGCTTTGTCCTCACCTCTTCCATTTCGTCGGAGCTCTCCAGTTTGCGGTGTTGCTACTATAGAGACGTAAAGTCGTTGACCTTTGGGGACGATCTGCCAATCCGTGAACACTACCGGGGCGTTTCTCGTCTTGCGGGCAGAAGGCATCTTCGGGCGACTTCTACCACAGTCTGGTCTCGTTTATTGTTTTTTGTTGTTTCGATTATCTTCTTGTATTTCTAATTTATTTCTGGTTAGTGCAGATTCAATTTCATTTTTCATTGTATTTTTTTAATTCCGCATCGAGTCCTGTATTTTCAGTTTTCGAGTTGTAATTGTAGTTTCCAGTTGTAATTTAATTTTCGCCCAGAAAGTTTGTAACACAGAAATTTCCAACAAGAAAAAGATGTTGTCACAAATCATGATCTCAACCAAACTCCTGCTCAATCACAAGACAATACTGAGAGTCTGCCTCTGGACACTGAGGCAGGAGCAAATGAAGTAGATGATTCTAGCAACATCTCAGGGGGAGAATCCACACCTCAAACTACTACAAATCAGGATCCTCAGTCAAGGGACTTGCTCATGACTACCAAATGGAATAAGGATCATATACATGATTTGATCATTGGTGATCCTTCTACTGGAGTAAGGACGAAAAAAAGTGTAGCTAATGAATGTCTCTTCTCATGTTTTTTTGTCTCAATTTGAGCCTAAAACCATAGATGAAGCATTGTTAGATCCATACTGGGTGATTTCCATGCAAGAGAAGCTTAATTAGATTTAAAGGAACAAATTGTGGAAGCTAATCCCCAGGCCAAAAGGAAAATCAATCATTGACACAAAGTGGGTTTTCATAAATAAACTAAATGAAAGTGGAATTATGACAAGAAACAAGGCAAGGCTAGTTGCAAAAGGTTACTGTCAACTACAAGGTATTGATTATGATGAAACCTTTGCACCCGTGGCAACACTTCAAGCAATAAGAATCATTCTAGCGTATGCAACACACTGTAACTTTAAAGTGTTTCAAATGGATGCCAAAAGTGCATTTCTAAATGGTGAATTGAAAGAGGAGGCTTATGTTGAACAATCTCATGGCTTTGAAGATGCTATGTTGTTTTACTCTGTCTACAAGCTATTCAAGGCACTGTATGGATTGAAGCAAGTCCCAATAGGTTGGTATGATACATTTTCTATATTTCTTCTTGAAAATCAATTTACAAGAGGTGCTATAGATAAAACTCTTTTCTACAAACACCATGAAAAGGATATTATACTAGTCCAAGTCTATGTTGATGACATCATCTTTGGTTCAACCAATGAGAAGCTGTGTGAAAGATTTTCTACTTTGATTAGGAACAAGTATGAAATGAGCATGATGGGAGAACTATCTTTCTTCCTTGGACTTCAAATTCATCATAAGAGTTATGGATTTTCATTTGTCAAGCGAAGTACATCAAAGATCTACTCAAAAAGTTTGACCTAGAAGATTCATCACCTAACACCATGTTTGCTACATGTCTTTGTGCAAGATTTCAAGCTGATCCAAATGAGTCACACTTAATAGCCATAAAGAGAATTTTTAGATATCTAAAAGGCACTCCAAACTTAGGCCTTTGGTATCCTAAAAATACATGCTTTGATCTAATTGGTTACTCAGATTCAGACTATGCTGGATGTAAGATTAACAGAAAGAGCACTACTGGTAGCTGTCAATTTTTGGGTGGAAGATTGGTTTCATGGTTTAGCAAGAAACAACATTCTATGTCAAGTTCTACTGCTGAAGCTGAATATATTGCAGCTGGAAGTTGCCGTGCCCATATCTTATGGATGAAGAATCAGTTATTGGATTATATGGACTAGTGACAAACAACATTCCTATCTACTGTGACAACACTAGTGCCACAACCATCTTAGATAATCCTGTTCAACACTCCAGAACCAAGCATATAGACATCAGACATCATTTCATAAGGGAGCATGTTTAAAGAGGTACTGTGAAGCTGTTTTATATTCCAACAGACAAGCAACTTGCAGATATTTTTACAAAACCATTTTATGAAGCAACCTTCAACAGGTTGGTTGGTGAATTGGGAATGCTAAATCTGGTATGTTAAGCTTACTTAATGTACTAGTTGTCCATATTGTTTGCTAGTGTTTAAATGAAATCACAATTCATGTGTTCAAGAAATCAGGGCCTTAATGGTGTTTTCTGAATTCTTGAATAATATATGATGATATATATCTGAGAGTAATTGTGATTCTTTTCAAAATTGCCGCTTGTGACAGAAACATTTCTAGTCTTTAGAAAAGTTATTGTCACCATTATGTGCTTATTTGCTTTATCTCATGACAACATGTTTATTTGGTATCTCTATATGTTTTATGTGTTAGTCATTAGTAATTTAGCAAAATCACATGACTAGTAATTTAATTATAATCCAATTAGAGTCAACTGTTAAATAAACAGGATGCATTGATTGTAGAAAGATTTTGAACTGTCGCGATTTTGTGAGATGGAGCAATCAACAGTTGTGGTAGTTTTATGGGTTTCCCTTCCGTTTGACCATTGGTCTTACAAACCTTCAAGTTGTGTCTATTTAAAGGATAGAAGGGTAGAGGGCTAGTTCATTCAAAAATCTAGAAATTCTTCTGATGGAAGACAACAACGTTCAAAATGCTCTAAATGTTTCTCAAGAAAAGCTTGATGCCTTGAAATTGAAGGAGCAAACGAGATCTTCAAGCAAGAAGATCAAAATATGGAAGCCTTGGTTGCGGAGGAGGCCGTAAAAATAGCCGAGGAGGGGGGAGAGCTGAAGCGTCTGCTAAAAGAAGAAGGAAAGGACATGGATAAAGTGCATGAAGAGTTTAGACATCTAATTGAGAAAATGCAGAGTCTTAATTGCTTGTATTTGATAAGATTTCTATTAATAGAATTTCTTTGAGATACTTCATCTTCTTTCTGACCTTAACGGCCTCCTGTCAATGATATTTTTATGATTGTATCGTCTATTGCTTTAATCTACATGCATAAATGCTCTATGTGATTGAAAATGATTATTGCATTAAATTTAAATTTACCTGATGCAAAGTAATGATGGATTTAATTAAAATTCATAACAATAGGCATTTCCGCAAATATTACTGTAAAGGACCCTGCTGTCAAGAAAAATGAAACTGTCACCATTCTTGATAGTTGTTGTCGTGACAATTGCACAAAACTTATTGTCATGAAAGAAAAAGATACTATCATTAAGTTGCTCATGGGTGACAGTATGTTTCGCGACTAAGTTGCTGTCAACACAAACATACTATCAAATTACAAAAGTTACTAACGATTCACAGGTATCAAACAGGTTACTATCATAGAATTCGGAACGCTTCTAACGGATATAGTCAATCCATGACAGCACGTGAGTGAAACCGTGGGTTAAGACACAAATCCACTTTCCCCTTTAATAGTACATCTGTTCGATTAACTTTTACTCTGCTCTCAGTTAAACTCAACTGTTGTTTAAACTTATCTCTATCAAATCTTTTCACTTAACCTAAACACTCTCTAATTTTCAAACACAGCAATGGAACCCAAAAGAGTAACACAAGCATCTTCCCCAAAGTTCAAACCAACTACGATGGCATCCACTCTCATGAGGATGCTGGTAAAGGGTTTAAGGGGACTTGTCTCTTTCTTGAACAAGTCATATCTTGGACAGGCTATCACTTCTTCACCTGTTCTCGATGTTGAAAGGCTAGAGCAGTTCTGGCTCTCTGCAAAACTTGAGGGTGACATGGATGGAGGTTCGATAAACTTCAAAATTGGTGAACAAACCCACTCCATTACTGTCAAACCCATAAATGAAGCACTGGGAATCACCTTAGAGGAAAATGTTTAAATTCAAGAACTTCCCAGTGATGAGACTCAATAAATTTTTTAAGAAAATCGGGTATTCTGGACCCTTATTAGAAGCAGACTCTACCAAATGGTTCCGTACCGGGGAAATGGATAGAAAGTATTTGAGAAAGGAGTGGAGCATGATTTTGGATGCAATGGTGAGAATTTTCTCAGCCAAGACCACTAGGTGGAATGGTATCCCCTCATACATCAAAAGGCTTACACACTCAGTTGCACACGGGTATAAAGTAGACCTTGGTAAGTGTCACGAGTCCGAATCGGGCTAGAATTTTTCGCTGAAATTCAACCCCGTGCCGGCACTGATTGTCCGCACAACAACCAGTCAGCCTTCGATTCTCCCCAAACACTCGTGTTTTCCTCACAGCACTCGTGTTTAGTATGATCAGAGTTACAGTCCAAGACCACCTTTAGTGCTTGAAGGAGTATGCAGCGGAATACAATCAACACACGTAAAGGCACACACAATTTACGGGGACAATTCCCCAACCTTGAATATTATTGCACACTCAATATACAAGGAAAAAGCCTCGCTGTACAACTCTCTAAGATCCTCACGATCTAAGTTCTCGGATCTCTTCCTCTACAAAATTGTACAAAACACCTATTTATATCCCAAGCAAAGGACTACATCGGTTGACAACCCCAACCGCTAGGTTCAGCTCGACACTCCACGTGTCGACGCGTGACAAAGATCTCCATGCATCCAAGCAACTTGTCCTGAGCAGTTTCCCCGCAACTTGCCCACATCTGCCTTGTACTGACACGTACAAGGTCTTCTCGAACCGTCCCGCAACCGTCCGCAACCGCTTGCTAGAAACCGTCCCGCAACTGGCCTGATGGATCCCAGCACTCCAGACACATGCAACCCACCAAGTAACTGCATGTATGATGACGTGTCCCCCACACGTCTAACATGACTTGGAAACTTCTTGCTACCGTGTCTCAAAACCGCTCGCATAACCGTTCCGCCATGTCGTTGCCTGGAACTACCTCATAACCGCCCCATGCAACTGTTATGACTCGTAACCACCTCGAACCATCAATGCCAAGCTTGTGCGCGCCAAATCTGGCATTTCTTCGCGCCCAAGTCTTGTTCCCACATAGTCCGAGTCAATTCCCACAAGTGTGCACAAATGTCCAACATCTTGTGCACTTATCCGATTTCCGAACAAGGTCCGCCCAGCACTGTCGAACCCTCTCGGTCGTAGGCACACAGCCCAGGCCTTGTCCACGCATGAAGTGTTCGCTGATCGGGTCGGTCCAATCCGGGTCGGGTTTCACCTCCGGATCGACCCGTGACCCAATCCCATGGCAAGTCCCAGCACCTTGCCAAGTCCTTGGCCGAGCACCTTGGGTCACCCCTTGGGCATGGCTCTCAGTAACTACCTCCTCCCTATAATAGGCTTAGACAAATAAAGCCTGGTGAGGACAGTGACCATTGAAAAGCTGAAGAATCACTCGCCTGCCTCCAGCCTTGAACCTGCCCAAAACCTCAAAGTAACACGAGATTGTCTTGATTCCATGTCTTAGCTAAGCCTCAAACCCGCCAAGAAACCTCCAAATCATTTTTCATTCCCGTGCCTTAGTGTCGTGCCACACCCAGTCGGCACAGTCCGCCCAGTGACTCGACCACCTGTCGAGCCCATCGAGTCACCCATGTTAAGGGTCTAACAAACCTCCGCCACTAAAAGAAACTGACGTCCTCGTCGGACTAGAAGTGTAGCCCTTAAACATGTCATAGTCCGATACTTTGAAAAGCTCGCCTTCCGTTTGCAAGGTAGCTTTGGTTTACCCTTCCGCTGGATCACTTTAATTGATCCCCCATCCGATAAACCTCCGATGATAAGATAGCTACGTACTTCAAACCATCCTAGCGAACCGACTGAAATCAGCGTCAACATCCAAGTCTCCTACACTGAATCAGCATCTCCCGTCTAACATTTTACATATATACATAATATGCCTAACTTAACGCCACTTCGACATAATTACATACATATGAAAGCGGACATCCCCCACTTGCGAGGAAAACAACCAAACACAACTTGACCTAGCAAATATTTACAATGGTCATACAACGAAAAATTGAAGTAAACTATATACAGTAAACCAGCCACTAAATCATTGAGACGGACAACCAATGACTTGTCTGGAATGAGTAATAGGCTGCAACTCCTTACTCATTTTTGCAAACTTCAGTAACGCATCCCTTTGACAACACCGACGGTGCATTAATTGTAAGCATCCTCTCAATGCTCGGATGGTCAGTCCAACTGAAACTCGTGGGACTTCTTAGTCGACTGAAAATAACAAGCTAATCGGGACCTTAGCCACCATCCACACCATCATTTAGTCAAAATTAGACATGACCTGGACATGCTTCACACAGAACACACATCCTACCATCTTTGCACACCAAGTTCAAAAATGGAAAAACATAGTAGGAACCAACAATTATATTCAAGATATGAACGTATGGAAAACAAATCCTTACTCAACCACGTATCGATCCAAGTCGTCGAATAGCATCTCCTACCAAATGCAACAAGTTGTCTTTGTATGCATGTAAGCAACTTGACTTTTCGACCTCGCACCTTAAACCAAAATTTGAGCTGCATCAACCACCCTCTTGACACGAACAGATCACAATCTATAAGGATCTTCTATCGTCCGGGACAAATCAGCCATCAACCCACACCGACTTGTCCTTCGGCCAACCATTTATCGCACCCTTGACCTGGTGCCTGATGAGCACCATTAGTTCCACATAGTGGCCGAAGGCCTCACAGTATCTGCCTCGCCACGAGCATTCTTCGGGATCTTTTCCGGCTTTTCATGCACTAACTGCATTACCCCAAGCCGACCAGTTTCAGTATCACCCTCGTCGCCATTTTCTTCGCACAAGATAGCATTCAACCTTCCCCGCTTTGGGCAATCCCTCATTCGATGGTCACCACTGCAGATGTAACATCCCTTCTTCGTTTGGTCTGCCTTATTGGACTGAGACGATCCCTCAGCCTGCACTGTTATTTCTTTAGTAGCTCTAAAACCATCAAACTTTGCCCTTTCCAGCACCCTTATTTCCCTGTTCCGGGCCTGGGCCACCAACTCGATAGTCCATCAATCGATCAGCAGCAGCCATGGCAGATTGCAAATCCTTGACACCTTACCTTCTCAACTCGGTTTGTGCCCAAGGTTGTAATCCAGCCATGAAATTGAACACCTTGTCCTCTTCTGACATATCTTTCACATCCAACAGAAACGTACTGAAACGTTTCACATATTCCCGAACAGTCCCTTTGTGTTTCAACTCACGAAGGGCTTCACGTGCAACCCACGATACGTTACACGGCAGGAACTGCTCCTGGAGTTCATGTTTCAACATTTCCCACGAACCAATCTTCTCACGATCGGCATTTGCGCCTTCCGACTGACGCGTACGCCACCACAACTTGGCGTCACCAGTAAGGTACATACTGGCTATGGAGACCTTATCCTCACTTGGAACATGTGCAGCATGAAAGTAAGTTTCCATGTCCCAAAGGAAGTTCTCCAATTATTTGGCACTTCTCTCGCAGCCAAATGGTTTTGGATCGGGCATCTTGAACCTAGATGAAGATGACGAGTTCCCTTGACTCCCACAACAAATAACCGCCATCCTCAACAACCTGCATTCGTCCTTGACTGCACCCATCCGGACATCTACTGCCTCACTGACGGAACTGATCTCCTCTTGAACTGAAACGAGCCTACCTTTCACGAAATTAGGGATTTCATCCATAGATTTCTGGAGTACTTCCGTCATAGCATGGAGTTTTTCGAAATCGGTCTCCAGCATTGAGATCTGTTCGAAAACTGCTGCTACAACCGGAACTAGTGGAGGTTGCCCCATCAAAGTCTCCAACCTTTGAATCCTCTCGTCCAAAGCCGCGATCTCATATCTGCGATCCGCATCTCTTGCATCTCGAGGTGCCATAATGTAGCAACTTTTCCCTCAGAACCCACCAACGGGACTCCGATACCAAATTGTCACAGGTCCGAATCGGGCTAGAATTTTTCGCCGAAATTCAACCCCGTGCCGGCACTGATTGTTCGCACAACAACTAGTCAGCCTTCGATCCGCACCAAACACTCATGTTTTCCTCACAGCACTCGTATTTAGTATGATCAGAGTTACAGCCCAAGGCCACCTTTAGTGCTTGAAGGAGTATGCAGCGGAATACAATCAACACACGTAAAGGCACACACAATTTACGGGGACAATTCCCCAACCTTGAATATTATTGCACACTCAATATATAAGGAAAAGGCCTCGCTGTACAACTCTCTAAGATCCTCACGATCTAAGCTCTCGGATCTCTTCCTCTACAAAATTGTACAAAGCACCTATTTATAGCCCAAGCAAAGGACTACATCGGTTGACAACCCCAACCGCTAGGTTCAGCTCGACACTCCACATGTAGACGCGTGGCAAAGATCTCCATGCATCCAAGCCACTTGTCCTGATCATTTTCGCCGCAACTTGCCCACATCTGCCTTGTACTGACACGTACAAGGTCTTCTGGAACCGTCCCGCAACCGTCCGCAACCGCTTGCTAGTAACCGTCCCGCAACCGGCCTGGTGGATCCCAGCACTCCACCTGGCACATGCAGCCCACCAAGTAACTGCCTGTATGATGACGTGTCCCCCGCACGTCTAACATGACTTGGAACCTTCTTGCAACCGTGTCTCAAAACCGCTCGCATAACCGTTCCGCCATGTCGTTGCCTGGAACTACCTCATAACTGCCCCATGCAACTGCTATGACTCGTAACCGCCTCGAACCATCAATTCCAAGCTTTTGCGAGCCAAATCTGGCATTCCCTCGCACCCAAGTCTTGTTCCCACATAGTCCGAGTCAATTCCCACAAGTGTGCACAAATGTCCAACATCTTGCGCACTTATCCGATTTCCGAACAAGGTCCGCCCAGCACTGTCGAACCCTCTCAGCTGTAGGCACACAGCCCAGGCCTTGTCCGCGCCTGAAGTGTTCACTGATCGGGTCGGTCCAATCCGGGTCGGGTTTCACCTCCAGATCGACCCGTGACCCAATCCCATGGCAAGTCCCAGCATCTTGCCAAGTCCTTGGCCGAGCACCTTGGGTCACCCCTTGGGCATGGCTCTCAGTAACTACCTCCTCCCTATAATAGGATTAGACAAATAAAGCCTGGTGAGGACAGTGACCATTGAAAAGCTGAAGAATCACTCGCCTGCCTCCAGCCTTCAACCTGCCCAAAACCTCAAAGTAACACGAGATTGCCTTGATTCCATGTCTTAGCTAAGCCTCACACCCGCCAAGAAACCTCCAAATCATTTTTCATTCCCGTCCCTTAATGTCGTGCCACACCCAGTGTCGAGCCCAGCGAGTCACCCATGTTAAGGGTCTAACAGTAAGCTACTCATGACTCAATTCAAAGTAGCCTTGGCAAGCCATCCTCCAAAAAATAGGTAGTTCTCTACCCTCATTGTTGGTAAACGGTCGTAGAAACTTGCTAGGCGGAAAAATAAATTACAAATGGAAAATAAAATTACAACTCGAAATCTAGAAATTTCAGAACTCGAGACAGAATTGAAAATACAATGAAAATGAAATGGAATCTGAACTGACAAGAACCAAACTAGAAATACAAGGAAATAATCGAAACAACAAAACTAGAACGAAACCATATTATTGAAGAAGTCGCCCGAAGATACCTTCTGCACGCAAGATGAGAAATGCCCCGGTAGTGTTCATGGATTGGTGGCTCGTCCCCAAAGGTCAACGACTTTACGTCTCTATAGTAGAAACACCGCAAACTGGAGAGGTCCGAAGAACTTAAAATGAGGTGAGGACAGAGCTCTAACTTATAAAATGTATGCAGAAAACAGTGAATGTGCTGAGTTCGAAAATTGCATGTACTGATGCAGAGGGATGCATGCCTATTTATAGGCCATCTCACTTGCAGGGGATTTAAACACAGCACTAATGACTGCCATAATGCAGGCATTCATGCCTGCATTGAACACTGGAGTTACACAATTCAAATGCAGTGGTTACTGCCCGTTTGAATTTGAACAGGCACCCTTAACTCCTCCTCATAACACCTGGAGATTACTGCCCGTTTTTTGCTGAATTTAAACAGTTAGGATGCACCTGGACAGTAATCAGCTCCTTAACCGCTTGAGGGATGTACTTGGACATCCTTATGTGCACATACGAGCCCAACTGAGTTGTTGAGCTTGTCCAAAAAATTCTTTAAGCAAGCCAAGGCCTAGCCCACAGCCAGGCCCAAAGAACAACCCAAAGACCACCCAAAGACCAATTACCAAGATCCAAGATCCAAGATCCAAGTCCAAGATCCAAGATCAAGGTCAAGGCCAAGGCCAAGGTAAAGATAAAGGTCAAGGCCAAGGCCAAGGTCCAAGGTCCAAGGTCCACGACATGTGGCACGCGACCGAGGCCGAGGTGAGGCGGGCGGGCAGCGGCGGCGGCGCGCGCATGTGCGCACGTGTGGGCTTTAAGCCCATACACATGTGCCATTAATTATTGCATGAATAAAGGTAACTCCTTATATACTTGAATAATGATAGTTCATTATTCAATGTGGGATACCATCGCTCATTAATTCACAATTAAGTGACAAACTTTAATTCACTATTTCTCACTCACCGGGAATCGGTTTAGAGAAAGTGAATATACCACGATCATCTACTCAGAACGTAGATTGATCATATGATATTTAATTTTACAAAATAAAATTAAAATCATTAACGATTCCAAGAGTCCCTCACATGAGTGAAAATAGCCAAAATGCAATGTGCAGACTCAAGCTCAGTCCTCAAAAGGCGTTAAAGTATAAGGATATGTAGTTCGTGACTTTGAACCTTCCATCATTGGGTACATAGGCGGATTAGTGGCTTGATGCTTTGAACTATTCCCCCATGGCGTGCACCGAGACAATAGTGCTAACACTTGAACACTTCAACCTCATCCGTTCTCACATTTTGTGTCCTTTGCGGGCCTTAGACACCCCTTTGGATTCATAAGTGTATTTCACGAAGCGGCCCCCAGTTCTCACTTATATAGGTGATTCTTTATCGAGTATCTTGCCATACTCAACCTCCTAGAGGTCTTTAGGAACCATTAAAAGTCATACACTTAACCTCAACAATAGGCAAGCTTTCAACACTCAATTGCTCTATAGGGAATAAACTTAGATGAGTGTTTCACACGAACTCTCATATATTAGTTCTCCCATTGAACCAAGTTCTAGGGATCTCCAGTCATCTTGATTGGGTTACCACTATGATAATTCTCAATTTGTGGATTTTAAACCCATTCCCTCTAGTAATTTATTCATTTGATCACGGTTTAACCCTTTGGTTAGCGGATCCGCTAGATTATCCAGTGACCTCACGTAGTCAATAGAGATAATCCCACTTTTAATCAAATGTCTCACGGTATTATGGCGTCGTCGAATATGTCGAGACCTTCCGTTATACACGTTACTTCTCGCCCTACCAATAGCAGCTTGGCTATCACAATGAATCATCACTGCCGGCACTGGCTTTGACCAACATGGAATATCTTCTAGAAAGTTTCTGAGCCACTCGGCTTCTTCACCAGCTTTGTCCAAAGATTTGAATTCCAATTCCATGGTGGATCGGGCTATACAAGTTTGTTTCGCGGACTTCCATGAGTTAGGTCCACCCCCAATGATAAACACGTAACCACTTGTAGAAAATGAACTTTTCATATCGGATATCCAATTCGCATCATGTTGGTCCCCAGAATGATGAAGACTGTCCCCACTGTACCAACACGAGTCTTTTCTAGCGCGCTTTGTCCTCACTCACGCGTACCTGAGAAACTTCCTAGTGGGTCACCCATCCCATAACTACTCCAGGCCAAACACGCTTAACTTTAGAGTTTCTATGAGATGGATACAAGAAAAGAAGATGCATCTTGTTGGTAAGAGTAGTCCAAATCAATTCATTTAACCACTTTCTAGTGCAGATCTCACAGGTCGAATCGCAAGCCGCGCCTCGCGCATTTTTTTAAGCTAATACAGGCAGGATGCTGACCGAAGCCTAACAATCCCCCTCCCAGTATCTGCCAGCATTTCAGCCCCATAGTCTGGAAATCTCCGCGAACTAGATTTGATCACACAGCCCTCTAGCGGCTAGATTCATTCACACAGTCCTCCAACACTTGACATCAGCATATGTTCCACCTCCGTTTACTTCCGCTGCGCCAGTATCTCAGTTCCAGCATACTAGATTTGATCACATAGCCCTCCAGCACCTGACAACCTCTACTGCACCAGCATCTCAGTTCCGGCCAAGTGGCAATATCTGATGCATGCCCGCCTCTCAGTTCCAACATTCTGGCAGCCTCTATTTTAAGATACTTCGAGGGAATCCGCACCCGTGACTTGCTCCGATACCAATTGTTGGTCCCCAGAATGATGAAGACTATCCCCACTATACCAACACGAGTCTTTTCTAGCACGCTTTGTCCTCACTCACGCGTACCTGAGAAACTTCCCAGTGGGTCACCCATCCCATAACTACTCCAGGCCAAGCATGCTTAACTTTGGGGTTTCTATGAGATGGATACCGGAAAAGAAGATGCATCTTGTTGGTATGAGTAGTCCAAATCAATTCATTTAACCACTTTCTAGTGCAGATCTCACAGGTCGAATCGCAAGCCGCGCCTCGCGTATTTTTTTAAGCTAATGTAGGCAGGATGCTGACCGAAGCCCAACACATCACAGTACCCTTCAAGTACCGGGGGTATCTCGAATAGTATAACCCAAGGTTTTGAGTATACTTTAAGTACCTCAAAACTATAACGAGAGCTTTCCAATGCTCTTTGCTTGGATTGCTCGTGTAACAACTTAATTTGTTCACAGCGCAAGCTAAATCGAGTCGAGTGGAATTTGCAAGATACATTAAACACCCAATGACTCATGCATATTCTTCTTGTGCAACGGGCTCCCCTCGATTTTTGCTCAAGTGATCATTTAAATCTATTGGGGTCTTAGCCGGCAAGCTATCAAAAGCATTAAACTTCTTGAGAACTTTATCGGCATAGTGAGATTGTGTCAAGATTATTCCATCTGATTTTCTCAAAATTTTCATTCCAAGAATCACATCGGCTAGCCCCATGTCTTTCATGTCAAAATTTCTTTTTAACATGTTCTTAGTATCGTTAATCACTTGTATATTCTTACCCATGATTAACATGTCATCTATATAAAGACACAATAACATAGCCGTTATTAGTGTTCTTAATATAAACACATTTATCACACTCGTTTATTATAAAACCATTCGATAACATTACATTATCAAATTTCAATTGTCACTGTAGTGGAGCTTGTTTCAATCCATATAAAGACTTAACCAGTTTGCATACCTTTTTCTCTTGTCCAGGTACTACAAACCCTTCAGGTTGTTCCATATAGATCTCTTCATCAGATCACCATTCAGAAAAGCAGTCTTAACATCCATTTGATGAATCTCAAGATCGTGCAAAGCAGCAATCGCTAGAAGCACTCGAATAGATGTAATTCTCATTACAGGTGAATATGTATCGAAAAATCCTTACTGTTGTATTGTTTAGATAAATTAAATATCGTTGAACCATGTTGCATTTAATATATGACTATAATGTCGAGATGTTATGGAATTGAGTTAGTTATCGTTGTTATTCACTTTATGTTTGTTGGTTCAATGTTAATTGGAGAGTTGCATTTCTGGACCTATTCTGGTGGTGTAGCGTACGCTACATAGTTTGATTAACGTACGTTAAGCTTGTGCCTTAACGTACGTAATTCATTATCTGTTGCGTACGTTAAGAGAGAATCAGACATCAATTGACTTCCGCACGTGAATCTGTTATCCATTGCCATGCACATGAAGAGTGATTGGGCAATCGTGTCGGTCAGAGTCAACCATATTTAGCGTACGTGATACCTTTTCTTTAGCGTATGTAAATGGCCAGTGAAGTCAAGACAGTAACCCCTGTAAGTCGATTACGTACGTAACACCAACTGGTTAGCGTACGTAAAAGTGTTAACGTACGCTAAGTTTGTTCGATAACGTATATTAAGGATGTACAGTCAATTTAAAGACACAGCCTGTTTTTCATTTCTTCATAACCCAACCCGATTTTATCTCCGTATATCCCCTCTCCTGCCTCCCTAGACCGATATTAACCTTCTCCAACTTGATTTTGAGCCTTGTAACTTAGAGTGGAGCTCATTGATTTGAAGTTTAGGAGGTGTTCTTGAGCTTGAAGTGTGTTTTTTGTAGTGTTGAGGGTTGTTCTTCATTTCTGGAGGTATGTATACGATTATCCTCTATATTTTTCGTATGTTGATGTTAGTAATGTGGAATACTTCACCTAGAGTTAAATTAATCAAGTAAAATATGGTTATAATTAAACTTTTAACACTTTTTGATGAATATGATAAATGAGGGATTGGAATGGAAGTGTTCTTGATATTTTGTTGATAATGTTCATGTTTATATGAATCAGACTCTTCCTACTTAGTTGTTAACATCACTAATACAATGATAACCATCAGCTTTTTCATAGTTAAGTTAATTGATGAAATGTTGTCTTAAAATGTATAAGAACACCTTGCTAAATGTTAGAAGGTTAGTATGGTGATTCTTGAACCTAAGCTAGGTGAATTCATAGATGATGTTAGTGGATCCTCCAGGTTAGTAAGGGGGTTGTAAGGATGGTGTTGATAATCTTCATGAATATAGTGTAATCTTATAACTAATATAAGCTTACTATATTCAATCTAGATGTGATGTAGTGTTGAACATAGTTGTGCAGATTTTTACTTTCAACTTTGTGATGTTCTTAGAAAGTTTAATCAACCTAAGATGATATTGACAACATAAGTGATTGTTTAACATGTTTTGATAAATTCTTAGTTATAAAGAATCATGCGAATATTCGGTAATGTCTTGTGATAGAGAGGCGGGATACTTTGGAGTGCAACAGAAATTGGAACTTTGGAGGGATACTTTGGAAGCTCGAGGCTTTAGGCTGAGCAGAAGTAAGACTGGATATATGGAGTGTAGGTTTAGCGAAAACAGTGATAGAGAGGCGGGGATGATCACATTTGATGGGAAAGTTGTTCATGGATCCACTTTCTTTCGGTATCTTGTATCTATTATCCAAAAAGATGGAGAGCTAGATGGCGATGTGGCTCATAGAATAAAGGCAGGGTAGTTGAAGTGGAAGAGTTCCACAGGGGTTTTATGTGATCCTGGCATGCCTCATAGATTAAAGGGTAAATTTTACCGCACGGCAATTAGGCCTGCGCTGTTATATGGCACCGAGTGTTGGGCTGTAAAATAGTGTCACGTTCAAAAGATGAATGTGGCAGAGATGCGTATGCTACGATGGATGTTTGGGCATACAAAAAAGGATCGGCTCAGAAATGAGGTGATCAGAGAGAAGGTAAGAGTTGCGTCTATAGAAGACAAGATGATGGAGAATCGATTACGATGGTTTGGTCATATGAGAAGAAGACCTATTGATGCCCCAGTGAGAAGGCTAGAGAGTTGGGGAACAAGTAATGATGTGAAAGGTATAGGAAGACCCAAGAAAACTTGGATAAAGATGATTGAAAATGATATGCGGTTTCTTGGAATTGGAGAAAGTATGGCGATGGAGAGGCAAATGTGGCGGGAAAGAATACGGATGGTGGATGGAGTCTGATTCCTTTTTTTTTAATTTCTTTTTTCTTTTATTTCATGTTATCTTTTAATTTATTTTTCAGGATTTTTTTTTTACATTTATTCTCTTTTTTTTATTTGCTTTTTTCTCTACTTTTTCCCTCTTTTTTCCCTTTTTGTTATTTATGTAACGATTATTGACGGTTTCAAAGTTTGATTCATGTTAGCCGACCCCAAATCATTTTGGGACTAAGACTTAGATGTTGTTGTTGTTGTTGTTGTCTTGTGAACCGATTGTAAGGATGAGTTGAGGTACAAAGAATTCTTGGTATAAAACTTCGATATCTTGAGATAGTAAAACTATTCAAATGGAATGTAGGGTGTCGTCTTACTAAATTCAATATCGATAGTTATATGGATGTGTTATTGAGTGAAATGTATTTCGTTCAAGGTTGATTGTTCGAGTAACCGATATTAGTCGAGGACCGTTCATTCGTTTCGACAAGGGAGGATTATTCTCGTCTCCGTATTGAGGCAAGTTATCTTGCTTGGTTATAATGATGATTAGATTCTTGTGATGTTTATACGTTTCATGTATATGAAATATTTATGGATTTATGACTCGTAATTTGATATTGTCCTTGACGTTGGTCCGTTTTTAATCATGGGATTGCATTCCCAATTACATCACTTTGAATCGTTGTTCTCGTTGGTCCTCGTTGTCACTTCGGCGAGTTTTTCTTGATCCTTAATCGGATATGTGATTTGTTGAATTCATTGTCATGTTGTATCGTGACATATCTGGAATCATATCTACATGCCGATTGGTTATTGTGTATGATTTTTAGCCGGGCACTTATATAGTCATACGTGGATGTTTTCGTATTGGACTGTGCACACGAGACATAGTTCGTGAGGCTAATTAGGTACATTGTCACACGTATATTCTGGATTCCGTATATGGGGTGGACATGTACAGGGACACATTTTTGTATCGGGCGTACTGTGATGTCCATCTTGAGACATATCGTTCGATCGTTCATAGTCCATGTATGATTGGATATGTTCGATGGTTTTGGGACTGATTGTTCATACGCCTGAGGGGTATGTTCAATAGTCGGGATGTTTTCCTTGAGATCTAATATATGTGAACTGTATAATGTCGGGAGAATCATTTATCATCTATATCTTGTTTGGAGTATGCCCTCGAATGCCACTCAGAGGTTGTTGAGTGAGGGAATTGTACTTGTAATTATGTAAACCATTTATATAAGGCAAATGAATGTTTCTTTATTTACTGGTAGTTACTGGCATTCCTAACTCGTAAATAAACATATAGAAACTAGTCCATGTATTTGAGAGCAAAACGTTCCACTCCTTATTGGATAAGGGGGTCGGCACTGGAAAGGTTATAGCTCAAATACTTAATCGTTCGCAAGTCGATGAAACTTGACTGGGCGTTAAGTTTATGTGAAGACTTGTATGACGTGTTCTTTGACATGGAGAGTGCCTGTCGAACACTAATGGTTAGTGGGAGCACACGTTATAGGTATGCTAATTGGATTAGTATACTCGAACCGACTCACCTCGATTCGTCACATGGATTTCACTCCGGATCACAATGACGGAATCGAAAGGTTGTGATAGGTATTCGTGAACCTTCGACTTGAGGATTTAGTAGGGATGTGCTTGTGACGTCAAGATTTTCATTAGAGTAGTTCGACCTCGTAAACCTAAGGCGGGGTCAACCTCGACGTGCATCTTGACGGCAAGTAGCAGTGTGTCCTACGGAATACCAAGATAGAATTCTTTCTCCCGTTAGTGAGCGGGTTATATGTCCTATGCGGTTATTGGCAAATGAGATCATAAGTCTTTGGCCAAAGCATCGAGCTAGTTGTATTAGATACACGATACGATGATCTCGATTTGCATTAACGCATGCATAGCGTCAAGTATGTATATGGTTTGACCGACCGTGACCCTATAACTTGATCGGGACATTTGAAAGAAGGGTTTATACGTATACCGGTATTCACGATGTAATGGTTCTTGAATGATCCAAATCATTCGTTCTCGGTCGAGAGCAGTGTAGGCCACCAGCCGCTAGGTGGTGCTACTACTCTTTGGTTCCTCCCATTGCCGATCGAGACGGACCTACCGAGTCGCGCATTAGGATTGACAACGGAATGAATCGAGCTAATTATCTCATTATGAATATTAGATATTGGATATCTAATTTTGGAACATTGGATGTTTAAATCGATTTATCGATAAATTGATTTACGGCCTAATGAATTAAATAAATTCTTGGGTGATTAATTTAATTCATGAATATAATTATTTCTTGGAGAAATTAATTATGTTATTTTGTATTTGATATGTTTAATTAATTGGATTAATTAAACGACATAAATACATCGGAACGGAATAGGAGTTTATCTGTTTGGACTCACGGGAGTCCGAAACGAACCGAACTCGACCGTTTTCTAGCATGGGCCAACCCCCCACTTATTACCATGTGTGTGTATTGACTTGTCCCCATCATGGTTTTGGAATCTCATGTGATTGAGGGGACAAGTATCATATACATTATATGGGGAATCAAATCATGATATATGTATTTGTATTCATGTGGGTTGAATAAGAATATATACAAGACTTTGATCTCTCATCCTAACAATACTTCTTGGCATTTACGTATCATTGAGTTTGAGAGAGAGAGAGAAAATTGTTTTCTCTTTAGTCATCTTCTTCTTCAACCTTGTTCTTGTTTTTCTTAGAGAAAAAAAAATATCAAGACATAAAGAGAGAGTAAGATTAAAACACTTAGAGTGTAGTAATCTTTACATAAATAGCTTCATCACCTAGCTCTAGCCGTATCCTCGGAGGATAGCAAGGTGTTGTCATTCCGTTCGTTTCTCCGGCGCGTGGCAAGTAGAGACGCGGTGCTTTCGGCGTTGGATCGTTCAAGAGCTTGGGGAATAGCTCAAGAGAAGGTTACCATTTAATCAACGGACTTCGAGGGTTAGTTTTTTACAACTCTTGCTTTTCGTTTATATATTCGTATATACGTAGCTCGATCGATCATCGTAGGGATTCGGATCGAATTAATTTTCGTTTTACCGCCTACTGGCCTTCGTTTTAGGCACCGAATCCCAACAGTGGTATCGGAGCGTAGGTCTTGCGATCGTATATACGATATTGGCATTTGGAATGCTTGATTAGATGGTGAATGATTTGGAATCATTTTAGTCATAATCGTGGTATATATTTTTACGTTCGTTGTAGTTATATTTTTCGTAAGTTTATGTCTAAATATAAATCTTAATTTCTTGGAAATATGATTTATATTGAAGATATGAATGTTGAAAAATATTGATATCGATATCCGGTCAAAAATCGAGCTCCGAATCGTCGTCGGACGACTTTTCGGACAAAGGGCGTGAAGTCGCCAGGGTGACTCGGCCGTGTCCGGTGACACGGCCGTGTCAGGCGACCTTTCAAAGCCACGCGTGCACCGACCGTGTCGAGACACGGGCCGTGCCTGGCCAGGCCGCCGAGCGTGACTCGGCCATGCCAGCCGGCCTAGGAAGGTGCCGGCATGACTTCGCCATGGCAGCCATTTTCGCCCGGCTCGATTTTTCCGTGTATTCTTGAAAATTAATCTCCCGCATGTTAAATTGGATTTAATATGATTAAAATGATTTATGGTATTTCATTTTATAAGGGAAATTTGATTAATTGGAATATTTATGGTCGTAATCAATTATTTTGAACGTTATTATATTACCGATTGTGTGAATCGATTGGATCGGTTCGTATTGTTGATTGGATCAATGTATCTCTACGCTTTCCATTTATTTAGTATTTATTGAATGAATGCTTTTGAATGGGGATGTGGTTCGTGGACTTAGTTTTTGAATCGCTCGTTTTATTCGATTGGGTTGTAAAGGCCGTTTTGAGCCTATTTATTTTACTAGAAAAATTTGTATCTAGGATGCAATTTTCAATGTAAAATTTATATGTAATGACGAAGACCGAGGAAGATCCATTTCGAGAAGACGAAGATTCAAGACGAAGACTTGTAATTAGATTACGGAGTTTTTGTTTTCTAGAACGGTCCATGAACCACATGTTGGTAGCAACTAGGTTGTGATTGGTTGTTTCATATTGTATGAATGCCACAAACGCGCTTAAACGATTAATGTGCAAAGTGTAACGTTAATCGCGATAATTCTCCCACAACAAATAATTAAGTTTATAAGGTTTCAAGGTTTTCCTTCCCTCCATCGAGTTTTCGAAATTGAAATCCAAACCGGATGTGCTATGCTTCCGAGTTATCGGGGTAGTCGTCGGGAGGACGGATAAATTACCGGGAGCGCATTGGATGCCTTCGGTTGGAGCAAATTTTATCCCTAGAAACACGATAGGTTGCCGGATAAGATTCAATTGTGAAACCGATTTGCGTCGATGGTATAAACTTAACTTTTCACGAACCATAGAAACCGTATAGGTTGAGGGGAGTGAACAAGGGGAAAAAGAAGATCGAATCATCCATTAGATGGGTTGGTGTTGGACACCACTTTATGAAAATTAATAGACTAGAAACACGTTCGGTTGCCCTCTATTAAAATTTATAAAGAACTCGATCACCACTATGAAGTAGAGCGACGATACTTCCTGGATTTCACATGGGAGTGTGTTATTCCGATAAAAATAGTGGGAGTCGGGTAACAAGAATAGAAAAGACCTTAAATTCTATACTCAAAACATAATTGAATGAGTCACTAATTAACTGCTATACTTAATGCATAAATCTCAATATGACAATGAATCCACTCGCAATTCTACTCGAAAAGAACACCTTAATGGGACCTAACTTTGTGGATTGGCTCGCAATCGATGATTGTCCTCGGTATAGAGGCACTGGGATACGCCTTGGAGACGGACATTCCGGCGCCTCGTGCGGACCCGAGCCAATCAGAAGAGATTGAAAACCACGAAAAGTGGGTTAAGGATGACGTGAAAGTCCGTGCTTATATGATGGCTTCCATGTCTAATGAGCTTGAGAGCTCATGAGAAAATGACTTCGCTAGGCGATTTTATCTCACTTAACCGAGCTTTATGGTGAGCATAGTAGAATGCTAGATATGAGATATCCAAGCAAGCTGTTCGGTGCAAGGATGAAGGAAGGTGAGAAGGTTGGGGAACACGTCCTCAAAATGATATCCATGATCGAGAGATTGGAGGCTCTTGATTTTAAAATGGATACTTCTCTCCAAACCGACCTTATCCTACAGCCTCTCTCGATTCCTTCTCACGCTTTGTTATGAACTTCAACCGCAATGAGATTGCATGTAATTTAGCCGGGCTAATGAACAAACTTGTGATCGCTCGCCTCGAGATGAAGACTCGCGGATGAAGGAGTCTGCTCTTGTGATTTCTTGGACTTCTAAGTCTAATAATAAGAAGAAAAAGACCAAGAAGCGGACGGACCACATGCTAAGGACCTTAAGGGTAAGGGCAAGGCCCCGATGGTTCCAAAGAACAAGAAGAAGAAGGATGCTTGTCTCAAGTGCGGTGAGTGGGCCACCTGGGCTAGAGACTGTCCGATTCTTCAAGGCACTTCTGTGCAGTAACTTTTAGTTTTGGAAACAAATTGTTCGCCATCGTATTTTCTACTTCTGGATAATCGGATTCGGTGCTAGTTCTCATATTTGTACCGTGAATCGGGATCTGAACAAAGTAGGAAGCTTGGAGTGGAGAAGTTATGATCACGGTCGGAAGCGGGCATAGTGTCGAGGCGACCGACATAGGATCACTTCTTTTGGGTTTAGAATCCGGCTTTGTTTTGACTTTAGAAGATGTACTTGTTTTGCCCAAGGGGCACAAAAACATTGTATCCATTCGGCCATGGACCGAAAAGGCTTTTCATTTTTCATTGGTGATGGTTCTGCAAAATTTATTTTAGAAATAAACTAGTGGGTACCGCTACATTGTTGAATGGATTGTATCATCTAAATCTCAGAACAAAGTAGTTGTGAATACTATAACTAGAAAACGCGGTAGGGATGAAACCAATCAAGTTTTGAAATGGCATCTTAGACTTGGTCATGTTGGTCGACCAAGGTTTACAAGATGGAAAAAGATGGACTTATGGGTCCATTGGGATCGGATACCTTTCCTACTTGTGAATCTTGCCTTAAAGGCAAAATGACTAAGTCCCCTTCAAAGGGACATTTCAAAGAGCCGCTGATAAATCGGGATTAATCCATACCGATGTATGTGGTGCTTTGAAGCAAGACGTGACGGATATCAATATTTCATTACGTTTACAGATGATCATACTAGGTATGGTTATGTATACTTAATGAAACATAAATCCGAGGCCTTTGAGAAATTCCAGAATTCAAGGCCCTAGTCGAGAAACAAACCGGTAATCATATCAAAGCACTTGGTCGGACCGAGGTGGTGAGTATATGAGTACGGAGTTTGACGAGTTCCTTAAGGAACATGGAATAGTTTCACAACTAACACCTCCAGGTACTCCTCGCTTAAATGGTGTGTCGAAAGAAGGAACCGGACCTGTTGAACATGGTCCGTTCCATGCCGGGCTATCTTGACTTGCCGATTTACCCGTGGGGTATGCACTGATCGCCGCGTATATCTTGAACAGATGTCCTTCTAAATCCATTCCTAAAACTCCACATGAGATGTGGGAAGGAAGGAAACCAAGTCTTAATCATATTAGGATTTGGGGATGTCCCGCCTATGTCAAGAAGACTAAGGTGGAAAAGTTGGAAGCTAGGTCTGCGAAGGGACGTTTCATTGGATTCCCGTGCGGGACGATGGGATATCTATTCTACATGCCCGAAGATCGAAGGATCATTGTTGCTTTACAAGCACACTTCTGGAAGATGAGTTCATTCAGAAGGCGGAGGTAGAAGTATTTCTTTAGAAGAATACAATGAAACTCCTCGAGAGACACTGCAAGAAACTGGAACCGAACTTTCGAAACACAAGTACAACCACCTCGTAGGTCTAGTAGGGTGTCTCATTTACTCGAGAGGTATGGGCTTGTGCACTTGGAGGAGCCGGGTCTCCATGAGGTTCCAAGTGATAGCCAAGAGACCGACCCAACAACCTATGACCAAGCGATGGTGGATGTAGACTCGCGAAATGGCGTGAAGCTATGGAAGCCGAGATAGACTCGATGCATGTCAATCAGTGTCCGGACTCTAGTAGACCGCCCCAAGGGCATAGTGCCTATTGGGAACAAGTGGATCTACAAGAGAAAGACCGATGGTGATGGCAAGGTTGACGCCTATAAGGCCAGGCTTGTGGCAAAGGGTTATACCCAAAAGGAAGGGATCGATTACCACGATACCTTCTCGCCCGTAGCCATGATCAAGTCTATTCGCATGATGCTTGCTATAGGCCTACCACGATTATGAGATATGGCAAATGGACGTAAAGACGGCTTTCCTTAATGGATTCCTCGAGGAGGAAATCTATATGGAGCAGCCTAAAGGCTTTGTGTCCGAAGTCGATATTCGAAAGTGTGCAAGCTCCAGCTGCTTCCATTTATGGATCAAGCAAGCGTCGCGTAGTTGGAACCTTCGCTTTGACGAGGCGGTCAAAGAGTTTGAATTCGTGCAAAATGAAGAGGAACCTTGTGTATACAAGAAGGTTAGTGGGAGCAAGATCGCATTCTTAGTACTATATGTAGATGACATTCTACTAATAGGAAATGATGTGGGAATGCTCTTACGTGAAAGCTTGGCTTTGAGTAATTTCTCCATGAAAGACTTGGGAGAAGCAACCTATATTCTTGGTATTCGACTCTGGGATAGAGCGAAGAGAACAATAGGCCTTTCCCAAGCCCTCTATATAGATAAGATCTTAAAGCGATTTAAGATGGATGATTCTAAAAGAGGGTTCCTACCGATGCGACATGGAATAAAACTCACCTTGAAGATGTGTCCTCAAAGTGAGGAACAACGAAAGGAAATGAGTAATATACCATATGCTTCGGCCGTGGGTAGCCTTATGTATGCTATGTTGTGTACAAGACCGACATCGCGCATGCCGTAAGCGTGGTGAGTAGGTTTCGTGCAAACCTGTAGGGAACATTGATCGCCAGAAAGAACGTTCTCAAGTACTTAAGAAGGACTAGAGATATGGTTCTAATGTATGGCGGTGGAGAATTGGATGTGGTGGGATTCACCGATTCGGACTTCCAAGGACCGAAGGACGACTCGATGTCCACTGCTACATATTTACTCTTAATGGAGGAGCAGATCTTGGCGTAGTGCCAAGCAAAGCGCGATCACGATTCCACCTGTCAGCCGAGTATCAAGCGGCCTCTGAGGCTTCCAAGGAAGGGTTCGGATTAAGAAGTTTCTAGGAGAACTTCAAATGATACCATGTCCGAAATACTGTCTACCAGATCATGACAACGATTGAGTCAGAAAGATGTGCCAAGGAGCCGAGGTTTCACAACAAAGACCAAACATATTGAGAGGAAGTATCATCTCGTAAGAGAATTTGTTCGCAAGGGATACATTGTGCCGCATAGAGTAGACTCGGCCGACAACGTCGCCGATCCACTGACAAGCCACTATCTCGACTAGCTTGGAGCGTCATCCGGAGAAAATGGGTATTAGATACCATAGTGTGTGGCATTGAGTGCAAGTGGGAGATTGTTAGGAGTATGCCCTCGAATGCCACTCGAGGTTGTTGAGTGAGGGAATTGTACTTGTAATTATGTAAACCATTTATATAAGGCAAATGAATGTTTCTTTATTTACCGGTAGTTACCGCATTCCTAACTCGTAAATAAACATATAGAAACTAGTCCATGTATTTGAGAGCAAAACGTTCCACTCCTTATTGGATAAGGGGTCGCACCGGAAAGGTTATAGCTCAAATACTTAATCGTCGCAAGTCGATGAAACTTGATCGGGCGTTAAGTTTATGTGAAGACTTGTATGACGTGTTCTTTGACATGGAGAGTGCTGTCGAACACTAATGGTTAGTGGGAGCACACGTTATAGGTATGCTAATTGGATTAGTATACTCGAACCGACTCACCCTCGATTCGTCACATGGATTTCACTCCGGGATCACAATGACGGAATCGAAAGGTTGTGATAGGTATTCGTGAACCTTCGACTTGAGGATTTAGTAGGGATGTGCTTGTGACGTCAAGATTTTCATTAGAGTAGTTCGACCCTGTAAACCGGAAGGCGGGGGTCAACCTCGACGTGCATCTTGACGGGCAAGTAGCAGGTCCTACGGAATACCAAGATAGAATTCTTTCTCCCGTTAGTGAGCGGGTTATATGTCCTATGCGGTTATTGGCAAATGAGATCATAAGTCTTTGGCCAAAGCATTGGAGCTAGTTGTATTAGATACACGACAGCTCGATGATCTCGATTTGCATTAACGCATGCATAGGCCAAGTACATATGGTTTGGTCGACCGTGACCCTATAACTTGATCGGGACATTTGAAAGAAGGGTTTATACGTATACCGGTATTCACGACAGAATGGTTCTTGAATGATCCAAATCATTCGTTCTCGGTCGAAGCAGTAGGCCACCAGTGGCTAGGTGGTGCTACTACTCTTGGTTCCTCCCATTGCCGATCGAGACGGACCTACCGAGTCGCGCATTAGGATTGACAACGGAATGAATCGAGCTAATTATCTCATTATGAATATTAGATATTGGATATCTAATTTTGGAACATTGGATGTTTAAATCGATTTATCGGATAAATTGATTTACGGCTAATGAATTAAATAAATTCTTGGGTGATTAATTTAATTCATGAATATAATTATTTCTTGGAGAAATTATTTATGTTATTTTGTATTTGATATGTTTAATTAATTGGATTAATTAAAATACATAATTACATCGGAACTGAATAGGAGTTTATCTTTTTGGACTAACTTGATTCCGAAACGAAGAGAAATCGACCGTTTTCTAGCATGGGCCAACCCCCACTTATTACCATGTGTGTGTATTGACTTGTCCCCATCATGGTTTTGGAATCTCATGTGATTGAGGGGACAAGTATCATATACATTATATGGGGAATCAAATCATGATATATGTATTTGTATTCATGTGGGTTGAATAAGAATATATACAAGACTTTGATCTCTCATCCTAACAATACTTCTTGGCATTTACGTATCATTGAGTTTGAGAGAGAGAGAGAAAATTGTTTTCTCTTTAGTCATCTTCTTCTTCAACCTTGTTCTTGTTTTTCTTAGAGAAAAAAATATCAAGACATAAAGAGAGAGTAAGATTAAAACACTTAGAGTGTAGTAATCTTTACATAAATAGCTTCATCACCTAGCTCTAGCCGTATCCTCGGAGGATAGCAAGGTGTTGTCATTCCGTTCGTTTCTCCGGCGCGTGGCAAGTAGAGACGCGGTGCTTTCGGCGTTGGATCGTTCAAGAGCTTGGGGAATAGCTCAAGAGAAGGTTACCATTTAATCAACGGACTTCGAGGGTTAGTTTTTTACAACTCTTGCTTTTCGTTTATATATTCGTATATACGTAGCTCGATCGATCATCGTAGGGATTCGGATCGAATTAATTTTCGTTTTACCGCTTCCGCTGGGCCTTCGTTTTAGGCACCGAATCCCAACATATCTGACCCTGTATTTTGGGTGAAATACTTGTGTTGTATTTTAGGTCGAGACAAAGTCAAGGCACGGGAAGAGCACGGTGACGGCGAAGGGTTCGAAGGATACTAGTTCCGGGGCCCCATATCTTTTGTGTCCGGTTATGCTCAAACCGTGTAATTACTTTAATTCCATTTTATTTAAATTATTGTCTGGTTGTATTGATATTTGAAGTATATTCCATCTCCATATGGTTTGTACTTGTATTTCGGATCCTGTGTATCATAAGGTCGTTGGCCGCTTGAAAACTCATAGGGAATTGCAGTTAGATCTCATGAGGTCGGAGATTGAAATTTGGTTACAGCGTGTTCAGGGACAACTTTGCACACTTGAGATTTCTTCGTCTCTTGATGATATAATCAGATCGAATCAGGTTACGGAGCTATTATTATCTCGAGTTCGGGATGAAGTAACTCAAGGGAAAGCCCCTGGATTTGTGATCCATGAGGATGGATTGATACACTTCAGGAATCGAGCGTGTGTACCCGCAGACGAAGAGTTGAGGAACTCTATCATGAGAGAGGCCCATGCTACCCCGTACTCTATTCACCCGGGGTCTAGTAAGATGTATAAGGATTTGAAACAATATTATTGGTGGGGGAATATGAAACATGAGGTTGCCGAATTCTTTTCGAGATGTTTAACCTGTCAGCAGGTTAAGTTTGAGCACCAGTGACCCGCAGGAATGCTGAAACTGCTCCTGATTCCCGAGTGGAAATGGGAGGACATATTGATGGATTTTATGACTAGCTTGCCAACAAGTCGTCGAGGGATGAATATGATTTGGGTTATTGTGGACCGTCTAACCAAATCAGCCCACTTTTTGGAGATTAAAGACATGTGGGTTCCCGAGAGATTGGCCCAGATATTTATTAAAGAGATTGTAAGGTTACATGGTACCCCCAAGAGTATTGTATCGGATCGTGACGAGCGATTCCTGTCGCACTTCTAGAAGGCAATTCATCGTGCGATGGACACGCAGTTGAATTTTAGTACGGCTTTTCATCCGCAGACCGATGGTCAGTCTGAAAGAACTATCTAAACTCTAGATGACATGTTGAGGGCGTGTGCTCTTGATTGGAAGGACGATTGGGAAAACCAACTACCTTTAGTGGAATTCACTTATAACAATAGCTGGCATGCTTCGATTCACATGGCTCCATATGAGGCATTGTATGGCCGTCATTGTAGGTCCCTTTTGTGTTGGGACGAACTGTCAGAATCTTTGGGTATGAAACCCGATATGTTGTTAGCAGCCCGTGAGAAGATTGCTCTAATTAGGAGTCGTTTGTTAAAGGCTCATAGTCGACAGAAGTCCTACGCAGACCACCGTCGACGACCGCTTGAGTTCGAGGTTGGTGACCATGTACTAATGAAGGTGTCTCCTACTCGAGATGTTTTTCGTTTTGGGAAGAGAGGCAAGCTCAGCCCGAGATATATTGGTCTGTTTGAGATTTTGGAGCGTGTAGGTGATCTCGCCTATTGACTGGCTTTTCCACCAGGTTTGAGTCGGATTCACAACGTGTTTCATGTCTCCCAGTTGAGGAAGTATGTTGCTGATCCGAGTCATATACTTCAGTTCGAAGAGATTGAAATAGCGGAAGATCATTCGTACGAGGAGCGTCTTGTACAGATGCTCGAGAGGAGGATCAAACAGTTGCGGAACAAGACGATTCCCCTACTGAAGGTTCAATGGTCACGACACAGAGTCAAGGAGGCTACGTGGGAAACTGAGGATATCATGCGAGTGAGATATCCCGAATTATATACCCCTTAGTTTCGAGGATGAAACTCCTGTTAAGGGGGGGAGTATGTAATATCCGACTGTAATTCTTCATCCTTACTGTTGTATTGTTCAGATAAATTAAATATCGTTGAACCATGTTGCATTTAATATATGACTATAATGTCGAGATGTTACGGAATTGAGTTAGTTATCGTTGTTATTCACTTTATGTTTGTTGGTTCAATGTTAATTGGAGAGTTGCATTTTTGGACCTATTCTGGTGGTGTAGCGTACGCTACATAGTTTGATTAACGTATGTTAAACTTGTGCCTTAATGTACGTAATTCATTATCTGTTACGTACGTTAAGAGGGATTCAGACATCAGTTGACTTCCGCACGTGAATCTGTTATCCGTTGCCATGTACGTGAAAAGTAATTGGGCTGTCGTGTCGGTCAGAGTCAACCATATTTAGCATACGTAATACCTTTTCTTTAGCGTACGTAAATGTCCTGTGAAGTCAAGACAATAACCACTGTAAGTCGATTACCTACGTAACACCAACTGGTTAGCGTACGTAACAGTGTTAACGTACGCTAAGTTTGTTCGATAGCGTACGTTAAGGTTGTACAGTGTCTTTAAAGACACAGCCTGTTTTTCTTTTCTTCACAACCCAACCTGATTTTCTCTCCGTATATCCCCTCTCCTGCCTCCCTAGACCAATATTAACCTTCTACAACTTGCTTTTGAGCCTTGTAACTTGGAGTGGAGCTCATTGATTTGAAATTTAGGAGGTGTTCTTGAGCTTAAAGTCTGTTTCATGTAGTGTTGAGGGCTGTTCTTCATTTCTGGAGGTATGTATACGATTATCCTCTATATTTTTCGTATGTTGATCTTAGTAATGTGGAATACTTCATCTAGAGTTAAATTAATCAAGTAAAACATGGTTATAATTAAACTTTTAACACTTTTTGATGAATATGATAAATGAGGGTTTGGAATGGAAGTGTTCTTGATATTTTGTTGATAATGTTCATGTTTATACGAATCAGACTCTTCCTACTTAGTTGTTAACATCACAAATATAATGATAACCATCAGCTTTTTCATAGTTAAGTTAATTGATGAAATGTTGTCTTAAAATGTATAAGAACACCTTGCTAAATGTTAGAAGGTTAGTGTGGTGATTCTTGAACCTAAGCTAGGTGAATTCATAGATGATGTTAGTGGATCCTCTAGGTTAGTAAGGGGGTTGTAAGGATGGTGTTGATAATCTTCATGAATATGGTGTAATCTTATAACTAATATAAGCTTACTATATTCAATCTAAATGAGATGTAGTGTTGAACATAGTTGTGCAGATTTTTACTTTCAACTTTGTGATGTTCTTGGAAAGTTTAATCAGCGTAAGATGATATTAACAACATAAGTTATTGTTTAACATGTTCTTGATAAATTTTTAGTTATAAAGAATCATGCGAATATTCGGTAATGTCTTGTGAACCGATTGTAAGGATGAATTGAGGTACAAAGAATTCTTGGTATAAAACTTCGATATTTTGAGATAGTAAAACTATTCAAATGTAATGTAGGGTGTCGTCTTACTAAGTTCAATATCGATAGTTATGTGGATGTGTTATTGAGTGAAATGTATTTCGTTCAAGGTTGATTGTTCGAGTAACCGATATTAGTCGAGGACCGTTCGTTCGTTTGTACAAGGGAGGATTATTCTCATCTCCGTATTGAGGAAAGTTATCTTGCTTGGTTATAATGATGATTAGATTCTTGTGATGTTTATACGTTTCATGTATATGAAATGTTTATGGATTTGTGACTCGTAATTTGATATTGTCCTTGACGTTGGTCAATTTTTCATCATGGGATTGTATTCCCAATTACATCACTTTGAATCGTTGATCTCGTTGGTCCTCGTTGACACTTCAGTGAGTTTTTCTTGATCCTTAACCGGATATGTGATTTGTTGAATTCGTTGTCATATTGTATCGTGACATATCTATAATCATATCTGCGTGCTGATTGGTTATTGTGTAGGATTTTTAGCCGGGCACTTATATAGTCATACATGGATGTTTCCGTATTGGACTGTGCACACGAGACGTAGTTTGTGAGGCTAATTAGGTACATTGTCACACGTATATTCTGGAATCCGTATACGGGGTAGATATGTACACGGACATATTTCTGGATCGGGCGTACCGTGATGTCCATCTTGATCCATATCATTTGATAGTTCATAGTCCATGTATGATTGGATATGTTAGATGGTTTTGGGACTGATTGTTCATACGCCTGAGGGGTATGTTCAATAGTCGGGATGTTTTTCTTGAGATCTAATATGTGAATTGTATAATATTGGGAGATTCATTTATCATGTATATCTGACCCTGTATTTTGGGCAAAATACTTCTGTTGTATTTTAGGTCGAGGCAAAGGCAAGGTACGGGAAGAGCACGGTGACGGCGAAGGGTTCGAAGGATACTAGTTCGGGGGGCCCATGTCTTTTGTGTCCGGTTATGTTCAAACTGTGTAACGTTACTTTAATTCCATTTTATTTAAATTATTGTCTGGTTGTATTGATATTTGAAGTATATTCCATCTCCATATGGTTTGTACTTGTATTTCGGATCCTGTGTATCATAAGGTCGTTGGCCATACCATTAATAAACTCCTAATCGGAGTAATGACTATTTATTGTGGTTCGGTATCACAAAGTAATACTTATTTAATCTGTATTTTGATATTGCCTAGTGGGTCCTAGTGTGGGGTCCACGGCACTGTAATAGCCGCCTTTTGGGGTGTTACAGAAGATGGTATCGGAGAGAGTGTTGTTTTCTTGTCAAGAGTCGTTGTAGAATGAACTAGTATCAAAATACCTGCGTGTCACGTGTGACCTGTGCAAGTGCCTGACCCTACGAGCCAAATACGGTATGTACTTTATGAACCATGATTTAATTACTGGCATGATATTGATATCGGAATGGATCTCTTTGTTGATCTTGTTATTTCGAGGATCTGTGGCAGGATGTATCTGATTGATAATTCGAGGTAAATGCTGGATTGATTATATGATTGAAATTGCTCGACTCGACGTTAATGTAATATTCTGTGTGACACTCGTGGTGTCGATAATTCATCGTGAACTGCTTTCTCGAATATGTGATTCCTTGTTGCTATTAACTTAGCATGAATTTTGATTAGTATCTTGAATTGTGCTTATGGTTATCATTATGATTGATTCTTTCAGTATGGAAAGAAATCTGAGAGGCCGTGACAGAGGGGGACGAGGCCGCGGAAGGTGCCGAATCCCGATACCACGAGCCAACATACGCGCGAATGTGGAGCATAGTTCCTCAGACAGTGGTTCGCCTTCTAGGGACCTATCGCACCAAATTGGGCGTGGGGATGCGCGTGTCATTCCTTACGTTGTGATGCAGGGCATGATTTCTCAGATGACCTAGATGGGTCAATTAATGGAAGCTATGCAGAGGGCCACTACTGGCCAGCAACAGGGGCCTCATCCTCCACCTCCTGTGCTTGGCAGACCCGTGAGTTGGATCATCAGCGACATCTCTCGCCAGCGACCTCCGACATTTGAAGGCTCCTATGAGCCTGCTGACATTGTGCATTGGATTGAACACTTTGAGAAATTATTCGAGATGGTGGACTGTCCCGAAGAGAATCGCATCTCCGTAACAGCTTACTATCTTAGCAAGGGCACTCACACCTGGTGGCTTTCAGTGAGGCCAGCTGATGGTGTGTATACTTGGGAGGAATTTAAAAACCTCATGCTAGACCGTTACTATCCAGGGCCACTCTGTGAGGCTAAGCTGTCAGAACTTCTGAACCCGGACCCGTCTGAAGATGATGATGTACTATCTGTTGCCGAGAAATTTCAGGCACTTCTTCCTTTTGCCTCGTCAATTGTCCGAACGAAGACTGATAAGATCAAATATTTTATCAAGAGGCTTAAACCCCGAGTGAGAATGCAGCTGTTGAATCACCACTTTACGACCCTACCAGAGTTCATCGAGAAATCTCTGGAATACGAACTCACAGTGAAGGAGATTTCCAATAGGCAACCACAGTACAACAACAAAAGATCCAGGAACCAGAATCAGAATGAGAGTAATCGGGGGACTTTCAGGAAGCCCCAGTGATTGCCAAACCCTTCTAATCGACCACCCATGGCGTTGAAGCCAGCCGGATCGCACTCTCGAGCGGTCCCCTCATCTGTTGTGTGCTATAACTGCGGAGACCAGGGGCACGTCAGCTCTAAATGCCCGAAGCCGGCCGTCGCATGCCATGCTTGTGGGAAGAATGGGCATCATGCTCGTTTTTATAGGAATGGACCTAGATGTGAACCAGTAGCGTCTCATGCTCCAGTTCAGTCTTCTGTCCAGGACCATGTGCCTCCGTCCGCTTCTTATCATACTACCACGGCAAACAGGGGAATGGGTCTTGGGAATCAAAGTGGTACACATGGTGCCGGAGCTGCAAAACCCAGGATTTACGAGATAAAGAAAGCTGACGATCCCGAGGCCAGCATGATTGCAGGTATACTCGAGATCCACTCTCAGCCGGTGTGTGTTCTTTTTGATACCGGTGCTTCACACTCCTTTATATCTACTTCTTGTTTAAGTTGTTTGCCTCTAGACCATATTAACAATTGTGAGCCTTATGTGATTGATCTACCCGATGGTAAAAGAATTATGGAAATCGTGAAGTCCAGGACTGTCCGATTCGTATGAACGACCGTGAGTGGTTGTCAAATCTGATTGTAGTCGATTTACCTAAGGATGATATAATCTTGGGTATCGATTGGATGGATCTTCATGATGCCCTACTTAGTGTCCGCAAGCGGATGGTAACCGTCACTTCTGATGATGGTTTCGAGTGTATTTTACGAGGTGATAATCCCAGCCGTTCCGGGAGAGTCATCAGCGCAGTGAAACTGCTTAATTATGGGTGTATTGGTTATTGGTGCTACATGACCAAAACAACCGATCGACTAGTCGAATTGGCCGACATTCGGGTATTCCGAGACTACCCAGATGTATTTCCAGACGAGTTGCCAAGCTTACCTCCACATCGTGAGGTGGAGTTTATTATTGAGTTTGAGCCAGGTACGTCCCCGCTTTCGAAAGCACCGTATCGTATGGCTCCGACTGAGATGCAGGAGTTGAAGAACCAGCTTGAGGAGTTGACTGAAAAGGGATATATTTGACCTAGTGCGTCCCCTTGGGGAGCACCAGTGTTATTTGTACGGAAGAAGGACGGATCTCTGCGTTTATGTATTGATTACCGTGAGCTGAACAAGGTGACCATCAAGAACAAATATCCTTTGCCTCGTATTGATGATTTATTGGATCAACTTCAGAGAGCTACTGTGTTTTCTAAGAACAACTTGAGGTCCGGATATCATCAGTTGAGGATTCGAGAGTCTGACATTTCGAAGACATCCTTCCGTACTCGCTATGGGCATTATGAGTTCGTGGTGATGCCATTTAGATTGACTAATGCACCAGCCGTATTCATGGAGTTGATGAATCGGGTTTTTATTAACTATCTGGATCGCTTTGTATTTGTTTTATTGACGACATTCTGATTAACTTTCGTGACCACGAAGAGCATGAACGTCATCTCCACCAAGTTCTCGATGCATTGAGGCGGGAACGGCTTTATGGGAAGTTTTCTAAATGCGAATTCTGGATGCCTGAGGTTATCTTTCTTTGACATGTGATATCATCCGAAGGAGTGAGCGTGGACCTACAAAAGACAGAAGCCATTCGAGATTGGCGACCTTCAAAGAACGTGAAGGAAGTTCGTAGTTTCCTCGGCCTAGCAGGTTACTACCGACAGTTCGTGGAAGGATTTTCCAAAATTGCGCAACCGATGACTAACCTACCGAGGAAGGATAAGAAGTATTTGTGGTCACAAGCATGTCAGCAAAGTTTTGATGAGCTCAAGAGTCGATTGATTTCAGCACCTGTCTTGGTTTTACCAAAAGGAACGAAAGGATTCGTGGTGTATAGTGACGCGTCGAGGCAGGGCCTTGTATGTGTACTGATGCAGGAAGGGAAAGTGATTGCCTATGCATCAAGACAATTGCGACCCTATGAAGTTAACTATCCGACCTATGACTTGGAGTTAGTAGCCGTGGTGTTTACTTTGAAAATCTGGCGTCACTATCTGTATGGAGTTACTTGTCAGATCTTTACTGATCACAAGAGCCTGAAGTACATTTTCAGAAGGAGTTGAACATGAGACAGAGAAGGTAGCTAGAATTAATCAAAGATTATGATATTGAGATCCTTTATCATCCGGGCAAGGCAAATGTGGTTGCTGATGCCTTGAGCCGTAAGACAGTGCAGGAGCAGATGTTTAGCCGCTTGAAAACTCAGAGGGAATTGCAGTTAGATCTCATGAGGTCGGAGATTGAAATTTGGTTACAGCGTGTTCAGGGACAACTTTGCACACTTGAGATTTCTTCGTCTCTTGATGATATAATCAGATCAAATCAGGTTACGGAGCTATTATTATCTCGAGTTCGGGATGAAGTAACTCAAGGGAAAGCCCCTGGATTTGTGATCCATGAGGATGGATTGATACACTTCAGGAATCGAGCGTGTGTACCCGCAGACGAAGAGTTGAGGAACTCTATCATGAGAGAGGCCCATGCTACCCCGTACTCTATTCACCCGGGGTCTAGTAAGATGTATAAGGATTTGAAACAATATTATTGGTGGGGGAATATGAAACATGAGGTTGCCGAATTCTTTTCGAGATGTTTAACCTGTCAGCAGGTTAAGTTTGAGCACCAGTGACCCGCAGGAATGCTGAAACTGCTCCCGATTCCCGAGTGGAAATGGGAGGACATATTGATGGATTTTATGACTAGCTTGCCAACGAGTCGTCGAGGGATGAATATGATTTGGGTTATTGTGGACCGTCTAACCAAATCAGCCCACTTTTTGGAGATTAAAGACATGTGGGTTCCCGAGAGATTGGCCCAGATATTTATTAAAGAGATTGTAAGGTTACATGGTACCCCCAAGAGTATTGTATCGGATCGTGACGAGCGATTCCTGTCGCACTTCTAGAAGGCAATTCATCGTGCGATGGACACGCAGTTGAATTTTAGTACGGCTTTTCATCCGCAGACCGATGGTCAGTCTGAAAGAACTATCTAAACTCTAGATGACATGTTGAGGGCGTGTGCTCTTGATTGGAAGGACGATTGGGAAAACCAACTACCTTTAGTGGAATTCACTTATAACAATAGCTGGCATGCTTCGATTCACATGGCTCCATATGAGGCATTGTATGGCCGTCATTGTAGGTCCCTTTTGTGTTGGGACGAACTGTCAGAATCTTTGGGTATGAAACCCGATATGTTGTTAGCAGCCCGTGAGAAGATTGCTCTAATTAGGAGTCGTTTGTTAAAGGCTCATAGTCGACAGAAGTCCTACGCAGACCACCGTCGACGACCGCTTGAGTTCGAGGTTGGTGACCATGTACTAATGAAGGTGTCTCCTACTCGAGATGTTTTTCGTTTTGGGAAGAGAGGCAAGCTCAGCCCGAGATATATTGGTCTGTTTGAGATTTTGGAGCGTGTAGGTGATCTCGCCTATTGACTGGCTTTTCCACCAGGTTTGAGTCGGATTCACAACGTGTTTCATGTCTCCCAGTTGAGGAAGTATGTTGCTGATCCGAGTCATATACTTCAGTTCGAAGAGATTGAAATAGCGGAAGATCATTCGTACGAGGAGCGTCTTGTACAGATGCTCGAGAGGAGGATCAAACAGTTGCGGAACAAGACGATTCCCCTACTGAAGGTTCAATGGTCACGACACAGAGTCAAGGAGGCTACGTGGGAAACTGAGGATATCATGCGAGTGAGATATCCCGAATTATATACCCCTTAGTTTCGAGGATGAAACTCCTATTAAGGGGGGGAGTATGTAATATCCGACTGTAATTCTTCATCCTTACTGTTGTATTGTTCAGATAAATTAAATATCGTTGAACCATGTTGCATTTAATATATGACTATAATGTCGAGATGTTACGGAATTGAGTTAGTTATCGTTGTTATTCACTTTATGTTTGTTGGTTCAATGTTAATTGGAGAGTTGCATTTTTGGACCTATTCTGGTGGTGTAGCGTACGCTACATAGTTTGATTAACGTATGTTAAACTTGTGCCTTAATGTACGTAATTCATTATCTGTTACGTCGTTAAGAGGGATTCAGACATCAGTTGACTTCCGCACATGAATCTGTTATCCGTTGCCATGTACGTGAAAAGTGATTGGGCTGTCGTGTCGGTCAGAGTCAACCATATTTAGCATACGTAATACCTTTTCTTTAGCGTACGTAAATGTCCTGTGAAGTCAAGACAATAACCCCTGTAAGTCGATTACCTACGTAACACCAACTGGTTAGCGTACGTAACAGTGTTAACGTACGCTAAGTTTGTTCGATAGCATACGTTAAGGTTGTACAGTGTATTTAAAGACACAGCCTGTTTTTCTTTTCTTCACAACCCAACCTGATTTTCTCTCCGTATATCCCCTCTCCTGCCTCCCTAGACCAATATTAACCTTCTACAACTTGCTTTTGAGCCTTGTAACTTGGAGTGGAGCTCATTGATTTGAAATTTAGGAGGTGTTCTTGAGCTTAAAGTCTGTTTCATGTAGTGTTGAAATTTGTTCTTCATTTCTGGAGGTATGTATACGATTATCCTCTATATTTTTCGTATGTTGATCTTAGTAATGTGGAATACTTCACCTAGAGTTAAATTAATCAAGTAAAACATGGTTATAATTAAACTTTTAACACTTTTTGATGAATATGATAAATGAGGGTTTGGAATGGAAGTGTTCTTGATATTTTGTTGATAATGTTCATGTTTATACGAATCAGACTCTTCCTACTTAGTTGTTAACATCACAAATATAATGATAACCATCAGCTTTTTCATAGTTAAGTTAATTGATGAAATGTTGTCTTAAAATGTATAAGAACACCTTGCTAAATGTTAGAAGGTTAGTGTGGTGATTCTTGAACCTAAGCTAGGTGAATTCATAGATGATGTTAGTGGATCCTCTAGGTTAGTAAGGGGGTTGTAAGGATGGTGTTGATAATCTTCATGAATATGGTGTAATCTTATAACTAATATAAGCTTACTATATTCAATCTAAATGAGATGTAGTGTTGAACATAGTTGTGCAGATTTTTACTTTCAACTTTGTGATGTTCTTGGAAAGTTTAATCAGCGTAAGATGATATTAACAACATAAGTTATTGTTTAACATGTTCTTGATAAATTATTAGTTATAAAGAATCATGCGAATATTCGGTAATGTCTTGTGAACCGATTGTAAGGATGAATTGAGGTACAAAGAATTCTTGGTATAAAACTTCGATATTTTGAGATAGTAAAACTATTCAAATGTAATGTAGGGTGTCGTCTTACTAAGTTCAATATCGATAGTTATATGGATGTGTTATTGAGTGAAATGTATTTCGTTCAGGGTTGATTGTTCGAGTAACCGATATTAGTCGAGGACCGTTCGTTCGTTTGTACAAGGGAGGATTATTCTCATCTCCGTATTGAGGAAAGTTATCTTGCTTGGTTATAATGATGATTAGATTCTTGTGATGTTTATACGTTTCATGTATATGAAATGTTTATGGATTTGTGACTCGTAATTTGATATTGTCCTTGACGTTGATCAATTTTTCATCATGGGATTGTATTCCCAATTACATCACTTTGAATCGTTGATCTCGTTGGTCCTCGTTGACACTTCAGTGAGTTTTTCTTGATCCTTAACCGGATATGTGATTTGTTGAATTCGTTGTCATATTGTATCGTGACATATCTATAATCATATCTGCGTGCTGATTGGTTATTGTGTAGGATTTTTAGCCGGGCACTTATATAGTCATACATGGATGTTTCCGTATTGGACTGTGCACACGAGACGTAGTTTATGAGGCTAATTAGGTACATTGTCACACGTATATTCTGGAATCCGTATACGGGGTGGATATGTACACGGACATATTTCCGGATCGGGCGTACCGTGATGTCCATCTTGATCCATATCATTTGATAGTTCATAGTCCATGTATGATTGGATATGTTCGACGGTTTTGGGACTGATTGTTCATACGCCTGAGGGGTATGTTCAATAGTCGGGATGTTTTTCTTGAGATCTAATATATGTGAATTGTATAATATTGGGAGATTCATTTATCATGTATATCTGACCCTGTATTTTGGGCAAAATACTTCTGTTGTATTTTAGGTCGAGGCAAAGGCAAGGTACGGGAAGAGCACGGTGACGGCGAAGGGTTCGAAGGATACTAGTTCGGGGGGCCCATGTCTTTTGTGTCCGGTTATGTTCAAACTGTGTAACGTTACTTTAATTCCATTTTATTTAAATTATTGTCTGGTTGTATTAATATTTGAAGTATATTCCATCTCCATATGGTTTGTACTTGTATTTCGGATCCTGTGTATCATAAGGTCGTTGGCCATACCATTAATAAACTCCTAATCGGAGTAATGACTATTTATTGTGGTTCGGTATCAGAAAGTAATACTTATTTAATCTGTATTTTGATATTGCCTAGTGGGTCCTAGTGTGGGGTCCACGGCACTGTAATAGCCGCCTTTTGGGGTGTTACATCTTCTGGTTGAAACCTTTGACTACTAAACGAGCTTTATATTTATCAATCGACCCATCAGCCTTATACTTTCTTTTAAGGATCCATTTGCATCCTAAGGGCTTGCACCTTCAGGTAAATCAACCAAAACCCTAGTTTGGTTTTGTAAAATTGAGTAATTTCACTCTGAACAACTTCTTTCGAGAGCAACCCGTCTGGTCTAGCATAAGATACTTTGATCGATGTTGGTTCTTCATCCAACATGAATGCTATGTAGTCAGGTCCAAATGTCTTTGGTGTCCTAACCCTACTACCATGTCTTGGTTCTACATCTTCCAGATTAGATCTCGATCGCTTACGTGACTTTGGATCTACATCCACATGTTTTGAACTTGTTTCTTCATTTTCAACTCTATTGCTAGAATTGTTCTCAATTTTATCATTTTCCTTACAAGGATATATGTTTTCAAAAAATATAGCATTCCTTGATTCAATTGTTGTTCCCACAGTCATTTCAGGTACTTCTGACTTGTGGATAACAAACCGATAGGCACTACTGTTTAGTGCATACCCAATAAAGATACAATCGACTGTCTTAGGACTGATTTTAACTTGTTTAGGTAGAGGCACCTCAACCTTAGCCAAACACCCCCACACTTTGAGATATTTGTATCAAGGTTTTCTACCTTTCCACAACTCATAAGGAGTAACATTCTTACCTTTGCGCGGAATCTTGTTCAATATGTAATTTGCTGTCAAGACAGCTTCCCCCCACATGTTTTGGGTCAACCCTGAACTAATCAATAAGGCATTCATCATATCTTTAAGGGCTCGATTCTTACGTTCAGCAACGCCATTAGAATGTGGTGCATATGGAGCTGTTGTTTGATGAATTATACCACTTGCGTTGCATAATTCCTCAAACGGGGCTACATATTTGCCACCTCTATCGCTTTGAACCATCTTAATACGACAGCCTAATTGATTCTCGGCTTCATTCTTGAAGTTCTTAAAAGCTTCAATAGCCTCATCTTTTCTTCTCAAAAGATAAAGATAACAATATCTTGTGTAGTCATCGATAAAAGTGATAAAGTACTTCTTACCACCTCTAGTTTGCACAAACTTTAAATCACATACGTCTATGTGAATTAATTCAAGGGATTTTGTGTTTCATTTTACCGAATGAAATGGAAGTTTCGTCATTTTTGCTTCAACACAAATCTCACATTTGTTTTGAGTATTGACTTCATTTAATTTTAGTAAATCTAAGTTTACTAATCTTTTTGTAGCATTTAGATTCATATGACCTAATCTACAATGCCATAAATCAGAACACTCAGTCAAATAAGAGGAAGCAGTAGCATTTTCATTAGCAGACTTTGTTACATGGCGTTTAGCCAAAGCATTAAGTTTAAAGAGTCCCTCCGTGAGGTAACCCTTACCAAGAAACCTAGCAAACTTTTTTATGATAATTCTATCTGACTCAAACACTAGTTTAAACCCCTTACTAACTAGTATAGAGCCCGAGATCAAGTTCTTCCTCATATCCGGAACATGAAGCACATTCTTCAAGGTGAGTGTCTGTCCGGACGTAAGTTTGAGGTCCACTTCTCCAACTCTGATAATCTCAGATGAAGCTGGATTCCCCATGTTGAGCTTCCTCCCCTCAACAGCTTGATAGTTCTTAAACTGGCTCCTATCGGCACCAACGTGGGCGGTCGCACCGGTGTCAACGTACCAACCACCTTGGTTCTCAACGTGGTTGACCTCCTCGGTAACCACAGCAGCAAGGTCATCCTCTTTCTACTCGCCGTTAGTCTCGGCGATGTTGGAAACATGTTTCTTCTTCTTGTTGGCTTTTGGCTTTCGACAGTCCTTCGCCGCGTGCCCATGTTTGCCACAGTTGAAGCAATCACCATCAAACTTCTTGGTTGGTTGCTTCCCTTTGTTCTTGTTTTGGACACTTGGGCGAGCCCGTTTGATGGAGGGACCGCCTTGCTCCAACAGATTGGCCTTAACATCAATCAGGCCTTTTGTTATATGATCATTCTTGCGCACATCAGACTCAATGCGCAATTTCACAATCAAGTCTTCAAGAGTCATCTCCTTTCGCTTGTGCTTGAGGTAGCTCTTGAAGTATTTCCAACTGGGGGGCAACTTCTCGATCACAGTTGCAACAGTAAAAGCATCCGACAGGACCATTACCTCGGCATTGACATCATGAATGATGAGTTGAAACTCTTTCACTTGTTCCATGATTGGTTTTGAGTCAACCATATTGTAGTCCAAATATTTGGCGACTACAAACTTCTTTGTACCTACATCATCACTACGATACTTCTTTTCAAGTGCATCCCACGTCTCTTTTGATGTGTTTACAACAGAGTATACATTGTACAAACTATCTTCTAAAGAATTCAGAATAAAGTTTTTACAAAGATAATCTCTATTGTGCCAGTTGTCATAGGCAGCTCTGACTGTGAAACTAGTCTCTTGAGCACTTGGCGCCGGTGGCGCATCTTCCTTAAGGAAGTTTGCAAAACCTTGTGTTGTCAAATAGAACAACATCTTTTGTTTCCACCTTTTAAAGTAGCCTCCACCAAACTTTGGCGCCTTCTCGGCAGTAGGCATCATCCTAGGCCCCGAGGTTGTTCCAAAAAAGGAACCACTCGTGTTGAACCCGTAGGCTCCAACAGTAGATCCTAACATGGATCCAACGGTACCACTAAAAGTGGAACCTACGGTGCCACTCGAGATGGATACACCGGTAGTCAGAAGGGGGTTCGAAAACACCCATGGAGTTGTTGATGAGGTAGTTGATCTCATCATGTTGGACATGGTTGCGGCAAAGGTGTTCGCCACGGTCTAAGCGGCGGTCGCGGAGGCAGTGGCAGCGAAGGTGTTCGAGCCGGTGGAAGCAGCGGTCGTCATCTCCAGTTGTAGGATTTAGCAAGTATGTTTCTCGTCTTGCGCTTGTTGGTAAATGGTCGTAGAAACTTGCTAGGCGGAAAAATAAATTACAACTGGAAAATAAAATTACAACTCCAAATCCAGAAATTACAGAACTCAAGACAGAATTGAAAATACAATGAAAAGGAAATGGAATCTGAATTGACAAGAACCAAACTAGAAATACAAGGAAATAATCGAAACAACAAAACTAGAAACGAAACTAGATTGTTGAAAAAGTCGCCCGAAGATGCCTTCAACCCACAAGACGAGAAACGCCCTGGTAGTGTTCACGGAATGGCGGCTCGTCCCCAAAGGTCAACGACTTTACGTCTCTACAGTAGCAACACCGCAAACTGGAGAGCTCTGACGAACTTAAAATGAGGCGAGGACAGAGCTCTGACTTATGAAATGTATGCAGAAACAGTGAATATGCTGAGTATGAAAATTGCATGTACTGGTGCAGAGGGATACATGCCTATTTATAGGCCATCTCACATGCCGGGGATTTAAACACAGCACTAATGGTTGTCATAATGCAGGCATTCGTGCCTGTATTGAATACTGGAGTTACACAATTCAAATGCAGTGGTTACTGCCCGTTTTGAATTTGAACAGGCAGAGCCAAGGCCCAGCCCAAGGCCAAGCCCACGGCCAGGCCCAAAGAACAGCCCAAAGACCGGCCTAGCCCAAGACCAAGCCCAAAGAACAGCCCAAAGACCACCCAAAGACCAATTGCCAAGATCCAGATCAAGGCCAAGGCCAAGGTCCAAGGTCCACGACACGCGGCACGTGGCTCGCGGCACGCGGCCGAGGCCGAGGCGAGGCAGGCGGGCGGGCGGCGGCGCGCACGTGTGCGCGCGTGTGGGATTTAAGCCCATACACATATGCCATTAATTATTACATGAATAAAGGTAACTCCTTATATACTTGAATAATGATGGTTCATTATTCAATGTGGGATACCATCCCTCATTAATTCACAATTAACTGACAAACCTTAATTCACTATTTCTCACTCACCGGGAATCAGTTTAGAGAAAGTGAATATACCACGATCATCTACTCGGAACGTAGATTGATCCTATGATATTTAATTTTACAAAATAAAATTAAAATCATTAACATTCCAACACTCATTCTATCATGTTGTGCATTAATCATGTTTGTGGTGTGCGTAATAATGTTCCTCTAATGGAGGACTGTTTAGTGTTGAAAAGGAACACACACACACACACACTACACTCAATATACAAAATTTAAATCATGATATTCCATTTTGTTTCACACAACATATGGTTAATCAAGTGCCTTACCTTGATTCTCCATTACCAATTGGGTATGAAGAATTTTCTCCTGAGATTGAGGCTGAATTAGACCCAAATTCAGCTCACCCACATTCCTCTCCATACAATGTAACTATATTCTCTATACTACCTAAATACTAACAACAAGCCATTCTTGAATCCAAAAAATGCCCCTTAGAAGCCGGTATTGGTGGTAGCTCTATAGGAATTGAGAGAGAAACTGCATTTGTGCAGCAAATAAGGATGGTATTGAGAATGAACCCACAGTGGTCCCTCCTAAGAAGAATAGAGCTAAGAGGGATAAGACCACTGTAAGCCACCCTGCAATCTCCCAAAAGGCTGCAGTGGATGATAGGGAGTTAAACATATCCCTTGGTGACCCTTCTCAACAAGGAACATCTATTGAAACTGGCCTGTCTCCTAAGGCACCCTATACCGAGTCTGCACAACCTTATGAACTCACTCATGAGGATCCGACGCTTGCAGAAACACACATTGAGAGAGAGCACGCATAGAGGATTCTTCCTTTAACTTTGATGCTTCACATTTCACCTCTGTAGAGCATCCAAACCTCACCTCTGTACTTTCATCTTCTTTCTTCCCTGATCCTTCAATTGTTTCTTCTCCACAACTTAGAGAGGGGGAGAGTCCAGACCCCTCAGGTTTTGATCATCCATCTACTCTCATGGATGAGCCCTCATCAAGTGGTCTACTAGAACCCATTGATCAAAGTTCTTTTGATACCACCTCTCCAAATACTGAGCAAGAGCATGTTGCAACTTTGACCAATATAAAAATAGCCAGCAGTATGCTTGACCTCCAAAAAACAACGTACCAACAGGAAGTTCCTGTCACAACCTCAGTTGTTGTTAATGACCTTCCCAAAGTTGCTGTCAACACACCTCTTAACAGTAACATTTTGGACAAAGAAGTTGTCAACCCAACTCTTGACAGTACCTTTTCTCGCGCTCATATCTCAGAATCTGAGGATGTACTGGTTGAAGATGTATCCTCATATGATGCTCTACCTATTTCTTCTTTACTCAAACTACACTCTAAACCTTTTACTTCTTTTGTGCATGACAGTGCTGCTCATACACATGCATCTAGGATGAGTGATGGAGAGAAAAAGAAGAGAGAGAGAGAGAGAGAGAGAGAGAGAGAGGTGAGCATGAAAATGAGAGGCAGCCAAATGAGCTGGAAGAAGTTGAGGGACTTGAGCATATCCAAAAAGAAATTGAGGGTGCCCACACATCAGGCCTTGAGAGATCTTCTATGAGGAGTGATGAGATCACTCGAAAAAACAATGAGAGTGTGAGAACCCTTATGCCTTTTATGCCCCACTTATCTCCTTTCAAAGTATTTACCAGAAGTAAATGGTGGTCCATCTTACCAAGCAGATCCAAGGTTACCATCCCTTGAAGCCAAAGTTGATACCCTCACTAAGGATATGTCCACTGTCCTCTCAAATCAGGCTGTCATATCTGCCAGGCTGGATTCTCTGGAGAAACTGTTCACTTCTGGCTTTGCTCAATTGCACCAGGCAATTCTCGACTGTTTTGGTCCTCTTGATGATGTCAACTTAACTAAGGGGGAGAAAGTAAATGAAACATCAGAACATGAGAGATTGAAGGAGAAACAAGTAGAACAGGAGCATGAAGGTGGAATTGGAGATATGAGTGAGGGGGAGCATGATGTTGAAGCTCATAAAAACTATGCTGAAAAATTGAAGGCTAAGTTGGGTGAACATGGAGAGAAGCTGATTGAACATGAGTTGGATGGTGAACCAGTGCTTGTGATAGAGAAAGTATTGAAGGAAATGAAATATGCAAGGAAGGCTGCAAGCAGACCTATTCTTCCTCCTATAACTATAAGGGATCCATTCATTGAAAAAGTCCATCAGAAATTCAAGGAGAGTGAGCTGGAAAACATGAAAGAAAATGGGAAAGGAAAACTGTATGAGGAAACAACCATACCATCCTCTATATGGATAGATGGCAGTGAATTTCGTCAAGAGGAAGCAAATGCCATCATGGTTGATTATCTAGAAAGCACTCTGTACAACAAGGATACCAAGTTCATTGAAGTAATACAAAGATTGAAGATTCAAGCTCTGGGAAATTTCAGGAATTTTGGTGAATTGTTGAGGGCTGAATTGCTAGATGTAAGGGTCGTGATAAATGGAGAGAAAAGGTGGTCTGTGGAAGTAACTCTGACTGTAGGAACAAGTTATTTTGTAACTATGCAGTAGAGTCAGAGTCTAATAGCTCCAGTGCTAAATGTCATGGGAACAAAAACCAAGAATGTTGCTTCTACTTTTAATGATGCACTTTGTTATAGGGAGAAATTGGTATAACAATATTTTGGAGGTTTGCTGGAATCACGGAGCAAATTACGATGATTTATAGCTATTTTGATGAAGAACACGGGATGGAAGCTGATGGATTTTGCAGCTGATGTTGCTGGTTGATTCGTAGAATGCCAGAGAAAAAGTTTTTATTCTCTTTTGCTATAATTGTCGATCAACCGTAAACAAGAGGCCTACGTACCCTTTTATAGGGGTTCAAGCAACACGTAGTTCTTGGAGGGCAAGTTACCTAGATTGGCTAGGGTTTGGTCCTATCCATCAGGGCCCAAGTCTGCAGAACGTTGGTGGGCCAACATATAAAAGCCCGTAATTGGCCATGGCCCAAGCCCATTGGGCTGTGTGAGGCTGTCATGGAGTTGTGAGTGAAGAGACCTCGTGGAGAGGTATAAAGATGTAACCCTGACGGACCTCATATGCGTCTCCTGAGGTATTTACCGTGTGATGCAATCCCGAGCTAGTGCATGCGACCCCTGAGGGCCTGGCCATGCAGAGTGATCCGCCCATGCATCCCCTGAGGGTCTAGCCATGGGTCTTCTTGCCTCGATGTTATGAGATGTCATGTAAAGATGTCTTCATGTGATGTGATCCCAAGAATATGTAAGTGATGCTAACCTCGAAGAGGTCCTTCCAAGTGCAATACAGTCTCGCAGGGACCTTGAAAAGCGACCCCATAGGGCCTTGCAGTCATAAGTTGTTATAAATATGTCTTCTGTCCAACTGACATGTGAGGTCATGCTCCCACTTGTCTCTTCAAGCCTCCTTAAAGTATGATGAGAGGACTCTCCTCTGTTCCTTATTATTATTCTGAGAGGACTCCCCCTAGCCTCATAAGTTGAGAGGACTCCTCTTAGCTTCATATGTTGAGAGGACTGCTCTTAGCTTCTTATGTTGATAGGACTCCTCTTCTCCCACCTAACTTCTGAGGACTCCCCTCTCACCTAGCTCCTTGTTCATATGATGAGAGGACTCCTCTCACTTGCGTATTGTTAATTGAGGAATGCTACACCTACAAACAAACTTCCACAAAAACACCCACAAAATGACGTGTCAGCGGGTGATTGGTGTAATGAGATAGAGGAGAGAGAAACTGCCACAAAATACACCAATCACCCGCTGACACGTCATTTTGTTGGTGTTTTTGTGGAAGTTTGTCTGTGGGTGTAGCATTTCTCTTATTTATTTATCTTCAGAGAAGTTAATGTCTTCTACAAAATGTTACCACGTGTCATCCACTCTTTGGGTAAGAGCTCTGCCTTACTCCTCGGGCAGGAGCTCTCTCTCACTCCGTTAGGCAGAAGGTCTTCCTCACGCTATGTTGACCAGGACTTATTTAAAAGGACTGATACTCAGTTTTAGCGACGTTAGTTTAAGTGAGTCTAATTTAGTAAAAATATCTGTTTGGCCCTATTTTTTATCAATTGAAACTCTAATTCATGCTTATAAACCCTAATCACCCAAAATCAAAGTTTATTCGAGTTTCCGGAGAATGTATTTGTACTTGTTTGTTTCATTCTTATCATTCTCATATATTTGTATGTTCAGTTTCCAAAGAATATGAGTTATGATACCAAAGATAAACAAAAAGCTGCAAGTACTAGACAAGTCACTTTGATTTTTAAAGGATGTTTCTGGTTATTTTTGTGGTTGCTTTGGTTATTAAAGTCAAGGTTTATTCTGAAAGATAGAAATTGAAAATGATTCGTCGATGGGAAGTTCAATGCCTGGTGCACTGGTCTTATTAATACTTGTTTTTGCCCAGAGTCTCCCAAAATTATACCTTGTACATTTCCCGATTGGGTTATATATAGAGATTTAAGGTAAAGCATATGTTCAAGCATATATGTGTTTATAAGGAAGATTGACTTCAAGCACATTGGACAGTGGTACTCCTATTAGAACTAACTTTGATAGTTATTTTGATGGATTTGACCGAAATTCTTGAACTCCTTAAAAAATAATAAAGCAGACCACCAAATTGCCGAAATTATAATACTTAATGGTAGAAAGCCATGAAATTGCAATTTACTCAATTCTTTAAGATAATATTAAAACTGTAATGCTTCTTCTGTAAGTAATGATAACAAGTTGTGTCTTTAAGATGTTTATAATAAAAATGTAATGCTTCTTCCATAGGCAATGATAACAACAAACGGAGATGGTTTGCCACTTGCGAAAGTGAGGGTAAGGTGTGTCAGAGCACCCGAACTAGGGGACAAATTCAGTAGCAGGCATGGCCAGAAAGGCCTCAGGAAGATCTCCCTTGGACTGTTGAAGGTACAACCAGTGGCGGAAGCAGAGCATTTACTTAGGAGGGTCAAGAGCTATAAAAATTACGGAGGTCGGACAACTATATATATAGCTTCCCCTATTTTATAAGGGAATTTCCATCCGCGGGGGGCCGTGGACCCCCTTGGACCCCCCCTCCCTCCGCCCCTGGGTACAACGCCTGATGTTATCATCAATCCCCATTCCATTCCCTTGCGAATGACTATTGGCCAATTTATGGAGAGCATATTGGGCAAGGTTGCAGCACGAGAGGGACAAGTAGCTGATGCAACCCCTTTTATGGATGTTGCAGTGATTATTCATTCTACATTATCTACATTTACTAAACAAGTTGTTTGTATGTACTCCCCATATATAGTTGGCAGATCTTGCATCCGTAGCTAGCTTTATATTAAACTTATCTGAGAAACACAGTGATTTCTCACTATGAATGGCCTGTTATTAGGTGGAAAATATTAAAGAAGCACTCCATAAGTGTGGGTATCAAAAGTGTGGAATGGAAGCGATGTGTTGTGGCGAGACAGGGAGTTTTTTATTTGACAGAATATGTATTGGCCCTACATTCTATATGAAGCTGGCACTATGGTTGAGGATAAGATTCAGTCTCGTGCTCGAGGCTGTGTGCATCTACTCGCAAGACAACCTACACGAGGGCGTTCACAAGGCGGAGGTCTTCGATTTGGTGAAAGGGAACGCGATTGCCTCATTTCACACGGTTCTGCACTAAATCACAAAGAAAGGATGTCTGAGCAAAGTGATCCTTGTCTTGTTAATGTATGTGAGAGTTGTGGATACATAGCACAAACCAAATCCTATTGCAAGATATGCAAGAATAAATCTAGTGATGTTTCTCAGGTCCGTGTCCCATGTGCGTGGAAATTTCTTTGCCAGGAACTGATGACTATGGCAATTGCTCCGAGGATGGCGTTGGATAAACATTAACCTGCTTTACAATTTACTCTGTCCTAGCCAATTATACTAGCACCTCTCATGCAAAGTCATTTACTTTTTCTGTATTCGCTCTCCCTGCTGGTGTGCTGGCGTATAGACTGGTTTCCCTCCTTGGTAACTTGGTCCACGTATTTTTTCAAAGCTCGTGTTATCGAAGTTTACCTAAGCTGCTTATTAGATTTTTAGTTATCTTTTGACAAGTCTTTTGTGTTCTTGTTTTGTTGTGCTGGGGCGTTTCATTCCACCTTTCAAACCTTGAACTATCAGTTGTAAAGCTCATAAAAATTGTTTAACAAGTTCATATCTCTTTGAATGTGTGTGTGGCCAAAGGCAATTAGGCATGTTGCACATAATTCTTAATCTTTCTGTGTAGGTGTTTAGATGTTTAGTCATAGGATAATATTACATACTTGAACGATAAAATTGAAAACAGCGGTTTAGCAAAAAAAAAAAAAAAAAAAATTGAAAACGGTGACCACTATAATATTCCATTTAAAGTCATATCACGTGAAATTTCCCTTTTTTTCCCACTCTTTCAGAATTTGTTTTCTATTTGTTTGTCACATTTTTGCTCGTACTAGTCCCCTGTTTGCCTTTGGTTTATCGTTGTCATAAGCCTTAGGTTTATCGTTGTCATAATCACCCACATCCAGCTCTATTTTTCTACCAAGACCCCCGGTTGGGAAATTTTTTAAAAAATGACTTGTGACTAAAAAACATCATACGAATTATTTAAAATCAGGTTATAAGCACTTCTTTCTTAGAAGTCGCCCCTCGGCAATTTTTTGCAAAGTGACCTGGTTTTCCATAGTTTCGACAATTATTGTTGAATTTCTTTGACTCCTTCCGGTCCTGCGAGATGTCTTTTCTCCTCCGGTTCAATAAATTTTGGAATTTATTGATGTTCTTAGCATAGTATGCCGATTCTTCATCATTATCATCTACCGGGATTTCTTCATTTTTGACATCTTAGCTTTTAAAGCTATTGATCTTTCTTTCAGTTTTGGATTGGTGTTCCTTGATTTAAGGACTATCTCGTAATTAATTAGCGAACCGACAAGGGCGATAAAATCCAGTGTATTGAGATCTTTTGATTCCATTATAGCCGTAACCGTGTCGTCCCATTCACAAGGTAGTGATCGTAATATTTTCTTCATTTCCACTACTTGAGAATGGTTTCCCAAAACACGCTAGTCCATTTGTGATGACCGAAAATCGGTCGAGCATATTTGTTATGGACTCGTCATTCTTCATCATAAATAGCTCGTAGTCATGGAGAAGCATATTTATCTTTGTCTCCTTGACTTGTGATGTTCCTTCATGAGTCACCTCAAGCATTTTCCAAATTTCTTTGGCACTTTCGCACGAGGAAATCCGATTGTTTTCTTCCGGATTTAAAGCACAATAAAGCAATTGTGTTGCTTTGCTATTGTTGTAACACCCCCAAACCGTTCGGGAATATTACAGCGCCGCATACCCTCTTCGTGAGGATCTACCAGGCTAAATACAGAAAACACAACACAATACATGCCGACATGGCTAAATAACGAACCATTAGACCGATTTGGTCTTTTGCCACAACATACACATCAACCATACATTACTCTTTCTCGTAATTCATACCCACGCAGGGGTTAACATAAATCAACGTTCCCGCATAAGGGAAAAATAAACACAACAGAAGGACAAAACAAGACATCAACAATTACTCAACACCGGTCTTCATGTGATTAGTATCGCCGTCTTCCATCATCCTTCGTAACGATCATGTGAATTGCTCCCCAGCCATCTGCAAATACCTGGACGCAATACAGACATCTACCCCCCGAATACTCGGGGGTTAGCAAAACTCCACTGTTTTGCTAGTGCAAGTATAAATACAAAGGCAAGCCATACTTATCATACTCCAAGAACATAGAAATCGTGAATATACTTCCCGAGATAATTCACTTGATCAAAACAGTTTGTATTACGAAAGATAAGAATAGAATCATTTTACATCTTAAAAAACATTTTACGATCTCGGGAGTTTTTGAAAAACATTTGGGGTTTAAGAAGTCTCAAGCCTTTCGAACACTTAGGGACACAACCCAAAATCATTTATTTCAAAATACGATTCAAATAACAAAATACGGGGTCCACAATCCAATCATAACATTCCAAACACAAGCACGGGGGTCCGTGAATCAACTTATTCACATCACATACTCACAAGAATAACCCGACGTAAACTACACCGTGTCAAACATTACCATGACAACAGTCTCACATAACGACAACAGAGAGCACAACTTTGCAACTTGACCATACGGTCGAACTCAACACACCACAGAGCTACAATACACAGAGCAACCACAAGACTCACGTACCCTTAGCAAATTATCACAATCAAGGGACAAATCACACACAACACATTTTCTGGAGCCATTCCAGCCAAGTACGATACCATTTGGACTGTCATTCTAATCAGACGAAATATGCGCCAAAAATTACAGTTCTCCAACAAAACATTTCAAAGTTAACCTTGGTACGAGACTCACGGCCACCGTACCCCGCAGAGCCCCGTCGGACATCCCTGGTGGTTAACCATAGTTCGCGATACGAAACTCACGGCAACGTAACCCTAGAGGCCCCGTCGGACCAATCCCTAGGTGAACATACACATATCATCCACAATGCCACGTGAAGCCATAATTCGAATACTAGAATATGCATATAAATGCTAGGTACTTCGCTAGAATGGCCACTATAGTCGACGTACACTCGCAACTAATGTCACACAACCACAAGCAAATACCAATCCCAAATAACACCAAGTGTCACAACCTCCTCACGGAGGAATAACAACTAATATCACACACATTACGTTTTTACCGAACAAGTACACATAACATTACGTAATCCCCGGCAAAGAATTACGGTCTAGTAAACTCACTCAAAGTGATCATAGCATCTTTCAACATACAAACCAACACATATTCCGAGAACACATATATTCACGAAGTACACGAATTATCATTGAAAGACAACATTTATCAATAATTATGCCTACGAAACATAAAACGTATGGACAAGATACTTCCCTCGATACCACGAGCAACGGGAAACAACGAACGGATACAGTCAGTTAGCCCTTCGAACTTCCAAAAACGACCAAGAATTCGACAGCCCACGAATACTACTAAAACAATACCACCACGAATCAACAATACATCGAAAATATAGGGATCATCCTAATTCCTACCCAATAGAGCAATTCGTCGGACATCTCAAAGGCTCACATCAACATAACCGGCGAACATATGAATTTATGATGTTCAATCCACAAAGTCTCAAGATTAACAAAGGATCTCGAGTATACAACGAAGATCTCACAACAATCTGGGCTATATTGGCTTCAATCGGCCGAAACCTCACTAATCCCCAAAATTCAAGATGAAGCTTGATGAAGAAGATCGCTCAAAATCGCCTCTGGAGCTCGCTTCCGTCGGAAGGGATGAAGAAGGGAGAGAAAATGATGAATTAACGTTGTTGTCCAGTATTTATACTGGACAGTTATTAGCGTGCGCTAAGCACAAACATTAGCGCACGCTAACGGGGTCAACGCCCCAGAACACTCCTCATGTAAAACGGCTAGCGTGCGCTAGCCAATAAGCGTAGCGTGCGCTAACGGGTCACGAAACCAGTCCAGTAGCCCCTGGACAGATCTGCACCTACCAAGTAGCGTGAGCTAGAAAGAACGATTGGCGTGCGCTAAGCAGTCGATAGCTCGCGCTAGCTACCAACCTTAGCGTGCGCTAACGAGACCACAGTCCCAGTCCAGTAGCTCCTGGACTGCCGCTGGACTGCCAGTTAGCGTGCGCTACACATTCGGTAGCGTGCGCTAACCACAACACAGTAGCGTGCGCTATGCCACAAGCATTAGCATGCGCTACACCACAAAAACCCAAAAACTCGCATAGTGATCCGAAATACCTCCAAACACATGTCCAAAAAATGCACACCCAAAACATGGCACAAAATTCAAATGATAAGGACAATACCAATCCGGTAAAACCTAGAAAACTCGACGAATCCGGAACAAAGATCTCGGGTATTATAATTGTAATGGTCGTTCTTCCAGTCCGTATCACCATACTCTTGGAAACTTTTGAGAGTACCGTTGGAATTCGTGGGATTCGGACCAAGACATATAACTTTCCAGAGTTCAATGTCGTAGGTTAGGATGAATATCGACATCTTCTTTTTCCACATCATAAAGTTTGATCCATCAAAAAATGGAGGTAGATTAAGGGCGAGGCCTTCGATCGATGCAAAATGGAGCGCCATTAGATCTTTTTCCCCTTGGATGTAAAGTTGACTTTTAGAGATACCGCTCCGATACCAATTGTTGAGAATCAGTACCACTAGAATAGTATGATGTAGAGTTTTCAAACTTTTTTGCGTTTGTGGAAGCGTATTAAATATGTGGAAGATAAACAACACAAGATTTAGAGAGGTCGGCAAAATATGCCTACGTCCTTTCTTCGTATCTTTTTCTATAGGGTTAAGATAAACCTTTCCGCCTTGTCTTCTATTAGTCCGAGGTAAACTGTTACAATCTTGTCTTCTGTTGATTCAAGATAAATCGTTACACTCTTGTCTTTTTGTCGGTCCAAAATAAACCATTTTCCTTTTCTATCGGACAAGGAGTCAACCTATCTAGCTTTCGATTGGTACTAGACAAACCTCACTCGGATTTAGATTGTGATTCTAATAATGCTGGATCCTTGGTTCTAATAACACCGAATCAATCTACAATCTTTTGTTTCCTCTCGTGTATATGTTTGAGTGAATGAACACTCGAACTCTTAACAGTTAAGCTCGATTACAACAATAATATTGAAGATAATAATATTTGAAGTAAATAAGCTTTGCTTGAAGTTGTTGTAAGGTGGTATTTATAGGCTTCAAAGCCTGAACTAGCCGTTAGTGTATGACTCTTCCATATGTATCCGTAGTGTCCGTTAAGCTTATTACGTAGGTTAACATCCTTCGTTGCGTATGTTATTTGATGCTCAGTTCAGTCCAGTAGCTTCTGCCTCTTTCATTACATTCGTTAGCTCATAACCATTACGTATATTATAAAGTCTACCTCAGATAGCCGTTGATATGATGACATACTCCATGACATCACACGCTTTAATGGTCCAATGTTTGAATTCTCATTCTCATAGCTTACGTTAAGTACACTGCATTACGTACGTTATAACTTGATCATTACATACGTTGTTCTGCATGCATTGCGTACGTTAAGTATGTTGTATCTTCAACTTGGTTTCTATTACGTACGTTATCTATGTTGCATAGCGTACGTTAAGCTTGATTTTGCTTCATATCAAAGTATTTTTGACTAGCTCGAGCGTCTTCGACTCCTTCTTGATTTATTGTTATTTTTCTTTGTTTAGCAACTTATCATCAAAACCTCTAAATTGAATGTGTGGAATAAAATATTCCTACACTAAAAGGGTATATTAGTGCATGTTAATGAACAAATAACTTAAGATATCAATATTCAGAGCTCGGAATATGTAGATTTCAGCTTGTAGTTGTGTGTCTTGAAGTACCCAAAGGTATGGGTATTTATGACTTTGAGCTAGACTTGATGCCATGTGATCATGCATTATTAGCATGCACTAATATTGTTCCTTAGCGTGCGTTATCAGCATAGTCAATAATATGAACTTGTGACTTTGAAAAGGAATGGCCTTGTCGTGCTAAAAGTCTTGTCCAATGGCAAATTTTAAAATTAGCATGCGTTAATGTCCCTTTTAACGTGTCGCTAATGAGTCAATTCTTGGTTTCCAGATCTTGTGATATTCCCGTGAATTTCGCATTGAAAAGATGTCTAACGGTGATCTGATCAACGGTAACCGTTCAAACATATTGTACTTATAGTTTATTATCATTCATACTTCTTGTCTTCTTTGATTATTGTGTTTGAGTGTTTGTATCACCCCTGCAGGAGTCAAGAAAAAAAGATTAAAGAACTTCAATCCAATTTTATTAGGTTCGTTGATCCGACATTACAAGATTGAACTCTAAGGTCGTAAGTAAGGCTACCCTAGTTCCTATAGAATATTAGAAGGAAAATAATTCTTGATTGTTTGGTTGTGCTTGGACTAATCGAAGACAAGCTGAGTGTAATGGTTGTGCCCGGAACTATAAAAGATGATACAAAGTTGAGTGTGGTTTTTCTTGATCCCATGGACAAAGGGACAAGGAGAGGATGTAAGAAAATTGTTGAACCTATATAAATCTCCGAGTCTTTTATTTTATGAATTTACTTTCATTCTTAGCAACAAAATTCAAATATTATTATCTTCACTATTCAACCCCCCTTCTAATTGATATATTCACTCTTCAGTTGGTATTACAGCGGGTCTCTTTTAAATCGGCTTAACCCCTGAAGGAAAAAAGATCCGCAAATGGCACTAATGGCTCAAACCGAAGGCAATGCTTTCAACCGTACACCATTCTTTGACGGTTCTAACTTCATGGCCTGGAAAAGAAAATGGCCATTTTTGTCCAAGCCTACGACATTGAAATATGGAAGGTCATTGCTCTTGGTCCTAAAATTGCCAAGAAAAAAGACGGGTCGTTGAAAAATCTGATGAATACAATGACAAAGATCGAAAAAACACGCATATCAACTCTCATGCTACTCAGCTCTTATATTATGCTCTCAATCTCATAGACCTCAACCGAATCTCAGTTTATGAGAGTGCCAAAGAAATATCGAAAATTCTCGAAGTCACTCATGAATGGATGACTCAGGTCAAGGAGACCAAAATCAATATGCTCATTCATGATTACGAACTATTCTCTATGAAAGACGATGAAACAATCACCAATATGTTGGATCGTTTCGCGGCCATAACCAACGGTCTCGCGTCATTATGAAAACCAATATCAAGTAGTGATAAGGCCAAGAAAATTCTTCGCTCTCTTGTTGGAATATTTTATTCAAAATATTCAAATTGAGGTTTTGATGATAAGTTGATAAACAAAGAAAAACAACAATTAATCAACAAGAAGATGAAGGCACAAAATCTGGACAGAAAAGCAAATGCATATAGCGCACGCTATAGGATAAGATAGCGCACGCTAGCCTTCAATTCTGAGAGTTCTGCATTCTGCATCGAAGCAAATAAGGCACGCTAATATGAACATTAGCGCACGCAAGGAAGATGGCATAACGTACGTTATATTTGTAGTATAACTTACGCTAAGAGTTTTGAATCAAAATTCAAATATTGGAACGTTAATGGGCGTGTGACGTCATGAAGTATGACATCATCTCAACGGCTATATGAGGTTGACATAAGATATGCTAAGAGTGTATGAATAACGTACGATACGTATGGTGAAGTTTGAATTCAAATAAATCAATCCGTTGGATAAATTCTAGAAGGTCAAAAAGCATGCAACGGGTATATTATTAGCGCACGCTAAGGTGGATATTAACGCACGCTAAAGAAAGAGACAGAAGCTACTGGACTGATCTGAGAAACAGTTAATGTACGTAACCCATAGTGTTAATGTACGCGACAAGGATTAGCGCACGCTAAGAGAAGAAATAGTGCACGCTAATAAGACTTGCAGTAACGGCTAATTTAGGCTTTGAAACCTATAGAATCCACTTTATATGGTCTTCACCAAACAACAACTTCAAGCAAAGCTTATATACTTCAGATATCATTATCTTTATTATTGTTGTTGTAATCGAGCTTAATTGTTAGGAGTTCGAGCATTCATACACTCAATTAATACACGAGATGAAAGAAAAGATTGTAGATTTGATCCGGTGTTATTAAAATCAAGGATCCGGCATTATTAGAATCACAATCTAAATCCAAGTGAGGTTTGTCTAGTACCAATCGAAAGTTAGATAGGTTGATTCCTTGTCCGATAGAAAAGGAAGACGGTTTATCTTGGACTGATATAAGATAAGATTGTAACGGTTTATCTTAGACCGATAAAGACTAGATTGTAATGGTTTACCTTGGAACGATAGAAGACAAGGCGGAAAGGTTTATCTTAAGCTTATAAAAAAAGATAAGAACAGAGGACGTAGGCATATTTGGCCGAACCTCTATAAATCTTGTGTCGTTTATCTTCTGCACTTTAAATACTCTTCCTAAAAAGATTAACTACCAAATTTTCTCTCGGAAATGAGAAGTTTGAAATATACTTAGTGTTCAAAAATTTTCGTAAAATAAATAAGGTACAGGATTCAAGCATAATGATAAAAAGGAATCCTTAAATTTCAAAGTACCCCAATGTGGTAAATGTTTAAAAATCGGGCATCATATTACAAATTGTAAATGTCCAAGACAAATGATAAAAATAAAGAAATTATGGATTCCAAAAGGAATCATAATACCAAACATCGTCTATTTACCAAATGAATAGTCGATCAAGAGTCGGTTGGATCCCCAAAATTCAAAATTAATTATTTCAAAATAATTGGTATCGAACTCAGGGGGAGTTATTTTTTAAAAAAGGGGAGATATTTTTCAGGGAGAGCTTTACCCATTTCTTCATATTTAATTTCTCATTGATTCTATGATTTTCATGCACTTTTTGCTAATGACAAAAAGGGGGAGAAGAATGACGAGAAAAATAAAGAAAAAATATAATGGAGGAGAAGATGAGAAGAAGAAGAAAGTATAATAGGGAGAAGAAAACTAACAAAACGGACAAAGCCAAAAACTTTGATCTGTATATATTTTTCGCATTTTTACAGGTATAAATCCCATCGAATGATTGTTGTTTTGTCATCATCAAAAAGGGGGAGATTGTTAGAATATTTTATTCCAAATATTCAAATTGAGGTTTTGATGATAAGTTAATAAACAAAGAAAAACAACAATTAATCAACAAGAAGACGAAGACGCAAAGTCTGGACAGAAAAGTAAATGCATATAGTGCATGCTATAGGATAAGCTAGCGCACGGTAGTCTTCAAGTCTGAGAATTCTGCATTCTGCATCGAAGAAGATAACTCACACTAATATGAACATTAGCGCACGCAAGGAAGATGGCGTAATGTATGCTATATTTGTAGTATAACATACGCTAAGAGTTTTTAATCAGAATTCAAATATTGGACCGTTGATGGACGTGTGACGTCATGAAGTATGAGATCATCTCAACGACCATTATGAGGTTGACATAACGTATGCTAAGAGTGTATGAATAACGTGCGCTACACATGGTGAAGTTCGAATTATAAATAAATCAATCTGTTTGATTGATTCTAGAAGGTCAAAAAGCATACAACAGATATATCATTAGCGCACGCTACAGTGGACATTAACGCAAGCTAAAGAAAGAGGCAGAAGCTACTGGACTGATCTGATCAATAGTTAACGTACGTAACCCACAGTGTTAACGTACGCAATAAGGATTAGCGCACGCTAAGAGAAGAAATAGCACACGCTAACGAAGACTTGCAGTAACAGCTAGCTTAGGCTTTGAAGCCTACAAATACCACTTGGACTGATAGAAGACAAGATTGTAACAGTTTATCGTGGACTGATAGAAGACAATATTGTAACGGTTTACCTCGAACTGATATAAAAGAAGGCAGAAAGGTTTATCTTAAGCCTATAGAAAAAGATACGAAGAGAGGACGTAGGCATATTTGGCCGAACCTCTATAAATCTTGTGTCGTTTATCTTCCACACTTTAAATACGCTTCCGCAAACGCAAAAGAGTTTGATAACTCTACATCGCACTATTCAAGTGGCGGTACCAAACTCAACATCTCTAGCTCGTGAATGGGATGCCACGATTACCGAAATTATGGAATCTAAAGAACTCAAGAAACTTGAGTTTACCGCCCTCATCGGGTCACTTATTAATTATGAGATTTTTCTCAAATCAAGAGGGTCTAAACTTAAGCCTTGTGAAAAAGTGATTGCTTTCAACTCCGATATTGACATTGAGGAAGAAGTCCCAGAGGATGAAGATGACGGCAAACTTGCTCGATGTGCCAAGAACTGTAACACCCCAAAAAGGCGGTCATTACAGTGCCGTGGATCCCACACTGGGACCCACCAGGCGATACCAAAATATAGATTAAATGCGCAATACTTGTGATACCGAACCACAATACATAATACTTACTCCGATTAGGAGTTTACGGTAATATGGCCAACGGCCTTATTATACACATGATCCAAAATACAAGTATAATCCATATGGAGATGGAATATACCTTAAATATAAATACATTTGTCCATAATTAAAATAAAGCGGAAAGATAATATTACACGGTTCGAACAAAAATCGTACAACAAGAGACTTGGGGCCCCCGAACTAGGATCCTTCGAACCCTTCGCCGTCACCATGATCTTACCGTGCCTTGCCTTTTCCTCGACCTAAAATACAACACAAGTATTTCGCCCAACACAGGGTCAAATATACATGATAAATGATTTCTCAAAATATTATACAATTCACATATATTAGATTTCAAGAAAAGCATCCCGACTAACGAACATACCCCTCGGGCGTATGAACGGTTAGTCACAAAATGTCGAACACATCTAAATATACATGGACTATGAACGACCAAAAATAGTACGGCTCAAGATAGACATCACAGTATGCCCGATCCGGAAATGTGTCAGTGCACATGTCCAGCCCGTATACGGAATCCAGGATATACGTGGGACAATGTACCTAATTAGCCTCACGAACTACGTCTCGTGTGCACAGTCCAATACGAAAACATCCATGCATGACTATATATGTGCCTGGCTAAAAATCATACACAATAACCAATCGGAACGCAGATATGAATCCGGATATGTCACGATACAACATGACAATGAATTCAATAAATCACATATCCGATTAAGGATCAAGAAACTCACCGAAATGACAATAAGGATCAATGATATCAACGGTTCAAAAGTTACGAACTTGGGAATGCAATCCCCCAATGAAAACGGAACATAATCAAGAATAATATCAAATCATGGGTCACAAATGTATAAGTGTTTCATATACACGAAACGCATAATCATCACAAGAATCCAAACATCATTATAACCAAGCAAGATAACTTGTCTCAATACGGAGATGAGAATATTCCTTCCTTGTCGAACGAACAAACGATCCTCGACTAATATCGGTTACTAAAAGAATCAACCTGGTAAGGGATACAATCCATTTAATAACACATTCTCATAACTATCGATATCTAGTTCAACGAAACGATATCCTAAATTCAATTCGATTAGTTCGACTATCTTTGTATACATCATAATTAAATTTCAAGGATTCACACTAGCTTCAATTTATTCTCATTTATCGGTTATCATTCAAGGTGTTCTCGATTATTCGTATGGTTCAAACGGATGAGAATTTATCAAGAACAGTCATCAAGGAGAACTTTGCTAAAATTGATTTGCCGGTAGAATTTCTTAAAAAAAACATCAATGTTTTGAAAGATATAATCCAAGCAACTACGTTCCATAAAACATTGATCAAAATGAAGGTTACTCAATTATTATCATCGTTCGAACGAATCATGATTTGTAAAATTATTACTATGTTCATCGGTTATGAGTTCACCTAGTTAAACGATATAGTCGAGTTATTCATCACAAGATCATCACGAAATCATCATCAAGGTGAATTAAACATCTCTGAACTATAACCTTATGTTGATTTAATTCAAGGTTCAACCAAACCCGATGAAAAACCTAAGTTCATCTAATCCAAAATCTACCCAAGCATGATAGTTTGATTCAATATAATGATAACAATTCAACAAATCAACCTATCTAAAATGAAACTAAGGATTATTATTGTCCTATTGATGTTAATAGTCCAGCAAGGAGAGTGTGTTTCTACTAAACATGATTATCACCATTTACAACATCAAGTACACATCATGTCAAAATCACCATATTCATCATTAAGTTGTTTAGAAGCTTAACTTCAAACATGTTTTGCTTGATTAATTCAACATTAGGTGAAGTATACTTTATTACTAACATTATAACTACGAAATTATAGAGTGAAATCGTACAACATACCTTCAGAATTGAAGAACAATACACCAAAACCACAAGAACACACTCTAACCTTCAAGAATGACTCTAAACTTTCAATCAACAAGCTCCCAATCAAGATGCAAAGCTCAAACACAAGTTGGAAGAAGGTAGAATTGATCTAGGGAGGCAGGGGGATGATTATAGGGGAGAAAAAATTAGATTTGGATGTGCAAAATGAAAGACACAAGTTGTCTTTTTATAACAGCACAGTTCGTTACGTACATTATCACATGTAGATAACATACATTAGCCACATTACGTACGCTACACAAAAAGTGTTACATACCTAATCTACTATCACAGGTGTAATACCCGAGAATCTAATGTGTATTTTGAACATTGTGACATTGTATATGTTGTATTTGATCTGAGTATTATCCAGCGTATTTCATGACTCGGTATTGTGGAGCGTATGATTTCATGAATGTATTCAAAATTTGTAGTTTTTGCACTAGTAGTGCATGCTAAACACAGGGCGTAGCGTACGCTAATTTGGGTCTGTAGCGCACGCTGAGTATGAACCTTAGCGCGCGCTATACGTAGTCAACTTGATTATGACAGGGTGGTAGGTGAGATCAGCCGCGGATCTTGGTCGGGACAAGTCGGAATGAATCTGGACGGCTTTTGGAAAAATCGAGTCAACGGTACTTAGTGCACGCTAATGTTATGAGGCTAGCGCATGCTAAGTCTAGTACAGTGAGGTCAGTGAACTTTCGTTCAGTCGTTAGCACACGCTAAAGATAGTTGTTAGCGTACGCTAATCGTTGATTTTAGCGCACGTAAGGCTATTTAACGTACGCTATGCCGAGACCCTTTAGAGGCAGTAGACTGATATCCCGTTAGCGCATGCTAATTTGGGAGAGTAGCACGCGCTAATAAATTTTTTTATAAATAGGACAGCACCCATCTTCATTTTTCATTTTCAACCTTGGCCAAATTCCGAGTTCCTTAGATTTTCCCTCACCTCATATCACTCATACCACCTTATTAATCCAATTTTTGGAAAGCTTAAACGTTGGGGAGTCGTGATCAAACTTCCGGTGAAGAGTTTCTTCAAGACTTTCATTGATCTTCCATTTTTAAGGTATGTAAGCTCTACACCAAGATGAGGATTTTGTTCTTTGTTAGATTATGAGCTTTTCGCAGAGGTTATGGAGTTTGTTTCGTCATGATGAATCCACCCCCATGATTAGGAATGATTGTATTGGTTTAATTAAGGTTTCCTTTGATTATAGTTGAGCCATAATCTTTACCGAACTTAAAAGTGGAACCTTCTGAGATGAACACACCTTGCTATTTCTTCCATAACACTCTTTTGATGAACATAGTGTTGAGGATTATCCAAGGATATGATAAATCTATGAAGTTGAATGTGAAGTGTGTTCAAGTATAATTCTTGCATTAGATGAACTCGTTGTTAACCTTCCTTGATGATTAGAGCCATGAAAGGATTATTGGGACAATCTTTTGAAATGAAGAATTTGATAAGAATTACCATGGGAAAACAAGAGTCGTAGAGACGTATTAACCTTGAAGTAGATTGAGCGTGATTATCTCATAATATTTCGATATAGCAATCGAACCGAGCATTCGAGTTAAGAATCGGAATTAGAGTTTGGATCATGGATATAATGTTATGATGAATGTTCTTGGAATTGTAGATACCAACCTTGTGTTCCACTACAATCTCTTGAATTCACAAGTCTTTTTCCAAGAGATTGTAGTACTCGTCGGAAAATAGGACCGAGAACCGATTATCCGTTATTGATAAATCATTTATAACTTTAGACGTTCGGGACTCGTGCGTTAGTTTCGGGAGGTTTATTGAATTCCTTGTTATTCCTTTGTACAAGGTGATTGATCGAGGGGCGGCGACCTTCAGACGAGTGATATTCGTGGGAGTATTTAAATTCTTGCCATCTTGAGGCAAGTATCGTATCTTAAACTTGTTAATATTGTATTTTTGATCATGTGTACGATTTATTCATGATGTTGAACATGAGATTAATTTCCTTGAGTTGTCATGGTATTTGTTATTGATTTCTTGATTGTTCACGTCGATGAACATGTTGATTTTCATATATGTATGCATAATTGTACTGTTTATGTTGTAAATGATCCGAGGGGATCATGAGGATCTATGCTGAGGGCGCTGGATCAGATGTCCACCATGCGTTGGTCCGACGGGATCATCACTGGGATCTATGCTGAGGGCGCTGGATCGTTGGACGGGTTTTCCACCATGCGTTGGTCCGACGGGATCATCATGGGGATCTATACTGAGGGCGCTGAATCATTGGATTACCCTGTATTGTGTTGATGGAATCGTGAGGATTCGCATCGTTGGATTCCGGTGACGGAAGTCCGTTTTGTATGTTTTATGATGCATTGGTGATTTATTTATTATGATACTTATACTAGCATCGTTTTGCTAACCCCTTCGGGGGTGGACATTTGTTTTGATGTTCAGGTAGCCGAGGAGCGGGGAAGCAGCCACAGTACCGACATGACGATGAAGTGGCTCAGTGATGTGGATTATGTAATTTTGTTTTATGGTTATTTTCTAGTACTCGAGTACGCGTATGTTATTTATTATCTTGAGGATGTTTTGTAATAATGGACTCATTTGAATTGTCGAACGGGTTTGAACTTCTTTTACTTTGATGACACTTTAGTATTTATTTCGTATTTCTCAATTTAGCCTTGTAAATTCTTATGGAAAGGATTTACGGCGCTGTAATTATTCCAAAAATAACGGGGTGTTACAGAATATGGTATCGGAGCTAAGATTCATAGATATCTTGGCAGTCGGGTTAGTTGGGTCTGTTTACGTTATTTGATTTAAGGGTCGTTTGTAACATCACTGCTGAGCCAGCATCGTCGTGTGGACCGTGGTTGTAAGTCTCCTAATCCCAAATGCTACCGTTTTATTTAATTCCTGTTTTGTGAATATTGACGGACTTCCTTTTAGAAAATTTTGCCCTGGATATTGAGTATTTGTGTTTACAGTATGTTGAGGGGAGGTCGTGGAAGTGGACGGGGTCGTGGACGCGGACGTGGTAATGTGAGACAGGAGGATTCGGCGTCTACCCCAGAATTATCGGCTAGTCGAACCGATTCCCATTATGGAGGACAGCAGGGATCAGCAAATAATAATGCAAATCCTAATATACCGGGAGTGCTTCAACAGGTGGTTGCTCAGATAAACTAGTTTGCTCAGGTAGTTGACCGCATGCAGATGGCGATGGGACAGCAGCACAACGAGGGTAATCGGGGAGACAAATGGCTTACTGAGGTGGTCAAATTGCACCCTCCAAAATTTGACGGTTCTGATGAGACACTTACTTGGGATCACTGGATGAAGGAGTTAGAGAAGATCTTTGCAGGGATTAACTGTCCCGACGACAGAAAGGTTCCGATCGCCCAGTATCTCCTGACTGTGGAGGCTTTCGACTGGTGGGAGGCCATTCGACCTGAGGATCGTAATGCTGACTGGGCGGAAATCAAATTAATGATGGAAGCGCAACATTGTCCTCGCCCAGTTAGAGAGGCCCGAGTCCGGGAGTTTTTATCACCACAAAATCTAGAGGCATCTGTGACAGACGTGATTAAGACTTTTAATCACCAACTGACTTATGTGCGCCACTTGGTCAGGACCGAGGCGGAAAGGATTTTCCATTTTGACATGCGTATGAAGCCGGGAATTCATCAATATATGTTCGGATTTGAATGTACCACCTTGCGACAGTATCAGGACAAAGCACTGGCCTACGATATGAAAGAGGCGGCAATAGAGAAATCAACGGAAGCAAAGAAGCAGAAAGTGTCTGGCAACTTCACGGAGAACAAGAGTAGTGGGCCCCGCAAGGGCCAGTCCTCATTTCATTCATCCAGGAGAACTCCGCATCCTTCTCGAGGTGGAAAGAAATTTCGGGCAGCACCAACCGCTTCAGACTCAGCGAGAAAATGTTATAACTGTGGCAAAGCAGGGCATGTTCGACGTGATTGTTTCACACCTGCTGTGACCTGTTTCGAGTGTGGACAGGAAGGACATACCGCAACGTTTTGTGAAATGCGACTCGATCTTTTGGTACTCGCACTCCTGCACCGGTTCCGAAGGATACAAGTGTGAACCAGACACAACAGAGTGGTTTCCAGCAGCAGAATATTGGGAAAAGAGAGACGTACATTGCTGGGTCCGTTCCCCCGCGCATTTACGAGATGAGGAAGTCAGACGATCAGAACACGGCTGTTGCATCAGGTACGATTCAGATCCTTTTGCAACCAGTTAGTGTCTTATTTGATTCAGGAGCTACGCATTCTTTCATATCTTTGAACAGTGTTAATCGTTTGAAAATCTCGTGTTTGTATGATTGTGAACCTTATGTTGTGGGATTACCGAGCGGAGAGAAACTTGTGGGAACCCTAGAAACTAGAGATTTTCCAGTGACTATAGGAGGGAGAGATTGGCCATCAAATCTTATTGTAGTCGACATCCATGGTGACGATTTAATTCTCGGAGATGATTGGCTCAACTGTTATGGAGCTATTTTGAATTACCGAAAGAGAGTCATTTTTATCATTGCTGATGACGGATCTGAACATTTATTTAATGGATGGAGACCGGGAAGCTCAAGAAAATTGATCAAAGCCATGAAAGCAGTTAAATTGCTAAAGCATGGTTGTTACGGATTTTGGTGTTATTCCATGAAGAAAGAGGAAGGAGTCGAGCTCGCATCTATTCCAGTGGTAAACGAATTCTCAGACGTATTCCCTGACGAACTATCGGGATTACCTCCGCGGAGAGAAGTAGAGTTTAATATCGAATTGGAGCCTGGAGCTGCACCTATTTCTAGAGCACCATACCGTATGGCGCCAACCGAGATGTATGAACTAAAGAAGCAGGTTGAGGAATTACTGCAGAAAGGTTACATACAACCAAGCGTCTCTCCTTGGGGAGCACCCGTTTTCTTTGTCCGGAAGAAAGATGGATCCCTCCGATTATGTATTGATTACAGGGAGCTAAACAAGGTGACGATCAAGAACAAGTATCCTATACCTTGGATCAACAACTTGTTTGATCAACTGCAAGGGGAAAGGGTATTCTCGAAGATTGACTTGCGATCAGGATACCATCAGTTGACAATTAAGGAATCGGACATACCGAAATCTGCTTTCAGGTCCCGGTATGGGCACTATGAATTCGTGGTAATGCCATTTGGACTCACCAATGCTCCTGCGGTATTTATGCAATTGATGAATCGGGTATTCTTAGAATACTTGGATAAATTTGTGGTAGTATTCATCGATGACATCTTGATCTATTCTAAAGACACAGAGGAACATGCAGAGCATTTACGTATTGTTTTGAGCACTTTGAGAAAGGAACAACTTTATGCAAAACTTTCTAAATGCAAATTCTGGCTTAGGGAAGTAACCTTCCTTGGACATGTGATATCAGCTGATGGAGTTCAGGTGGACCCGAAGAAAGTCGAGGCAATCTTGGAATGTGAATCTCCTAATAATGTGAAAGAAGTCCGCAGTTTCTTGGGACTTGCTGGATATTATCGCCGTTTTGTAGAAGGATTTTCCAAAATTACTCGTCCACTTACTCAGCTGTTACAGAAGACATAAATATTCGTGTGGAATGAGAAATGCCAGGCGGATTTTGATGAACTTAAGAGAAGACTGACGACAGCGCCTATACTAGCGTTACCAGATGGAACTGATGGATTCATGGTATATAATGATGCTTCAAATCAGGGTCTGGGATGTGTATTGATGCAAAAGGGTAGGGTGATTGCCTATGCCTCTCGACAGTTGAAACCATACGAAGTTAATTACCAGACTCATGATCTGGAGTTAGCAGCTGTAGTCTTTGCTCTAAAAATTTGGCGACATTATTTATATGGCACTCATTATTAGATCTTTACAGATCATAAGAGTCTCGAGTATATTTTCAGTCAGAAGGAATTAAACATGAGGCAGAGAAGGTGGCTGGAATTGATCAAGGATTACGATTTGGAAATCCTCTATCATCCCAGCAAAGCAAACGTGGTAGCTGATGCATTAAGCCATAAACCTGTTTTTCTTCGAGTGTTGGAAGCGCTTACGTCCCAAACCAGCATTCAACGAGAACTAATTCGTGAAGGAATCGAAGTGTGGTCGCAAGGAGTCCAATGGAAACTGTGTGTGATGGAACTAACTTCGTCGTTGGTTGAAGAAATCAAATCCAAGCAGTTTGATGATTCTCTGATTCTTAGATTATGTGACAAAGTGAACAAAGGGAAGTACCTAGGATTCGTGATACAGGATGATGGAGTTCTGAAATTTCAGAGTCAACTTTGCGTTCCCGATGATGATGTTTTGAGACAGACAATTCTGAAGGAAGCTCACAGCGCGCCCTATTCTATTCACCCGGGCACCAGTAAGATGTATAAGGATCTAAAACAAAATTTCTGGTGGGGAAATATGAAGAATGACATCACAGAATACGTTTCGAAGTGTTTAACTTGTCAGCAGGTTAAGATTGAACATCAGCGACCTGCCGGAATGTTGAAACCACTTCCAATCCCTGAATGGAAGTGGGAAGATATATCGATGGACTTCATCACCAATATGCTACGGACCAAGATGGGGATGAAACTGATTTGGGTTGTAGTTGATCGACTAACCAAGTCGGCTCATTTCCTAGGAATTAAAGACATGTGGGGACCTAAGAAATTGGCATAAATATTTATTTCAGAGATAGTCCATTTGCATGGTACACCAAAGACTATTATTTCGGATCGAGATGGTCACTTCGTGTCGCACTTTTGGAAGGCAGTTCACAGGGCTTTGGGAACCGAGCTGAACTTTAGCACGGCATATCATCTTCAGACGAACGGTCAGTCCGAAAGGACTATTCAGACAGTAGAAGACATGCCTAGATCTTGTGCCTTAGACTGGTCAACCGACTGGGAGGTTCATTTTCCCTTGATTGAATTCACCTACAACAATAGTTGGCATGCTTCCATTAAGATGGCACCATTTGAAGCGTTGTACGGAAAAATGTACTATTGAAGGTTTCTCCTACCCGGGGAATTTTTCGTTTTGGGAGGAAAGGAAAGCTGAGTCCGAGATATATTGGGCCATTCGAGATCCTTGACAGGGTTGGGGATTTAGCATACAGGTTGGCCTTACCGCCATCGATGAGTTACGTCACAATGTGTTTCACGTATCCCAATTATGGAAGTATGTACCAGATCCCAGTCATATCATTGATTTCGGCGAGATCGAGATAGCTACTGATGGCTCGTTCGAAGAGAAACCAATCAAGATACTTGAGATTCGGATCAAGCAATTGAAGAATAAACCAATACCCTTGGTTAAAGTACAATGGTCATGACACGGAGTTGAAGAGGACACTTGGGAAATGGAGGACAATATGAAGACTAGATATTAAGAGTTATTTTCATCTTAAGTTTCGGGACGAAACTTATTTTTAGGGAGAAAGGATGTAATACCCGAGATTCTAATGTGTATTTTGAACATTGTGACATTGTATATGTTGTATTTGATCTGAGTATTATCCAGCGTATTTCATGACCCGGTATTGTGGAGCGTATGATTTCATGAATGTGTTCAAAATTTGTAGTTTTTGCACTAGTAGCGCACGCAAACCACAGGGCGTAGCGTACGCTAATTTGGGTCCGTAGTGCATGCTGAGTATAAACCTTAGCACGCGCTATACGTAGTCAACTTGATTATGACAGGGTGGTAGGTGAGATCAGCCGCGGATCTTGGTCGGGATATGTCGGAATGAATTTGGACGGATTTTGGAAAAATCGAGTCAACGGTACTTAGCGCACACTAATGTTATGAGGCTAGTGCACGCTAAGTCTAGTACAGTGAGGTCAGTGAACTTTTTTTCAGTCGTTATCGCACGCTAAAGATAGTTGTTAGCGTATGCTAATCGTTGATTTTAGCGCACGTAAGGCTATTTAACGTACGCTATGTCGAGACTCTTTAAAGACAGTAGGATATTTAACGTACGCTATGTCGCTCCGAAGTTCTTTCCACTCCTAACTGGGTGCGGAGGTTTCTTGAAAGAGTGAAAGGATGACTGGGCCTTACGGGGCCCGCTGTTCTTGTGCTCTGTAAAAGTACCAGAGACTTTCTGTTTCTTGGTTTCCGCAATTTTCTCCATGGCTGCTTCCTTGATCTCATATGCCAACGCCTTATCCTGGTATTGGCGGAGTGTGGTACATTCAAATCCGGACATGTACCTCTGAATTTCTGGTTTCATCCTCATGTCAAAATGGATCATCATTTCTGCATCTGTTCTGATCAGATGTCGAACAAATGCCAGCTGCTGGTTAAACGTCTTAATCGCACGGGATCGGCGGATCGGAAGGTCAGGCGGAGAAAAATTCCCGAACTTTGGCTTCCCTCACGGGACGAGGGCAATACTGAGCTTCCATCATCAATCTAAACTCTGTCCAATCAGCATCATGGTCTACAGGCCGGATGGCTTCCCACCATTCGGACGCTTTCCCTATCAGAAAATATTGAGCGATAGAGGCTCTCCGGTCGTCTGGGCAGTTGATTCCGGCAAAGATTTTCTCGCTTCTTTCAACCAATGATCCTGGTGGGAGTCTCGAAATACCGTCGAATTTGGGTGGTTGCATCTTCGCCACCTCTTGCGGCCACCGATCACCTCGATTTCCCATGTCTGGGATCCCTTGCTGTCTCTCTCCCTGCCGTAGTCCCACCGCCACTTGCATTCGGTCCACGACTGGGCGAACCGAGTCATCTGGTTCACCACTTGACGAAGGATCTCTGCATGCGAGATCTGGTTCATTATTAATAGATTGTTGCGGCTCGCCTGAGCTATGACTGGCCTGGTTAGAAGGCGACGCTTCCCTTTCGGCATTTCTCCGTCCGCGTCCACGACCGCGACCACGTCCACATCCGCCTCTCAACATACTGTAAGCATAAATACTCAATATACAGGAAACAACATCGTTCTAATATTCGAGTATAAAGAGACACAACATGTAAAGAACAAGATAGAGTTTAGGAACTTACAACCACTGTTCGCATGAAGACGTAGGCAGTGCAGTGATGTCATTCATGACTGGTTACCTCAAAAGACATAAATGACCCCTATTTTAACCCAACGGCCAAGATATCCATAATCTTAGCTCTGATACCATATTCGGTAACACCCCCGATATATTCGGGAATATTACAGCGCCGTAAATCCTTTACATAAGGATTTACAAGGTTGAAGAATTGAACAGGCATTAAAAGGTACTAACAAAAGGAAATAACGGAATTACGGTACAACTGTTCTGACCCAATACAGAAATAGTACAATTGTTCAACAGAACTCAATAATACATCACCAAATTCAAATCATCACAAATGACTTCGTACTCGAGTACTTATTGAAATAACGAATAAACAACAGATAAATAAACCCAGTCGGGACATCACTCTGCACCCTCGTCGTCATACAGTTCCAGTGGTTGTTTCCCCGCCCTCCTGGATCCTGAACACAAACAAAATATTCACCCCCGAAGGGGTTAGCACAACGATGCTAGTACAAGTACCACAACATATTATTCATATCTCGCGAAGAATAATAACTTAAACGACAAAATACCAACGAGTCTTCTCCTACGAGAAACTCAAACATAATATACACAACTGATAATCACAACATGATATCATAACATACACATGGTAATTCCATCGATCCAACGTTCACTGCCTAGAACCCACGATGATCCCGTCAGACCAACCCGTGGTGGAAAAACCCGTCCGATGATCCAGCGCACGCTAGCATAGATCCCCCGATGATCCCGTCGGACCAACACGAGGTGGACATACAATAACGACATACATGCACGACAATATGTATAACAACAATACATAAAACAATTAAGGTACTTGCCTCGATTTGAAGACAATAACAACACTTCCACGAAAATGAACACTCGAAGGTCGTCCTCCTCAATCAATCACGTAACGAGACCAAACCTTAACAAAAGAAATGATATAGGATTTATCTCACATCGTACGAATGTTTAACAATTCGATTTACGATCAAAAGTTCATAAAACGTAATCTGCCTGAACTGCTTAGCGCATGCTAAGTACTCTGTGTAGCGTCCGTTAAGTCTGCCCGATAGCGCACGCAAACAACAAAGACTAGCGTATGCTAACTATGCATGGTCAGTACTTCACTGACCAGCCAACTGACTTGTCTGATGGTCTAGCGTACGTTACGTACCAAACGTAGCGCACGCTAACTCGTGCTCGATAGCGCACGTTAAACTCCAAAGCATAGCGTGCGCTATCTCTGCATGGCAGTTTACTGCTGAGCAGTAAACTGTTCTTGCCATGATTGAAACAATGAAATCTTGCGTGATAATTCATGTTACTTCCATGAATACCATGTTCATACCCTTATGAATGATTTTACGGATAAAGACAACTTCGGATTCAAGGATATGCATATCAATATAAAACCATATTCCATTCCGACTTCAAATCTTCATACGACAATTCGAAAAGCTTAACGGTTGATATCAACACCTTATATCAATCAATATTATCATGCTAAAGTTGTTTAAACGTTCCATCTATACTAGATAAATCTTTCCATGATCAATCCTTTAGATTTATCCAACAATAATGATTGTTAAAGTCAAGTCCATGATTATTATGAAGTCATCTACTAGATTCGAATTACCAATGATAGAAGCTTCTATTCACATATTCAGTGTAATAAGATTCGAATCATGATGATTATAATCAAGGTACTTAAGGCTTATTCATCTCACTATTCCAAACATGATATACTTGGATAATTCATCTATGAAAATCCATATCTTGTTAACATGATCATCCAAATCGTTAGAATCCAACTCTAAGTCCTGAGATAGATTGAACATACCTTAATATGATGAAATCACTGAACCGTAAGGTAGAATCCAACTCCGATTGGTTGTATGCCACTCCAAGGTGCTATTCCACTTCTATGAACATTCCCAAGTGATAACTAATATACAAACACCAACAAGATGTGTTCTAAGTGTATAGGAGTATTATTACAGCTCTCTGAACTCTCAAGGATGAAGAATGGGCGAAAGAAATGAAAGCCAAAACGGTTGTCGTCCCATTTATAATATTCTGCATTATTAACAAGTTAGCGCACGCTACTAAGCATTCCTTAGCGTGCGCTAATAATGGTTGACTTCAGGATTGTCCGGGTGCGTCCGCGGGAATCTTATCCGGACCCATGTCCCGGCTGGCGCATGTGCTAGCCGTCCCGTTCAATAATTGAGTTCTTAGCGCACGCAACTCCTATCTTCATAGCGTGCGCTAATAATAGCCCGATAGCGCGCGTTAAGATACATTCTTAGCGTGCGCTATCACGAGGTTGCTTGAGCAATTTTGCAAGTTTCTATACTTATGTACAATGATATCAATGCACGAAATATCATACTCCAATAATCAAAATCACCAATCCGAATAATACAGGGTTTGAATACAGATGAAATACACCGTAATAAATCCGGATATTACATACTCTCCTACTAAAAAGGAGTTTCATCCCGAAACTCAAGACGAAAATAACTCGGGATATCTAGACTTTATATCAGCTTCCGTTTCCCAGGTGGCTTCTTCCATTCCGTGACGTGACCACTGAACTTTGACCAAAACGATTGGTTTGCTCCTCAGTTGCTTAACTCGACTCTCGAGTATCTTGACCGGTCTTTCTTCAAACGTCCCATCCTGCGCGACTTCGATCTCGCCGAAATCAATGATATGACTGGGATCTAGTATATACCTCCGTAACTGGGATACGTGGAACACGTTATGAACATGGCACAATGACGGCGGCAATGCCAATCTGTATGCCAACTCCCCAACTCTCTCGAGGATCTCAAATGGTCCGATATATCTCGGACTCAGCTTTCCTTTCCTTCCGAAACGAAAGATTCCCCGAGTAGGAGAAACCTTCAAAAGTACGTGGTCTCCAGTATTGAACTCCAATGGGCGACGACGTACGTCCGCATAGGATTTCTGGCGACTCTGGGCGGTCAACAGCCTTTCACGGATCAAGGCTATCTTCTCTCGAGTCTGCACTATCAACTCTGGTTCTGTTCCAATCAAGTCTGACGAATCATCCCAGCATAGGGGCGATCTGCATCTCCTTCCGTATAATGCCTCAAACGGTGCCATCTTAATGGAAGCATGCCAACTATTGTTGTAGGTAAATTTAATCAACGGTAGGTGAACTTCCCAATCGTTTGACCAATCTAAGGCACAGGCCCTCAGCATGTCTTCCACCGTTTGTATAGTTCTCTCAGATTGTCCGTCAGTCTGCGGGTGATAAGCCATACTGAAGTTCAATTCGGTCCCCAAGGCCTTATGAACTGCTTTCCAAAATTGAGACACAAAACGGCCGTCTCGATCAGAAAAAATGGTTTTTGGCGTACCATGCAATCGAACTATCTCCGAAATAAATACTCGTGCCAACCTCTCTGGTCCCCACGTATTCTTAATGCCTAGAAAATGAGCCGATTTGGTTAAACGATCAACTATCACCCAAATCATGTTCATTCCTGTCCTGGTTTTCGACATATTAGTGATAAAGTCCATCGATATGTCCTCCCACTTCCATTCAGGAATCGGGAGCGGCTTCAACATTCCAGCAGGCCGTTGATGCTCGATCTTAACCTGCTGACAAGTCAAACATTTCGAAACATAGTCCGCTACGTCTTTCAACATGTTGCCCCACCAGAAATTCTGCTTCAAGTCCTTATACATTTTACTGGTGCCCGGGTGGATAGAATAGGGCGAACTATGAGCTTCCTTCATAATCGTCTGTTTCAGAACATCAACATCGGGAACGCAGAGTTGGTTCTGAAATCTCAAAACTCCATCGTCATGAATTATGAATCCGGGGGCCTTTCCTTTGATCACTTCATCATGTAACAGAATCATCAGAAGATCATCTGCCTGTTTAGATTTGATTTCTTCGGTTAAAGATGAAGTCATCTCCATCACGCACAGTTGTCCTTGGACTCTTTGCAACCATACTTCAATCCCTTCACGAATCATCTCTCGTTGAAGGCTAAGTTGGGATGTCAGCGTCTCCAGCATCTGAATAGAGACAGGCTTGCGGCTAAGTGCATCGGCCACTACATTCGCTTTGCCTGGATGATATAAAATCTCCAAGTCATAGTCCTTAATCAGTTCTAACCATCTTCTTTGCCGCATGTTCAACTCTTTCTGACTAAATATGTACTTGAGACTCTTATGATCCGTAAAGATCGGCGGTGAGTCCGTCTGAGATAATGCCTCCAGATCTTCAAGGCAAAAACCACCGCCGCTAGCTCCAAATCATGTGTCGGGTAATTCACTTCATAAGGTTTCAGTTGTCGCGACGCATAAGCGATCACCTTATCATTCTGCATCAACACGCACCCAAGTCCTTGGTTCGAAGCATCACTGTAAACTATGAATCCTCCAGTTCCCTGCGGAAGTGATAGAATCGGTGCCGTCGTCAATCTCTTCTTCAATTTATCAAAGCTAATCTGACACAATTCATTCCACTCAAACTTTTGAGTTTTCTGCAGGAGTCGAGTAAGTGGGCGGGAGATTTTAGAAAACCCTTCCACGAATCGATGATAGTATCCAGCAAGTCCCAAGAAGCTTCGGACTTCTTTCACGTTCTTTGGAGGCTTCCAATCCAATATTGCTTCGATCTTCTGAGGATCTACTCGGACTCCTTTAGCTGACACCACATGGCCGAGGAACATTACTTCTTTTAGCCAGAATTCACACTTAGAAAGTTTGGCGTACAATTGTTCGTTTCTCAAAAGTTCCAATACAATCCGCAAATGCTGCGCATGATCTTCCGGGTTCTTAGAATACACCAGAATGTCATCAATGAACACGACCACAAATTTGTCCAAAAATTCAATGAACACTCTGTTCATCAATTGCATAAATATAGCAGGTGCGTTAGTGAGACCAAACGGCATCACTACAAACTCATAATGTCCGTAGCGAGTTCTGAACGCTGACTTCGGAACATCAGATTCCTTAATCCTCAGCTGATGATATCCTGATTTCAGATCGATTTTAGAAAATACTGTTGCCCCTTGCAGCTGATCAAACAGATCATCAATCCGTGGCAACGGATATTTGTTCTTAATCGTCATCTTGTTCAGCTCTCGATAGTCAATACACAGTCGGAGTGACCCATCTGTAATATCCGGATTTATTACAGTGTATTTCATCTGTATTCAACCATGTATTATTTCGGATTGGTGATTTTGATTATTGGAGTATGATATTTCGTGCATTGATATCATTGTACATAAGTATAGAAACATGCAAAATTGCTCAAACAACCTAGTGATAGCGCACGCTAAGAATGTATCTTAACGCGCGCTATCGGGCCACTATTAGCGTACGCTACACAGGTAGTAGTAACGTGCGCTAAGGACTCAATTATTGGCGGGCGGTGGCTCGTGCGCCCGGTGGACATGGGTCGGATAAGATTCCCTGGCACCCGGACAAAATCTGAAGTCAACCATTATTAGCGCACGCTAAGGGATACTTAGTAGCGTGCGCTAACTTATCAATAATGCGAAATTATAAATGGGACAATGAACCGCTTGAGCTTTCATTTCCTTCGTCTATACTTCATCTTTGAGAGTCCAGAGCAATAATCTACCTTCTAAACACTTAGAACATGTATGAGTGATCATAGAACGATTGAGTATCACTTGTGAAGTGATCCTTGAAGAGAAGTGACACCTTGGAGGGCACGTAACCAGCGAGTCGGATTACACCTTGTGGTTCGGTGATTTCGGCATATTAAGGTATGTTCAACCTATCACCAGTCTTAGATTCGGATTTACAATGGATATGATGATCATGTTAACGAGGATATTGAATTTCATTAGTGAATTATTTCAACAACATCATGTTTAGAAGATTGGGATGTCTACAATTAAGATATTATTGTTGGAACCTTGAAGTTGGAATCTAGTACTTCAAATGATGAGAGATATATTCGGAAGTTAACAATCCGTATGATTTATGTTATCTTTGTGATCATGATTTGGAAAATATGTTATAAGAACTTAAAGGGAGAATCATCTTAGGAAATATTCTTTCGTATAAGTCGGAATTGTTAGTTCACCTCAAGATGAAGTCTGAATATGTATAATGATAGTAGAATCTAATACATCAACCGAGATCACCAACTTTGCATGAGAATTGTAATCAAGATGGATTATGGTGTCATGATGATTATTCATATATTTGCATCTTGAAGTTGATATAATACTGGAGATTATTCATAAGAGTAAGAACTTGGTATTCATGGAAGTAACATGAATTATCACGAAGGATTTCATTGTTTCGTTCATGGCAAGAACGATTCTTGCTCGGCGATGGCGCCATGCGTAGATAGCGCACGCTATGTTATGCGATTTAACGTGCGCTATCGAGCACTAGTTAGCGTGCGCTACGTTTGGTACGTAACGTCGCTAGACCATCGAGCAGTCGATTGGTAGTCGGTGAAATCGACCATGCGTCGTTAGCGTGCGCTAGGCTTTGTTGTTTGCGTGCGCTATCGGGCGACATGCGCACGCTACGAAGTACTTAGCGTGCGCTAAGCTCCTCGGGCGGTGCGGTTTATGAACTTTTGACCGTTAAGCGGGTGTTAAACATTCATAAGACGTGAGATAAACTCTATATCATTTCTTTTGTTAAGGTTTGGTCTCGTTACGTGATTGATTGAGGAGGACGATCTTCGAGTGTTCATTTTCGTGGAAGTATTGTTATTGTCTTCAAATCGAGGCAAGTACCTTAATTGTTTTATGTATTGTTGTTATACATATTGTCGTGCATGTATGTCGTTATTGTGTGTCCACCTCGTGTTGGTCCGACGGGATCATCGGGGATCTATGCTAGCGTCGGTTGGATCATCGGACGGGTTTTCCACCACGGGTTGGTCAGCGGGATCATCGTGGGTTCTAGGCGGTGAGCAATGGATCGATGGAATTACCATGTGTATGTATTGATATCATGTTGTGATTATCGATTGTGTATGTTATGTTTGAGTTTATCGTAGGAGAAGACTCGTTGGTATTTTGTCGTTTATGTTATTATTATTCACCGTGAGATATGAATAATATGTTGTGGTACTTGTACTAGCATCGTTGTGCTAACCCCTTCGGGGGTGAACATTTTGTTTGTGTTCGGGATCCGGGAGAGCGGGGAAACAACCACTTTGGAATTGTATGATGACGGGGTGCAGAGTGATGTCCCGACCGGGTTTATTTATCTTTCGTTTATTCGTTATTTCAATAAGTACTCGAGTACGAAGTCGTTTGTGATGTTTTGAATTGGTGATGTAATATTGAGTTACATTGAACAAATTGTACTATTTCGTATTTGGTCGAATTGATGTCTTGAAATTCCGTTATTTCCATTCGTCAGTAACTTTTTATACTTGTTAAATTCTTCAGCCTTGTAAATCCTTATGTAAAGGATTTACGGCGCTGTAATATTCCCGAATATATTGGGGGTGTTACAGAATATGGTATCGGAGCAAGGTTTATGGATATCTTGGCCGTTGGGTTAAAATAGGGGTCATTTATGTCTTTTGGGATAACCGGCCGTGAATGACATCACTGCACTGCCTACGTCTTCATGCGAACAGTGGTTGTAAGTTCCTAAACTCTATCTCGTTCTTTGCATATTGTATCTCTTTATACTCGAATATTAGAACGATGTTGTTTCCTGTATATTGAGTATTTATGCTTACAGTATGTTGAGAGGCGGACGTGGACGTGGTCGCGGTCGTGGACGCGGACGGAGAAATGCCGAAAGGGAAACGTCGCCTTCTAACCGTGCGCCATAGCTCGGGCGAGCCGCAGCAGTCTATTAATAATGAACCGATCTGCTGTGCAGAGATCCTTCGTCAAGTGGTGAACCAGATGACTCGGTTCGCCAGTGTCGTGGACCGAATGCAAGTGGCGGTTGGGCTACGGGGAGAGGGACACAAGGGATCCCAGATATGGGAAATCGAGGTGGCCGGTGGTCGCAAGAAGTGGCGAAGATGCAACCACCCAAATTCGACGGTATTTCGAGACTCCCACAGGATCATTGGTTAAAGGAGCTGGAGAAGATTTTTGCCGGAATTAAGCGCCTGACAATAGGAGAGCCTCTATCGCTCAATATTTTACGATAGGGAAGCGTCCGAATGGTGGGAAGCCATCCGGCTGTAGACCATGATGCCGATTGGACAGAGTTTAGATTGATGATGGAAGCCCGGATTGCCCTCGTCCCGTGAGGAAGCCAAAGTTCGAGAGTTTTTCTGCTCGGCCTTCCGATGTGCCCGTATCCCGAGCGATCAAGGCGTTTAACCAAAGGTGGCATTTGTTCGACATCCGGTCGAGCAGATGCGAAATGATGATTCATTTCGATATGAGAATGAAACCGAAGTTGAGAGGTACATGTCCGGATTCGAATGTACCACACTCCGCCAATACCAAGATAAGGCGTTGGCATATGAGATCAAGGAAGCGGCCATGGAGAAATTTGCGGAAAACAAGAAACAGAAAGTCTGGTACTTTCACGAGCACAAAAGCAATGGGCCCCGTAAGGCCCAGTCATCTTTTCACTCTTTTAAGAAACCTCCGCACCCGACTAGGAGCGGAAAGAATTTCGGCGACATCAACTATTACCGATGTTACCAGAAATGCTTTAAGCTGCGCCTTGAGGCAGGGCACTATCGACTAATTGCCCCCTTCTGCCGTGACTTGTTTTTGTGGGCGAGAGGACATCGGGCGGTGTTTTGTGAAGAGGCTGCAAAGTTTTTAGAGCCCGTGCACCACGGCCCGGTCGAGAAGGAGGCCGGTATTCCACGACGCGGCAAAGTGTTCGAGATGCCTCGGGAATTTTGGCAGCGGGCGAGCGGAGGACAATGGGACCGAAAGGGGACATCGAGTGCCGGATCTGCTCCCCACGTGCATGCGAGATGAGGAGGACAGACGATCGTGATCTTCTTTGTCGCATCAGTCTTGTCGAGATCCTTTCCCGGCCGATTAGCGTTTTATTCGATCAGAGCTACACATTCTTTCATATCTTTGTCTTGTGTAAATCGTTTGAATATTTCCGGTTTTCATGCTTGTGAACCTTATGTTGTTGGTTTACCGAGTGGAGAGAGGATTGTCGGAAATTTAGAAACTAGAAATTTCCTGTATCATTTGGAGGCGAGTGGCTCTCAAATCGATCATGATAGAAATGCAAGGAGATGACCTAATACTCGGAGACGATTGGCTTAATCGATATGGAGCAATTGTGAACTACCGAAGGAGGAATATCTCGCTGATCGGCCGACGATGGTTCCGAGATTCTGTTTGAGGATGGAAACCAGGAAGCTCGGGAAAGTTGATCAAGGCGATGAAAGTCAAATTGTTGAAACAAGGTCAGATGCTGGTGCTACGCAATGAAGAAAGAAGAAGAAATTGTGGAACTTTCATCCATTCTGTTGTGAACGAATTTCCGGATGTGTTTCTGACGAGTTACTGGACTACCTCCACGAAGGGATGTGGAATTTACTATTGAACCGGAACACAGAGCGACACCAATTTCTAAGGCGCCGTATCGTATGGCACCTCTTGAGATGTACGAGCGAAGAAGCGGTGGAGGAGTTCTTGGACAAGGGCTATATTCACCAAGCGTTTCACCACAGGGAGCGCCAGTTCTTTTGTCCGAAAGAAGGATGGATCGCTCCGTGTGTATTGACTATCGAGAGTGAACAAGATGACGATTAAAAACAAGTATCCGTTGCCACGGATTGATGATCTATTTGACCGTTGCAAGGGGCAACGGTATTTTCTAAAATTGATCGAGATCGGATATCATCGGTGAGGATTAAGGAATCGATGTTCAAATCCGCATTCGTAACTCGTTACGGGCATTATGAGTTTGTGGTGATGCCGTTTGGTCTCACTAACGCACTGCAGATTTATGCAATTGATGAACCGTGTGTTCATTGAATTTTGGATAAATTTGTGATCGTGTTTATCGATGACATTACGGTGTATTCTAAGAGTCGGAAGAACATGCACGGCATTTGCGGATTGTATTGGGACTTTTGAGGAACGAACAATTGTACGCCAAACTTTCTAAGTGTGAATTGGCTAAAGGAAGTAATGTTCCTCGGCCATGTGGTGTCGGCTAAAGGAGTCCGAGTGGATCCTCGGAAGATCGAGGCAATATTGGATTGGAAGCCTCCAAAGAACGTGAAAGAGGTCCGAAGCTTCTTAGGACTTCTTTGGATACTATCGTCGATTCGTGGAAGGGTTTTCTAAAATTTCCCGCCCACTTACTCGACTCCTTGAAAACTCAAAAGTTTGAGTGGAATGAATTATGTCGATTAGCTTTGTGAATTGAAGAAGAGATTGACGACGGCACCGATTCTATCACTTCCACGAGGCCCGAGGGATTCATAGTTTACTGTGATGCTTGAACCAAGGACTTGGGTGCGTGTTGATGCGAATAACAAGGTGATCGCTTATGCATCGCGACAAGCGAAACCTTATGAAGTGAATTACCCGACACATGATTTGGAACTAGCGAGTGGTTTTTGCCTTGAAGATTTGGAGGCATTATGCATGCGGGACTCATTTGTCAAATCTTTACGGATCATAAGAGCCTCAAGTACATATTCGATCGAGAAAGAGTTGAATATGCGGCAAAGAAGATGGTTGGAACCGATTAAGGACTATGACTTGGAGATTTTATATCATCCAGCAAAGCGAATGTAGTGGCCGATGCACTTAGCCGCAAGCTGTCTCTATTCGAGATCGGAGACACCTCCCAACTTAGCCTTCGAGAGATGATTCGTGAAGGGATTGAAGTGTGGTTACAGAGAGTCCAGGGGACAAGCGTGCGTGATGGAGATAACCGTCATTAACCGAAGAAATCAAATCTAGACAGGCAGATGACCCTCGATGATTCGGTTGCATGACGAAGTGATCAAAGGAAAGGCCCGGATTCATAATTCATGACGATGGAGTTTTGAGATTTCAGGACCGACTCTGCGTTCCCGATGTTGATGTTCTGAAACAGACGATTATGAAGGAAGCTCATAGTTCGCCCTATTCTATCCACCCGGGCACCAGTAAAATGTATAAGGACTTGAAGCAGAATTTCTGGTGGGGCAACATGAAGAAAGACGTAGCGGACTATGTTTGAAATGCTTGACTTGTCGTGAGTTAAGATCGAACATCAACGGCCTGCTGGAATGTTGAAGCCGCTCCCGATCCCTGAATGGAAGTGGGAGGACATATCAATGGACTTCATCACTAATATGCCGAAAACCAGGACGGGGATGAACATGATTTGGGTGATAGTTGATCGTTTAACCAAATCGGCTCATTTTCTAGGCATTAAGGATACGTGGGGACCAGAGAGGTTGGCACGAGTCTTTATTTCAGAGATAGTTCGATTACATGGTACGCCGAAGACCATTGTTTCTGATCGAGACGGCCGTTTTGTGTCTCACTTTTGGAAGGCAGTTCATAAGGCCTTGGGAACCGAATTGAACTTGATGACTTATCACCCGATCGATGGACAATGAGAGAACTATACAAACGGTGGAAGATATGCTAAGGGCACATGCCTTAGATTGGTCAAACGATTGGGAAGTTCATCTACCATTGATTGAATTTACTTACAACAATAGTTGGCATGCTTCCATTAAGATGGCACCGTTTGAGGCATTATACGGAAGGAGATGCAGATCGCCCTTATGTTGGGACGATTCATCGGACTTGATCGGAGCAGGGCGAGTTGATCGAGCAGACTCGAGAGAAGATAGCCTTGATTCGTGAAAGGTCGTTGACCGCCTGCAGTCGCGAAATCCTATGCGGACGCACGCCGCCCATTGGAGTTGATGCGGAGATCACGTACTTTTGAAGGTTTCTCCTACCCGGAATCTTTCGTTTCGGTAGGAAAGGTAAGCCGAGTCCGAGATATATCGGACCATTTGAGATCCTCGAGAGAGTTGGGGAGTTGGCCTCTGATTAGCATTACCGCCGTCATTGTACCATGTTCATAACGTGTTCCACGTATCCCGATTCTGGAGATATATACCGAGATCCTAGTCATATCATCGATTTCGGCGAGATCGAAGTCGAACAGGATGGGACGTTTGAAGAAAGACTAATCAAGATACTCGAGTCGAGTTAAGCAACCGAGGAACAAGTCAATCGTTTTGGTCAAAGTTCGGTGGTCACGTCATGGAACGGAAGAAGCCACTTGGGAAACGGAAGCGATATGAAGTTTAGATATCCCGAGTTATTTTCATCTTGAGTTTCGGGACGAAACTCCTTTTTAGTAGGAGAGTATGTAATATCCGGATTTATTACGGTGTATTTCATCTGTATTCAACCATGTATTATTTCGGATTGGTGATTTTGATTATTGGAGTATGATATTTCGTGCATTGATATCATTGTACATAAGTATAGAAACATGCAAAATTGCTCAAACAACCTAGTGATAGCGCACGCTAAGAATGTATCTTAGCAGCGCTATCGGGCCACTATTAGCGACGCTACACGGGTAGTAATGCGTGCGCTAAGGACTCAATTATTGAGCGAGGCGGTGGCTCGTGCGCCCGGACATGGGTCCGGATAAGATTCCCGCCGGACAAAATCTGAAGTCAACCATTATTAGCGCACGCTAAGGGATACTTAGTAGCGTGCGCTAACTTATCAATAATGCGAAATTATAAATGGGACAAAGAACCGCTTGAGCTTTCATTTCCTTCGTCTATACTTCATCTTTGAGAGTCCAGAGAGCAATAATCTACCTTCTAAACACTTAGAACATGTATGAGTGATCATAGAACGATTGAGTATCACTTGTGAAGTGATCCTTGAAGAGAAGTGACACCTTGGAGGGCACGTAACCAACCGAGTCGGATTACACCTTGTGGTTCAGTTGATTTCGGCATATTAAGGTATGTTCAACCTATCACCAGTCTTAGATTCGGATTTACAATGGATATGATGATCATGTTAACAGGATATTGAATTTCATTAGTGAATTATTTCAACAACATCATGTTTAGAAGATTGGGATGTCTACAATTAAGATATTATTGTTGGAACCTTGAAGTTGGAATCCTAGTACTTCAAATGATGAGAGATATATTCGGAAGTTAACAATCCGTATGATTTATGTTATCTTTGTGATCATGATTTGGAAAATATGTTATAAGAACTTAAAGGGAGAATCATCTTAGGAAATATTCTTTCGTATAAGTCGGAATTGTTAGTTCACCTCAAGATGAAGTCTGAATATGTATAATGATAGTAGAATCTAATACATCAACCGGAGATCACCAACTTCGCATGAGAATTGTAATCAAGATGGATTATGGTGTCATGATGATTATTCATATATTTGCATCTTGAAGTTGATATAATACTGGAGATTATTCATAAGAGTAAGAACTTGGTATTCATGGAAGTAACATGAATTATCACGAAGGATTTCATTGTTTCGTTCATGGCAAGAACAGTTTACTGCTCAGCAGTAAACTGCCATGCAGAGATAGCGCACGCTATGTTATGCAGTTTAACGTGCGCTATCGAGCACTAGTTAGCGTGCGCTACGTTTGGTACGTAACGTACGCTAGACCATCAGACGAGTCAGTTGACTGGTCAGTGAAGTACTGACCATGCGTCGTTAGCGTGTGCTAGGCTTTGTTGTTTGCGTGCGCTATCGGGAAGACGTAACGCACGCTACACAGAAGTACTTAGCGTGCGCTAAGCTCCTCGGGCAGATTGCAGTTTATGAACTTTTGACCGTTAAGTGAATTGTTAAACATTCATACGACGTGAGATAAACTCTATATCATTTCTTTTGTTAAGGTTTGGTCTCGTTACGTGATTGATTGAGGAGGACGATCTTCGAGTGTTCATTTTCGTGGAAGTATTGTTATTGTCTTCAAATCGAGGCAAGTACCTTAATTGTTTTATGTATTGTTGTTATACATATTGTCGTGCATGTATGTCGTTATTGTGTGTCCACCTCGTGTTGGTCCGACGGGATCATCGGGGGATCTATGCTAGCGTGCTCTGGATCATCGGACGGGATTTACCACCACGGGTTGGTCAGACGGTATCATCGGGGGATCTAGGCGATGAGCATTTGGATCGATGGAATTACCATGTGTATGTATTGATATCATGTTGTGATTATCAGTTGTGTATGTTATGTTTGAGTTTCTCGTAGGAGAAGACTCGTTGGTATTTTGTCGTTTATGTTATTATTATTCACCGTGAGATATGAATAATATGTTGTGGTACTTGTACTAGCATCGTTGTGCTAACCCCTTCGGGGGTGAACATTTTGTTTGTGTTCAGGATCCAGGAGAGCAGGGAAACAACCACTGGAATTGTATGATGACGGGGGTGCAGAGTGATGTCCCGACCGGGTTTATTTATCTTTCGTTTATTCGTTATTTCAATAAGTACTCGAGTACGAAGTCGTTTGTGATGTTTTGAATTGGTGATGTAATATTGAGTTATGTTGAACAAATTGTACTATTTCTGTATTTGGTCAGAATTGATGTACTGAAATTCCGTTATTTCCATTCGTCAGTAACTTTTTATACTTGTTAAATTCTTCAGCCTTGTAAATCCTTATGTAAAGGATTTACGGCGCTGTAATATTCCCAAATATATTGGGGGTGTTACACCATCCTTCTTTCGGACAAAAAGAACTGGCGCTCCCCAGGGCGAAACGCTTGGCTGAATATAGCCCTTGTCCAGTAACTCTTCCAGCTGCTTCTTCAGTTCGTACATCTCAGTAGGTGCCATACGATACGGCGCCTTAGAAATTGGTGTAGCTCCGGGTTCCAGCTCAATGGTAAATTCACATCCCTTCGTGGAGGTAGTCCAGGTAACTCGTCAGGAAATACATCTGGGAATTCGTTCACAACAGGAATGGATGAAAGTTCCACAATTTCGTCTTCTTTCTTCATTGCATAACACCAATATCCGGTACAGCCCTGTTTCAACAATTTGACAGCTTTCATCGCCTTGATTAATTTTCCTGAGCTTCCCGGTTTCCACCCCTCGAATAATATTTCGGAACCATCATCAGCGATCAGCGAGATATTCCTCCTTCGGTAGTTCACAATTGCTCCATATCGATTAAGACAATCGTCTCCGAGTATCAGGTCGTCTCCTTGCATTTCTATCACGATCAGATTTGAGAGCCACTATCTGCCTCCAAATGATACAGGGAAATTTCTAGTTTCTAAATTTCCGACAATCCTCTCTCCACTCGGTAAACCAACAACATAAGGTTCACAAGTATGAAAACCGGAAATATTCAAACGATTTACACAAGACAAAGATATGAAAGAATGTGTAGCTCCTGTATCGAATAAAACGCTAAGCCGGGAAAGGATCTCGACAAGTGCACGATGCGGCAATGATCACGATCGTCTATCCTCCTCATCTCGTACAGACATGGGGGAGCAGATCCGGCACTCGATGTCCCCTTTCGGTCCCATTGTCCTCTGCCTCGCCCGCGGCCAAAATTCTGAGGCATCTGAACACTTTGCTGCGTCTGTGGAATACTGGCCTCCTTCTGGACTGGCTGTGGTATACGGGCTCTAAAAGACTTTGCAGCCTCTTCACAAAACACCGCCCGATGTCCCTCTCGTCCACAATCAAAACAAGTCACGGCAGGAAGGGGGCAATTCCGTCGATAGTGCCCCGTCTGGGCGCAGTTAAAGCATTTCCTGGTAACGTCAGTAATAGTTGATGTCGCTCTGAAGTTCTTTCCGCTCCTAACTGGGTGCGGAAGTTTCTTGAAAGAGTGAAAGGATGACTGGGCCTTACGGGGCCCGCTGTTCTTGTGCTCTGTAAAAGTACCAGAGACTTTCTGTTTCTTGGTTTCCGCAATTTTCTCCATGGCTGCTTCCTTGATCTCATATGCCAACGCCTTATCCTGGTATAGGCGGAGTGTGGTACATTCAAATACGGACATGTACCTCTGGATTTCTGGTTTCATCCTCATGTCAAAATGGATCATCATTTACGCATACATTACGATCGGATGTCGAACAAATGCCATTTCTTTGGTTAAACGTCTTAATCGCACGGGATACGGCACATCGGAAAGGTAGGCGGAGAAAAATTCCCGAACTTTGGCTTCCCTCACGGAGCAGGGCAATCGAGCTTCCATCATCAATCTAAACTCTGTCAATCGGCATCATGGTCTACGGGCGGATGGCTTCCCACCATTCGGACGCTTCCCTATCGAGAAAATATTGAGCGATAGAGGCTCTCAGTCGTCTGGCGATTGATTCCGCAAGGATTTTCTCCAGTTCTTTCAACCAATGATCCTGTGGGAGTCTCGGAAATACCGTCGAATTTGGGTGGTTGCATCTTCGCCACCTCTTGCGACCACCGGTCACCTCGATTTCCCATGTCCGGGATCCCTTGCTGTCTCTCTCCTGCGTAGTCCCACCGCCACTTGCATTCGGTCCACGACCTGGGCGAACTGAGTCATCTGGTTCACCACTTGACGAAGGATCTCTGGTACAGCAGGATCTGGTTCATTATTAATAGATTGTTGCGGCTCGCCTGAGCTATGACTGGCCTGGTTAGAAGGCGACGCTTCCCTTTCGGCATTTCTCCGTCCGCGTCCACGACCGTGACCACGTCCACGTCCGCCTCTCAACATACTGTAAGCATAAATACTCAATATACAGGAAACAACATCGTTCTAATATTCGAGTATAAAGAGACACAACATGTAAAGAACAAGATAGAGTTTAGGAACTTACAACCACTGTTCGCATGAAGACGTAGGCAGTGCAGTGATGTCATTCACGACCGGTTACCTCAAAAGACATAAATGACCCCTATTTTAACCCAACGGCCAAGATATCCATAATCTTAGCTCTGATACCATATTCTGAAAAACCCCCGAAATATTCGGGAATATTCTGTGCCGTAAATCCTTTACATAAGGATTTACAAGGCTGAAGAATTGAACAGGCATTAAAAGGTACTAACAAATGGAAATAACGGAATTACGGTACAACTGTTCTGACCCAATACAGAAATAGTACAATTGTTCAACAGAACTCAATAATACATCACCAAATTCAAATCATCACAAATGACTTCGTACTCGAGTACTTATTGAAATAACGAGTAAACAACAGATAAATAAACCCAGTCGGGACATCACTCTGCACCCTCGTCGTCATACAGTTCCAGTGGTTGTTTCCCCGCCCTCCTGGATCCTGAACACAAACAAAATGTTCACCCCCGAAGGGGTTAGCACAACGATGCTAGTACAAGTACCACAACATATTATTCATATCTCGCGAAGAATAATAACTTAAACGACAAAATACCAACGAGTCTTCTCCTACGAGAAACTCAAACATAATATACACAACTGATAATCACAACATGATATCATAACATACACATGGTAATTCCATCGATCCAGCGTTCACTGCCTAGAACCCACGATGATCCCGTCAGACCAACCCGTGGTGGAAAAACCCGTCCGATGATCCAGTAAGACGCTAGCATAGATCCCCCGATGATCCCGTCGGACCAACACGAGGTGGACATACAATAACGACATACATGCACGACAATATGTATAACAACAATACATAAAACAATTAAGGTACTTGCCTCGATTTGAAGACAATAACAACACTTCCACGAAAATGAACACTCGAAGGTCGTCCTCCTCAATCAATCACGTAACGAGACCAAACCTTAACAAAAGAAATGATATAGGATTTATCTCACATCGTACGAATGTTTAACATTTCGATTTACGGTCAAAAGTTCATAAAACGTAATCTGCCTGAACTGCTTAGCGCACGCTAAGTACTCTGTGTAGCGTGCGTTAAGTCTGCCCGATAGCGCATGTAAACAACAAAGACTAGCGTACGCTAACTATGCATGGTCAGTACTTCACTGACCAGCCACCTGACTTGTCTGATGGTCTAGCGTACGTTACGTACCAAACGTAGCGCACGCTAACTCGTGCTCGATAGCGCACGTTAAACTCCAAAGCATAGCGTGCGCTATCTCTGCATGGCGATTTCTTTCTGGCGAAAGCTTATTCTTGCCATGATTGAAACAATGAAATCTTGCGTGATAATTCATGTTACTTCCATGAATACCATGTTCATACCCTTATGAATGATTTTACGGATAAAGACAACTTCGGATTCAAGGATATGCATATCAATATAAAACCATATTCCATTCCGACTTCAAATCTTCATACGACAATTCGAAAAGCTTAACGGTTGATATCAACACCTTATATTAATCAATATTATCATGCTGAAGTTGTTTAAACGTTCCATCTATACTAGATAAATCTTTCCATGTTCAATCCTTTAGATTTATCCAACAATAATGATTGTTAAAGTCAAGTCCATGATTATTATGAAGTCATCTACTAGATTCGAATTACCAATGATAGAAGCTTCTATTCACATATTCAGTGTAATAAGATTCGAATCATGATGATTATAATCAAGGTACTTAAGGCTTATTCATCTCACTATTCCAAACATGATATACTTGGATAATTCATCTATGAAAATCCATATCTTGTTAACATGATCATCCAAATCGTTAGAATCCAACTCTAAGTCCTGAGATAGATTGAACATACCTTAATATGATGAAAATCACTGAACCGTAAGGTAGAATCCAACTCCGGTTGGTTGTATGCCACTCCAAGGTGCTATTCCACTTCCATGAACATTCCCAAGTGATAACCAATATACAAACACCAACAAGATGTGTTCTAAGTGTATAGGAGTATTATTACAGCTCTCTGAACTCTCAAGGATGAAGAATGGGCGAAAGAAATGAAAGCCAAAACGGTTGTCGTCCCATTTATAATATTCTGCATTATTAACAAGTTAGCGCACGCTACTAAGCATTCCTTAGCGTGCGCTAATAATGGTTGACTTCAGGATTGTCCGGGTGCGTCCGCGGGAATCTTATCCGGACCCATGTCCCGGCTGGCGCATGTGCTAGCCGTCCCGTTCAATAATTAAGTTCTTAGCGCACGCAACTCCTATCTTCATAGCGTGCGCTAATAATGGCCCGATAGCGCGCGTTAAGATACATTCTTAGCGTGCGCTATCACGAGGTTGCTTGAGCAATTTTGCAAGTTTCTATACTTATGTACAATGATATCAATGCACGAAATATCATACTCCAATAATCAAAATCACCAATCCGAATAATACAGGGTTTGAATACAGATGAAATACACCGTAATAAATCCGGATATTACACGTAAAACCAACAAGATAGCGTACGTTATGTTAAAGGGTTAGCGTACGTTAAACACAGAATTACTAGCCCAAAAAATGCACTTATCTATACAACGTCGAGAAATCAATCATAGTGCGAATGATAGTTATATTCAAGTCTATTATGATATATTCCACCATCGGTAAACATTAAACAAATGCAACAAGACTCCAATAGTATTGAATTATCCGAATAATACAACAGTAGGTAAGAATTTTCGTCGGATATTACAAGAACTTTAGAAGGTAAAAAAATTTAATTGAAAAGAAGCGAAACTTCCTTGGTCGAGACTCTAGAATGGAACAAAAGAAAAATACTTATGTTCCTACAAACAAATTCGACAATAACTATCGTAAATGCGGTCAAACCGAATATTACGCTAAAGAATGCCGAGTGTCTACCTACAAACCTCAAGTCAAAAAATATAAAAAGAAAGAAGTGTCTATGAGTGACGATGAGGATGAAATTAATGGATTGATCGCCTTTATGGATCTTGACACCTACAAATCAAAAAATGCTACCAAGGTAAGATCTACTCTCGATGATTATCTTTTAGATACCTGTGACTCACAAAAGTCAAACCACGATGATGAACTTTTAAGTGCTTTTGACTTCTTGAACATTGAGTACGACAAGATGGTAAAGCTTAATATGATTTTGAAAAAAAAAATTGAATCTCTAGAACTCGAAAATCCAAAGCTTCAAAACGAAGAAAAAAATATTGAAATAGACCATACCTATTGCCTATATAAAGAAAATAATTTGAAAAATGAGTTGTCTAAAACTCAAAAAGAGCTAAAATATATAATGAATAAATTCACTCTTGGAAATGAAAATTTTGAAAAGCTCATATCGATCCAAAAATCTCCTTTCTTAAAACATGATCTTCGTTTTGATCTTTTTAATAGAGAAGAATCTCTTATAAATCTCAATAAAACAAAAAACAAGGAAACTGAGAATTTAAAAATCCCCCCTCAACAAAAGGACCTTAATATTGGAAATAATGAAAAGATTCGTTCAAAACTAAGAACTATCAAGGTCAAACAAATTTGGGTTTCAAAAAGTACGATAGTTCCAAATGCTATTAAAAATCATTAACATTGGAGGACCCAAAAGAGCATGGATACCAAAACAAACAAAACAAACTATTTTTGTTGATACCTCTTACAAGGAAAAGCAAATAGTACATAGATAGCGGTTGCTCGAGACATATATGTGGCACCAAGGAGTTGTTCGAAAATCTTGAATACCCAGAACAAGTACACGTAAGTTTTGATGACAACAAAAAGGGAATGATTATGGGCATCGACAAGGTAGGTAAGGAACCTTCACCTTACATTAATAAAGTTTTATTTATTGAAGGTTTACATCATAATTTGCTTAGTGTACCTCAACTCTGCGATGACAAATTTAAGGCGCTTTCTGAGAAAACGCTTTGTACTGCTTTCAAAAATAATAAAGTTGCATTTATTTGGCTAAGATGTGGAAATATTTACATTTTTTATTTTTCTGATGAAAATTCTTTCAATGAAAAATGTCTTGCGATTCTAGATGAAAATGCATTTTTATGGCATCTAAAATTAGGACATACATCTTTACTAATCATTTCAAAATTATCAAGACATGATTTAGTTCGTGGTTTACCCAAACTAAAATTTGATGGAAAACATTTGTGTGAATCATGCATCAAAGGGACTACTGGCATCCTTAAACTTGTTCATATGGATTTAATTGGTCCATCTAGATATGCTAGTTTAGATGGCAAATTTTACATGTTGGTAACTATAGATGATTTCTCTCGATTTACAAGGGTTAGATTTCTCGCTCATAAAGATGATATATTGATTGAGTTTTCTAAAATGTTGTCGTTTAGTACAAAATGAGAAAAATCTCTCTATCATTTATATTCGAACCAACTATGGTGGAGAATTCGACTGCTCTCCTTTTGAAATTATGTGCGATAAATATGAAATTAACCATAACTTCTCAGCTCCTACAACTCCTCAACAAAACGGGGTTGTTGGAAGAAAAAAAATCGTATTTGAAAGAAATGTCCAGAATTATGTTAAATGAATACTCTCTTCCACGATACTTTTGGGCCGAAGCTATTAATACGACATGTTATACAATAAATCGAGTTCACCTTCGTAGAGCTCAACTTAAAACTCCTTATGAACTTTGAAAAGATAAAAATTCAAACATCTCTTACTTCCATCCATTCGGTTGGCAGTTTTTATTTTAAATAATGGTAAGGAGAATTTGTGAAAGTTTGAGACAAAATCCGATTCTGGTATTTCTCTAGGCTATTGTTGAATAGCAAAACTTGTCGTGTCTATAATATTAGAACATATAAATTTGACGAATCCATTCATGTAAAATTCGATGATGCAATTTCACCTCCGAGAAAGGTAGAGTGTCTTAATGATACACGTACACTTCCGGACATTCAATCCTCAAGTAAAACGAAGAAAAATCCTGAGATTCAAGAAAGAATGATTGATGATTTGCATAAAGGTTGGAAACATATCAAAGATTGTCCAAAATATGTAGTAATTGGAAACATCGAAGATAGTGTTCAAACTCGAAGGAGAAGTCTTGACTACCTAAACAGTTACGCCTTTATACCCAAAATTGAATCCAAAAATATTTCTGAATCTCTAGATGATGAGAGTTGGGTAATGGCAATGCAAGAAGTAGTTGTGCAATTAGAGCACAATAAAGTTTGGGATTTGGTTCTAGCACCGGAAGATAAAACTATTATCGGGACCAAAGTGGTACACAAAATTAAGTGCGACGAAGATGGTATCCAGTGAGAAATAAATTCCGTCTGGTTGCCCAAGGATATAATCAAGCAGAAGGTATTGACTATGAAGAAAGCTTTGCACTTGTAGCTTGAATTGAAGCCATCCGACTTTTATGTGCATTCGCATCTCATAAAAAGATCAAACTCTTTCAAATGGATGTTAAGAGTGCATTTCTTAATGGTATCATTAAAGAAGAAGTCTATGTGAAGCATCCTCTAGGATTTGAGGACTATGAATTTTCAGAATGTGTCTACAAGCTCAATAAAGCTCTTATGAAGCGAAGCAAGCACCACGAGCATGGTAAGATCGATTAAGTTAATTCATCATTTCAAATGACTACAAAAGAGGTAACATCGATAACACTATTTTTATGAAAACCTTGAATAATAATATACTTGTCTGTCAATCTATGCGGATGATATTATTTTTGGTGCTACTAACGATTCTCTTTGTCAAGAATTTATTTATTTTATGAAGGGAGAGTTCGAGATGATCATGATGGAAGAACTAACATTCTTCTTTGGGCTCCAAATCAAACAATGTGAAGATAGAAATTTTATTCATCAAACCAAATATACAAATGAACTACTTAAAAAATTCAAAATAGAAGGTAGCAAAGCTATTTCTACTCCAATGTCATTTTCATTAAAATTGGACAAGATGAGAGTGTAAAATCAGCTTATCGATAGCTCTTTCGGGGTATAATCTGCTCCTTGCTTTATTTAATTGTATCTAGATCAGACATAATATTTGTAACTTCCTTACGTGCTAGATTCAATCTAATACTAAGGAATCTCATCTAATTGCATGTAAATGAATCTTTCATTACTTAAGTGGAACAATTGGTCTAAGACTATGGTACTCGTCATGTCTTGACTTTAACTTAATTGCATACAATGATGCCGACTTTGGCGACTATAAAATTGACAAAAGGAGTATGAGCGGTATATATCATTTTGTTGGATCATGTTTGATTTTTTGGGGTAGAAAAAAGCAAACGAGTGTAGCAATGTCTACAGCCAAAGCTGAGTATGTAGCTGCCGGTGGCGTATGTGCACAAGCTTATGGAATAAAAAACAACTTCGAGATTATGACATTTTTATTGAAAATACTCATATTCTTTGTGATAACACTAGCGCTATTAATCATAGTAAAAGTCATGTTCTGTATAGTAGAACCAAACACATAGAGATCAGACATCATTTTTTACGTGACCATGTGCAGAAGAAAGATATTTATTTAATTTTTATCGGTATGAAGGATCAACTGGCAGATATTTTTACAAAACCATTACCCGAGGAATGTTTTTTACTCAATTTATTTACAACTCGGCATGGGCCATATCGATAATTTTTAAAAATTTATTTCTTTTAATACTGTTCTTAAGATCAAATCGAAAAGTGAAAAATTCTACACCTACTATTAGCGCACGCTACCACTAGTATATTATCGTACGCTAATTCAATACCTCAAATTTTTCACAGCAACTGAGACAGAATACCCTGATTTTTGCCCTCGATAGTGCATGCAAGTTATAAAGTGTGGCGCACGCTAATGAGTCTCTAGTGCACTTAAAACTCCAAAATCAGCAGATCCCCTTTTATTCTCGCATAAACCCTATCGAAATTTCAGTACTCTCTCTCTCTCTCTCTAAAATCTCAAAATTTCTCACCCAAAACTCAAATTACTCCACTAAATCTTCATAAAATCACCTCCTAACCTCTTCAATATCATCAATGGCTAGCGGATCAATAATTCCAATGAAGAAGCAGTACAAAGGGGCAAAACGCCCTAGAAATTCTGAGTTCGACATCTCCCATTTATGTTATCAAGAGGTATTTCTTAAAATCATGCCTCAAGAACAAGTAACTGATTGCTACTACTTCAATTTTAGTAGTTTGGAGCGAGTTGGTATCAAAATTCGAGATCTTTTTTCTAAGTTAGGAATTGAGAAATTTGCTCTATGTAAGGAAGACATTTATCAAAACTTAAGACTACCTTTATCAATAGTCTATTTCACAACCCATCCTATTAATAAATAATTATTTTCTCTCTCATCGACATGAACAACTTACAACATAATTCTCTCCCATCCTTTTTCCACTTTATCAACAACCCAACCCAACATAAAAAATAATTATTTTTCCATTCTTTAATAATTACGTATTATAATATAATCAGTTTGTGTTATATTTAGAATTCATAATCATAATAAGTAAATAAATTACTATATACATTTAAAATTACAACAATCTTAATAACAAAATTAAAAATTACGACACTTTTAATAACAAAATTAAAATTACAAGAGATGAAATGCATACAAATCAAATACATAATCAAACTGCTAGTAGATGCATAAAATACAATAATTCAAGAAGATGCAAATTATATATTTAATTATTAGTGCGAATTCAAGAATAAAAAATTAGATGATAGAAGAGAGAAAATGAGATTGTGTTTCAAAATACCTCAATATTGATCTCTATTTATAGAGAAAAAAATCACAAATTTTGATCTAATTTTTTTTACAAATAATATATAAAACTAAAATTTTAAATATTATTTAAATAAAATCACAACCACAAATCAATTTGTGACATGTGTCACTTTCTTATCTACAATCCACACAAAACCTTGGACAATATTACGCCCAGATGGTGAGCTTTCTCCCATTTTTCCTTTTTTTTTGGACTCTAATGGGAATTGGTCATGACAACCTACCGATAAAGATAGCCTAATGCGTAAATTTTATGCAGATTTGCCCCTTGATGATCATGTCTTGTCACTTCCTCGGTGTTACATTCTATGGTTGGAGGAATCAATGTATTCGTTTTGTTTGAAATCTTAAAAGAATTGTATGGTTTGTCTAATGAAAGATTCATTTGTGCTGAGAAATTAAATGATGATGGTGTGAATGATTTGGATATTCAAGAGTTTCTAAGCTCTAAAGCCGTTATCGATATCATCGATTATGTTTTGAAAATAACAACTTTGGTATCGATGTCCGATTATTGCTAGTCCCATTAACTAAATGCTTGATGCCGAAATTTAAGAATAGATAAACAAGTTGTCTAGCGTATATTGAATGAGGAACCTGTGAATTTCACTAATATCGTATATCAATGGATTTTTGCAAAACCTGAGTTATTTACTTCAAAAAATGAAGCCTCTCTTCAAAAAAGTATGCCTCTCGAACAAGGAAGGCCGGAATGGCTTTCGGATCAATTCTTACGGCAATCTTCAAATACCATAATGTTGACTTGACCAAAGATGTTGCCGTTCCGGGAGTCATCGCTCAAGGCGATGCACTATGTCGAGACATTAAAATCGAGGTTGGGTGCTATTCTCCTATCTTAAGGAATATGATAAAGTTCACAAAGGTACAAGACTCCCGACTCCCGAGGAAAGGATCATTCGTCGGGGTCCCGAGATATTGAGAGAACTTCAAAACCGGCATTTTTGTTCGCAAACCACAATCTAAAGGTAAGAGGACGACGGTAGAAGATACTATAGATAGAGATAAGGATGATTTGACCATCGAATTCGTAGTCTTGAAATAAATCAACTGGAGATTCATGACGAAATTTGAGGACTTCGGACAAAGTTTCGGGAAGAAGTTCATTCAGTGAGATCACTTCTCGAAGATTTCATCCATTTCACCAATCCTTCATTTCTGTTTCCTTCCTTCTCCTCCAATCCAAACCCTTAACTCATGCTTCGATTTGGATTAAGAACAATGTTATTTACATGGCAGGTTTTGATTATGTTTTGGTGTAATGTTATTTATTTATTTTTTGCTTTTTGCATTTGTTTTTTTTACTGTAAAATTAAGAAGGAGTTTGTATCTTTTTTTTGCTGACCTTTTTGCTCCTGACAAAAAAGTAGATATAAAACTAAAATTCCTGCAAGAGTACAACAGATTACAAAAAAATTGTACAAGACTAACAAAATGGAAAAAAGCACATCCACTTTGATTCGAATATACTTTTCCAACAATTTTTGCAGGTAGTTTTATAAATGTTTTGTCATCATCAGAAATGGGAAGATTACTGAACAAATTGATTTTGATGATGTGTTTCCTCAAAAGAACATTTAGTCAAACATATCTCAAAACTCGTTCAGACAAAGTTCATATCACATCAAGTGAAAATCATCAAACAAGCAAAAATAGAGCATGCGATGTTCGTAAGATAGCGCACGTTGACGGGTATATTGTGAGATTGATATTTTTACTCAAGTAACGCACGTAACTCGCTATACTTCGAGTTTCGACAACTATAAAGTTAATGCACGCTACGAGACTATGTTATGCATGTTATGACATCAAGACGTTGAGTTCTGCACTTATCTCATTGAAGCAGTTAATGCGCGCTACTTGACCAAGTAACGCACGCTACAATATTAAGACAGTGAGTTCCACACTTATATCATTGAAGCAGTTAATTGCACGCGCTAGTACACCAAGACAGAATATGACAAAATGACCCCCAGTTGAAGCACGCTATCAAGGTAGTCAAAGCGCACGCTGAGTAAAGAATATGACCGTTGGTTTATACACAGTTAAGGCAAGCTAGAAGGGTATATTAGCGCACATTAGGTTTGCATTTTTACCGTTGATTAGATGACCGTTGGACACTTTTTCAACACGAAAATCACGCGAATATCACAAGATCTAGAAAGCAAGAAGTGACTGATTAGCGCACGTTAAAAAAGGACAGTAACACACGCCATGTTTAAAATTTAACCATTGGACAAAGATTTTCAGAACAACAATGTCGTTCCTTTTCAAAGTCAAAAGTTACACATTATTGACTATGACATTAACACACGCTAAGAAGCAATATTAGCGTACGCTAATAATGCAGGATCACTTGGCATCAAGTCTAGCTCAAAGCTACAAATACACACATCTTTGGGTACTTCAAGACACACAACTACAAGTTGAAATCTACATATTTTGAGCAGTGAGTATTGCTATCTTAAGTTATTTGTTCATTATCTAGTTGTGCAAGAAAAGATACAAGTATTGTACTTACAGTTCATTATCATTCATACTTCGTGTCTTCTTTGATTATTGTGTTTGAGTGTTTGTATCACACATATATGAGTCGAGAGAAAAGATTAAAGAACTTCAATCCGGTGTTATTAGGATTGTTGATCCGACATTATTAGGATTTAACTCTAAGGTCCTAAATAAGGTTACTCTAATTCCGATAGAATACTAGAAGTAAAATATCAATGTAATATTTATCACTGGTTGAGAATTATAGTGAATTCATCTCCAACTGGTTTAGAGAAAAGTGGATTAGTAGAGGATTACCCCACCCCTGAGACCACTATAATTGCCTGTGTGTTTTATGCTTTAATCATCATACTTACCTGGTGCATACATACTTACTGTTCAATTATTTAGTTATTTGATTTCGTCATCAGCCGACTTCCAAATACCTGTCTACAGACGACTGTAAGTCATCTGTACCTATCAGCTGACAAACTCCTAACTCTTCGTGGAAAAAGTGTTTCAATAAGTCTATTCACCCCCTCTAGACTTATTCCTGACGACTTATGACCTACAACACAATGTTCCACAAGTACCAAATATGAACTCCATTTCACAACATCCTTATGACAAAATCACTATACATAAGATGTAAAGGAGGAGACTTACATCACAGGTCACACGAAGATGACGGTCGCCCACGATACTAATCCCAACGATCAACATCGACAATAGGAATTGACAATGCGCAACTCAACTTGTCAGTCGACAACTCGAATGACACTACACAACTCGACTTGACCCGACAACCTAGATTTCCACAACCTAAACTCTGATACCATAATTGTAACACCCCTGTATACAACCAGAACTATTACACGGCGTAAACCCTTATTACTGTTGGAATTCCGGATACAAAACGAAATACGCGGCGGAATAATAAAAAGAATCCCAAACAAGGATCGATCAAGTAACGTATATACGAAAATGAAAAAGACGAAGATAAAAGGATTAAGGTCCCATGCCCTTGAAGCCTTTGATAATATCTTCGTTAGTTGATGATGTTCACGAATCCGAGCACGAGCACCAAATTTCTTCATCCCAAACACCGAAAGCACGATGTCTCTACTTCACACGCGTCGGAAATTGACCGGAAAAAACACCAAAACTCCGTTCTGAAAGAACACGACTAGAAAGTTTTAATGGAATTTTTTTCTCTATTTTTCTTACTATCCTTTCAACTCCAAGATGAAGAAATAATATGAAAAATTTTCTCTCCCTCTCCTATTTACACTCACGGCCGAATAGTCTCAAATGGAAGGTGATAGGTTGGTATTTTATTTCAATACTTTATCTCACCCATGATGAGATATTATTATACACATCATATGATTAGATCCCCCCATATTATTATATCATATATAATATTAAATGGTATCACAATAGAGGTGGAAAACATCAAGTCAATGGGAGAGGGAAATTGGGGGTGGGGGGGGGTGGGGGGTTCCTAAGAAATTTCCAAGAAACGGGCCGTGTCACTCGGCTCGTGTACCGGTCGTTCGTCAAACGACCCCATTAAATACACTACATTTTATCTCCAATATATTTATACTAATTAATTTATCCAATAAATTAATTATATCAAATACAAATATATTTCTCTAGAAAATATATATTATGAATTAAATTGATTACCCAGTAATTTAATTTTAATTCATAAGACCGCTATTTGATTTATACAATAAATCATAATTAGATATCCAATATCTAATATTAATATATAGATGATAATTCATATTTATCCGTCAATGATCCTGATGCGCGACTCTGTAGGTCCATCTTAGCCGGCATTGGGAGGAACTAATGAGTGCGAACAGCACTAAACCAGCCTAGCGGGCCGCACTATAAACCCCGACTGAAAACGAATGAAAGGATCATTCCAGAACCATTGTGTCGTGAATACCATATACGTATAGACCCTTCATTAGATGTTCCGATCAAGTCTTCGGGTCACGGTAAAGTCAAACCCTACGGTTGACTAGACACTATACATGTATTAATGCAAATCAAGACCGACTGATTACTAGTGTATCTAATACGACTGAATCAGAATACTTTGGCCAAAGACTTATGATCTTATTTCCCATTAACCGTATAGGACATTCGCCTGCTCACTAACAGGAGACATAATCCTTTCTTGGCATACAGTAGAGACTGCTACCTGCCCGTATAGACTGCACTTCGAGGTTAACTCAGCGATTAAGCAATTGAGTCTAACTAATCTAATGACAAACTAAACGTCACAGTCACATCTCTTACTGAACCCTCAAGTCAAAGGTCCACGTATACTATCACAACCTTTCGACTCGTCATCGACTCTCCAAGAGTGAATACCGTGTGACTGAATCAAGTATACGTCTTGTTCGAGTATACTGGTCCCACCAATATATCTATAACTATGATATCAAGACACGCACATGTCCTAGTATCAGTTATATAAGTCTTACTCAAAACTGAATGCCCAATTAAGTTTACCGACTTACGAACGGTTTACGTAAATTAGCCCTAAGCACTTCCAGTGCAGTTCTCTCTTATTCGATAACGAGAGTGGAATGTTCGCTCTTATTTACATGGACTTCACTTTAATGTTTACTAAATCAAGAATACATTTGAAATACAATAAACAATGAATGAATCATATTGCCTTTTATTATTAATTCCATAATTACAAGTACAATGCCCCTTGTCTCTCATCCCCTGAGTGGCATTCGAGGCCATATTCCTAACAATCTCCCACTTGCCCTCAATGCCATACATCATGGTATTCAATACCCATGTTCTTCATATGTCTTTCCTAGACAGCCTGAGATAACAGCTTAGTCAGCGGGTCAGAGACATTGTCTTCTGAGTCTACTATTTGCAATGAAACATATCCTTTCTCAACCATCTCTTGAACGATGTGATACTTTCTCTCTATATGCTTGGTGTTGTCGTGAGCCCTAGGCTCCTTGGCTTGGGCGACAGCTCCGTCATTGTCACAGTATAATGATATAGGCAGCTCCCCGTTAGGCACCACTTGAAGTTCTTGCACAAACTTCTGCATCCAAAATGCTTTCTTGGTCGCCTCTGAGGCAGCTTGGTACTCTGCTTGGCAGGTGGAATCTACAGTAGCACTTTGCTTGGAGCTTATCCAAGATACTGCTCCTCCATTGAGAGTAAAAAAAATACCTAGATGTCGACTTAGAGTCGTCCTTATCTCCTTGAAAATCAGAATCGGTGAATCCAACCACCTTCAGTTCTCCACCACCATAAGTAAGAACCACATCTCTAGTTCTTCTTAAGTACTTAAGAATGTTCTTAACGGCAGTCCAGTGTTCCCTTCCCAGGTTTGCTTGAAAATGACTTACCACACTCTCAGCGTAGGCTAAGTCTGGTCTCATACACAATATAGCGTACATGAGGCTACCCACTACCGAGGCATAGGGTACCTTACTCATCTCTCTCTTTTCTTCCTCACTTTGAGGAAACATTTTCGTAGTGAGATGAATTCCATGTCGCATGGGAAGGAACCCAGTTTTAAAATCATCCATCTTGAATCTTCTCAGGATTTTATCTATATAAAGCGCTTGGCAAAGTCCTATCATTCTTCGCGGTCTATCTCTGTAAAGACAGATACCTAGAATATAGGAAGCTTCTCCCAAGTCTTTCATGGAGAACGATTTAGAAAGCCAAGCTTTCACAGTGCTGAGCATTGCTACGTTATTTCCTATAAGTAGAATGTCAACTACATATAGTACTAAGAACGCAATGTTGCTCCCACTGACCTTTTTGTAAACACATGGATCCTCATCGTTTCGCACAAAATCAAAGTCCTTGACTACTTCGTCAAATCAAAGGTTCCAACTCCGAGAAGCTTGCTTCAGCCTATAAATGGCTTGTTGCAGCTTACACACCTTATGAATATTAGCTTTGGACACAAAACCTTTAGGCTGATCCATGTAGATTTCCTCCTCGATGTATCCATTTGGAAAAGCCGTTTTGATGTCCATTTGCCATATTTCATAATCATAATGGGCAGCAATGGCAAGCATCATGCGAATCGAGTTGATTATAGCTACAGGCGAGAAGGTATCATGATAATCGTTCCCTTCCTTTTAGGTGTAACCCTTTGCCACAAGCCTGGCCTTATTGGCGTCAACCTTGCCATCCCTATCAGTATTTCTCTTATAGATCCATTTACTTCCAATAGGCTTCATGCAAGTTGGTAGATCTACTAGAGTCCAGACCTAATTGGCATGCATCGAGTCTATCTCAGCTTCCATAGCTTCTTGCCATTTATCGGTGTCCACATCCACTACCGCTTGGTCATAGGTGACAGGGTTGTCCTCACAGCTATCAGGCACGTCGTGGAGACCCAGTTCCTCGACATGTGTATAGCCATACCTCTCAGGTAAGTGAGACACCCTATCAGACCTTCAAAGTGGAGGTTGTGTTTTAATAGGTTCGGTTCGCGATCCCTAATCAGATGTCACCTCAGGACTTTATTTTTGCTCTTCCAAAGAGACATTTCTACCCGAGCCACCTTCCTGAATGAATTCATCCTCAAGGAAGTGCGCTTGTAATGCCACAACGACCCTATGGTCTTCAGGCATGTAGAATAGATAACCTATCGAATCCTCTGGGTATCCAATGAAACGTCCCTTGACGGACCTAGATTCCAGTTTATCCACCTTAGCCTTCTTGACATAAGCTGGACATCCCCAAATCTATATGTGTTTAAGACTTGGTTTCTTACTCTTCCAAATCTCATGTGGATTGATAGGAACAGATTTGGAAGGACATCTATTTAGGATATAGGCAGCGGTAAGTAAGGCGTACCCCCATAGGTAAATTGGTAAATTAGTGTAATTGAAATAGAGCGGACCATGTCCAACAAACTCCGATTTCTCCTTTCTGAAACACCATTTAACTGTGGGGTTTCTGGCGGCGTGAATTGTGAAACTATTCTATGTTCCTTAAGGAACTCATCAAACTCGATGCTCATATACTTGCCACCTCGGTCTGACCGAAGTGCCTTGATATGACATCCAGTCTGTGTTTCAACTAGGGCCTTAAATTCCTTGAATTTAGTAAAGACTTCGGATTTATGTTTCATCAAGTACACAATTCCATACATAGTATGATCATCTGTGAACTTTATGAAATATTAACATCCACCTCGCGCTGTTTCTAAAGCACCACAAACGTCGGTATGTACCAACCCAAGTTTTTCAGCAGCCCTTTCAAATGTCCCTGTGAAGAGAGACTTAGTCATCTAAGGCAGGATTCACAAGTTTGATATGGTTCTTCACCTAATGTACTTAAAAGTCCATCTTTCTCCATTTTGTGAACCTTGGTCTGACCAATATGACCGAGTTTAAGGTGCCACTTAAGAGCTTGATTAGTATTTTGCCTACCATGTTTCCTAGTTATAGTGTTCACTGCTGATTTATTTTGCAAGTTCATATGATATAAACCATTCAACAATATAGTTGTGCCAACCAATTTATTTCAAAAATAAATTTTACAACTATCATTGCCAATGATGAAAGAAAATCCTTTCCGGTCCAAGACTGGAATGGATACAATGTTTTTATGCCCCTTGGGCAAAACAAGTACTTCATCTAGCATCAAAATAAAACCGGATTCTAAACCCAGTGGGAGTGATCCGATATCGGTTGCCTCGGCACTTTGTCCGCTTCCGACAGTGATCATCACTTCCCCAGCTTCAAGCTGCCTACTTCGTTCCAGATCCTGATTTATAGTACAAATATGAGAAGTAGCACCTGAATCCAGATTCCATGAAGCAGAATATACAGTAGCGGAACAATTGGTTTAAAAAACTAAAAGTTCGGTACCTAATGCACCATTGATCTTGGGACAAGTCCTATGCCAGTGGCACAGCTCACTGCATTCAAGACATTTGTCCGTAGGTTTTGGACCGCCTACCTTCTGAACCTTTAGGGCCTTGCCCTTTCCTTTTTGCACCCCTTTCTTGGGTTTGTACTGCTCGTAGGTCTTTTTCTTCTTGTTCTTGGACCTACGAGGCCCATAAAAAATCACAAAGGCATCCTCCCTTGGTTTTGTCTTCATGTTATACTGTGCCGTCACTAGTTTATTCATTAGCCCAGCTAATGTGCATGAAATCTCATTACAGTTGAAATTCATTACAAACTGCATGAAGGAGTCAGGCAGAGATTGAAGGATGAGATCAATCTGAAGGGATAAATCCATATGAAAGTTGAGCACCTCGAGCCTCTCAATCATAGAGATCATGTTGAGGACATGATCTCCCACTTTCTCCCCTTTCTTTATCCTAGCACTGAATAACTGCTTCGATATCTCATATCTAGCACTCCTACTGTGCTCTCCATAAAGTTCGGTCAAGTGTGCGAGAATCTGCCTAGCAGAAGTCATTTTCTCGTGCGCTCTATGCATCTCATTAGTCATTGAGCCCATCATAAAGCTACGGACCAGCACGTTATCCTTGACCCATTATTCATGGGCGTCAATCTCTTCTTGATTACCCCTAGTCCGAACTGGAGTCGGTGGAATGTCTGCCTCCAAGAAATATTCCAGAGACTCCATACTGAGTACAATCATCATATTCCGCAACCAGTCAATAAATTTGGGGCCAGTTAGAAGATTCTTTTCAAGTAGTATTGCAAATGGGTTCTTTGCCATTTCTTAGAGAGATATTGTTTCGTTTCTCTGCATTGATTTAGACAAGATTAAATTAGTGACTTGTTTTATTATGACCGAGTATAGAATTTAAGGGCTTGTATAATTCTTATATCGGCTCCCACTAATTTTATCGGAATTACACACTCCCATGTTATAATCCAGAAGTCATGGTTAGATCAACTTCTTAGTGGTGATCAAGTTCTTTACAAATTTTAATAGACGAAACATGTCAGGTTTCTTGCCTATTAATTTCTGTAAAATGGTGTCCAATACCAACCCGTCCAACGAATGATTCGATCTTCTTTTACCCATAGTCTTCATGCCCTCAACCTATCAGATTTCTTGGCAATCCAGACCATCTAAGTTGTTGACCATCAACGTCTATCAGTCTGACTATTGATTCTCGCCCGGCAACCTATCAGGTTTCTAGGGGAGAAATTTATCACCAACCAAAGGCATCTAATTCTCTCAAGAATTTTTCAACCTCTACCAAATGCACTACCACGATAACTCGGAATCATAGCACACTGGCTCGTGTATCAAATTTCTATGAGTTTGATGGAGGGCAGGAAACCGCGTAACCTTTTTCAAACTTAGTTTGTTTGTTTGTCGGGAAAATTTCGCGATTAATGTTACACTTTGCACATTAATTCATTTATAAGTGTGTTTATGTTAGTCAATCATTCTAAATGAAAAACAGTAAATAGCAACCTAGTTACTACCTACATATAGCTCATGGACTTTTTCCTAAGTTCTGGGCCAAGCGAATGACCCAATAAAGAAAAATAAAAATAGTCTTCGATTCTTCGTCTTGTCGGTCGGTTGTCCTCGGTCTTCGTCATAGCCAAATAAATAATTACATTATTGAAAAAATGCATCATATACAAATTTTTCGAGTAAAAATAAATAGGCTCAAAACGGCCTTTACAACCCAATCGAATCGAACAAATCAAAACTAAGTCCACGAGCTATATCACTATCACAAAGGGATTCCACACAACATGTAATAGTAATGAAATTAAATAATTAATTTAATATATTAATCCAATTAATCTATGAAATTAATCTATTCAATTTCTACAATATTAATCCAATTAATATTTAATGGCATTAAAATTAAACAATTAATTAATATATTAATCCAATCAATATAAAATTAATCTATTCAATTTCAACATTATTAATCCAATCAATACTAATAATCGTCATTTTAATTCGTTCGAAGTTATCCGGCCAAAAATAATATTCTCGTTTAATTAATTCCCCTTAACACAAAAATATTCTAAATATTAATTTAGTCAAATTAAAATACAATTTAAATTTTGGGAAATAATTACAACGAAATATAAACTTAAAACGGAGTCTCGGACTATCCGGTATTAGGCCCAGCCCGCGGCACGATTCAAAATCGGGCCAAAACCCGAGAGGTGGCATGGCCGAGCAATGCTCGGCAATCAGGCTGAGACACTCTCGGTAGCCTTGGCAGCCGGCCCAAGCAGTGCTACCGGCAGCCCCATTTTCTTGTTTTTTCGGTTCGTTTTCAAAAACGTGATTTTACAACGAACAAATTAAATATCCTCGATTATATCAAAAATGATTTTAAATCATAAACATCACCCAAAAGCTTTCAAAATGCACATATAATCGTATATACGGTATCATTGACCTCGCTCCGATACCACTGTTGGATTCCGGATACAAAACGAAATATGCAGCGGAATAATAAAAAGAATCCCAAATAAGGATCGATCAAGTAACGTATATACGAAAATGAAAAAAACGAAGATAAAAGGATTAAGGTGTCATACCCTTGAAGCCTTTGATAATATATTCGTAAGTTGATGATGTTCACGAACCCGAGCACGAGCACCAAATCTCTTCGTCCCAAACACCGAAAGCACGATGTCTCTACTTCACACGTGTCGGAACTCGACCGAAAAAGACACCGAAACTCCGTTCTTGAAAGAACATGACTAGGAAGTTTTAATGGAATTTATGAAGAAATAATATGAAAAAAATTCTCTCTCTCTCTTCTTTCCACTCACGGCCGAATTGTTTCAAATGCAAGGTGAGATGTTGGTGTTTTTATTTCATTACTTTATCTCACCCATGATGAGATATTATTATACACATCATATGATTAGATTGCTCCCATATTATATCATATATAATATTAAACGGGATCACATGAGAGGTGGAAAACACCAACTCAAAGGGAGAGGGAAAGTGGGGGGGGGGGGCTCCTAGAAAATTTTCAAGAAACGGGTCGAGTCACTCGACTCGTGTACCGGACGTTCGTCAAACGACTTCGTTAAATAAACTCTGTTTTATCTCCAATATCTAATATTAATATAGAGATGATAATTCATATTTATCTGTCAACGATCCTGATGCGCGACTCTGTAGGTCCGTCTTAGCCGGCATTGGGAGGAACCAATGAGTGCAGACAACACTTAGCCAGCCTAGCGGACCGCACTATAAACCCCGACTAAAAACGAATGAAGGGATCATTCCAGAACCATTGTGTCGTGAATACCATATACGTATAGACCCTTCATCAGATGTTTCGGTCAAGTCTTCGGGTCACGGTAAAATCAAACCCTACTGTTGACTAGACACTATACATGTGTTAATGTAAATCAAGACTAACCGATTACTAGTGTATCTAATACGACTAAATCAGAATGCTTTGTCCAAATACTTATGATCTTATTTGTCATTAACCGTATAGGACATTCACCTGCTCACTAACAGGAGAGAATCCTTTCTTGGCATAAAGTAGAGACTGCCACATGCCCGTATAGTATGCACTTCGTGGTTGACTCAGCGATTAAGCAATTGAGTCTAACTACTCTAATGACAAACTAAACGCCACAGGCACATCTGTTACTGAACCCTCAAGTCAAAGGTCCACGTATACTATCATAATCTTTCGATTCGTCATCGACTCTCCAAGAGTGAATACCGTGTGACTGAATCAAGTATGAGTCTTGTTCGAGTATACTGGTCCCACCAATATACCTATAACTATGCTATCAAGACATGCACATATCTTAGTATCAGTTATATAAGTCTTACTCAAAACTGAATGCCCAATTAAGTTTATCGACTTACGAATAGTTTACGTAAATAAGCCCTAAACACTTCCAGTGCACTTCTTTCTTATCCGATAACGAGAGTGAAATGTTCGCTCTTATTTACATTGACTTCAATTCAATATTTACCAAATCAAGAATGCATTTGAAATACAATAAACAATTAACGAATCATATTGCCTTTTATTATTAATTCCATAAATACAAGTACAATGCCCGTTCTCTTTCATCCCCTGAGTGGCATAATGAAACATAATGAAACACTTACAAGAATCTACCAGACTAAACATAATTAAATGACCAATTGTTCGACCGGCCGGGGTCGAACAGGATAACAACTCGGACCGATAGGGTCACACAACTAAATAAATTGAAATAATTTCTTACAACTCATACCCACATAGGCGTTTAAAATACAAAACAACACAACACAGCAGAAGACCGAGAAATAATACAACAACACAACAACAATTGAATTCTATATCTCTTGATTAGTATCGCAGCCCATCATCTTTTGCGCTGATCCTGTGACTGCTCCCACGCACCTGCTTGTACATGGACACAATACAGATATCCACTCCCGATTACTCGGGGGTTAGCAAAACTCCACTGTTTTACTAGTACAAGTATCAAAGTCATACAAAATGTAGCAAGCAATTATCAATCACAAGTCAGACAACCACATCCCAACCAATCGCAACACAACTAATCACAACTCAATCAATTACATCTCAACCAATCACATATTACCTAGAAGTTTTAATAATATAGAACCAACACAAGTAGAATCTTTCTAAAATGAACAATCATCTCGGTAATTTTAGAAAGTGAAATCCTTAGGATTTCATGCCCTAAGTTTGTCGAAATACTTTAGGAACTTATGTCCTATGTTTGTCAAAATCCTTTAGGAACTCATGTCCTAAGTTTGTCAAAATTCTTTAGGAACTCATGTCCTAAGTTTGTCAAAATCCTTTAGGAACTCATGTCCCAAGTTTGCCAAAATGCTTTATATCAAAACACACTCAACAATCAATCAAGACACTTGTGAACTCTTGTCACATATACCAAACACAACAACCATAACACTCATGATACCTTGTCACGTGGCTCCATAGGTTCATCAATCCGCACGGACTATGCCAAACAAAACCATCAAAACACCATGAACTCTTGTCACGTGTCAAACACAACAATCATAACACTCGTGATCCCTTTTCACGTGGCTCTGTAGGTTCATCAACCCGTACGGACTATGCCAAACAAAACAATCACAACATCCAGTCCCGACTCCGTGATCTCTTGCCAGGAGTCACTGTAAGCCCCGTCAAACCCACATGATTGGACGTACTGTGCCCTGACCCCATGATCGACTGCCATGGGTCATCGTAGGCCTCGTCACACCCGCACGACTAGACCTCAGCACCACATACTAAGTTCCGATCCCAGATCAACTGCCCTGAATCCTCGTAGGCCCCGTCGAACCCACATGAGTGAACTTAGCATCACAACACATATCTTCAGAATTACATTCACATTTCACCCAATCTACACCCGGCAAATCAATCACATTGATCACCACAAAATCACGCATCACGCGCATACAACACAACCTCAACAAGAAAATCATCATCATCAACGACACACAACCAACATAACTCATGATCAATACACAATACATGGCATAACCATGTGTACAACCAAGCCAACACGATTATCACAATCCTGCACACAAAACACGACACACAATACATATACCCAAATAACATAGTCATCACTAATCCTTTATAACGGGTAACACATAACCAATTCACACGAACCACGATTACAAAGGTAAACCAATCATAAAAACACAACACACAATTTCTAATCACAAGACACAAGTTGTATAAGCAAGATACTTTTTTTTAAGGAAAAAAGCGTCCAGTGTGGACGGGGGGTTGAGGCGGGACCCACCAACTTGTAGATAAGAAGAGATCAAGAAATACAAAGTATCAGCCCCGAATTATGACCAAAAATGGGTCATAATTCGGGTCTAAACATCGAAGAAATCTACGACCCGCTAAATAAATACAAAGTGCACCACAAACCGTGGGCTAATGTGCGGACCCGTAGACTAAAATAACACAACTCCGAATTATGACCAAAAAAGGGCCATAATCCGGAACCTAAAATCTAAAGTGACTACTGCCCGCTAGATCAATACAAGGTGCACCACTAAAACTGTGGGCTAATGTGCGGACCAATAGGCAAGCAAGCAATCAATAAAATAAAAACCTATCTAAATCTAAAAGACGGATAACCAAGCTGATTCATCCAAATAAGGGAGAGAAGAAACGGAGGAGCAGTATCGTAAGTATAAGTCTGAATGCCGAGGGACGACATGCCGAGCTCAGAAAGATAGTCGGCCGGCCTGTTGCCCTCCCAGAAAATGTGAGTGACTCTGAACTGAATATCTCTGAGAATGTGTCGGATACGCATAAGAGTGAGACGAACCTGCCAAAAGCCCCGATGTACAGATGACAGCAGGGTCAACACAGCAGCAGCATCAAGCTCAATCCAAACATGTCTCGATCTTTGGGAAGCTAGAATCAATCCAATCGCCAATGCCTGGACCTCAACATCAAAACTCGAAGAGGCCTGAAAAGAGGAATGGAAAGCAAGAAGGAGCTCTCCGTGGTGATCTCTAATCAGACCTCCCCCACCCGCAATTTGTGTGTCTCTATCGAACGAACCATCCGTGTTCAGCTTGATCCAAGGGGTCTCGGGTCGAAGCCAAACCACCAGGATGGGGCGATGAGTCTGAGCGGGGGTAGATGTAGCTCGCTGGAAACGATCAGGAGGCGAGCAACCCACCCAGAACTCAGATGAAATAAGCCCCGCAGAAGCCAATAAAGCAACATGGCACACCACCTGCACAATAACATGAGACGAAAGAAAAGTAACCGCCCTATGCTTTGCACTATTCCTTTCTGTCCAGATGAACCAAAGGATTAGACAAGGAATAATGAAAGTCGCGTGCCTAAAGTGTGTGCCGTGTGCGAAAAAACTCAGAAGCTCAAAGATATTCTGAGTATGGGGTAGGGATAAATGTGTCCAAGCGCCAAAATACTCCCACACGTCACGAGCCACATCACTCTCCAAGAAAAGGTGGGCAATGGTCTCGGTATGGTAGGTCTGGGTAAGGGTATGCGAGCAGCACAAACATCTAGAAGCCAGTGAAACGCCCCTCCTCTGAAGAATGTCATCAGTCCGTATCCGTCGCATGAGAAGTCGCCAAATAAACACCGAAGTGGTCGGTGTAAGTAAGGCAGTCCAGATGGCCCCGTAAACAAGATTAGCCTGACCCCTCACCCTGATGTGAGACCAAGCCGACGACAATGAGAACGCACCCGAAGAGGTAAGAGTCCAGCACATACTATCCGAATCCTCCTCGTCGATGGGAATCGCGGAGATCTCCTGGATGAACTGAGGGGTAAGTCCTAGCTCCTCTCCAACAATAGACTCCAATCTACCCATGTCCCATGTCCCATCAACCCACAACTCATGAACCCTAAGATGAGGTCTATCAGTAACCTGATGAAAAGAAGAAATAGGCCTATCCCCAATCCAAGTATCGTCCCAAAAGCTGACCTCCCCGCAACTACGACCAAGAGTCCAGCGGATAAATTCCTGAGCCTCAATACCCACTCGGAGGAGACGGCGCCAAGGGTGGCTGGCACGAGCTTTAAGAGCGGTACGCATAGGCGTATAAAGGCCAGCAAAGCAGTTTTTGCGGAGCAGAAACTGTGCCCACAGAGACGTGCCCGCGCGAAGGCGCCACCAGAGCTTATAACTAAAAGCTCTCGCCATATCCGAAAGGCTCCGAATCCCGAGGCCTCCCTCAGAGACCGGACGACAAATATGCCGCCAATGGATCCAGTGCGTCTTTCTCTTCAGACCAACAACACCCCAGAAGTATCTCGCAATGATCTGATTGAGCTCCTGGATAATGTACTGTGGAGGGTCCAACACCTGAAGCAGGTGTAGAGGAATCATGCAGAGAGTGCTCTTAATAAGAGCCAAGAGTCCCCCAAAAGCAAGGTGGCGATGGGACCAACCAGAGATCCTATCCAACATCTGTTGCTTCACCCCAGCAAAGAGCTCTCATCTCATAAAGCCTTTGTAAAGGGGCACACCAAGATAGGTGATGGGGAGATCGCCCTGGCGAAAACCAGTAAGATCGTGGACTCTCTGATGCCAACAAGGCGCATGCTTGGGAGCAAGAATAAAAGTTCTTTTCTGGATACTAACAATTTGGCCCGAAGCCATAGAGTAGTGATCCAGGAGACGCATAAGATCAATGAGACCATCATCCACAGCCCGTGTGAATATAATGATGTCATCGGCGTAGCATAGGTGCGAGACGGGGAAAGGCCGTCCAGCCATCCTATACCTCATCAAAGGATGGTCTCGAATGAAATGGTCCAAGCAGCGCGATAAATAATCAGCGGCAAGCACGAAGAGTGACGGAGAGATAGGGTTGCCCTGACGCAAACCCCGACTAGAGGCAAAATAGCTGACCGGACTACCGTTCACCAAAATGGGAACGTGCAACTCTCGACGCAATGATGGATGAACAAAATCCATCTAGCCGGGAATCCATCCTCACCAGGACCTCACGTAAAAACTGCCATTGAACCCTATCATACGCCTTAGCCATATCAAGCTTCAGCGCAAGGTTCGGGACACCACGAATGTCCGCGATGTGGAGGTCGTGAATAAGTTCTTGGGCCAGAAGAATATTATCAGTAATAACCCGCCCGTGAACAAATCTACTCTGGTTCGGAGAGATAATCAGGGGGAGGAGAAGAGCAAGCCGAGCATTAAGGATTTTCGTGATAATCTTATTGGTCACATTACACAGACTAATAGGCCAGTAATCTGACCAACCGCTCGGAACAGGCTTCTTTGGGATCAAGACGACCGTAGTCGCCGTGAAAGCCGGAGGCATAGGATGGCCCTCAAAAAACTCGAGCACAGCCCCCTCAACGTCGGAAGAGACAATCTCCCAACAATGCTGAAAAAATAAAGACGAGAACCCGTCAGGCCCAGAAGCGATGTGAGGATCGATATCAAATACCAGCACGAATCTCCTGGGGAGAGGGTGCGACACACAAACTATCAAAATCAAAAGAACAGGGGATAGAGGGAAAACAAGTTTCATCCGGGGGGACGAGAACATCACCATCGGATGTAAGCAGAGTCCTAAAGAAATTCACAGTGGATGATCGGATGTCCGACTCTACAGCGATCGTCGTACCACCATTCTCAATGCTGTGAATATGCGACTGACAACGCCTCTGCTTCGTAAAACCCTAAAAGTACCGGGTGTTGCGCTCGTCCTCAGTAACCCAACGAACTGCGGCTTTCTGTTTCCAGAAATCTTTCTCCATAGAGAGATGAGGATGGTACTCAGCACAAAAACGGTGCATAGCGGTTCTATTCTCCGGAGTAGGATCCGAATCATATCGCCGCTCGGCCTCGTCAGCAGCCCTCAAGGCCTCATCCAACTTCATATGAAGATTACCAAAAACAGACCAGTTCCACTGTTTCAGCCTGCGCTTAACCCTAAGGAGTTTGGCCTGTAGGTTACACATGCCAGATAATCTAGTCGGGGTAAGCCAGACCTCCCTAACAGTGTCCAGGAATGTGTGATGCCGGATCCACATACTCTGGAAACGAAATGACGACTTGTGACGAATCGCAGAGAAGCGACACAGGATAAGAAGGGGCGCATGGTCCGACCGAAGTCTAGGCAGGTGAGTGACGGTAGAATCCGCAAACACGTTCGACCATGCTTCATTAAATAAAGCACGATCTAGCCTTTCCCTCAAACCATTGCGCTCCCAAGTGAAAATATCGCCCTCGCAGCCCGCACCAATCAACTTACAGTCAGCAAGAGTCTGTGCGAAGTCTAAAATCTCAGGAGAACGGTCTGTGGTACTACCCTCGCGCTCATGTGACACTATGCCATAGATGGCTTTCTACAACATTTAGGCATGGGTGTTACCTTCTTGGATGTTACCTTAGCTATGAAATTTTGAACCTATCACAACATTGTGGTTATGGTGTTACCAAATCCATAAACGTATGTTACTCTAGCTATGAAAGGTGTGACACTCAGCAACACCATGAGATATGTTACCTTAGAGTATTAATAAAAAAAAATTGAATTTTATTTAAAATTAATAAATATTTAACTTTAAAAACAATTAATTTGAATAAAATTATTGAAGTTATTAATATAAAAAGTAATATTCTATCAAATAATCAAATTATTTATATTTTATAAATATTAAAATATTTATAAAGAATTTAGAATAAAAAGACTTTAAAATAATGTAATATTCAAAAAATAATAATTTTTTATTAGAATTATTAGTAATTTTCTTAGATAAAAGAATAGCTTGTAATAACTGTGAATTTTTATAAAATAAATAAAATAATAAATTTAATAATTATATTTAAATATCAACAAATTAAAATAAATTTGTGATGTTTTTTTAAGAAGAAAACTAAAAAAAAAAGAAAACATATATAGTGAATTATTGGAATAGGGTGAGAGCGGCAAAACAAATACACAAGCAGCAAAATGAAAATTGGGTCAAACCAATTAGGGGAAAATTTGGGGCACACTCACCATCTAAATCTCTCCCGCAGCTTATACCCCTCTCTCATTTAGTTGGTTCAATTACGCTTAGTTCCCGAGTTTAACTTAACGAGAGAAAAGAGGAAAATGGATGGAAATAAGAAGAAAGAAAAAATATTTGGTGTTCCTGAGTTTTTTAATGAAAAGAAACGGAAAGAAATGGAAGGAAAACTTTCCCTCCTAACTTTCCTTCTGATTTGGAAGGATTTGGAGAGAAAAGAACAAAATGATTAATTTTCTTTTCACTTCCTTCAAACTCGGGAATACAAAATACAATTTCCTTTCACTTTCCCTTCTCTTATTTTCTCTCCTGACTTTCTTTCCCTTTCTTTTCTTTCCTTTACTAAAACTCGGGAACTAAGCGTTAGGATTGAAAATGCAGTTCCGTTCAATTAGGTTCATTAAACTGCCTTACTTTTATTACGGTTAAACAAAACCCTAAGTGTTATGCTTGTGCGCCGCACTCTTCATTCTCACTCTCCCACTCTCTCAATCTCAGCGTCTCTCTCTCTCATTCCCAATTTTCAAGAGCAAACGTAACAATGGCAAACGGTGATTATTTGGCGCTGAACATTGAGGAATTGAAGCATCTTCAGAGCATTGCGAAGCGTACACGCGTCGTTTCGCTTATTTCCTCCGAAATTTGCAACCTTGAAAAGGTTAGTCTCTCTGCATTCGACACAAATCTCCGATGTCGAATGTTTTTTGTTTTATTTTCCGATGATCGTCCATGGTCGTTTATGCTAAGAAATGTTCACACGGAGGATGGGCTAGGGTTTTCCTTTTTATGAGGGGGTGATTTAGTGCTTCATTTCGACCTATTCTACCCCAATGAATTTGGGTTATGGACTTGATATGATGCGATGTATGTGCGATGGTTTGAGGATTGAAAGGGTGATTATAGTTGAATTTTTAAATTTTAGTATTCTGCTATTCAATGATTTCGATAATAGTATGCTCTCACTGGATTAAATGAACTAGAAATGAATTGGAATGGGTGAATTCGTGTGATTGTTATTGAAATATTACTGAATGTTTCAATTCTAGGAACTTTTGGATGAGATTGTACATTATAGAAAGTTTTGTACCATTTTCTTGATCACGAGCTCGTGTAGTTAGTGTTGATCTTAACAATGCGCCTTAATTATTCAATGGATCTTGGTTAGTTCTGATTTCAAGAACGCGAACATATTATTGTCGCGTAGACGATTTTGGTTATGCTTCTTTTGTGTTGGTATACTGATTTAGTTTGTGCCATTGTTCCTGTGTAACCCATGATGTTGTTCCTTTTAGGTTTTGCGAGTACAATTTTTTATACCCTTCTTGCAAAGGTCATCTTTTAATGCTTAATTCGTGATTTCTTTTTCAGTTATCAAATGCAGCAACCTCTGCACCATCTTAGCATATACCATCTCCAATTCCTGCAGTCAATACCCCAACTCCTGTATCAAGTGCTCCGTAGGCCGTATCCAACTCTTTGTTTAATTATGTTCCTCTTAGGGCTCATCTCTTTCAGCTGAGGATCAGGATAATGATCAAGTAAAGGTATGAATGCTATCTTTTCGAGAATTTTGAGCTCTAGGTATGTTACTTTGGTGGAAATGATTCCATACTCCTTGCTGTCAAGCTTAATAGATTTGCAATTGCCATAATTTATTTGTTCTAAAATTGATGGATAGTTGGTTGATATGCCCTCATTGTAAATAGGGGGATTATAAACTAGTTGATGCTTTGTTGCTGTGTTTTCTGACTAATTAGTGTGTGGCATTTGTGATTGAGCTGCTGTGAGAGTGTGTGGGAGGGTGTTGTTTGGCTGAAATGATAAGAATTGCGCACACAATGACTGAATCATGCCTAATTTGTCTTTTCATCTATGGCAATGGCACAGCCTGAGATGCTTTTACAAATTACAAAAAAATGATTATGATTTCCCACAAAAAATCCCACTAATCCCAAAACTATCTAGGTTACAGTCAACCTCTTCATCTCCATCTTCAAGCAATTGAATGGATAGGGTATTCCTTATCAAATTCACCCCTTCTGAGTCACCAGCCTCCATTAGGTAGGTTAGTCACTGTCTAACTAGATCTTGGGACACTTCCAAGTTCAATGACAGTGTTCCAGCCCTTATAAGAGCTTCTTTACCAATATGTGGCACCTTGTAGTTGTTTTATTATCTGGATCATGCAACCTTAATGATAAGAACACATTATTCAAGGTTGTGTGATATAGTTTATGAAAATAATCATCAATTGCTTGCACTAATTGCTCAACTGTTACACAAGATGTTTTGTGTGGAAGACTTTGAATTGACCTGAACCACCCTAAATCATTCACATTTGTATCAGGTGAATTAGGTGAGTATCTTAACATTAGAAGTTTGTTAGGAGCAGTGAGGTCTGGCCTAATTGCATTTGTGTGTGCTTTGATCAGTCCAAGTTTGACCCACCTTCCCACTGTGATGTGATTATTGTGGCAGGTTTTTAAAATATTTTATTTATATCGACATTTCAGCCTTTAATATTTGATTTACTATATCATTCGGTAGAGCCCTAAAGGCATTCTTTATGCATTTCTTTTAGATTCTTACTGCATAAAATGTATGTTCTTCTAAATTCTAAAATGTTTTACTTGTTAGGTCATTGCTGCAACAGTAGCAGGTGATCTTAAAAAATATTCTGAAGCTTTCCTTGTAAAGCGGAATGAAGAGTAATGTGATTGGATTTTAAACCTAGATAAATAAAGAGGGCAAATTATTTCTGGTTTAGAACAACTAGTTTGGAGACCTTATTTTTCTGATAGTTGTTAAAAGGCTGCCTATTTGGAAGCTTAGTAACCATCACTAATTATTGACTCTTCTTTCTTGTTTCATTCTGCAGATCTCTCATTCAAAGAAGGTGCAGATTGTGAATGAAAACCAACTCAGGCACATTGGCTAATCCTGGGCTAATTGAATAAGTGTTCCACAGAATAGTTTCTTAGAGTCTTTTTGTATACTAGTCTTAGACGTCCATTGCTTTATGACAGTACCTTTTGTACTAGTATTGGTTTTTCTATCTCGCTTATGACATTGCGATGGTTGGTTAAAAATGGCCAAGTTATTTTCTTCTAGTACTTGTACATATGTAGTTGGTGATGTAGTTGGTTGGTTTTGTGATTGGATATAGTTAGTTTTTTTATGATGGGATTATGTAATTGGTTGTTAGTTTTTTTAATGGGAAATGTTAAATTTAAAATTTATAATTTTATTTTGTTAAAATGAAGGTGTTACCTTAGCTACTATATATATATATATATTGCAAATGTCTTTCATTGGTAACACCTGTAATACCTAGTGTATTGCAGTTGGTAATATACGTGTTGCAATAGACTAAAAATTACTGCGCATTTTGTGGCCCTACTCGTGGGCCCTACAAAGCAGGCCCAAGAAAAGTGGGGCCCACCAGCTGACCCCACTAAGTGGGTCCCACTCGTGGGCCCGGCCTATGGGACCCACAAAATGGCCCCTACATGTCGAACCCACTAAATTGGCTATATATTTTACAAAATTATAAAGTCTATTGCAACACGAATATGATGTTGTTGTAGGGTCCTTTGGATGTTGTTGTATAGTCCTTTTGTAACAAATAATCCTATTTAGCTTAGGATCATCCACATGTTGCCTTTGAGTCCAAAGGCTACTGCTCACAGAGCAACTTAGCTAAAGTGTTACCTTTGCCCATTTTGGGTTTGTGGCAACAGAAAATTGGGTTTAAGGCAACACAGTTATGTGGTTGCCGAAGGCCATTTATGGCGTAGTGTGAATGCAAGAAGATGTTGAAGTCACCGCTGACTAGCCACGGCAACCCCTCTACTTCCAAAGCAATCTCACGGAGGGTGTCCCAAAGGGCGTAATGACCAACACGGTTAGTGCTGGCGTAGACAAAGGTGACATAAATCGACTGAGGAAGAAGGGGGGAAGAAATAGAAAGATGGAGGACTTGATCGGTATCCAACAAAATTTGGTGCTGAAAGTGAGGTGAAGAAAAGAACCAAATTTTGTTAGACCGATTATAAAGTCCCGACGCAAAACCTAAAGAATAAATATAAAAATCAAAATTAGCATTGGAACCCATGGGTTCTAAAATGCTAATAAAAGAAAACCTATGAACACGGTTGAGATTTCGAATGCGCTTCTGTGCTCCGGTGTTAGCCAGACCACGAGCGTTCCATGTAAGAATGGGTATCGACATAAACTAACCAACCAACTCAGCCGAAGACCTAGGACGCTGACTGGAGCGGCGCCGTCTCCGAGGTGTATCCTGCCGGGCAGATGTTCCCCCTTTCAAGGGCGATGAAGATCGCCCATTCGAGGGGGAGGAGGGTCCGCGAGAAGCTGTTCTCCCTCGTGTGGAAATCGAGGAGTCGGAAGCAGCTTTGCCCCTAGTGGTGACACCAGGAGCAGCAGTAGAAGACATCAGACGTCTATTAATTGGGGGCTTCGGTGCCGTCATAAGAGGCACTAACGCCGAGAAAGAGAGACTGGACTCAGAAATCTCAAATTAGGTGCGTTTAAGACCACACTCAGTCTGAGATTGAGAAGGAAAAGAAGAAGAAGGTGGAGGAGGGGGAGGCTCGTAAATCACCATGGCAAGGGTCTCAGGCTCCACGATGATCGGATCATCGGTGCAGCCCTCACCGTCATGGCGGGGGAAGGTAGACTCTACAAGTCTAAAAAAATGTGGGACGGTAGAGGACTCCATGTCGTCCTCTAAAACACGCTCAATATCACTATCTCGACCACCGTCATCGCAACCCAACACGCTATCTTTATTGCCCACGCTAATAATGTCATCTGTGCCTACTAAATCCTCTTCCTCTCTAGCAGAGGAGTCTAACGATGCAAAGTACGAGTGATGTCTGGTGGCAGCCGTACCCTTGGGGATCATCCCCGTCTCTCTAGCTCCTTTTTTGGTAACAACCTACCAGACGGCAGGCTCCTTCCCTTTAGCAGTCTTAGGAGCAGCCTTAGAGGTATTAGCCTTAGGGGCTTTAGCAGGGGCTGGTTGCGCCTTCTGTTGTCTAGATGTGACAACAGCAGGCTTCTTATGCTGGGGCGGAGGAGGCCGTTCTTTGTTGCCAACTATGTAGCAACTGGACGGGTCGTGCCCCACATGAGAGCAAATAGAGCAATACAATGGAATTCTCTCATAGATGATGCACTGCGTAAGAATGTGATCATCAAATTCAACTTTAATATCTGGCACTCTGGGCGCCAAAAGATCGATCTCAACACACACACGAGCGGCTGAAAGTCGTGCATGTGTGGCCGTCGGAGCATCAACTAAGATAGGATTGCCTACAGCCTTGGCAATCGTATATAAAGCGCGTGGATAAAATAAATGTAAAGGCAAACCCGGAAGTCCAATACAAAACGGGCAGATCGAAGTCTCTGTCCTAATCGAAAAATTAGGTGACCACTTAAAAACACGTGAAGGACATCCAGAAAAATTCCACGTTTAACCAAATTCGTATAAAATCCTCATCATTATCAAACCTAATCGCTACGTGGCAATAATTTACCCAACTCCAACTAAATTTACCCCTCAGTTTCATATCATTCAATCCCGTAGACACATCTCGAGGGGAGGGAATATCATGTGAGAATTTAAGAATTAAAGTGCACTCACATGACGCAGCAAGGGTAATCATATCAGAAGTAGAGAAAGTAACACATGTTTTCTCATTTACGGAGGAAAGAGTCCCAAAAGGACATACCTTTGCTCCGTCGAAATTAAAACTTTTGACTGTCGACCCGGTGTGCTGGACTAGGCCGGGATGCTGTGCCGAGCCGGATGAATTATTCACCATTTGTGAAAATGATTTCGGCTTAGGCGGTTCGGTAGGATTGCTGGTGTGCGGATGGTGGTTCGTCACGGCTGGATCCAGAGTTGGTTGCCGAACTGGGTTGTAAATGGGCGGGGCTGCTCGCAATTGCTAGGCTGGATTATTCGGAGTTTGTTCATTGGGCCGAGAAGAGGTCTGGGCCAGTTGATGGATAAGCAGGGTGGGTTGGGATGACATGGATGTAGATGGGTCAGTTAAAGGGCCAGGAGTATAGGCGGGCTTAGGGCATTTGGGCTGATTTGAGGTTGTTGGGTTTTTATTAAGTGGTAGAAAATAATTTAGTAAAGTGTTGGTTTTATTTAAGGCATTGGGTTTTGGAAATAATTTAGGGGAGGTGGGCTGAGTTATACAAGAATTGGTTTTAGGGGGATAATGTGAGGTGGGTTTAGGGGCAGTGGGCCGGGTGGAAAAACTGGGATGGGGAATAATGGGATCGGCCTGGTTAGGATGGGCCGAAGGTATTTGTGTAGGATTAAAATCAAGAGGGTTGATAATTTTTTCTGGGCTATTGTTATAAGTAATAGGTATTGGGCTGGATTGCATATAAGAATCGGGCCAAATAGTAGCTGGGCCAGAATAGTTGCTTGGGCTGTTGAAATGGACTCCTTTGCATGGCCCGACAAATCTGAGCCGCTGGAGGGAATTGGACCTAATATCGACGCCTCTCCTTCAGCAGCTGAAACCTTTATAGGCTTAAATGCTTCCGCCGTTAGGGATATGAGCGGCGCAGAATTTCTTGCCAGGGTTTTCGAAAAAACCGGCGGCGCGGGAGCTGGAACTTGCATGGTGGACGGAGCGTCATCTCCGACAGAACTAGTGATAGGAAAACCTTTGCTACGGGGAGACGCGACGGAGTGAGCTTTCTTTGGCGACGACGAACGCGAAACTGACGGCGAAGGCGAAACAAATGAAGACGGCGAAGACATCATTTTCTTCGGATTTCTTATTTCTTCTTCCGACTTTCTTTTTTCTTCCTCGGACTTTCTTTTTTCTTTTGCCGGCGACAGGCCCGGCCTGTGTTGGGCGTTAGTCACGGATGGTGACTTGTCGGGCGTCCGCGACGCCCATTTTTTCTTTGACATGGGAGCAGTCTGCTTAGTCATCGGAGGTAGTGCTGGCGAACATAAAGATGTATATCTGGTGTGTTCGGCTTGCTGCCGTGATACCGGATCTGACAGCAGACGAAAAAAGAGTTGACGAAGATGGCCGGAAAGTGCAGGCGACCGAGAGGCGATTTACACCTTAAGTGTGTGAAAGTCGCCGAACTCTCGGAGTAGGCTGCCGGCTATGGATATGGCTGAAAAGTATAGGCGAGTGTTCGGGACGATGAGTCGAGTTGGATGGTGGGTGGGATGGCCGGAGAAGATGGCCGTACGGGGGTGCGGTTGGAGGTTGAAGTGGCGGCGTGTGTGTGAGGAGCAAATCGGCGTGTGGTTAGCTATCCTCCGAGATCCGGGTTGCTTGGTCTTGCACATCTCTGCCAGTGCATGTATAAGCAAGATACTTGCCTCAATAACCGTTACCGATCACTCCGACGAACACAACTCGATCGAAAACTTTGATTACCTCCAACTTCCAGAAAAAACAACGCAAACTCAATCCAACTAGGATCAAGACCAATTATAACGGAGATCACCTCAAACTATCGAATAAAAACTCATTGGAACATTTAATCAAACATTAAATGTTCAATATTTCCCAAGAACACTCAATCTCCAATCGAGTTAAACCAACTCGAAATATGGATATACAATCCATAGAGCATGATTAATAACATCATATAACACCAACCGATTCATTAAAATCGGACTAGAATTGAAATCAAGAACAAAACCCCCAAAGAGGTTAATTTTAGGGAAATCAGAAAAATACCTTGATCCGATGAAGAACAAGGATTAGATGTTGTTAATCCACACCAAAACCTTGATGATTATGAACTCTCGACAAAATTTCACCTTTGAATTGCCCAAATCGCTCAAAGGAAAAGGAAGAATGAAGAAATGGCTTAAAAACTCATTCTTCACATTTTATGCTCCTGCTAGACAAACCCGGCCGTGTCGGATTTGATGCGGCCGAGTTACATGGGCAGAACAGGCGTGCGTCTAGGAACGGATTAGATCGCTTTCCCTTATATGATCGTAACATTCTGATCCGAACTCGGATTGACTCGCCGTTTAAACTATTGAAAAGATAACTTGATTCTCTACCATTCTGCAGAGTTTTAGAATTTTTGGATTTTCTAATAATTGATGGTGATTTTACAAAGTCGAACCTAAATATGGAAAAGTCGAAATAGTATGCCGATTAACCCGAAGCAATATCAAAACTCGCTCGGATGACGAAAACTGCTGAACAAAATATGTCCAAAATGTGTCAATGAATACAAGTGAATCAATAGAATCGAAAAACTAGAAATACAAAATACGAGTATTATATTCTACCCTACTAAAAATAAGTTTCTTCCGGAACTCAAAACAAAAGCATCACAGTGCAACAAAACAAAACACAAATGTTCAAACATCAAGTGACCCCGTGATCTCCTGTCACGTGTCTCTGTAGGTTCCAAAACCCACACGGAAATATTTAAACAAAACATCAAGTATCAATATCAAATCTCTGCACGAGATACAATCCACAAAACAAAACACAAAAATTACAATCACTGGGCACCACTAGGCCCTCCCGGAGTAGGAACAAAATTCCGATTCCCGAACATCTTAGCAACGGTATCACAATGTACCGCTTGATGCCCCATCTAGCCACACTTGAACAATTCACTTGAGGCGAATGATAATTATGCCATACATGGCGCGCATGACTGTAGTTGAAACACGTCTTCACACCGTTCACCTTACTCATGGTTACTACCACGACCAAAACCTCGACCTTGTCTCCTTGGCATACCGAACATACAATAACTAAGTACAACGAAATGTAACATCGCAGAGCAACGTACCAAGATGGAAACTCAGCATAACATATCAACGTAAAGCAACAAATATCAATCACAACAAAAACACCATATCATTCTAACCAATCACTGAACACGTTCTCTTTTAAAACTCCACGAGGTATTAGTTTAAAACCATTTGAAAATATTGGAATTTGTATATTTTCGAAAATAAAATTTGGAAATACTTTTTATACCTTGGGCTATTTTACCAAAAGCATAACCCATAGATCGCAACAGTCTCATTTTGAAATCATTTACAAAATAATACTCCAGAACATCTTCTGGAGTATATCACATTTCCTTGAAAACAACATCATCAGAAACGTCAACACACCTGGGAATCACCTGTTACAACTCAACATCATCACAATCAATAGCACGAATCTCCTGGGGAGAGGGTAGGACACACAAACTATCAGAATCAAAAGAACAGGGGATAGAGGGAAAACAAGTGTCATCTAGGGGGACGAGAACATCACCAGCGGATGTAAGCAGAGTCCTAAAGAAATTCACAGCGGATGATCGGATGTCCGACTCTACAGCGATTGTCGTACCACCATCCTCAATGCTGTGAATATGCGACTGAGAACGCTTCTGCTTCGTAAAACCCTGAAAGTACCAGGTGTTGCGCTCGCCCTCAATAACCCAACGAACTGCGGCTTTTTGTTTCCAGAAATCTTCCTCCATAGAGAGATGAAGATAGTACTCAGCACAAAAACGGTGCATAGTGGTTCTATTCTCCGGAGTAGGATCCGAATCATATCGCCGCTCGGCCTCGTCGGCAACCCTCAAGGCCTCATCCAACTTCGTATGAAGATTACCAAAAACAGACCAGTTCCACTGTTTCAGCCTGCGCTTAACCCTAAAGAGTTTGGCCTGTAGGTTACACATGCCAGTTAATCCAGTCGGGGTAAGCCAGACCTCCCTAACAGTGTCCAGGAATGTGTGATGCCAGATCCACATACTCTGGAAACGGAATGACGACTTGTGACGAATCGCGGAGAAGCGACACAGGATAAGAAGGGGCGCATTGTCCGACCGAAGTCTAGGCAGGTGAGTGACGGTAGAATCCGCAAACACGTTCGACCATGCTTCATTAAATAAAGCACGATCTAGCCTTTCCCTCAAACTATTGCGCTCCCAAGTGAAAATATCGCCCTCGCAGCCCGCACCAATCAACTCACAGTCAACAATAGTCTGTGCGAAGTCTAAAATCTCAGGAGAACGGTCTGTGGTACTACCCTCACGCTCATGTGAATGCAAGAAGATGTTGAAGTCACCGCTGACTAGCCATGGCAACCCCTCTACTTCCAAAGCAATCTCACGGAGGGTGTCCCAAAGGGCGTAATGACCAACACGGTTAGTGCTGGCGTAGACAAAGGTGACATAAATCGACTGAGGAAGAAGGGGGGAAGAAATAGAAAGATGGAGGACTTGATCAGTATCCAACAAAATTTGGTGCTGAAAGTGAGGTGAAGAAAAGAACAAAATTTTGTTAGACCGATTATAAAGTCCCGACGCACAACCTAAAGAACGAATATAAAAATCAAAATTAGCATTGGAACCCATGGGTTCTAAAATTCCAATAAAAGAAAACCTATGAACACGGTTGAGATGTCGAATGCGCCCGTGCTCGGTTAGCCAGACCACGAGCGTTCCATGTAAGAATGGGTATCGACATAAACTAACCAACCAACTCAGCCGAAGACCTAGGACGCTGACTGGAGCGGCCCCGTCTCCGAGGTGTATCCTGCCGGGCAGATGTTCCCCCTTTCAAGGGCGATGAAGATCGCCCCTTCGAGGGGGAGGAGGGTCCGCGAGAAGCTGTTCTCCCTCGTGTGGAAATCGAGGAGTCGGAAGCAGCTTTTCCCCTAGTGGTTACACCAGGAGCAGTAGTAGAAGACATCAGACGTCTATTAATTGGGGGCTTCGGTGCCGTCATAAGAGGCACCATCACCGAGAAAGAGAGACTGGACTCAGAAATCTTAAATTAGGTGCGTTTAAGACCACACTCAGTCTGAGATAGAGAAGGAAAAGAAGAAGAAGGTGGAGGAGGGGGAGGATCGTAAATCACCATGGCAAGGGTCTCAGGCACCACGATGATCGGATCATCGGTGCAGCCCTCACCGTCATGGCGGGGAAAGGTAGACTCTACAAGTCTAAAAAAATGTGGGACGGTAGAGGACTCCGTGTCATCCTATAAAACACGCTCAATATCACTATCTCGACCACCGTCATCGCAACCCAACACGCTATCTTTATTGCCCACGCTAATAATGTCATCTGTGCCTACTAAATCCTCTTCCTCTCTAGCAGAGGAGTCTAACGATGCAAAGTATGAGTGATGTCTGGTGGCAGCCATACCCTTGGGGATCATCCCCGTCTCTCTAGCTCCTTTTTTGGTAACAACCTGCCAGACGGCAGGCTCCTTCCCTTTAGCAGTCTTAGGAGCAACCTTAGAGGTATTAGCCTTAGGGGCTTTAGCAGGGGCTTTAGCAGGGCTGGCTGCGCCTTCTGTTGTCTAGATGTGACAACAACAGGCTTCTTATGCTGGGGCGGAGGAGGCTGTTCTTTGTTGCCAACTATGTAGCAACTGGACGGGTCGTGCCCCACATGAGAGCAAATAGAGCAATACAATGGAATTCTCTCATAGATGATGCACTGCGTAAGAATGTGATCATCAAATTCAACTTCAATCTCTGGCACTCTGGGCACCAAAAGATCGATCTTGACACACACACGAGCGACTGAAAGTCGTGCGTGTGTGGCCGTCGGAGCATCAACTAAGATAGGATTGCCTACAGCCTTGGCAATCGTATATAAAGCGCGTGGATGAAATAAATGTAAAGGCAAACCCGGAAGTCTAATCCAAAATGGGCATATCGAAGTCTCTGTCCTAACCGAAAAATTAGGTGACCACTTAAAAACACGTGCAGGACATCCAGAAAAATTCCATGTTGATCCTAACCAAATTCGTCTAAAATCCTCATCATTATCAAACCTAATCGCTACGTGGCAATAATTTACCCAACTCCAACTAAATTTACCCCTCAGTTTCATATCATTCAATCCCGTAGGCACATCTCGAGGGGAGGGAATAGCATGCGAGAATTTACGAATTAAAGTGCGCTCACATGACGCAGCAAGGGTAATCATATCAGAAGTAGAGAAAGTAACACGCGTTTTCTCATTTACGGAGGAAAGAGTCCCAAAAGGACATACCTTTGCTTCGTCGAAATTGAAACTTTTGACTGTCGACCTGGTGTGCTGGACTAGGCGAGGATGCTGTGCTGAGCCGGATGAATTATTCACCGTTTGTGCAAATGATTTCGGCTTAGGCGGTTCGGTAGGATTGCTGGTGTGCGGCTGGTGGTTCGTCGCGGCTGGATCCAGAGTTGGTTGCCGAACCGGGTTGTAAATGGGCAGGGCTGCTCGCAATTGCTGGGCTGGATTATTCGGAGTTTGTTCATTGGGCCGAGAAGAGGTCTGGGTCGGTTGATGGATAATCAGGGTGGGTTGGGATGACATGGATGTAGATGGGTCAGTTAAAGGGCCAGGAGTATAGGCGGGCTTAGGACATTTGGGCTGATTTGAGGTTGTTGGGTTTTTATTAAGTGGTAGAAAATAATTTAGTAAAGTGTTGGGTTTATTTAAGGCATTGGGTTTTGGAAATAATTTAGGGGAGGTGGGCTGAGTTATACAAGAATTGGGTTTAGGGGGATAATGTGAGGTGGGTTTAGGGGCAGTGGACCGGGTGGAAAAACTGGGCTGGGGAATAATGGGATCGGCCTGGTTAGGATGGGCCGAAGGTATTTGTGTAGGATTAAAATCAAGAGGGTTGATAATTTTTTCTGGGCTATTGTTATAAGTAATAGGTATTGGGCTGGATTGCATATAAGAATCGGGCCAAATAGTAGCTGGGCCAGAATGGTTAAGGGATAGTGGGCCGTACCTTGGTTGCTTGGGCTGTTGAAATGGACTCCTTTGCATGGCCCGGCAAATCTGATCCGCCGGAGGGAATTGGACCTAATATCGACGCCTCTCCTTCAGCAGATGAAACCTTTATAGGCTTAAATGCTTCCGTCGTTAGGGATATGAGCAGCGCAAAATTTCTTGCCAGGGTTTTCAAAAACACCGGCGGCGCGAAAGCTGGAACTTGCATGGGGGACGGAGCATCATCTCCGACAGAACTAGTGATAGGAAAACCTTTGCTACGGGGAGACGCGACGGAGTGAGCTTTCTTTGGCGACGACGAACGCGAAACTGACGGCGAAGGCGAAACAAATGAAGACGGCGAAGACATCATTTTCTTCGGCTTTCTTATTTCTTCCTCCGACTTTCTTTTTTCTTCCTCGGACTTTTTTTTTTCTTTTGCCGACGACAGGCCCGGCCTGTGTTGGGCGTTAGTCACGGATGGTGACTTGTCGGGCGTCCGCGACGCCCGTTTTTTCTTTGACATGGGAGCAGTCTTCTTAGTCGCCGGAGGTAGTGCTGGCGAACATAAAGATGTATATCTGGTGTGTTCGGCTTGCTGCCGTGATACCGGATCTGACAGCAGACGAAAAAGGAGTTGACGAAGATGGCCGGAAAGTGCAGGCGACCGAGAGGCGATTTACACCTTAAGTGTGTGAAAGTCGCCGAACTCTTGGAGTAGGCTGCCGGCTATGGATATGGCTGAAAAGTATAGGCGAGTGTTCGGGACGATGAGTCGAGTCGTATGGTGGGTGGGATGGTCGGAGAATATGGCCGGACGGGGGTGCGGTTGGAGGTTGAAGTGGCGGCGTGTGTGTGAGGAGCAAATCGGCGTGTGGTTAGCTATCCTCCGAGATCCGGGTTGCTTGGTCTTGCATATCTCTGCCAGTGCATGTATAAGCAAGATACTTGCCTCAATAACCGTTACCGATCACTCCGACGAACACAACTCGATCGAAAACTTTGATTACCTCCAACTTCCAGAAAAAACAACGAAAACGCAATCCAACTAGGATCAAGACCAATAATAACGGAGATCACCTCAAACTATCGAAGGAAAACTCATTGGAACATTTAATCAAACATTAAATGTTCAATATTTCCCAAGAACACTCAATCTCCAATCGAGTTAAACCAACTCGAAATATGGATATACAATCCATAGAGCATGATTAATAACATCATATAACACCAACCGATTCATTAAAATCGGACTAGAATTGAAATCAAGAACAAAACCCCCAAAAAGGTTAATTTTAGGGAAATCAGAAAAATACCTTGATCCGATGAAGAACAAGGACTAGATGTTGTTAATCCACACCAAAACCTTGATGATTATGAACTCTCGACAAAACTTCACCTTTGAATTGCCCAAATCGCTCAAAGGAAGAGGAAGAATGAAGAAATGGCTTAAAAAACTCATTCTTCACGTTTTATGTTGCTGCTAGACAAACCCGGCCGTGTCGGATTTGATGCGGCCGAGTTACATGGGCAGAACAGGCGTGCGTCTAGGAACGAATTAGATAGCTTTCCCTTATATGATCATAACATTCTGATCCGAACTCGGATTGACTCGCCGTTTGAACCATTGAAATTCTAACTTGATTCTCTACCATTATGCAGAGTTTCAGAATTTTTGGAGTTTCCAATAATTGATGGTGATTTTACAAAGTCGGACCTAAATATGGAATAGTCGAAATAGTATGCCGATTAACCCGAAGCAATATCAAAACTCACTCGGATGACGAAAACTGCTAAACAAAACATGTCCAAAATGTGTCAATGAATATAAGTGAATCAATAGAATCGAAAAGCTAGAAATAAAAAATACGAGTATTATATTCTACCCTACTAAAAATAAGTTTCTTCCGGAACTCAAAACAAAAGCATCACAGTGCAACAAAACAAAACACAAATGTTCAAACATCAAGTGACCTCGTGATCTCCTGTCACGTGTCTCTGTAGGTTCAACAACCCACACAGAAATATTTAAACAAAACATCAAGTATCAATATCAAATCTCTGCACGAGATACAATCCACAAAACAAAACACAAAAATTACAATTAGTGGGCACCACTAGGCCCTCCCGGAGTAGGAACAAAATTCCGATTCCCGAACATCTTAGCAACGGTATCACAATGTACCGCTTGATGCCCCATCGAGCCACACTTGAACAATTCACTTGAGGCGAATGATAATTATGCCATACATGGCCCGCATGACTGTAGTTGAAACACGTCTTCACACCGTTCACCTTACTCATGGTTACTACCACGACCAAAACCACGACCTTGTCTCCTTGGCATACCGAACATACAATAACTAAGTACAACGAAATGTAACATCGCAGAGCAACGTACCAAGATGGCAACTCAGCATAACATATCAACGTAAAGCAACAAATATCAATCACAACAAAAACACCATATCATTCTAACCAATCACTGAACACGTTCTCTTTTAAAACTCCACGAGGTATTCCTTTAAAACCATTTGAAAATATTGGAATTTGTATATTTTCGAAAATAAAATTTGGAAATACTTTTTATACCTTGGGCTGTTTTACCGAAACCATAACCCATAGATCGCAACAGTCTCATTTTGAAATCTTTTACAAAATAATACTCCAGAACATCTTCCGGAGTATATCACATTTCCTTGAAAACAACATCATCAGAAACGTCAACACACCTGGTAATCACCTGTTACCACTCAACATCATCACAATCAATAGCACATAAGGTAATCACATATTACCACTCAACATTATCACAATCAATAGCACATAAGGTAATCACATGTTACCACTCAACATCATCATAATCAATAGCACATAAGGTATCCCGTGGTCATACGCTCTTGGCATCGACCCCCAAAGGTTTTACCAAACCTTCCCCGGATGGGCAAACCCAGTCATACATACGACATACATTCCCACATATCAACAATCACATCCAAACCATACAATCACATCTTAACGCGCGCTAAACCTACGATTAGCGTGTGTTAACTATCTAGTCAGGTTAGCGTGCACTAACTGGCACAATTCAGAAAATTTCATCCTCCACCCTTTTTGAAAATAAAATCGTGTTTGATTTAGAATATACAAAAATTTTGAGGTGTGAAGGTTTTAAAATCACTTGCTCAAATCATTTCGAAATAGCACGAATACGCGAAAGAATTCTCTCAAAATTCTTTCGAACCCGACAAAAGATCATCACTGATAACATTTTACTAAGTATCCAAAATACTTCCAAACACTCGTTCATACGCATACACGCAGGGGATATAATTACATCGACGATCCGCAATCTATCGATTTCCGACACATGCCCATCCGGCATATAGAATCATCAAATCCCAAAAACAACACATATATACCGAGTTGAAACACATGTCAAACCATCCATCTAAGTTTAACGACATGACTTAAGAACGCCAATTCGATCACATGTCGAAACCATCAATGCTTCCAGTGAGCATCTCTGATCAATACACACGCAATGTACCAAAAGTACCAAATATGAACTCTATTTCACAACATCCTTCTAACAAAATCACTAAATGTAAGATGTAAAGGAGGGGACTTACATCATAGGTCGCACGAAGATGACGGTCGCCCACGATACTAATCCAAACGATCAACATTGACAATAAGAAGTGACAGTGCGCAACTCAACTTGTCAATCGACAACTCGAATGAATGAATACAACACAACTCGACTCAACCCGACAGCCTAGGTCTCCACAACCTAAGCTCTGATATCATAATCGTAACACCCCCAGAATACAACCAGGACTATTACATGCCGTAAACCCTTTTTACAAGGATCTACCAGGCTAAACATAATGAAACGACCAATTATTCGACCGTCCTGGGTCGAACAAGATAACAACTCGGACCAATAGGGTCATACAACTAAATCAACTGAAATAATTTCTTACAACTCATACCCACGCAGGGGTTCAAAATATAAAACCATACAACACAGCGGAAGACTGAGAAATAATACAATGACACAACAACAAAAACTGAATTCTATATCTCTTGATTAGTATCGAAGCCCATCATCTTTTGTGCCGATCCTGTGGCTGCTCTCATGCACCTGCATATACATGTACACAATACAGATATCCACCCACGATTACTCAAGGGTTAGCAAAACTCCACTGTTTTACTAGTGCAAGTATCAAAGTCATACAAAATGTAGCAAGCAATTATCAATCACAAGTCATACAACCACAACCTAACCAATCGCAACACAACTAATCACAACTCAATCAATTACATATCAACCAATCACATATTCCCTAGAAGTTTTAATAATATAGAGACCAACACAAGTGGAATATTTGTAAAATAAACTGTCATCTAGGTAATTTTAGAAAGCGCAAATCCTTAGGATTTCATGCCCTAAGTTTGTCAAAATACTTTAGGAACTCATGTTCTAAGTTTGTCAAAATCCTTTAGGAACTTATGTCCTAAGTTTGTCAAAATCCTTTAGGAACTCATGTTCCAAGTTTGTCAAAAAATTTTACATCAAAACACGCTCAACAATCAATCAAGACATTCGTGAACGCTTGTCACGTATATCAAACATAACAATCATAACACTCGTGATCCCTTGTCACATGGCTCCATAGGTTCATCAACCCGCACGGACTATGCCAAACAAAACAATCACAAAATCCAGTCCCGACTTCGTGATCTCTTGCCACGAGTCACCGTAAGCCCCGTCGAACCCACACGATTCGACGTACTGTGCCCTGACCCCATGATCGACTGCCATGTGTCGTCGTAGGCCTCGTCTGACCCGCACAATTGAACCTCAGCACCACATACTAAGTTCCGATCCCAGGATCAACTGCCCTGAATCCTCGTAGGCCCCATCGAACCCACACGAGTGAACTTAGCATCACAACACATATCTTCATAATTACATTCACATTTCACCGAATCTATGCACAGCAAATCAATCACATTGATCACCACAAAATCACGCATGACACGCACACAACACAACCTCAACACGAAAATCATCATCATCAACGACACACAACCAACATAACTCATGATCAATACACAATACATTGCACAACCATGTGTACAACCAAACTAACACGATTATCACAATCCTGCACACAAAACACAACACACAATACATATACCCAAATAACATGGTCATCCCCAATCCTTTATAACGAGTAACACATAACCAATTCACAAGAACCACGTTTACAAAGGTAAACCAATCATCAAAACACAATACACTATTTATAATCACAAGACACAAGTTGTATAAGTAAGATACTTGCCTCAATAACCGATACTAATCACTCCGACGAACACAGCTCGATCGGAAACTCCGATTACCTACAACTTCCGAAAGAAACAACGAAAATGCAATCACAACGAGGATCAAGACCAATAATAATGGAGATCACCTTAAACTATCGAATGAAAACTCATTGGAACATTTAATCAAACAATAAATGTTCAATATTTCCTAAGAACACTGAAATCTCCAATCGAGTTAAACCAACTCGCAATATGGATATACAATCCATAGAGCATGATTAATAACATCATATAACACCAACCGATTCATTAAAATCAGATTAGAATTGAAATCAAGAACAAAACTCCCAAAAAGGTCAATTTTAGGGAAACCAATAAATACCTTGATCCGACGAAAAACAAGGACTAGATGTTAATCAGACCAAAACCTTGATGATTATGAACTCGACAAAATTTCGCTTTGGAATCGCCCAAATCGCTGAAAGGAAGAGGAAGAATGAAGAAATGGGTTAAAAAACTCATTCTTCACGTTTTATGCTGCTGCCAGACCAACCCGGCCGTGTCCGATTTGACACGGTCGAGTTACATGGGCAGAATAGGCATGCGTCTAGGAATGGATTAGATAGCTTTCACTAATATGACCATAAGTTTCTGATTTGTACTCGAATTGACTCGCCGTTTAAACCATTGAAAAGCTAACTGGATTCTCTATCATTATGAAAAGTTTCAGAACTTTTGGAGTTTCCAAGAATTGATGGTGATTTTACAAAGTCGAATCCATATGTGGAAAAGTCGAAATAGTTTGTCGATTAACCCGAAGCAATATCAAAACTCACTCGAATGACGAAAAGTGTTGAACAAAACATGTCCAAAATGTGTCAACGAACACTAGTGAGTCGCTAGAATTGAAAAACTAGAAATGAAAAATACGGATATTACATTCTACCCTACTAAAAATAAGTTTTGTCCCGAAACTTAAAATAAAAGCATCACAGTACTACAAAACAAAACGTTCAAACATCAAGTAACCCCATGATCTCCTGTCACGTGTCTCCGTAGGTTCAACAACCCACACGGAAATATTCAAACAAAACATCAAGTATCAATTTCAAATCTCTGCACGAGATACAATCCACAAAACAAAACACAAAAATTACAATCACTGGGCACCACTAGGACCTCCAGGAGTAAGAACAAAATTCCGATTCCCGAACATATTAGCAATGGTATCACAATGTACCACTTGATGCCCCGTCTGGCCACACTTGAACAATTCACTTGAGGCGAATGATAATTCTGCCGTACATGGCCCGCATGACTGTAGTTGAAACACGTCTTCACACCGTTCACCTTACTCATGGTTACAACCACGACCAAAACCTCGACCTTGTCTCCTCGGCATACCGAACATACAATCACAAAGTACAATGAAACATAACATTACAGAGCAACGTACCAAGATGCCAACTCAGCATAACATATCAACGTAAAACAACAAATATCAATCACAACAAAAACTCCACATCATTGTAACCAATCACTGAACACGTTCTCTTTTAAAACTACACGAGGTATTCGTTTAAATAATACCCTTTGAAAATCTTTGAATTTGTATATTTTTGAAAAAAAATTTTGGAAATACTTTTTATACCTCAGGCTGTTTTACCAAAACCATAACCCATAGATCTCAAAAGTCTCATTTTGAAATCATTTACAAAATAATACTCCAGAACATCTTCCGGAGTATATCACATTTCCTTGAAAACAACATCATCAGAAACGTCAACACGCCTGGTAATCACCTGTTACCACTCAACATCATCACAATCAATAGCACATAAGGTAATCACATATTACCACTCAACGTTATCACAATCAATAGCACATAAGGTAATTACATGTTACCACTCAACATAATCATAATCAATAGCACATAAGGTACCCCGTGGTCATGCTCTCTTGGCATCGACCCCCACAGTTTTAACCGAACTGTTCCCGGGTGGGCAAACCCAGTCATACATATGACATACATTCCCACATATCAACAATCACATCCAAACCATACAATCACATCTTAATGCGCGCTAAACCTACGATTAGCGTGCGCTAACTATCTAGTCAGGTTAGCGTGCGCTAACTGGCACAATTCAGAAAATTTCATCCTCCACCCTTTTCGAAAATAAAATCGTGTTTGATTTAGAAATACAAAAATTGTATGGTGTGAAGGTTTTAAAATCACATGCTCAAATCATTTGGAAATAACACGAATACGCGAAAGAAATTCTCTCAAAATTCTTTCGAAACCGACAAAAGATCATCACTGATAACATTTTACTAAGTATCCAAAATACTTCCAAACACTCATTCATACGCACACATGCAGCGGATATAATTACATCGACGATCCGAAATCTATTGATTTCCGACACATGCCCATCTGGCAGACAGAATCATCAATTCCCAAAAACAACACATATATACCGAGTTCAAACACATGTCAAACCATCCATCCAAGTTTAACGACATAACTGTCGAACGCCAATTCGAACACATGTCAAAACCATCAATGCTTCCCCCGAGCATCTCTGATCAATATACACGCAATGTACCACAAGTACCAAATATGAACTCCATTTCACAACATCCTTATAAGAAAATCACTAAACATAAGATGTAAAGGAGAAGACTTACATCATAGGTCGCACGAAGATGACGGTCACCCATGATACTAATCCCAACGATTAACATCGACAACAGGAAGTGACAATGCGCAACTCAACTTGTCAATCGACAACTCGAATGACAGAATACAACACAACTCGACTCGACCTGACAGCCTAGGTTTCCACAACCTAAGCTCTGATAACATAATTGTAACACCCCCAGAATACAACCAGGACTAATACATACCGTAAACCCTTCTTACAAGGATCTACCAGGCTTAACATAATGAAACGACTAATTGTTCGACCGACCGGGGTCGAACAAGATAACAACTCGGACCGATAGGGTCACAAAACTAAATCAACTGAAATAATTTCTTACAACTCATACCCACACAGGGGTTCAAAATACAAAACGATACAACACAGCGGAAGTCTGAGAAATAATACAACAACACAACAACAACTGAATTCCATATCTCTTGATTAATATCGCAACCCATCATCTTTTGTGCCAATCCTGTGACTGCTCACATGCACCTGCATGTACCTGGACACAATACAGATATCCACCCCCGATTACTCGGGGGTTAGCTAAACTCCACTTTTTCACTAGTGCAAGTATCAAAATCATGCAAAATGTATCAAGCAATTATCAATAACAAGCCAGACAACCACAACCCAACCAATCGGAACACAACTAATCACAACTCAGTCAATTACATCTCAACCAATAACATATTCCCTAGAAGTTTTAATAATATAGAAACCAACAGAAGTGGAATCTTTGAAAAATGAACTGTCATCTCGGTAATTTTAGAAAGCACAAATCCTTAGGATTTCATGCCCTAAGTTTGTCAAAATCCTTTAGGAACTCATGTCCTAAGTTTGTCAAAATCCGTTCGGAACTAATGTCCTAAATTTGTCAAAATCCTTTAGGAACCCATGTCTTAAGTTTGTCAAAATCTTTTAGGAACTCTTGTCCTATGTTTGTCAATACCTTTAGGAACTCATATCCTAAGTTTGTAAGAATTCTTTAGGAACTCATGTCCTAAGTTTGTCAAAATCCTTTAGGAACTCATGTCCTAAGTTTGTCAAAATCCTTTAGGAACTCATGTCCTATGTTTGTCAAAATCCTTTAGGAACTCATATCCCAAGTTTGTCAAAATCCCTTACATCAAAACACGCTCAACAATCAATCAAGACACTCGTGAACTCTTGTCACGTATACCAAACACAACAATCATAACACTCGTGATCCCTTATCACGTGGCTCCGTAGGTTCATCAACCCACACGGATTATGCCAAACAAAACCATCAAAACAGCATGAACTCTTGTCACGTGTCAAACACAATAATCATAACACCCGTGATCCCTTGTCACGTGGCTCCATAGGTTCATCATTCCGCACGGACTATGCCAAACAAAACAATCACAACATCCAGTCCTGATTCCGTGATCTCTTGCCATGAGTCACCGTAAGGCCCGTCGAACCCACATGGTTGGACATACTGTGCCCTGACCTAATGATCGACTGCCATGTGTCATCGTAGGCCTCGTCAGACCCGCACGACTAGGCCTCAGCACTACATACTAAGTTTCAATCCCCGGATCAACTGCCCTGAAATCTCAACACGCAAATTATCATTATCAATGACACACAACCAACATAACTCATGATCAATACACAATACATTGCACAACCATGTGCACAACCAAGCCAACAAGATTATCACAATCCTGCACACAAAACACAACACACAATACATATACCCAAATAACATAGTCATCACCAATCCTTTATAACAGGTAAAACATAACCAATTCACACGAACCATGTTTACAAAGGTAAACCAATCATCAAAACACAACAAACGATTTCTAATCACAACACACAAGTTTTATAAGCAAGATACTTGCCTCAATAACCGATACCAATCACTCCGACGAACACAGCTCGATCAAAAACTCTGATTACCTACAATTTCCAGAAGAAAGAATGAAAATGCAATCACAACAAGGATAAAGACCAATAATAACGGACATCACCTCAAACTATCGAAGGAAAACTCATTGGAACATTTAATCAAACATTAAATGTTCAATATATCCTAAGAACACTAAAATCTCCAATTGAGTTAAACTAACTCGAAATATGGATATACAATACATAGAGCATGATTAATAATATCATATAACACCAACCAATTCATTTAAAATCGGACTAGAATTGAAATCAAGAAGAAAACCCACAAAAAGGTCAATTCTAGGGAAACCAAGAAAATACCTTGATCCGATTAAGAACAAGGATTAGATGTTGTTAATCCACAGCAAAAACTTGATGATTATGAACTCTCGACAAAATTTCGCCTTGAAGCTGTAATATGCGGATAAATTATTGGGTATTTTCATCCGTATTTGAACCTTGTATTATTCAAATTTGTGATATCAATAATCGAAGTATGATCTTTCCCGTATTCGTATCCACATGCATGATCATATCAACCTTGTAAATTTATACATGCTACTACGTCGTAGTGTACGCTAGCTAGTAAGCGTAACGTACGTTATGGGCCACAGATAGTGTACGATATGAGCAAGGCATAGCGTACCTAAGGTAGTCAACTATTGATCAAGATTGGTCGGCACATGGGCCACCTCGGGACGGGGACAAGGATAAGATTCCCCACGTGGCCCGGACAGCTTTTTCAAAAAACAGGTCAACTGAGATTAACGTACGCTAAGGGATGTATATAGCATACGCTAAGTATAGTGGATTACGTACGTAACCCTGTTTATGTAGCATGTGTAAGAGAGTACATAAATGAGGCAGTAAACTATCAATGGACGATAGCGTACGCTAAGTATATCAGATAGCATACGCTAAGTGGATAACGTACGTTATGCACGAAGGCTAACGTACGTAAAGATCAGAAAATTATAAATGGGACAACACCCCATTTCATTTCACTTCGTCTCTTTCACTTGTCCTTCACCTCTTTTCAAGTCCAGAGAGCCCTCTACTACCTAAGCACCTTTATATCACATATATATGATCATTGAAGATTGGATATCGCATATACTTGATCATTGAAGTTAAGAAACACCTTGGATTAGCACTCAAGCAACCGGAGTTGGATTCTACCTATTGCCTTGATGTTTTCTTCATATTAAGGTATGTTAATGTTATCTCCAACCATGAATTCGTGTTCTTAAGGATGTTATGAACATACTACCGATATTATTAAGATCCATAGATGACTTTTAACCAAACATCATGTTTTTGGAAGTTGGAATGTTTATGCTTTAGTTACCATGGTTAAGAACATTATAGTTTGAATCTTGTTATAATGAACAAGGGAAGTTTTCTGAGATTGATAATCCACATTGGATGGTGTCTTCGTAATAATCGTAGACTTGGTATTAATATCACTTTTGTTATACGAGCCTAAGAGGATGAACATTGAAGGTTTTGTTATATGTTGTAAAGGTGGATTGTTTACCGATCTTCCAGACGATAGTTTGAATGTAATGATGATATTGATAACAACCATAGATTTTCCGAACTACATTTGGGTATTTTTAATCGAGATTGGAGTAAAGTATTATGATGGCATGTTTATCCTGGAAATTCGAAGACATCAAACACTATAAGATCAGTCTTGTTCGCATGAGAAATGTATTTGTGAGTATAACATATGTTAAGCATCATGCATTACGTAACTTATACCATCAGGCAAGACAGTCGTCTGATCAGAGAAGAAACTGTCAAATGCATGCTTAGCATGAGCTAGGTTTCGTAGCTTACGTATTCTAACAAGCACACTTAACGTACACTACATTGGGTACGTAACGTACGTTAAGCAGATCAGGCAGGATACGTTTTGTTGAACTTTGGGCAATAGTTTAAGATGTTAGATGTGCGTACGCTTGTTATATGACGTAAGATGAACTCTTTATTCATTTCTATTGTTTAAGGTTTGAGCTTGCAACATGATAGATCGAGGAGGTGACCTTCGAGTGTATTTATATCCATCAAAGTATTATCCTTATTGTCAATTTGAGGCAAGTACTTTATTTAAAGTTGCTCGTATTATGTCGGTTATGTATTTGTTGTAATGTGCATACATGTTGTGATTAATTGTCCACCATGCGTTGGTCCGACGGGATCATCATGAGAATCTGTAGCTGTGTGTGCTGGATTGTTGGACAGGTAATTCCACCATGCGTTCGTCCGACGGGATCATCATAGGAATCTATAGTTGTGTGCGCTGGATCGTTGGAATACCATCAGTATATTGATATTGTCGTAATGTGTTATATGTTGTTATTATTTCTTGTTGGAGAAACTTGTCATGATTATTGTTGAATAAATCATTGTTGTATAATGTACTAGTATCGTTGTGCTAACCCCTTCGGGGATGAACATTTGTTTTATGTTCAGGAACCAGGAGAGCGGGAAAACAGCCACTGGAGTTGCATGACGACGAGGGTGCAGAGTGATGTTCCGGCTGGGTTTAATTATCATATGTTTGTGTTGATTTAAATAAGTACTCGAGTACGTTGTCGTCTATGATATTGGATTTGAATATGTATTAATGTTCTTCGTTGGAGGTTTGTATTTTCGGTACTGATTCAAAACCGTTGTATTTTATCTCAGTTACTTTCATTTGTTGGTATTTATTATTTTCATTTAGTTTCATCAGCCTTGTAAATTCTTACGTAAAGGATTTACAGCACTGTAATATTATTGAATATATCGGGGGTGTTACAGAATATGGTATCGGAGCTAAGATTATGGATATCTTGGCAGTTGGGTTAAAATAAGGGTCGTATATGTCTTTTGAGGTAACCGGCCATGAATAACATCACTGTACTGCCTACGTCCTCGTGCGAACGGTGGTTATAAGTTCCTAAACTCTATCTCTTCATTTACATGTGATACCTCTTTATACTTGAGCGTTAGAACGATATTGTTACCCGTATATTGAGTATTTGTACTTACAGTATGTTGAGAGGAGGACTGGACGTGGTTGTAGTCACGAACACGGATGAAGAAATGATGAGAGGGAAGCTTCACCTTCAAATCAGGCGAGCCACAAGAGTCTATTAACAACGAACCAGAACCTGCTGTTCCCGACATCCTTTGTCAGGTGGTCAACCAGATGACTCAATTTGCTCAGGTTGTGGACAGAATGAAAGTGGCAGTAGGATTGCAACAGGGAGAGAGACAGCAAGGCATCCCAAACTCGGGAAATCGAGGAGATCGATGGCTCCAGGAAGTGATGAAAATGCATTCTCCAAAGTTTGACGGTTTATCGGAGGTGGCTTAGAGAGTTGGAGAAAGTGTTCGCAGGGATTAACTTCCCAGACGACCGGAGAGTTCCCATAGCCCAGTACTTTCTGACAGGGGAAGCGTCCGAGCGGTGGGAAGCCATCTGACCTATAGATCATGATGCCGACTAGGGAGAATTTAAATTGATGATGGAAGCACAGTACTGCCCTCGTCCAGTGAGGGAAGCTAAAGTTTGAGAATTTTTCTCTCCGCAGCCTTCAGATGTGCCAGTATCTCATGCGATTAAGACGTTTAACCAGCAGTTGGCATTTGTTCGACACCTGGTCAGAACAGATGCAGAAATGATGATCCATGTCGATATGAGAATGAAACTGGAGATACAAAGGTACATGTCAGGTTTCGAATGCACCACTCTCTTTCAGTATCAGGACAAAGCATAGACATATGAGATAAAAGAGGCAGCGATGGAAAAGTTCACAGAGTCCAAGAAACAAAAATTATCTAGTAATTTCACGGAGCACAAGAGCAGTAGGCCCCGGAAAGCCCAGTCATCCTATCATTCATTCAAGAAACCTCTGCATCCATCCAAGAGTGGAAAGAACTTCAGAGCAGTATCAACACCGACAGATGTGGTCAAGAACTGTTTTAATTGTGGTTGCCCAGGACACCTTTGGCATGATTGTTTCCGTTATCCAGTAACATGTTATGATTGCGGACAGGAAGGGCATCATGTGATGTTCTACAAGGATGCCACGAAGTTAAATGGAGCTCGTACTTCATAGCCAGCTCAGAAAGATGCAAGTGTTCAGCAGACGCATCAGAGTGTCTAGCTACCCCAGAGTTTTGGTCGAGGACGAGTCAGAGGACAGTTCGATCGAAAGGGAGCATCAAGTGCCGGATCTGTTCCTCCACGCCAGTGTGAGATGAGATGGGCGGACGATCAGGATGCTGCTATCGCATCAGGTACCGTTCAGATCTTTTCACAACCAATTAGCGTTTTATTCGATACGGGGGCTACGCATTCGTTTATATCATTGTATTATGTTAATCGTTTGAACATTTCTAGTTTTCATAATTGTGAGCCTTATGTTGTGGGTTTACCGAGTCGAGAGAGAATTGTGGGGAACTTAGAAACTAGAGATTTTCCTGTATCAATTGGAGGCAGAGAGTGGCCCTCAAATCTGATTGTGATAGAAATGCAAGGAGACGACCTGATTCTCAAAGATGATTGGCTTAATCGATATGGAGCTATTGTAAACTACTGGAAGTGGAATATCTTGACGATAGCTGAAGATGGTTCCGAAATATTATTCGAGGGATGGAGACCAGGAAGCTCAAGAAAGATAATTAAATCGATGAAAGCTGTCAAACTGCTAAAACAGGGTTGTACTGGATACTGGTATTACGCAATGAAGAAGGAAGACGGAAAAGTAGAACTTTCATCCATTCCTGTCGTGAACGAATTCCCAGATGTGTTTCCTGACGAATTACCTGGACTACCTCTACGACGAGATGTAGTATTCACCATTGAGCTGGAACCAGGAGCTACACCAATTTCTATGGCGCCGTATTATATGGAACCTACTGAGATGTACGAATTGAGGAAGAAACTAGAAGAGTTACTAGATAAAGGTATATTCAGTCAAGCGTTTCGCCCTGGGGTGCACTAGTTCTTTTTGTCCGGAAGAAAGATGGATCGCTTCGATTGTGTTATCGATAGCTGAATAAGATAACGATCAAGAACAAGTATCCATTGCCACAGATTGATGATTTGTTTGACTAGTTGAAAGGATCGACAGTATTTTCTAAGATTGATCTGAGATCGGGATATTGTCAGTTGAGGATTAAGGAATCCGATGTTCCAAAGTCAGCATTCAGAACTCGCTACGGACACTATGAGTTTGTAGTGATGCCGTTTGGTCTCACTAATGCACCTGCCATATTCATGCAGTTAATTCTCACTAACGCACCTGCCATATTCATGCAGTTAATGAATCGAGTGTTCATAGAGTATTTGGAAAAATTCCTAGTGGTGTTTATTGATGAAATTCTGGTTTATTCCAAGAGCCCGGAAGAACACGCGCAACATTTACAGATCATATTGAACCTCTTGAGTATCAGCGGAAGTGATGTTCCTCGGTCATGTGGTATCAGCGGAAGGAGTCCGATTAGATCCCGAGAAAGTTGAAGCAATTATAGATTGGAAACCTCCTAGAAACATGAAGGAAGTTAGAAGTTTCCTAGGACTTGCTGGGTACTATCGTCGGTTTGTGGAAGAGTTTTACAAAATTACCCGCCCACTTACTCGATTACCGCAGAAAACCTAAAAGTTTTAGTGGAACGAGATGTGCCAAACCAGCTTTGATAAATTGAAGAAGAGATTGACGATGGCATCAATTTTAGCACTACCACAGGGAACTGGAGGATTCACAGTTTACAGTGACACTTCAAACCAAGGTCTCGGGTGTGTAATGATGCAGAATGAGAAGGTGATCGCCTACGCATCACGACAGTTGAAGCCCTATGAAGTAAACTATCAAACGCACGATTTGGAGTTAGAAGCTGTGGTTTTCGCCTTGAAGATTTGGAGACATTATTTGTACGGGACTCACTATCAGATCTTCACGGATCATAAGAGTCTCAAATACATCTTCAGTTAGAAAGAGTTAAACATTCGGCAGAGGAGATGGATGGAATTGATTAAGGACTATGACTTGGAGATTCTTTATCATCCAGGCAAAGTAAATGTAGTGGCCAATGCACTGAGCCGCAAGCCTATTTCTATTTGAATGCTGGAGACTCTCACCTCCCAGACCAGTATTCAACGGGAATTGATTCGCGAAGGAATTGAAGTATGGTTGCAAAGAGTCCAAGGACAACTGTGTGTGATGGAATTAACTTCATCATTAACCAAATAAATCAAATCTAAGCAATTAGATGATCCTCTGATGATTCGATTATGTGATGAAGTGAGCAAGGGAAAGGCCCCAGGATTCGTAATTCATGATGATGGAGTTTTGAGATTCCAGAGCCGACTTTGTGTTCCCGATGTTGATGTTTTAAAATAGACAATTATAAAGGAAGCTCACAGCATGCCCTATTCTATCCACCCGGGCACCAGTAAGATGTATAAGGATCTGAGGCAGAATTTCTAGTGGGGCAACATGAAGAAAGATGTAGCAGATTATGTTTCGAAATGTTTGATTTGTCAGCAGGTTAAGATTGAACATCAACGACCTGCCGGAATGCTAAAGCCACTTCCGATTCCTGAATGGAAATGGGAAGATGTGTCGATGGACTTTATCACTAATATGCCAAGGACCAGGACAGGGATGAATATGATTTGGGTGATAGTTGATCATTTAACCAAATCGGCTCATTTTCTAGGCATTAAAGACACTTGGGGACCAGAGAAGTTGGCACGAGTGTTTATTACAGAGATAGTCCGATTACATGGTACGCCGAAGACCATTATTTCTGACCGAGACGGTCGCTTCGTGTCTTATTTTTGGAAAGTAGTTTATAAAACCTTGGGAACTCAGCTAAACTTTAGCACAGGTTATCATCCGCAGACAGACGGACAGTCCGAGAGGACTATTAAAACAGTGGAAGACATGCTGAGAGCTTGTGCCTTAGATTGGTCGACTGAGTGGGAAGTTCATCTACCATTGATTGAATTAACTTGCAACAATAGTTGGCATGCTTCCATCAAGATGGTGCATTTCGAAGCATTATGCGGGAGGAGATGCAGATCGCCCCTGTGTTGGGATGATTCGTCAGACTTGATCGGGACGGAACCGGAGTTGATCGTACAAACAGAGAAAAGATTGCTTTGATTTGTGAAAGACTGTTGACCGCCCAGAGTCAGCAGAAATATTATGCAGACATACTCCGTCGCCCGTTAGAGTTTGGTATTAGAGATCACGTGCTTTTAAAGATGTCTCCTACTTGGGGAATTTTTCGTTTTCGGAAAAAGGGAAAGCTGAGCCCGAGATATATCAGACCGTTTGAGATCTTTGAAAGAGTTGGAGAGTTGGCGTACAGGTTAGCCTTACCGCCATCACTGAGTCACGTACATAATGTGTTCCATGTATCTCAGTTACGGAAGTACATATCAGATCCTAATCATGTCATTGATTTCGGCGAGATATAGAAGTCGCTAAGGATGGCACATTTGAAGAGAAACTGATCAAGATACTCGAAAGTCGAGTCAAACAAATGAGGAATAAACCAATCATTTTGGTTGAGGTTCAATGGTCGCGCCAAGGAGTTGAAGAAGCCACTTGGGAAACGGAAGATAGTATCAAATCCATATACCCAGAATTATTTTCATCTTGAGTTTCGGGATGAAACTCCTTTTAGAATGAGAGTATGTAATATCCGGATAAATTGCTGGGAATTTTCATCCGTATTTGAACCCTGTATTATTCGAATTTGTGATATCAATAATATAAGTATGATCTTTCCCGTATTCGTATCCACATGCATGATCATATCGACCTTGTAAATTTATACATGCAACTACGTCGTAGCGTACGCTAGCTAGTAAGCGTAACGTATGTTACGGGCCACAGATAGTGTACGCTATGAGCAAGGCATAGCGTACGTAAGGCAGTCAATTATTGATCAAGATTGGTCGGCACATGGGCCACCTTAGGACGGGGACAAGGATAAGATTCCCCACGTGGCTCGGACAGCTTATTGAAAAAATAGGTCAACTGAGATTATCGTACGCTAAGGGATGTATATAGCGTACGCTAAGTATAGTGGATTACGTACGTAACCCTGTTTATATTGTGTGCGTAAGAGAGTACAGAAATGAGGCAGTAAGCTATCAATGGATGATAGCGTATGCTAAGTATATCAGATAGCGTATGCTAAGTGGATAAAGTATGTTATGCACGAAGGCTAACGTACGTAAAGATCCAAAAATTATAAATGGGACAGCATCCCATTTCATTTCACTTCGTCTCTTTCACTCGTCCTTCACCTCTTTTCAAGTCCAGAGAGCCCTCCTACTACCTAAACACCTTTAGATCACATATACTTGATCATTGAGGATTGGATATCGCATATACTTGATCATTGAAGTTAAGAAACACCCTGGATTGGCACTCAAGCAACCGGAGTTGGATTCTACCTATTGCCTTGACGTTTTATTCATATTAAAGTATGTTAATGCTATCTCCAACCTTGAATTCATATTCTTAAGGATGTTATGAACATACGACCAAGATTATTAAGCTCCATAGATTACTTTTAACCGAACATCATGTTTTTGGAAGTTGGAATCTTTATGCTTTAGTTACCATGGTTAAGAACATTATAGTTTGAATCTTGTTATAATGAACAAGTAAGGGAAGTTTTCTGAGATTGATAATCCATATTGGATGGTGTATTCGTAATAATCATAGACTTGGTATTAATATCACTTTTGATAGACGAGCCTAAGAGGATGAACATTGAAGGTTTTGTTATATCTTGTAAAGGTGGATTGTTTACCGATCTTCAATATGATAGTTTGAATGTAATGATGATATTGATAACAACCACATATTTTTCGAACTACATTTGGGGATTTTTATTCGAGATTGGAGTAAAGTATTATGACGGCATGTTTATCCTGGAAATTCGAAGACATCAAACTCTATAGGATCAGTCTTGTTCGCATGAGAAATGTATTTGTGAGTATAACGTATGTTAAGCATCATGCATTACGTACATTATACCATCAGGCAAGACAGTCGTCTGATCAGAGAAGAAACTGTCAAATGCATGCTTAGCATGCGCTAGGTTTCATAGCTTATGTACGCTAACGAGCAGACTTAACATACGCTACGTTGGGTACGTAACGTACATTAAGCAGATCAGACAGGATACGTTTTGTTGAAATTTCGGCAATAGTTTAAGATGTTAGATGTTCGTATGTTAGTTATATGACGTAAGATGAACTCTTTATTCATTTATATTGTTTAAGGTTCGAGCTTGCAACGTGATAGATCGAGGGGGTCACCTTCGAGTGTATTGATATCCGTCGAAGTATTATTCTTATTGTCAATTTGAGGCAAGTACTTTAATTATAGTTGTTCATATTATGTCGGTTATGTATTTGTTGTAATGTGCATACGTGTTGTGATTAATTGTCCACCATGCGTTGGTCCGACGGGATCATCATGGGAATCTATAGCTGTGTGTGCTGGATCGTTGGACAGGTTATTCCACCATGCGTTGTTCGGACGGGATCATCATGGGAATCTATAGCTATGTGCGCTGGATCGTTGGAATACCATCTGTATGTTGAGATTGTCGTAATGTGTTATGTGTTGTTATTATTTCTCATTGGAGAAACTTGTCATGATTATTGTTGAATGAATCATTGTTGTATCATTATCGTACTTCTACTAGCATCGTTATGCTAACCCCTTCGGGGGTGAATATTTGTTTTATGTTCAGGATCCAGGAGAGCGGGAAAACAACCACTGGAGTTGCATGACAACGAGGGTGCAGAGTGATGTTCCGGCCGGGTTTAATTGTCAAATGTTTGTGTTGATTTAACTAAGTACTCGAGTACGTTATCGTCTTTGATATTGGATTTGATTATGTATTAATGTTCTTCGTTGTATGTTTGTATTTTCGGTACTGATTCAAAGCCGTTGTATTTTATCTCAATACTTTCATTTGTTGGTATTTATTATTGTCATTTCGTTTCATCAGCCTTGTAAATTCTTACGTAAAGGATTTATGGCACTGTAATATTCCTGAATATATCGGGGGTGTTACAGGAATCGCCCAAATCGCTCAAAGGAAGAGGAAGAATGAAGAAATGGGTTAAAAACTCATTCTTTACGTTTTATGCTGCTGCCAGACCAACCCGACCGTGTCGGATTGGACGCGGTCGAGTTACATGGGCCGAACAGGCGCGCGTCTAGGAATAGATTATATAGCTTTCAATAATATGACCATAACTTTCTGATCCGAACTCGGATTGACTCGCCGTTTAAACCATTGGAAAGCTAACTTGATTCTGTATCATTCTTTAATGTTTCAAAATTTTCTGAGATTCTAAGAATTGATGGTGATTTTACAAAGTCGAACCTAAATATGGAAAAGTCGAAATAGTATGCCGATTAATCGAAGCAATATCAAAACTCGCTCGAATGAGGAAAGTGATGAACAAAATATGTCCAAAATATGTCAATGAACACAATTGAGTCGCTTGAATCGAAAAACATAGAAATGATAAATACGGATATTACAGAAACACTTTAATCGTTTGAATTCCAGATTATGGATATGTTACCAGCCATTTTATATTACAATGACATTTGGATGGGTGGCTACGCATACACAAACATCAAAGTAACATGCTTACTAATCCAAGTAACAGAGGCACTTGCAGATAGGGAATATTTAGTGTGTACCATACTGAATCTATCAAGATCCACAATATTCAAAATGAAGTACAAAATAACTCAAAACATTCCCCCGATAAAGTGTAAGAGATAAATCCACATTCAGGTTCTACATAGAAGTATGCAGAAAAATTCAGATTATGGAAAGTACCCACTGATAATTAATGAAGAAAATAAACTGTCACTTGCAAGTCATAACTAGTACTACAATCACATAGAAATAAGGTTAGAAAACACTATGAGCAGTTCAGTGAACTAGTGTTCGGAAATTATTCCTTTGGTTACCGGGTCATTACTTAATATAGTAAAATATGCTGATAAAGTTGCATAAAATATATTCAAACATGAAAAAATGATTGCTTACGACTGACTTGCACTGAGGATAAAGAAAACCAGGTCATCTCAAGAGCCGATAATGTGGATGTGAAAGAAGATCAAAATATATGCAGGAAAATAAGTTTTAATGAATGCAATAAGTTTGCATATAATTGCGGCAAGACAGACAGTACAAAGTACATAGATCTTCATCAAGAGACTATGTGATAGTTTGTGCACAGAACACAAACTGTCATTGGAATCTATGAGCCTCGAAGCTGGACAATACAAATATGTTTAAAGCATGAAAAATGAATGATGTGCACGCATGTGCTTCAGATATCTTGATGGTACATCACAGACAAGCTACAAGTGAGTTAGAATGTAATCTGAAAAAAATATATACACCATCAGATATTATAGAAGACATAATAAACGAGTACAAGTTTATATATCTTACCAAAAAGCATGGAGGTCTAAGGAAAGTGCACTGTTGAAGGTGTGCGGAAATCCACAAGATTACTCACTGATACCTTCTTGACTACACATGGTAGAGAAGAATAACCCAGGTAACTACAAATCTTTAAACTGTTACTATTATACTCCACATATTAGTGATAAATATTTTCAAAAATCCATGTTACCAATATTAATCATGCATGTGAAAGTATCAGAGTAATATTTTTTACGCTTGTTGAATAATAACATTACCAATATTAAACATGCATTATAAATTTTTAAATATTTATGCTGCACTGTTTACTATGTTCATTTCTAATGGTTAATAATATTCTACTAACAAATGTATGGCAGGATCTATCACAAATATTTTGATGGACAAAAGTAGACATTTCAAGTACTCCCTCGGTCCACGAAAAGTGTGGTTTTATTTTCTCTTTGGACCGTCCACAAAAAGTATGGTCTTTCTATAAAAGAAAATGACCCACCATAAAATATTGCTCTTTTTCTATACAAAAATACATCTCTTCTGAATTTTTTTCCACTAGAAAATACATCTCCTCTATTTTCTTAAAACCCGTGCCACTCTCTATGGATCACACTTTTTGTGGATGAAGGGAGTATCTATTTTTTTCATTAGGTCTATCAATAGAAGCATACAAATATTATCTTCCAATTATTCCCATTGATGGTACATTCTTAAACTCTGTATACATGCGCACACTGTTAACAACAAGTATATATGATGCAAATAGGTTCATTATTCCAATAGCTTTTGCAGCTATTAATAGTGAAAATGAAGAATCATGAACACAGTTTTTTAGGAATATGAGAAAATATGTTGGTGTAATGGACAAGCAGCACATTGTATCTGATAGACATCATGCAATAATCAAAGGTTTGGAAGTTGTATTCCCAAGAAGAGGACGTGAATATTAGTGAAAACTTTATCATACTACTCAACAGAATCATAGGCCAACATATACATGTCTTATCAAAGGAATATCCTAGGTTTAATCATCCCAAGCCTCCTAAATCATGGTGTTTAGTTCATTAAGTCATCAATCAAGCCTAATAATCTCATAAATGTGTTCAAAACAATCCTAGAAACATGAACTCAAGGCTGGAGTGACATCAACATACCTTATGTGGAGATCAACGATGAAAACGATTGGTAGAACTCAACACTGGAAGCTTGAACACTAACCCAAGATGCCTACGATCTTCAAAACTAAGTTGAGAGGCTGATGTAAGAAGTTTATAGGGATGGGGAAGTTCTCAATAGTATAGAACATGGGCAAAGTAAATGGAGAAAATGGAACAAAGTTGGTGTCTTTAAATAGAATATTGTCCTTAATGTACGATAGATGCGCAACATTATGTATGTTAGCTGCTTAACGTATGTTAATGCACAACAAGTGCGTATGCTATCGATTTATGTAACTCACTGTCTCATTCTGTCCTTATCTTGCATATGTTGCCAAGACGAGTTAAGCACGCTACATGTTGACATTAGCACACATTATACTCGTTACATAGCTCACACTAATAGTCATTGACTTATCTTCTTCAAAAGTTGTTTGTTTGCTTGCGGCAGGTGGCCGACGCCAAGGCTCCACACATCGGCCACGCCTTATCTGATTCTAAATACCTCTTGCGTACATCAGTTCAAAGATAACGTACGTTAATTATTCTCATTAGCGTATTCTATCTCTACCTATTAGATTACCCTAGTATCATGCAGTTATATGCATGAAGTATCGGTCTGTATACAATGCGATTATGACGATTGGAATATGTATATAAGGAAAATCATCTTAAAAATAATTATTCGACATAATCATACCTTACATGATTCAAGTACATATAGAATTACAAAATAAATATCCAGGTATTACATACTTCCCCTCTTAAAAGAAGTTTCATCCCAAAAATTAAGGTAGGAATAACTCTGGATATCTCGCCTTCATGATGTCTTCAGTCTCCCAGGTTACTTCTTCAACTCCATGTCATGACCATTGTACTTTAACCAAGGATATTGGTTTATTGCTCAATTACTTGATTCGACTCTCAAGTATCTTGATCGGTATCTATTCAAGTTTGCCATCATTAGCCACTTCGATCTCACCGACGTCGATGACATGACTGGTATCTAATATGCACTTCCTTAACTGCGATACATGAAACATAATATGGACATAACTCATTAATGGGGGCAAGGCCAATCTATATGCCAATTCTCCAACTATCTCGAGAATCTCGAATGGCCCGATATACCTCGGACACAGCTTTCCCTTTCTTCTGAAATGAAAAATTCCCCAAGCAGAAGAGGCTTTAAGAAGTATGTGCTCCCCAACTTCAAATTCTAATGGACGATGGTGCACATTTGCATAAGACTTCTGACAACTTTGGGCGGTCAATAATGTTTCCCGAATTAGAGCTATCTTCTCCCGAGTCTGTATTATCAATTTTGATTCCTTCCCAATTAAGTCAGACAAATCATCCCAATATAAAGGCGAACTACATCTTGTCCCGTATAATGCTTTAAATGGTGATATTTTAATTGAAGCGTGCCAGTTATTATTGTAGGTGAACTCAATCAAATGCAGATGAGTGTTCTAATCAGCCGATCAATCTAGAGCACAACATGGTATGGATGGTCCTCTCAGATTGCCCATCGGTTTGAGGATGGTACGTCGTGCTAAATATCAACTCGATTCCTAAAGCTTTATGAACCGCTTTCCAAAAATGCGAGACAAAACGACCATCACGATCTAAAATAATAGTCTTTGGTGTTTCGTGCAATTAGAGCATTTCTGCACCCGAGACAATCTCTCCGGTCCCGAGGTATCCTTGATACATAGTAAGTAAGTCAAGTTGGTTAAACGATCAACTATCACCCATATCATATGCATTCCAGTTTTGGTTTTCACCATGTTGGTGATAAAGTCCATCGAGATATCCTTCCACTTCCACTCAGGAATCGGAAGTGGCTCAACAATCCGACAGGTCACCGATGTTCGATCTTAACCTGTTGACAAGTTAAACACTTCGAGACATATTATGCTACTTAATTCTTCATATTTCCCCACCAAAAATTCTGCTTCAAATCTTTAAACATATTACTGGTGCCTGAGTGAATTAAATAAGGTGAGTTATGGGCCTCTTTCATGATCGTTGCTTCAGAATGTCGTCATTTGGAATACAAAGTATATTATGAAGTTTCAAAACTCCATCTTCATAGATTAAAAAGACTGGGGCCTTTCTATTGATCATTTCATCACGTAACCTAATCATCAGAGGGTCATCTAATTACTTAGATCTGATCTCATCAGTCAAGGATGAAATTAGTTCCATCACACATGATCGCCCTTGAACTCTTTGTAACCATACTTCAATTTCTCCACGGATCAACTCTTGTCGAATTTTCGGTTGATTCATTAGCATCTCCAGCATTAGAATATAAATAAGTTTACAGCTCCATGTGTCAGCTGCCATGTTTGCTTTGCATGGATGATAAAGAATTTCCAAGTCATAGTTATTAATCAATTCCGGACATCTCCTCTGTCGCATGTTTAACTCTTTCTGACTGAAAATGTAATTAAGACTCTTATGATCTTTGAAGATCCAACAATGGGTTCCATACATATAGTATCGCCATATTTTCAATGCAAAAACAAAAGCTGCTAACTCCAAATCATGTGTTGGATAATACTTCATACGATTTCAGCTGCCGTGAAGCATAGGCGATTACCCCATCATTCTGCATTAGCATTCAACCTAGACCCTAATTTGAAGCATGACTATAAACTATGAATCATTCGGTTCTCCATGATAGTGCCAAAACGGAGCAGTCTTTAGTCTCTTCTTGAGTTCGTCAAAACTAAGTTGACACTTCTCCTTCCATTCAAACTTCTGGGTTTTCTGTAATAACTGAGTAAGTGGGCGAGTGATTTTGGAAAACTGTTCCACAAACCGAACCCAGCAAGTGTAAGAAACTTCTGACTTCTTTCACATTCTTAGGGGATTCCCACTCCAAAATTGCCTTGGCTTTTTGTGGATCTACTCTGTTGGTCCCCAGAATGATAAAGACTATCCTCATTGTACCAACATGAGTCTTTCCTATCACGCTTTGTCCTCACTCACATGCATCCTCAGAACTTCCAAGGGGGTCACCCATCCCATAACTACTCCATCCCAAGCACGCTTAACTTTGGAGTTTCTATGAGATGGCTACCATAAAAGAAGATGCATCTTGTTTGTAGGAGTAGTCCAAATCAATTTATTTGACCACTTTATAGTGCAAATCTCACAGGTCGAATCGCAAGCCATGCCTCGCGTATTTTTAAGCCCATGCAGGCAGGATGCTGGACCAAAGCCCAACAATACCCCTTCCAGTACCTTCCAACATCTCAGCTCCAGATTCTGGAAACCTCCGCGAACTAGATTTGATCTCAAAACCCTCTAGCGGCTGGATCCATTCACACAGTCCTCCAACACTTGACATCAGCATCTGTTCTAGCTCCGTTTACTTCAGCTACCCAGTATCTCAGTTCCAGCATACTAGATTTGATCACATAGCCCTCCAGTGTAACACCCCAAATCACACAAGGGACGTTACACGCTGTAGGACCTTCACAAGACCTACCAGGCTAACCATGCACATAACCACAGACATCACGATAATATAAAACCCATAAAAAGTAATATAAGGTCGTGGCCTTGACCAAAACATTTTATCTAGAATTCATAACTTAACGTGAAACCATTGCCCACACAGGGGACTTCGACAAACATACAAAAAGGTTCACTTCAACAACTTTGACAGAACCCCATAATTATTCAAAGACAACTTTCAAGACTCGAGCCTCATATCATCACGCTCGTCCATCATTTGGGTGCGCCTCCCGTGCCTGCTCCTCGGGACATCCAAGACCTAAAATTCATAAACATTTCACCCCATTCCAGGGGTTATCACAACATTACATATAACTATATATCAACATTCTTTTTACAGTTTGAAAACATTTACGAAAAGCATATTCCGGAATACCTCATGTTCATAAACACATTTTCATCGTCAAGCCATGGCAACACAACTTGTCATCGCAAAACCATACCTGGTAACCCACGGTCGTACCCCTTAGTATCAACCCCCAGAGGCCCCGTCGAGCCATCTCCGGATGGAAAACCACTTCCGCGACCGTACCCCTTAGTATCGGCCTCCAGAGGCCTCGTCAGACCATCCCCGGGTGGAAGAACAACAACACACGCACATATGCCCCCTTATGCGGTTGTACCCCATAGTATCGACCCCCAGAGGTCAAACATGCCATCCCCGGGTGGAAGAGCGACATCTCAAATAAAAACACAGTTTCACAAAGCAACATTCATGCGGAATACGCATCATACGCAACAAAATGTAATTCATGTACTTGCATTGATTATTACGACGATTAGATAAGGTTGGTAAAATTCAGACAGGAAGCATCAATCCATAGTTTCCGAACCTAAGATGATCAATATAGCAAGACTCATATCAGGACTACTGATTCTAATCACAATAACACTTAGAATTCGAATTGATACACTAAGGGGATTCTTATCGAACACCTAGCGGGCATTTTGTGTATAAGAAATGATATAGTTCAAGAATTTGATCTCTACCCCTCTAGAATCGATGAAATCCACTCAGAACATCTAAGAATCTAAGAACATCTAAGAATCATTCTAGAAACAAGAACTAATAAGAATTATTTGAAAGAACTTGAAGAACTTCAAACCACATACCTTGATTCAACCAAGAAATGGATGATTATTCGATAACGGACTTGATATCTTGATTCTATAATGTTAGGAACATGTTTATGGCTTGATTTTGGAGTTCAATATGGAGGATTTTAGGTGGAGAATGAAGAAAACTCGAGGGAAGGTGCTAGAATGCCCCAGAAATCGGCCAAGGGCTATATATAGCTCCCAAAGTCGGGCTTTTTTACCCAATGTGCTGAATTTGATCGTGTCAAATGACGCGGCCGTGTAACTGGTCGTGTCAGAGGCCAGTGAGTTTTGCTTATTTAGAGCATTACGACATGGCCCGTGTCAAATGACATGGCCGCGTCACTGACTAAGCTGACAATATAACCCTTGCTATTTCAACAATAACTCCTTCGTACGAACTCCGATTGACTCACCATTTGAACCATAGAAATACTAACTCAATTCTATATAATGATGTAAAATTTTAGGATTTTTTGATTTTTCTGGAATTTATGGTGAATGATCAAATTCAGTGCACACTGCGCTCTCCAGAAATATATACTCTTATTTCTATTAACACCCTTATGGTAATCCACTCATATCTTGAATGGTACAATAATATAATAGTTGAGACAAGAATTTTACATGAAGGTTCAAAAACCCTAAGTTATACAAGCATAAAAACCTCAGATATTACACTCTCCCTCCCTAAAAAGAAGTTTCGTCCCGAAACTTACAAAGTGAATAACTCGGGGTATCTCGACTTCATATTCTCTTTCGTCTCCCACGTGGATTCTTCTGATCCATGTATCGACCATTGTACCTTAACAAAGGAATAGTTTTGTGCCTAATTTGTTTCACCCGACGTTCCAAAATCTGAATCATCTTCATAGGTGATGTCGGGACCCAACTCAATTCCTCCAAAATCAATAATATGGCTAGGGTCCGGCACGTACTTTCTCAACTGGGAAACATGAAATACGTTATGCACATGACTTAAAGATGGTGGTAATCCCAATCGATAAGCAAGATCACCAGCTTGTTCTAAAATTTCGAAGGGTCCGATGTATCTCGGGCTAAGTTTACCTTTTCAACCAAAGCGATAAACTCCCTGAGTCAGCGACACTTTCAGCAACACGTGATCTCCAACTTCAAACTCCAACGGGCATCAACGTACATATGAATATGACTTCTGTCGACTCTGAGAAGTCAAAAGTCTATCACGAATCAAGACAATCTTCTTGTTGGTGCAATATTGGTCGGTATCGCCGTTTGGAGATAGAGTTATAAAACTCTTCCGCGTTGCGGAAGCGATTTAAATAACGATACAGAAAATAAATCGACACAGGATTTATAGAAGTTCGGCCAAACGTGCCTACGTCCTCTCTCGGTATCTTTTTATATAGGCTAAAGATAAACCACTGCACCTCTCTTCTATCGGTCGAGGGATAATCGTTACAAACTCGTCTTCTATCGGTCCGATTAAACCGTTCAATCACTTGTCTTTTTGTCGGTCCAAGTTAAACCGTTTTTCTTTTCTATTAGACAAGGAATCAACTAATATAGATTTCTATGGGTACTAGATGAACCTCACGTGGATATAGATTACGATTCTAATAATGTCGGATCCTTGATCCTAATAACACCGAATCTAATCTTATCCTTTCTTTTTCCTCTCTTGTATGATTTTGTGTATAACACTCAACCTATTAACAATATAAGCTCAATTACAACAACTATAATGAATACAAGGATATCAAAAGTATGAATGATTTGCTCAAGGTTGTTATATGGTTTGATACTGTTGGCCACTAAGTATACATGATACAGCTTGGAAAGTATTTTAAACAACAAGCTATACGATTTTTAAATCTGAGTGCGTAGCGGAAGTCTTTAATACAGTAAGTTGCTGAGAATACAACAACTATGTGTGCAGTGTATACTTAAATAATCACAATTAATAAAACAATAAAGGTAGAAGGTAAATAACACAATATTTAAATTGGTTTGAGGTAAACCCCTCTACGTCCACTGGTCCTCCACACAGGAGTAAAAAGTTTATTATAATTACTGCGTACACAACTATGTAATTATAACCAAACCTAATCAATATATCGTTCACACAGATTGATATAAAGATCTTAGATTCCAACTGTTCACACAGATTGGTTTGAGCTAAAACGTGACGGGATTCTTCACACACAGTTCTGAAGCTTCGTCTTCTTCAATGCAAGTCCGTCACATACAGTTCAGGAATAGCAAGGTTTCTTAGTCCACACAGGGATGAGCGGTTTGTTCAAGGGTTAGAACAATATTTGAACAACAACTTGACTTTATGAGCTTATAGCTGATGATGTGATGTTCACGGTTTGAGCACAGTATATCTCTTCTATCAGAATAGCGGAAAGCTTTGGGAGATATGTTTTGTTCTGAATATTCGTGTAAGCACTTGTTGGTTTTTAAGTCGTGTGTATGTATGTATCTGTCTGTGGATGATCTTCAAACTCTGGAGATATATATATATATATATAACCTCTGAAATATATCCATTTGAAATAGATCTGTTGAGTAAGATTCTGCGACAACTTGATATTTGACTTGAATAGACTGAGATCCGGATATTGCGGGATTTGAAGATCTTCTGATGACTTACAATATTTAAACACTTTATCCTTTAGTATTTAAATACTTCTTTATCAAACGGGACTTGACTTCTAACGAATACTGAAGATTCCTTCTTGTCCTGTTTGAGGGCTGTATGGAAGGATTTCTGTATTGATATTCCGAGACAGCTTCCATACTTAGCTTTGCAGGACTCTTTGTTGTATGATAGATTTATTGTATGATTGGGACTGCGAGAAGTCTTCGATACAGGTTGATACTTGATCAGCTTTTCGATACAGCTATTGGCGGTATGCAGGATTTGGCATATTGTTAAAACATTCTGACAACACGATCAATACAGGGTTTGTTTATCCCAACAACATCGATACAGGGTTTTTGTTATCCCAACAGATACCAAATGGTTTGGTATTTATAGCTAATTTCCTTCAACTAGCCGTTACTGCCAGCCTTCTTTACCGTGCACTAGCCTTTTGCTTTAGCGTGCACTATTGCCTGTTGCGTACGTTAATATGTCCAGATTATGTATGTTATCTGCTTGTGACTTCAGTCCAGTGGCTACTGCCTCTATCAGTTAGCGTGCGCTAACATCTCCATGTAGCGTGCACTAATATTACTTTATTGCTTGTGTCATATATCCGTTTGTATCTTTTGACTTATGACTTTCCACCGAATTTGCCAACATTCATATGTTTAAATTCAAATGCTATTTAGCGTGCGCTAAATTGCATTAATAGCCTGCGCTATGTCTTACGTCAGTGCATACATCATTCTGTGTTGAAAGTCTTCACAACGGTCATATTCTTTCGATAGCGTGCATTATGCTTCAACTATAGCGTGCGCTATCTTCATCAGGTGACTTTGTCTTCCGGTAACTTTCTAGATCATCTGATCTGCAGATATCTTTCTAACGTGCGTTAGTTCAGGTCAGGTGACTTTCCTTCTTGTCTGATCAGGTAACTTTCCCCCTTGCCTAATCAGGTAGCTTTTCTTCTTAACTGATCAGGTAGCTTTCCTCTCTGATCTGATCAGGTGACTTTTGCCCAGCTTAAATAACTTTGTTGTTTTGTTTTGCTTCCTTGTTGTTTTCCTTTGATTAACAACTAATCATCAAAACTTGGTTAATGAATATTTGGATAAAATATTCCAACAATCTCCTCCTTTTTTATGATTACAAAACAACACCTTGAATTGGATAAAACCTGCAAAATAAAATATATATATATATATATATAAATTTGTACGAATCAAAGTATTCGACTTTGATCGTTTAGTTAGTTCTCCATCTTTTCTTTTTCTCCTTTCCGACTTCTTCTTTTTCATTTTTCAACTTCTTCATTTCGGATTCAATTTTTATTTTTCTCTCTCCCTTTTTACTTTTATTTTTTCTCGTCATTCTTCCATGACGCTTTTTATCCCATTCAACTATTCTCTCCCTCTTTTTGTTCTCAGCAAAAAGTGTAAATGACAGTAACATCATGATAAATATTGATAAATATGCATGAAAAGGTAAACTCTCCCTCACAAAAGTATCTCCCCATTAAAAAAGAATACTCCCCTGAGTAAAATACTAATTGATGAAAGTTAATTTTTACTTTTAGGGATCCAACCGAAAGTCGGTTGTTTTTCATTAATATGGACGATGTTCGGAATAACGGTTCCTTTTCGAATCCAAATATTTTTAATTTTAATCGTCCGATGTGGGATTTTACAATTTGAAATAGAATGCCCAATTTTTAAACATTTTTCACATCGGGGTATTTTTAAGTTTAAGGATTCGTTTTTAGTATGCGGTTTGAATCCCAACCCTTATTTATTCAAAGTAAATTTTTGAACCGGTAGCATTTGTTCAAATTTCTCGTTTCCACACGAAAATTTCTTTGTTAAAGCCTTGAGTTCGTCTTGAACTTTTAAAATATCATTCTTTAAAATATTTTCGTTTTCAAGACATTGAGAATGATCGATCTCGACAATTTTCCCTTTTTCAAGAATTTTAAAATTTTCAATTTCCAATAATTTATTTTTAGATTGGAGGGATTTAATTTCGGATAAAGCATTTTGAAAATCTGTATGCAATAATTCAAATGCTTCAAATAATTCATCGTGAGACGACGTACTTACCTGGCTTTCGACGTCGCTTTCGTCGAATGAACTTTTTGCCATGAGTGGGAGATTATTTTAATTGATGAAATCTTCGTCCTCATCTACGTCACTCCACGTGGCAATTAGGACTTCTTTTTTTGATTAGCTCGGCAATTCATCGCGAAGTGGCCTGGTTTACCACATATTCGGCAGTTGTTGTCGAATTTCTTTGATTCGCCCGTCTTGGTGTCTTTCTTTCTCCGGTTTAGTAAGTTTTGAAACTTATTAATATTCTTGGCATAATATGCCGATTCTTCGTTGCTTTCATCAACCGGGATTTCTTCTTTTCTTGACATCTTAGCTTTTAAAGCTATTGATTTTTTCTTCGGTTTCGGCTTTGCATTTTGAGATATAACGACTATCTCGTAATTTATTAGTGAACCAATGAGGGCACTAAAATAAAGATTATTGAGATCTTTCGATTCCATAATCGCCATCACCGTTTCGTCCCATTCCCAAGGTAGTGATTGTAGGCTTTTCTGTACTTTTCACTACTCGAAAGGGGTTTCCCATAACAAGCCAATCCATTTGTAATGACAGAAAATCGGTCAAGCATGATTGTAATGGATTCTTCTTCTTTCATTTGGAATAGCTCGTATTCATGAAGAAGCATATTAATCTTCGTCTCCTTCACTTGAGACGTTCCTTCGTGTGTGACTACTAACTTCCATATCTCTTTGGCACTTTCACACGAGGATATCTGGTTGTGTTCCTCCGGATTTAAAGCATAATAGACAAGTTGAGTTGCCTTACAATTGTGATGATCATTTTTCCATTCTTCATCACTATATTCTTCGAAGCTTTTTATAGAGCCGTCCGGTTTTGTAGGTATTTAGGCAAATCACTTTCCAAAGCTCGATGTCATAAGCTCGGATGAAAATTGACATCCTCTTCTTCCATGTCATGAAGTTAGATCCGTCAAAGAAAGGTGGTCGGTTCAAGGCAAGACCTTCGACTGGAGCAAATTGAAACGCCATTTGGATCGACTTCTCCTAGGATGTTAAGCCGCTTCTATGAGGTACCGCTCTGATACCAATTGTTGGTGCAATATTGGTCGGTATTGCTGTTTGGAGATAGAGTTATAAAACTCTTTCGCGTTGCGGAAGCGATTTAAATAATGGTGCAGAAATAAATCGACACAGGATATATAGAGGTTCGGCCAAACATGCCTACGTACTCTCTCAGTGTCTTTTTCTATAGGCTAAATATAAACCTCTGCACCTCTCTTCTATCAGTCGAGGGATTACCGTTACAAACTCGTCTTCTATCGGTCCGAGTAAACCGTTCATTCACTTGTCGTTTTGTCAGTCCAAGTTAAATCGTTTTCCTTTTCTATTGTACAACGAATCAACCAATCTAGCTTTCTATGGGTACTATATGAACCTCACGTGGATATAGATTGCGATTCTAATAATGTCGGATCCTTGATCCAAACTTATCCTTTCTTTTTCATCTCTTGTATGATTTTGTGTATAACACTCAATCTCTTAACAATATAAGCTCAATTACAACAACTAGAATGAATAAAATGATATCACAAGTATGAATGATTTGCTCAACGTTGTTGTATGGTTTGATACCAAATGGTTTGGTATTTATAGCCAATTTCCTTCCTCAAGCCATTACTGCCAACCTTCTTTAGCGTGCGCTAGCCTTTTTCTTTAGTGTGCGCTATTACCTGTTGCGTACGTTAATATGTCCTGATTACGTACGTTATCTGCTTGTGACTTCAGTCAAATGGCTACTGCCTCTATCAAGTAGCGTGCGCTAATATCTCCATGTAGCGTGCACTAATATTACTTCATTGCTTGCGTCATATATCAGTTTTTATCTTTTGACTTCTGACTTTCAACCGAATCTTCCAATGTTCATATGTTTGAATTCAAATGCTATTTAGCGTGCTCTAAATATCATTCATAGCATGCATTATGTCTTATGTCAGTGCATACATTATTCTGTGTTGAAAGTCTTCACAACGGTCATATTCATTCGATAGCGTGCGTTATGCTTCAACTGTAGCGTGCGCTATCTTCATTTGACTTTGTCTTCAGGTAACTTTGTAGCTCATCTGATCTGCAGATATATTTCTTAGCGTGCGCTAGTGTTACCTGCTAACGTGCATTAGTTCATGTCAGGTGACTTTCCTTCTTGTCTGATCAGGTAACTTTCCCCGTTGGCTTATCAGGTAGCTTTTCTTCTTGACTGATTAGGTAGCTTTCCTCTCTAATCTGATCAGGTGACTTTTGCCCAGCTTAAATATCTTTGTTGTTTTGTTTTGCTTCCTTGTTGTTTTTCTTTGATTAACTAATCATCAAAACTCGATTAATTAATATTTGGAATAAAATATTCCAACATTTCTCTTACGTCTTGATTAATAAATCTAGTTCAGTACCAATCAATTCAGACGCATCATCCCAACAAAGCGGTGATCTATACCATCTTCCGTATAGAGCCTCAAAGGTGCCATTTTGATCGAGGAGTGCCAACTGTTGTTGTATGTAAACTCGATCAGCGATAGATGTGTCTCCCAATCATCCTTCTAGTCTAGTGCACAGGCTCTCAACATATCCTCAAGCGTCTGAATCGTACGATTTGACTGTCCGTCTGTTTGAGCGTGATATGATGTACTGCATTTTAACTCGGTCCCCAAGACTCGATGAACAGCCTTCCAGAAATGCGAAACAAACCGACCGTCTCGGTCAGAAACTATACTCTTGGGGGTCCCATGCAATCTCACAATTTCTGCAATAAATACTTCGGCTAGCCTCTCTGGTCCCCAAGTGTCTTTAACACCCAGAAAATGAGCTGATTTAGTTAGTTGATCAATAATGACCCAAATCATGTTCATTTCAGTGTGGGTACTCGGCATACCAGCAATAAAATCTATATAAATATCTTCCCACTTCCATTCGGGAATAGGAAGTGGCCACTAATCCCGCAGAGCGCTGGTGCTCGATCTTAACTTGTTGACAGGTTAAGCACTTCGATACAAACTCACTGACATCATTCTTTAAGTTACTCCACCAATAGTTATTCTTTACATCCTTGTACATTTTACTCATTCCCGGATGAGTAGAATATGGAGTAGTATGAGCTTCTCTCAATATTTTCTGCCGCAACTCGATATCGCACGATACTCACAGTCTTCCTAGAAATCTGAATAATCCATCATCTTGAATCACAAATCCAGGGGCCTTTTCCTTTTCCACATCCTTTCGCAACTGAACCAAAATTAGATTCTCGAACTGTTTCGCTTTAATGTCGTCACTCAAGGACGAAGTAATCTCTAGCACACATAACTGACCCTGAATTCTTTGAAGCTAAACTTCAATGCTTTGCCCGATCAAATCCTGTTGAATCCTACGTTGAGGTGTAAGTACTTCCAACATCTGAAGGGATATCGCCTTATGACTCAAAGCATCTCGGAGTATAGAATTTAAGGGCTTGTATAATTCTTATCTCGGATCCCACTAATTTTATCGGAATTACACACTCCCATGTTATAATCCGGAAGTCATGGTTAGATCGACTTCTTAGTGGTGATCAATTTCTTTACAAATTTTAATAGACGCAACCTGTCAGGTTTCTTGCCTATTAATTTCTGTAAAATGGTGTCCAATACCAACCCGTCCAACGGATGATTCGATCTTCTTTTACCCCTAGTCTTCATTCCCTCAACCTATCAGATTTCTTGGCAATCCAGACTATCTAAGTTGTTGACCATCAATGTCTATCAGTCTGACTATTGAATCTCGCCCGGCAACCTATCAGGTTTCTAGGGGAGAAATTTATCACCAACCAAAGGCATCTAATACTCTCAAGAATTTTTCAACCTCTACCAAATGCACTATCCCGATAACTCGGAAGCATAGTGCACTATCTCGGGTATCAAATTTCTACGAGTTTGATGGAGGGCAGGAAACCTCGTAACTTTTTTCAAACTTAGTCTGTTTGTTTGTCGGGAAAATTTCGCGATTAATGTTACACTTTGCACATTAATTCATTTATAAGCGCGTTTATGTTAGTCAATCATTCTAAATGAAAAACAGTAAATAGCAACCTAGTTACTACCTACATATAGCTCATGCACTTTTTCCTAAGTTCTGGGCCAAGCGAATGACCCAAATAAATAATTACATTATTGAAAAAATGCATCCTATACAAATTTTTCGAGTAAAAATAAATAGGCTCAAAAAGGCCTTTACAACCCAATCGAATCGAACAAATCAAAACTAAGTCCACGAGCTATATCACCATCACAAAGGGATTCCACACAATATGTAACCGTAATGAAATTAAATAATTAATTTAATATATTAATCCAATTAATCTATGAAATTAATCTATTCAATTTCTACAATATTAATCCAATTAATATTTAATGGCATTAAAATTAAATAATTAACTAATAAATTTATTCAATCAATATAAAATTAATCTATTCAATTTCAACATTATTAATCCAATCAATACTAATAATCGTCATTTTAATTCATTCGAAGTTATCCGGCCAAAAATAATATTCTCGTTTAATTAATTTTCCTTAACACAAAAATATTTTAAATATTAATTTAGTCAAATTAAAATACAATTTAAATTTTGGAAAATAATTACAACGAAATATAAACTTAGAACGGAGTCTCGGACTATCCGGTATTAGGCCCAGCCCGCGGCACGGTTCAAAATCGGGCCAAAACCCGAGAGGTGGCATGGCCGAGCCATGCTCGGCAATCAGGCTGAGACACTCTTGATAGCCTTGGCAGCTGGCTCAAGCAGTGCTGCCGGCAGCCCCATTTTCTTGTTTTTTCGGTTCGTTTCCAAAAACGTGATGTTACAACGAACAAATTAAATATCTTCGATTATATTAAAAATGATTCTAAATCATAAACATCACCCAAAAGCTTTCAAAATGCACATATAATCGTATATACGGTATGATTGACCTCGCTCCGATACCACTGTTGGGATTCCGGATACAAAACGAAATATGCAGCGGAATAATAAAAAGAATCCCAAACAAGGATCGATCAAGTAACGTATATACGAAAATGAAAAAAATGAAGATAAAAGGATTAAGGTCTCATACCCTTGAAGCCTTTGATAATATCTTCGTAAGTTGATGATATTCACGAACCCGAGCACGAGCACCAAATCTCTTCGTCCCAAACAACGAAAGCATGATGTCTCTACTTCACACGTGTCGGAACTTGACCGGAAAAGACACCGAAACTCCGTTCTTGAAAGAACACGGCTAGAAAGTTTTAATGGAATTTATTTCTCTACTTTTCTTACTATCCTTTCAACTCCAAGATGAAGAAATAATATGAAAAAAAAATTCTCTCTCTCTCTCTTCTTTCCACTCACCGCCGAATTGTCTCAAATGCAAGGTGAGATGTTGGTGTTTTTATTTCATTACTTTATCTCACCCATGATGAGATATTATTATACACATCATATGATTAGATCGCTCCCATATTATATCATATATAATATTAAATGGGATCACATGAGAGGTGGAAAACACCAAGTCAAAGGGAGAGGGAAAGTGGGGGGGGGGGGAGGGGGCTCCTAGGAAATTTCCAAGAAACGGGCCGAGTCACTCGGCTCGTGTACCGGACGTTCGTCAAACGACCTCATTAAATACACTCCGTTTTATCTTCAATGTATTTATACTAATTAATATATCTAATAAATTAATTATATCAAGTACAAATATATTTCTCTAAGAAATATATTTTATGAATTAAATTAATTACCCAGTAATTTAATTTCAATTCATAAGACCGCTATTTGATTTATCCAATAAATCATAATTAGATATCCAATATCTAATATTAATATAGAGATGATAATTCATATTTATCCATCAACGATCCTGATGCGCGACTCTGTAGGTCCGTCTTAGCCGGCATTGGGAGGAACCAATGAGTGCGGACAACACTTAGCCAGCCTAGCGGGCCGCACTATAAACCCCGACTGAAAATGAATGAAGGGATTATTCCAGAACCATTGTGTCGTGAATACCATATACGTATAGACCCTTCATCAGATGTTCCGGTCAAGTCTTCGGGTCACGCTAAAGTCAAACCCTACTGTTGACTAGACAATATACATGTGTTAATGGAAATCAAGACTAACTGATTACTAGTGTATCTAATACGACTAAATCAGAATGCTTTGGCCAAAGACTTATGATCTTATTTGCCATTAACCGTATAGGACATTCGCCTGCTCACTAACAGGAGAGAATCCTTTCTTGGCATAAAGTAGAAACTGCCACATGCCCGTATAGTATGCACTTCGTGGTTGACTCAGCGATTAAGCAATTGGGTCTAACTACTCTAATGACAAACTAAACGCCACAGGCACATCTGTTACTGAAACCTCAAGTCAATGGTCCAAGTATACTATCACAATCTTTCGATTCGTCATCGACTCTCCAAGAGTGAATACCGTGTGACTGAATCAAGTATGAGTCTTGTTCGAGTATACTGGTCCCACCAATATACCTATAACTATGCTATCAAGACATGCACATGTCCTAGTATCAGTTATATAAGTCTTACTCAAAACTGAATGCCCAATTAAATTTATCGACTTACGAAAAGTTTACGTAAATGAGCCATAAACACTTCCAGTGCACTTCTTTCTTATCCGATAACGAGAGTGAAATGTTCGCTCTTACTTACATTGACTTCACTTCAATATTTACCAAATCAAGAATGCATTTGAAATACAATAAACAATTAATGAATCATATTTCCTTTTATTATTAATTCCATAAATACAAGTACAATGCACTTTCTCTCTCATCCCCTGAGTGGCATAATGAAACATAATGAAACACTTACAAGAATCTGCCTGACTAAACATAATTAAATGACCAATTGTTCGACCGGCCGGGGTCGAACAGGATAACAACTCGGACCGATAGGGTCACACAACTAAATAAATTGAAATAATTTCTTACAACTCATACCCACGTAGGCGTTTAAAATACAAAACGACACAACACAGCAGAAGACTGAGAAATAATACAACAACACAACAACAATTGAATTCCATATCTCTTGATTAGTATCGCAGCCCATCATCTTTTGTGCCGATCCTGTGACTGCTCCCACGCACCTGCTTGTACATGGACACAATACAGATATCCACCCCCGATTACTCGGGGGTTAGCAAAACTCCACTGTTTTACTAGTACAAGTATCAAAGTCATACAAAATGTAGCAAGCAATTATCAATTACAAGTCAGACAACCACAACCCAACCAATCGCAACACAACTAATCACAACTCAATCAATTACATCTCAACCAATCACATATTACCTAGAAGTTTTAATAATATAGAAACCAACATAAGTGGAATATTTCTAAAATGAACTATCATCTCGGTAAATTTAGAAAGAGAAATCCTTAGGATTTCATGCCCTAAGTTTGTCGAAATCCTTTAGGAACTTATGTCCTATGTTTGTCAAAATTCTTTAGGAACTCATGTCCTAAGTTTGTCAAAATTCTTTAGGAACTCATGTCCTAAGTTTGTCAAAATCCTTCAGACACTCATGTCCCAAGTTTGTCAAAATCCTTTATATCAAAACACGCTCAACAATCAATCAAGACACTTGTGAACTCTTGTCACATATACCAAACACAACAACCATAACACTCATGATACCTTGTCACGTGGCTCCGTAGGTTCATCAACCCGCACGGAATATGCCAAACAAAACCATCAAAACACCATGAACTCTTGTCACGTGTCAAACACAACAATCATAACACTCGTGATCCTTATCACGTGGCTTTGTAGGTTCATCAACCCGCACGGACTATGCCAAACAAAACAATCACAACATCTAGTCCCGACTCCGTGATCTCTTGCCATGAGTCACCGTAAGCCCCGTCAAACCCACATGATTGGACGTACTGTGCCCTGATTCCATGATCGACTGCCATGGGTCATCGTAGGCCTCGTCAGACCCGCACGACTAGACCTCAGCACCACATACTAAGTTCTGATCCCAGATCAACTGCCCTTAATCCTCGTAGGCCCCGTCGAACCCACACGAGTGAACTTAGCATCACAACATATATCTTCAGAATTACATTCACATTTCACCCAATCTATACCTGGCAAATCAATTACATTGATCACCACAAAATCACGCATCACGCGCACACAACACAACCTCAACAAGAAAATCATCATCATCAATGACACACAACCAACATAACTCATGATCAATACACAATACATTGCATAACCATGTGTACAACCAAGTCAACACGATTATCACAATCCTGCACACAAAACACGACACACAATACATATACCCAAATAACATAGTCATCACCAATCCTTTATAATGGGTAACACATAACCAATTCACACGAACCACGATTACAAAGGTAAACCAATCATAAAAACACAACACACAATTTCTAATCACAAGACACAAGTTGTATAAGCAAGATACTTGCCTCAATAACCGATACTGATAACTCCGACGAACACAACTCGATCGAAAACTTTGATTACCTCCAACTTCCAGAAAAAACAACGAAAACGCAATCCAACTAGGATCAAGACCAATAATAATGGAGATCACCTCAAACTATCGAAGGAAAACTCATTGGAACATTTAATCAAACATAAAATGTTCAATATTTCCCAAGAACACTCAATCTCCAATCGAGTTAAACCAACTCGAAATATGGATATACAATCTATAGAGCACGATTAATAACATCATATAACACCAACCGATTCATTAAAATCGGACTAGAATTGAAATCAAGAACAAAACCCCCCAAAAGGTTAATTTTAGGGAAATCAGGAAAATACCTTGATCCGATGAAGAACAAGGATTAGATGTTGTTAATCCACACCAAAACCTTGATGATTATGAACTTTCGACAAAATTTCACCTTTGAATCGCCCAAATCGCTCAAAGGAAGAGGAAGAATGAAGAAATGGCTTAAAAAACTCATTCTTCACGTTTTATGCTGCTGCCAGACAAACCCGGCCGCGTCGGATTTGATGCGGCCGAGTTACATGGGCAGAACAGGCGTGCGTCTAGGAACGAATTAGATAGCTTTCACTAATATGATCATAACATTCTGATCCGAACTCGGATTGACTCGCCGTTTGAACCATTGAAAAGCTAACTTGATTCTCTACCGTTTTGCAGAGTTTCAGAATTTTTAGAGTTTCCAATAATTGATGGTGATTTTACAAAGTCGAACCTAAATATGGAAAAGTCAAAATAGTATGCCGATTAACCCAAAGCAATACCAAAACTCGCTCGGATGACGAAAACTGCTGAACAAAACATGTCCAAAATGTGTCAATGAATACAAGTGAATCAATAGAATCGAAAAACTAGAAATAAAAAATACGAGTATTATATTCTACCCTACTAAAAATAAGTTTCTTCCGGAACTCAAAACAAAAGCATCACAGTGCTACAAAACAAAACACAAATGTTCAAACATCAAGTGACCCCGTGATCTCCTGTCACGTGTCTCCGTAGGTTCAACAACCCACACGGAAATATTTAAACAAAACATCAAGTATCAATATCAAATCTCTGCACGAGATCCAATCCACAAAACAAAACACAAAAATTACTATCACTGGGCACCACTAGGCCCTCCCGGAGTAGGAATGAAATTCCGATTCCCGAACATCTTAGCAACGGTATCACAATGTACCACTTGATGCCCCATCTAACCACACTTGAACAATTCACTTGAGGCGAATGATAATTATGCCATACATGGCCCGCATGACTGTAGTTGAAACACGTCTTCACACCGTTCACCTTACTCATGGTTACAACCACGACCAAAACCTCGACCTTGTCTCCTTGGCATACCGAACATACAATAACTAAGTACAACGAAATGTAACATCGCAGAGCAACGTACCAAGATGGCAATTCAGCATAACATATCAACGTAAAGCAACAAATATCAATCACAACAAAAACACCATATCATTCTAACCAATCACTGAACACATTCTCTTTCAAAACTCCACGAGGTATTCGTTTAAATAACACCATTTGAAAATCTTTGAATTTGTATATTTTCGAAAATAAAATTTGGAAATAATTTTTATACCTCAGGCTGTTTTACCAAAACTATAATCCATAGATCGCAAAAGTCTCATTTTGAAATCATTTACAAAATAATACTCCAGAACATCTTCCGGAGTATATCACATTTCCTTGAAAACAAGATCATCAGAAACATCAACACACCTGGTAATCACCTGTTACCACTCAACATCATCACAATCAATAGCACATAAGGTAATCACATATTACCACTCAACGTTATCACAATCAATAGCTCATAAGGTAATCACATGTTACCACTCAACATCATCATAATCAATAGCACATAAGGTATCCGGTGGTCATACTCTCTTGGCATCGACCCAGAGGTTTTACCAAACCGTCCCCGGATGGGCAAACCCAGTCATAAATACGACATACATTCCCACATATCAACAATCACATCCAAACCATACAATCACATCTTAACGTGCGCTAAACCTACGATTAGCGTGCGTTAACTATCTAGTCAGGTTAGCATGCGCTAACTGGCACAATTCAGAAAATTTCATCCTCCACCCTTTTCGAAAATAAAATCGTGTTTGATTTAGAATATACAAAAATTTTGTGGTGTGAAGGTTTTAAAATCATTTGCTCAAATCATTTCGAAATAGCATGAATACGCGAAAGAAATTCTCTCAAAATTCTTTCGAACCCGACAAAAGATCATCACTAATAACATTTTACTAATAATTACATCGACGATCCGCAATCTATCGATTTCCGACACATGCCCATCCGGCATATAGAATCATCAATTCCCAAAAACAACACATATATACCGAGTTTAAACACATGTCAAACCATCCATCTAAGTTTAACGACATGACTTACGAACGCCAATTCGATCACATGTCGAAACCATCAATGCTTCCCGTGAGCATCTCTGATCAATACACACGCAATGTACCACAAGTACCAAATATGAACTCTATTTCACAACATCCTTCTAACAAAATCACTAAATATAAGATGTAAAGGAGGGGACTTACATCATAGGTTGCACGAAGATGACGGTCGCCCAGGATACTAATCCCAACGATCAACATCGGCAATAAGAAGTGACAGTGCACAACTCAACTTGTCAGTCGACAACTCGAATGAAAGAATACAACACAACTCGACTCAACCCGACAGCCTAGGTTTCCACAACCTAAGCTCTGGTATCATAATCGTAACACCCCCAGAATACAACCAGGAGTATTACACGCCGTAAACCCTTCTTACAAGGATCTACTAGGCTAAACATAATGAAACGACCAATTGTTCGACCATCCTGGGTCGAAAAAGATAACAACTCGGACAAATAGGGTCATACAACTAAATCAACTGAAATAATTTCTTACAACTCATACCCACGCAGGGGTTCAAAATATAAAACCATACAACACAGCGGAAGACTAAGAAATAATACAATGACACAACAATAAAAACTGAATTCCATATCTCTTGATTAGTATCGAAGCCCATCATTTTTTGTGCCGATCCTGTGGCTTCTCCCATGCACCTGCATGTACCTGTACACAATACAGATATCCACCCCCGATTACTCAGGGGTTAGCGAAATTCCACTGTTTTACTAGTGCAAGTATCAAAGTCATACAAAATGTAGCAAGCAATTATCAATCACAAGTCATATAAGCACAACCTAACCAATTGCAACACAACTAATCACAACTCAATCAATTACATCTCAACCAATCACATATTCCCTAGAAGTTTTAATAATATAGAAACCAACACAAGTGGAATCTTTGTAAAATGAATTGTCATCTCGGTAATTTTAGAAAGCGCAAATCCTTAGGATTTCATGCCCTAAGTTTGTCGAAATCCTTTAGGAACTCATGTCCTAAATTTGTCGAAATACTTTAGGAACCCATGTCCTAAATTTGTCAAAATCCTTTACGAACCCATGTCCTAAGTTTGTCGAAATCCTATAGGAACTCATGTCCTAAGTTTGTCAAAATCCTTTAGGAACTCATGTCCCAAGTTTGTCAAAATCCTTTAGGAACTCATGTTCCAAGTTTGTCAAAATTATTTACATCAAAACACGCTCAACAATCAATCAAGACACTCGTGAACTCTTGTCAGGTATACCAAACACAACAATCATAACACTCGTTATCCCTTGTCACGTGGCTCCGTAGGTTCATCAACCTGCACGAACTATGCCAAACAAAACCATCAAAACACCGTGAACTCTTGTCACGTGTCAAACAGAACAATCATAACATTCGTGATCCCTTATCTCGTGGCTTCGTAGGTTCATCAACCCGCACGGACTATGCCAAACAAAACAATCACAAAATCCAGTCCCGACTTCGTGATCTCTTGCCACGATTCACCGTAAGCCCCGTCGAACCAACACGATTCGACGTACTGTGCCCTGACCCCATGATCGACTGCCATGTGTCATCGTAGGCCTCGTCTGACCCGCACGTCTGGACCTCAGAACCACATACTCAGTTCCGATCCCAGGATCAACTGCCCTGAATCCTCGTAGGCCCCATCGAACCCACACGAGTGAACTTAGCATCACAACACATATCTTCATAATTACATTCACATTTCACCAAATCTATACACGGCAAATCAATCACATTGATCACCACAAAATCACGCATCACACGCACACAACACAACCTCAACACGAAAATCATCATCATCAACGACACAACCAACATAACTCATGATCAATACACAATACATTGCACAACCATGTGTACAACCAAGCTAGCACGATTATCACAATCCTGCACACAAAACACAACACACAATACATATACCCAAATAACATAGTCATCACCAATCCTTTATAACGGGTAACACATAACCAATTCACAAGAACCACGTTTACAAAGGTAAATGAATCATCAAAACACAACACGCTATTTCTAATCACAAGACACACGTTGTATAAGCAAGATACTTGCCTCAATAACCGATACTAATCACTCCGACGAACACAGCTCGATCGGAAACTCCGATTACCTACAACTTCCGAAAGAAACAACGAAAATGCAATCACAATGAGGATCAAGACCAATAATAACGGAGATCACCTTAAACTATCGAAGGAAAACTCATTGGAACATTTAATCAAACAATAAATGTTCAATATTTCCTAAGAACACTGAAATCTCCAATCGAGTTAAACCAACTCGCAATATGGATATACAATCCATAGAGCTGATTAATAACATCATATAACACCAACCGATTCATTAAAATCAGACTAGAATTGAAATCAAGAACAAAACCCCCAAAAAGGTCAATTTTAGGGAAACCAAGAAATACCTTGATCCGACGAAGAACAAGGATTAGATGTTGTTAATAACACCAAAACCTTGATGATTATGAACTCTCGAAAAAATTTCGCTTTGGAATCGCCCAAATCGCTCAAAGGAAGAGGAAGAATGAAGAAATGGGTTAAAAAACTCATTCTTCACGTTTTATGCTGCTGCCAGACCAACCCGGCCGTGTCCGATTTGACGCGGTCGAGTTACATGGGCAGAACAGGCATGCGTCTAGGAATGGATTAGATAGCTTTCAATAATATGACCATAACTTTCTGATTTGTACTCGAATTGACTCGCCATTTAAACCATTGAAAAGCTAACTGGATTCTCTATCATTATGTAAAGTTTCCAACAAAACATGTCCAAAATGTGTCAGCGAACACTAGTGAGTGGCTAGAATTGAAAAACTAGAAATGAAAAATACAGATATTACATTCTACCCTACTAAAAATAAGTTTTGTCCCGAAACTTAAAACAAAAGCATCACAGTACTACAAAACAAAACACAAACGTTCAAACATTAAGTGACCCCGTGATCTCCTGTCATGTGTCTCCGTAGGTTCAACAACCCACACGGAAATATTCAAACAAAACATCAAGTATCAATATCAAATCTCTGCACGAGATACAATCCACAAAACAAAACACAAAAATTACAATAACTAGGCACCACTAGGACCTCCAGGAGTAGGAACAAAATTTCGATTCCCTAACATCTTAGCAACGGTATCACAATGTACCGCTTGATGCCCCATCTGGCCACACTTGAACAATTCACTTGAGGCGAATGATAATTCTGCCGTATATGGCCCGCATGACTGTAGTTGAAACACGTCTTCACACCGTTCACCTTACTCATGGTTAAAACCATGACCACAACCTCGACCTTGTCTCCTCAGCATACCGAACATACAATCACAAAGTACAATGAAATGTAACATTACAGAGCAACGTACCAAGATGCCAACTCAGCATAACATATCAACGTAAAGCAACAAATATCAATCACAACAAAAACTCCACATCATTGTAACCAATCACTGAACACATTCTCTTTTAAAACTCCACGAGGTATTCGTTTAAATAACACCATTTGAAAATCTTTGAATTTGTATATTTTCGAAAATAAAATTTGGAAATAATTTTTATACCTCAGGCTGTTTTACCAAAACTATAACCCATAGATCGCAAAAGTCTCATTTTGAAATCATTTACAAAATAATACTCCAGAACATCTTCCGGAGTATATCACATTTCCTTGAAAACAACATCATCAGAAACGTCAACACACCTGGTAATCACCTGTTACCACTCAACATCATCACAATCAATAGGACATAAGGTAATCACATATTACCACTCAACGTTATCACAATCAATAGCACATAAGGTAATCACATGTTACCACTCAACATCATCATAATCAATAGCACATAAGGTATCCCGTGGTCATGCTCTATTAGCATCGACCCCCAGAGTTTTAACCAAACTGTCCGCGGGTGGGCAAACCCAGTCATACATATTACATACATTCCCACATATCAACAATCACATCCAAACCATACAATCACATCTTAATGCGCGCTAATCCTACGATTAGCGTGCGCTAACTATCTAGTCAGGTTAGCGTGCGCTAACTGGCACAATTCAGAAAATTTCAACCTCCACCCTTTTCGAAAATAAAATCATGTTTGATTTAGAAATACAAAAATTGTATGGTGTGAAGGTTTTAAAATCACTTGCTCAAATCATTTGGAAATAGCACGAATACGCGAAAGAAATTCTCTCAAAATTCTTTCGAAACCGACAAAAGATTATCACTGATAACATTTTACTAAGTATACAAAATACTTCCAAACACTCATTCATACGCACACATGCAGCGGATATAATTACATCGACTATCCGCAATCTATTGATTTCCGACACATGCCCATCCGGCAGACAGAATCATCAATTCCCAAAAAAAAACACATTTATACCGAGTTGAAACACATGTCAAACCATCCATCCAAGTTTAACGACATAACTTTCGAACGCCAATTCGAACACATGTCGAAACCATCAATGCTTCCCCTGAGCATCTCTAATCAATATACACGCAATGTACCACAAGTACCAAATATGAACTCCATTTCACAACATCCTTATAAGAAAATCACTAAACATAAGATGTAAAGGAGAAGACTTACATCATAGGTCGCACGAACATGTCGGTCGCCCATGATACTAATCCTAACGATTAACATCGACAACAGGAAGTGACAATGCGCAACTCAACTTGTCAATCGACAACTCGAATGACAGAATACAACACAACTCGACTCAACCCGAGAGCCTAGGTTTCCACAACCTAAGCTCTGATAACATAATTGTAACACCCCCAGAATATAACCAGGACTAACACATACCGTAAACCCTTCTTACAAGGATCTACCAGGCTAAACAAAATGAAACGACTAATTGTTCGACCGACCGGGGTCGAACAGGATAACAACTCGGACCGATACGGTCACATAACTAAATCAACTAAAATAATTTCTTACAACTCATACCCACACAGGAGTTCAAATTACCAAACGATACAACACATCGAAAGTCTGAGAAATAACACAACGACACAACAACAACTGAATTCCATATCTCTTGATTAGTATCACAACCCATCATCTTTTGTGCCAATCCTGTGACTGCTCACATGCACCTGCATGTACCTGGACACAATACAGATATCCACCCCCGATTACTTGGGGGTTAGCAAAACTCCACTATTTCACTAGTGCAAGTATCAAAATCATGCAAAATGTATCAAGCAATTATCAATAACAAGTTAGACAACCACAACCCAACCAATCGGAACACAACTAATCATAACTCAGTCAATTACATCTCAACCAATCACATAATCCCTAGAAGTTCTAATAATATAGAAACCAACACAAGTGGAATCTTTGTAAAATGAACTGTCATCTCGGTAATTTTAGAAAGCACAAATCCTTAGGATTTCATGCCCTAAGTTTGTCAAAATCCTTTAGGAACTCATGTCCTAAGTTTATCAAAATCCGTTCGGAACTAATGTCCTAAATTTGTCAAAATCCTTTAGGAACCCATGTCTTAAGTTTGTCAAAATCTTTTAGGAACTATTGTCCTAAGTTTGTCAATATCCTTTAGGAACTCATGTCCTAAGTTTGTAAGAATTCTTTAGGAACTCATGTCCTAAGTTTGTCAAAATCCTTTAGGAACTCATGTCCTATGTTTGTCAAAATCCTTTAGGAACTCATGTCCTATGTTTGTCAAAATCCTTTAGGAACTCATATCCCAAGTTTGCCAAAATCCCTTACATCAAAACACGCTCAACAATCAATCAAGACACTCGTGAACTCTTGTCACGTATACCAAACACAACAATCATAACACTCGTGATCCCTTGTCACGTGGCTCCGTAGGTTCATCAACCTGCACGGATTATGCCAAACAAAACCATCAAAACAGCATGAACTCTTGTCACGTGTCAAACACAATAATCATAACACCCGTGATCCCTTGTCACGTGGCTCTTTAGGTTCATCAATCCGCACTGACTATGCCAAACAAAACAATCACAACATCCTGTACTGATTCTGTGATCTCTTGCCATGAGTCACCGTAAGCCCCTTGAACCCACATGGTTGGACATATTGTGCCCTGACCCAATGATCGACTGCCATGTGTCATCGTAGGCCTCATCAGACCCGCACGACTGGACCTCAGCACCACATACTAAGTTTCGATCCCAGGATGAACTTCCTTGAATTCTCGTAGGCCCCGTCGAACCCACACGAGCAAACTTAGCATCACAACACATATATTCACAATTACATTCTCATTTCACCCAATCTATACACGGCAAATCGATCACATTTATCCCCTCAAAATCACGCATCACGCGCACACAACACAATCTCAACACGCAAATCATCATTATCAATGACACACAACCAACATAACTCATGATCAATACACAATACATTGCACAACCATGTGCACAACCAAGCCAACACGATTATCACAATCCTGCACACAAAACACAACACACAATACATATACCCAAATAACATAGTCATCACCAATCCTTTATAACAGGTAATAGATAACCAATTCACATGAACCATGTTTACAAAGGTAAACCAATCATCAAAACACAACACATGATTTCTAATCACAAGACACAAGTTGTATAAGCAAGATACTTGCCTCAATAACCGATACCAATCACTCCGACGAACACATCTCGATCAAAAACTCTGATTACCTACAACTTCCAGAAGAAACAATGAAAATGCAATCACAATGAGGATAAAGACCAATAATAACGGACATCACCTCAAACTATCGAAGGAAAACTCATTGGAACATTTAATCAAATAATAAATGTTCAATATTTCCTAAGAACACTCAAATATCCAATTGAGTTAAACTAACTCAAAATATGGATATACAATACATAGAGCATGATTAATAACATCATATAACACCAACCAATTCATTTAAAATCGGACTAGAATTGAAATCAAGAAGAAAATCCCCAAAAAGGTCAATTTTAGGGAAACCAAGAAAATACCTTGATCCGACGAAGAACAAGGATTAGATGTTGTTAATCCACACCAAAACCTTGATGATTATGAACTCTCGACAAAATTTTGCCTTGAAACTGTAATATCCGGACAAATTATTGGGTATTTTCATCCGTATTTGAACCTTGTATTATTCGAATTTGTGATATCAATAATCGAAGTATGATCTTTCCCGTATTCGTATCCACATGCATGATTATATCAACCTTGTAAATTTATACATGCAACTACGTCATAGTGTACGCTAGCTAGTAAGCGTAACGTACGTTATGGGCCACAGATAGTATACGCTATGAGCAAGGCATAGCGTACCTAAGGCAGTCAATTATTGATCAAGATTGGTCGGCACATGGGCCACCTCGGGACGGGGACAAGGATAAGATTCCCCGCATGGCCCGGAGAACTTTTTGAAAAAACAGGTCAACTGAGATTAACGTATGCTAAGGGATGTATATAGCGTACGCTAAGTATAGTGGATTACGTACGTAACCCTGTTTATGTAGCATGTGTAAGAGAGTACATAAACGAGGCAGCAAACTATCAATGGACGATAGCGTACGCTAAGTATATCAGATAGCGTACGCTAAGTGGATAATGTACGTTATGCACGAAGGCTAACGTACAAAAAGATCAGAAAATTATAAATGGGACAGCACCCCATTTCATTTCACTTCGTCTCTTTCACTTGTCCTTCACCTCTTTTCAAGTGCAGAGAGCCCCCCTACTACCTAAACACCTTTATATCACATATATATGGTCATTGAAGATTGGATATTGCATATACTTGATCATTGAAGTTAAAAAACACCTTGGATTAGCACTCAAGCAACCAGAGTTGGATTCTACCTATTGCCTTGACGTTTTCTTAATATTAAGGTATGTTAATGCTATCTCCAACCATGAATTCATGTTCTCAAGGATGTTATGAACATACTACCAATATTATTAAGATCCGTAGATGACTTTTAACCGAACATCATGTTTTTGGAAGTTGGAATGTTTATGCTTTAGTTACCATGGTTAAGAACATTATAGTTTGAATCTTGTTATAATGAACAAGGGAAGTTTTCTGAGATTGATAATCCGCATTGGATGGTGTCTTCGTAATAATCATAGACATGGTATTAATATCACTTTTGTTAGACGAGCCTAAGAGGATGAACATTGACGGTTTTGTTATATGTTGTAAAGGTGGATTGTTTACCGATCTTCAAGACGATAGTTTGAATGTAATGATGATATTGATAACAACCATAGATTTTCCGAACTACATTTGGGGATTTTTAATCGAGATTGGAGTAAAGTATTATGATGGCATGTTTATCTTGGAAATTCGAAGACATCAAACACTATAGGATCAATCTTGTTTGCATGAGAAATGTATTTGTGAGTATAACATACGTTAAGCATCATGCATTACGTACCTTATACCATCATGCAAGAGAGTCGTCTGATCAGAGAAGAAACTGTCAAATGCATGCTTAGCATGAGCTAGGTTTCGTAGCTTACGTATGCTAATGAGAAGTCTTAATGTACACTACATTGGGTATGTAACGTACGTTAAGCAGGTCAGGCAGGATACATTTTGTTGAACTTCGGCCATAGTTTAAGATGTTAGATGTGCGTACGTTTGTTATATGATGTAAGATGAACTCTTTATTCATTTCTATTGTTTATGGTTCGAGCTTGCAACATGATATATCGAGGGGGTGACCTTCGAGTGTATTTATATCCATCAAAGTATTATCCTTATTGTCAATTTGAGACAAGTACTTTAATTATAGTTGCTCGTATTATATCGGTTATGTATTTGTTGTAATGTGTATACATGTTGTGATTAATTGTCCACCATGCGTTGGTCCGATGGGATCATCATGGGAATCTATAGCTGTGTGTGATGGATTGTTGGACAGGTAATTCCACCATGCGTTGGTCCTACGGGATCATCATAGGAATCTGTAGCTGTGTGCGCTGGATTGTTGGAATAGCATCAGTATGTTGATATTATCGTAATGTGTTATATGTTGTTATTATTTCTCATTGGAGAAACTTGTCATGATTATTGTTGAATAAATCATTGTTGTATAATTATCGTACTTGTACTAGTATCGTTGTGCTAACCCCTTCGGGGGTGAACATTTGTTTTATGTTCAGGAACCAGGAGAGCGGGAAAACAACCACTGGAGTTGCATGATGACGAGGGTGCAGAGTGATGTTCCAGCCGGGTTTAATTGTCAGATGTTTGTGTTGATTTAAATAAGTACTCGAGTATGTTGTCGTCTATGATATTAGATTTGATTATTTATTAATGTTCATCGTTGGACGTTTGTATTTTCGGTACTGATTCAAAACCATTGTATTTTATCTCAGTTACTTTCATTTGTTGGTATTTATTATTGCCATTTCGTTTCATTATCCTTGTAAATTCTTACATAAAGGATTTATGGCGCTGTAATATTCCTGAATATATCGGGGGTGTTACAGAATATGGTATCGGAGCTAAGATTATGGATATCTTGGCCGTTGGGTTAAAATAGGGGTCGTATATGTCTTTTGAGGTAACCGGCCGTGAATAACATCATTGTACTGCCTACGTCCTCGTGCGAGTGGTGGTTGTAAGTTCCTAAACTCTATCTAGTCCTTTACATGTGATACCTATTTATACTTGAACGTTAGAACGATATTGTTACCCGTATGAGTATTTGTACTTACAGTATGTTGAGAGGAGGATGTGGATGTGGTTGTAGTCACGGACACGGATGAAGAAATACTGAGAGGGAAGCTTCACCTTCAAATCAGGCGAGCCGTAAGAGTCTATTAACAACGAACCAGAACCTGCCGTTCCCGACATCCTTCGTCAGGTGGTCAACCAGATGACTCAATTTGCTCAGGTTGTGGACCGAATGAAAGTGGCAGTAGGATTGCAACAGGGAGAGAGACAGCAAGGCATCCCAAACTCGGGAAATCGAGGAGATCGATGGCTCCAGGAAGTGGCGAAAATGCATCCTCCAAAGTTTGACGGTTTCTCAGAGGTGGCTTAGAGAGTTGGAGAAAGTGTTCGCATGGATTAACTTCCCAGACGACCGGAGAGTTCCCATAACCCAGTACTTTCTGACAGGGGAAGCGTCTGAGCGGTGGGAAGTCATCTGACCTATAGATCATGATGCCGACTAGGGAGAATTTAAATTGATGATGGAAGCACAGTACTGCCCTCGTCCAGTGAGGGAAGCTAAAGTTCGAGAATTTTTCTCTCCACAGCCTTCAGATGTGCCAGTATCTCAGGCGATTAAGACGTTTAACTAGCAGCTGGAATTTGTTCGACACCTGGTCAGAATCGATGCAGAAATGATGATCCATGTCGATATGAGAATGAAACTGGAGATACAAAGGTACATTTCAGGTTTCCAATGCACCACTCTCTATCAGTATCAAGACAAAGCATTGACATATGAGATAAAAGAGACAGCGATGGAAAAGTTCACAGAGTCCAAGAAACAGAAATTGTCTTGTAATTTCACGGAGCACAAGAGCAGTGGGCCCCGCAAAGCCCAATCATCCTATCATTCATTCAAGAAACCTCTGCATCCATCCAAGAGTGGAAAGAACTTCATAGCGGTATCAACACCGACAGATATGGTCAAGAACTGTTTTAATTGTGGTCGCCCAGGACACCTTTGGCATGATTGTTTCCGTTATCCAGTAACATGTTATGATTGCGGATAGGAAGGGCATCATGCGATGTTCTACATGGATGCCACGAAGTTAAATGGATCTCGTACTTCGCAGCCGGCTCATAAAGAAGCAAGTGTTCAGCAGACGCATCAGAGTGTCCAGCTACCCCAGAGTTTTGGTCGAGGACGAGTCAGAGGACAGTTTGATCGAAAGGGAGCATCGAGTGCCGGATCTATTCCTCCACGCCAGTATGAGATGAGATGGGCGGATGATCAGGATGCTGCTATCGCATCAAGTACCGTTCAGATCTTTTCACAACCAGTTAGCGTTTTATTCGATACGGGGGCTACGCATTTGTTTATATCATTGTCTTATGTTAATCGTTTGAACATTTCTAGTTTTCATAATTGTGATCCTTATGTTGTGGGTTTACCGAGTCGAGAGAGAATTGTGGGGAACTTAGAAACTAGAGATTTTCCTATATCAATTGGAGGCAGAGAGTGGCCCTCAAATCTGATTGTGATAGAAATGCAAGGAGATGACCTGATTCTCGAAGATGATTGGCTTAATCGATATGGAGCTATTGTAAACTACCGGAAGAGGAATATCTTGATGATAGCTGAAGATGGTTCCGAAATATTGTTCGAGGGATGGAGACCAGGAAGCTCAAGAAAGATGATTAAAGCGATGAAAGCTGTCAAACTGCTAAAACAGGATTGTACTGGATACTGGTATTACATAATGAAGAAGGAAGACGGAAAAGTAGAACTTTCATCCATTCCTATCGTGAACGAATTCCCAGATGTGTTTCCTGACGAATTACCTGGACTACCTCCACGACGAGATGTAGAATTCACGATTGAGCTGGAACCAGGAGCTACACCAATTTCTATGGCGCCATATTATATGGCACCTACTGAGATGTATGAATTGAAGAAGCAACTAGAAGAGTTACTAGACAAAGGTATATTCAGCCAAGCGTTTCGCCCTGGGGTGCACTAGTTCTTTTTGTCCGAAAGAAAGATGGATCGCTTCGATTGTTTTATCGAGAGCTGAACAAGATGACGATCAAGAACAAGTATCTGTTGCCACAGATTGATGATTTGTTTGACTAGTTGAAAGGATCAACAGTATTTTCTAAGATTGATCTGAGATCGAGATATTGTCAGTTGAGGATTGAGGAATCCGATGTTCCGAAGTCAGCATTCAGAACTCGCTACGGACACTATGAGTTTGTATTTATGCCGTTTGGTCTCACTAATGCACCTGCCGTATTCATGCAGTTGATGAATCAAGTGTTCATAGAGTATTTGGAAAAATTCCTAGTGGTGTTTGTTGATGAAATTCTGGTTTATTCCAAGAGCCCGGAAGAACACGCGCAACATTTACAGATCGTATTGGACCTCTTGAGGAGCGAACAATTGTATGCCAAACTATCTAAGTCTGAATTCTGGATAAAAGAAGTGATGTTCCTCGGTCATGTGGTATCAGCGGAAGGAGTCCGAGTAGATCCCCAGAAAGTTGAAGCAATTATGGATTGGAAACCTCCTAGAAACATGAAGGAAGTTAGAAGTTTCCTAGGACTTGCTGGGTACTATCGTCGGTTTGTGGAAGGGTTTTCCAAAATTAACCGCCCACTTAATCGATTACTGCAGAAAACCTAAAAGTTTTAGTGGAACGAGATGTGCCAAACCAGCTTTGATGAATTGAAGAAGAGATTGACGACGGCATCAATTTTAGCACTACCATAGGGAACTGGAGGATTCACGGTTTACAGTGACGCTTCAAACCAAGGTCTCGGGTGTGTAATGATGCAGAATGAGAAGGTGATCGCCTACGCATCACGACAGTTGAAGCCCTGTGAAGTAAACTATCCCATGCACGATTTGGAGTTAGAAGCTGTGGTTTTCGCCTTGAAGATTTGGAGACATTATTTGTACGGGACACACTGTCAGATCTTCATGGATCATAAGAGTTTCAAATACATCTTTAGTTAGAAAGAGTTAAACATGCGGCAGAGGAGATGGCTGGAATTGATTAAGGACTATGACTTGGAGATTCTTTATCATCCACGCAAAGTAAATGTAGTGGCCGATGCACTGAGCCGCAAGCCTATTTATATTCGAATGCTGGAGACTCTCACCTCCCAGACCAGTATTCAATGGGAATTGATTCGTGAAGGAATTGAAGTATGGTTGCAAAGAGTCCAATGACAAATGTGTGTGATGGAATTAACTTCATCATTAACCAAATAAATCAAATCTAAGCAATTAGATGATCATCTGATGATTCGATTACGTGATGAAGTGAGCAAGGGAAAGGCCCCAGGATTCGTAATTCATGATGATGGAGTTTTGAGATTCCAGAGCCGACTTTGTGTTCCCGATGTTGATGTTTTGAAACAGACAATTATAAAGGAAGCTCACAGCATGCCCTATTCTATCCACCCGGGCACCAGTAAGATGTATAAGGATCTGAAGCAGAATTTCTGGTGGGGCAACATGAAGAAAGATGTAGCAGATTATGTTTCGAAATGTTTGATTTGTCAGCAGGTTAAGATTGAACATCAACGACCTGCCAGAATGCTAAAGCCACTTCTGATTCCTGAATGGAAATGGGAAGATGTGTCGATGGACTTTATCACTAATATGCCGAGGACCAGGACAGGGATGAATATGATTTGGGTGATAGTTGATCGTTTAACCAAATCGGCTCATTTTCTAGGCATTAAAGACACTTGGGGACCAGAGAAGTTGGCACGAGTGTTTATTACAGAGATAGTCCGATTACATGGTACGCCGAAGACCATTATTTCTGACCAAGACGGTCGCTTCGTGTCTCATTTTTTGGAAAGCAGTTTATAAAACCTTAGGAATTGAGCTGAACTTTAGCACATGTTATCATCCGCAGACAGACGGACATTCCGAGAGGACTATTCAAACAGTGGAAGACATGCTGAGAGTTTGTGCCTTAGATTGGTCGACTGAGTGGGAAGTTCATCTACCATTGATTGAATTCACTTGCAACAATAGTTGGCATGCTTCCATCATGATGGCGCCTTTCGAAGCATTATGCGGGAGGAGATGCAGATCGCCCCTGTGTTGGGATGATTCGTCAGACTTGATTGGGACGGAACCGGAGTTGATCGTACAAACGGAGAGAAGATTGCTTTGATTCGTGAAAGACTGTTGACCACCCAGAGTCAGCAAAAATATTATGCAGACATGCGCCGTCGCCCGTTAGAGTTTGGTATTGGAGATCACGTGTTTTTAAAGATTTCTCCTACTTGGGGAATTTTTCGTTTTGGGGAAAAGGGAAAGCTGAGCCCGAGATATATCGGACCATTTGAGATCCTTGAAAGAGTTGGAGAGTTGGCGTACAGGTTAGCCTTACCGCCATCACTAAGTCACGTTCATAATGTGTTCCATGTATCTCAGTTACGGAAGTACATATCAGATCCCAATCATATCATTGATTTCAGTGAGATAGAAGTCGATAAGGTTGGCACATTTGAAGAGAAACTGATCAAGATACTCGAAAGTCGAGTCAAACAATTGAGGAATAAACCAATCATATTGGTTGAGGTTTAATGGTCGCTCCACGAAGTTGAAGAAGCCACATGGGAATCGGAAGATAGTATCAAATCCATATACCCAGAATTATTTTCGTCTTGAGTTTTGGGACGAAACTCCTTTTTAGAAGGAGAGTATGTAATGTCCGGATAAATTGTTGGGTATTTTCATCCGTATTTGAACCCTGTATTATTCGAATTTGTGATATCAATAATCGAAGTATGATCTTTCCCATATTCGTATCCACATGCATGATCATATCAACCTTGTAAATTTATACATGCAACTACGTTGTAGCGTACGCTAGCTAATAAGCGTAATGTATGTTACGGGCCACATATAGTGTACGCTATGAGCAAGGCATAGCGTCGGTAAGGCAGTCAATTATTGATCAAGATTGGTCGGAACATGGGCCACCTCAGGACGGGGACAAGGATAAGATTCCCCACGTGGCTCGGACAGCTTTTTGAAAAAACAGGTCAATTGAGATTAACGTACGCTAAGGGATGTATATAGCGTACGCTAAGTATGGTGGATTACGTACGTAAACCTGTTTATATAGTATGCGTAAGAGAGTACAGAAATGAGGCAGTAAGCTATCAATTGATGACATCGTACGCTAAGTATAACAGATAGCGTACGCTAAGTGGATAAAGTATGTTATGCACGAAGGCTAACGTACGTAAAGATCCAAAAATTATAAATGGGACAGCACCCTATTTCATTTCACTTCATCTCTTTCACTCGTCCTTCACCTCTTTTCAAGTCCAGAGAGCCCTCCTACTACCTAAACACCTTTAGATCACATATACTTGATCATTGAGGATTGGATATCGCATATACTTGATCATTGAAGTTAAGAAACACCCTGGATTGGTACTCAAGCAACCAGAGTTGGATTCTACCTATTGCCTTGACGTTTTCTTCATATTAAGGTATGTTAATGCTATCTCCAACCTTGAATTCATATTCTTAAGTATGTTATGAACATACGACCAAGATTATTAAGCTCCATAGATGACTTTGAACCGAACATCATGTTTTTGGAAGTTGGAATCTTTATGCTTTAGTTACCATGGTTAAGAACATTATAGTTTGAATCTTGTTACAATGAACAAGTAAGGGAAGTTTTCTGAGATTGATAATCCACATTGGATGGTGTCTTCGTAATAATAATAGACTTGGTATTAATATCACTTTTTATAGACGAGCCTAAGCGGATGAACATTGAAGGTTTTGTTATATCTTGTAAAGGTAGATTGTTTACCGATCTTCAAGATGATAGTTTGAATGTAATGATGATATTGATAACAACCACAAATTTTTCGAACTACATTTGGTGATTTTTATTCGAGATTGGAGTAAAGTATTATGACGGCATGTTTATCCTGGAAATTCGAAGACATCAAACAATATAGGATCAGTCTTGTTCGCATGAAAAATGTATTTGTGAGTATAACGTATGTTAAGCATCATGCATTACGTACATTATACCATCAGGCAAGACAGTCGTCTGATCAGAGAAGAAACTGTCAAATGCATGCTTAGCGTGCGCTAGGTTTCGTAGCTTACGTACGCTAACGAGCAGGCTTAACATACGCTACGTTGGGTACGTAACGTACATTAACCAGATCAGGCAGGATACATTTTGTTGAACTTTCGGCAATAGTTTAAGATGTTAGATGTTCGTACGTTAGTTATATGACGTAAGATGAACTCTTTATTCATTTCTATTGTTTAAGGTTCGAGTTTGCAACGTGATAGATCGAGGGGGTCACCTTCGAGGGTATTGATATCCATCGAAGTATTATACTTATCGTCAATTTGAGGCAGGTACTTTAATTATAGTTGTTCGTATTATGTCGGTTATGTATTTGTTGTAATGTGCATACGTGTTGTGATTAATTGTCCACCATGCGTTGGTCCGACGGGATCATCATGGGAATCTATAGCTTTGTGCGCTGGATCGTTGGACAGGTTATTCCACCATGCGTTGGTCCGATGGGATCATCATGGGAATATATAGCTATGTGCGCTGCATCGTTGGAATACCATCTGTATGTTGAGATTGTCGTAATGTGTTATGTGTTGTTATTATTTCTCGTTGGAGAAACTTGTCATGATTATTGTTGAATAAATCATTGTTGTATCATTATCGTACTTGTACTAGCATCGTTATGCTAACCCCTTCGGGGGTGAATATTTGTTTTATGTTCAGGATCCAGGAGAGCGGGAAAACAACCACTGGAGTTGCATGACGAAGAGGGTGCAGAGTGATGTTCCGGCTGGGTTTAATTGTTCGATGTTTGTGTTGATTTAACTAAGTACTCGAGTACGTTGTCGTCTTTGATATTGGATTTGATTATGTATTAATGTTCTTCCTTGGACGTTTGTATTTTCGGTACTGATTCAAAGCCGTTGTATTTTATCTCAATACTTTCATTTGTTGGTATTTGTTATTGTCATTTCGTTTCATCAGCCTTGTAAATTCTTACGTAAAGGATTTATGGCGCTGTAATATTCCTGAATATATCGAGGGTGTTACAGGAATCGCCCAAATCGCTCAAAGGAAGAGGAAGAATGAAGAAATGGATTAAAAACTCATTCTTTACGTTTTATGCTGCTGCCAGACCAACCCGGCCGTGTCGGATTGGACGCGGTCGAGTTACATGGGCCGAACAGGCGCGCGTCTAGGAATAGATTAGATAGCTTTCAATAATATAACCATAACTTTCTGATCTGAACTCGGATTGACTCGCCGTTTATTGGAAAGCTAACTTGATTCTCTATCATTATGTAAAGTTTCAAAATTTTCGGACATTCTAAGAATTGATGATGATTTTACAAATTCGAACCTAAATATGGAAAAGTCGAAATAGTATGCCGATTATCCCGAAGCAATATCAAAACTCGCTCGAATGATGAAAGTGCTGAACAAAATATGTCCAAAATATGTCAATGAACACAACTGAGTCGCCTGAATTGAAAAATATAGAAATGAAAAATACAGATATTACAGAAACACTTTAATTGTTTGAATTCCAGATTATGGATATGTTACCAGCCATTTTGTATTACAATGGCATTTGGATGGGTGGCTACGCATACACAAACATCAAAGTAACATGCTTACTGATCCAAGTAACAGTGGCACTTGCAGATAGGGAATATTTAGTGTGTACCATACTGAATCTATCAAGATCCACAATATTCAAAATGAAGTACAAACTAACTCAAAACATTCCCCCGATAAGTGTAAGAGATAAATCCACATTCAGGTTCTACATAGAAGTATGTAGAAAAATTCAGATTATGGAAAGTATCCACTGATAATTAATGAAGAAAATACACTGTCACTTGCAAGTCATAACTAGTACTACAATCACATAGAAATAAGGTTAGAAAACACTATGAGCAGTTCAATGAACTAGTGTTCAGAAATTATTCCTTTGGTTACCGGGTCATTAGTTAATATAGTAAAATATGCTGATAAAGTTGCATAAAATATATTCGAACATGAAAAAATGGTCGCTTACGACTGACTTGCACTGAGGATAAAGAAAACCAGGTCATCTCAAGAGCCGATAATGTGGATGTGAAAGAAGATCAAAATATATGCAGGAAAATAAGTTTCAATGAATGCAATAAGTTTGCATATAATTGCGGGAAGACAGACAGTACAAAGTACATAGATCTTCATCAAGAGACCATGTGATAATTTGTCCAGAGAACACAAACTGTCATTGGAATCTATGAGCCTCGAAGCTGGATAATACAAATATGTTTAAAGCATGAAAAATGAATGATGTGCAAACATGTGCTTCAGATATCTTGATGGTACATCACAGACAAGCTACAAGTGAGTTAGAATGTAAGCTAAAAAAATATATATACACCATCAGATATTATAGAAGACATAATAAACGAGTACAAGTTTATATATCTTACCAAAAAGCATGGAGGTCTAAGGAAAGTGCACTGTTGAAGGTGTGCGGAAACCCACAAGATTACTCACTGATATCTTCTTGACTACACATGGTAGAGAAGAGTAACCCAAGTAACTTCAAATCTTTAAACTGTTACTATTATACTCCACATATTAGTGATAAATATTTTCAAAAATCCATGTTACCAATATTAATCATGCATGTGAAAGTATCAGAGTAATATTTTTTTACGCTTGTTGAATAATAACATTACCAATATTAAACATGCTTTATAAATTATTAAATATTTATGCTGCACTGTTTACTATGTTCATTTATAATGGTTAATAATATTCTACTAACAAATGTATGGCAGGATCTATCACAAATATTTTGATGGACAAAAGTAAACATTTCAAGTACTCCATCGGTCCACGAAAAGTGTGGTTTTATTTTCTCTTTGGACCGTCCAAAAAAAGTATGGTCTTTCTATAAAAGGAAATGACCCACCATAAAATATTGCTCTTTTTCTATACAAAAATACATCTCTTCTGAATTTTTTTCCACTAGAAAATACATCTCCTATATTTTCTTAAAACCCTTGCCACTCTCTGGACCACACTTTTTGTGGATGAAGGGAGTATCTATTTTTTGCATTAGGTCTATCAATAGAAGCATACAAAAATTATCTTCCAATTATTCCCATTGATGGTACATTTTTAAACTCTGTATACATGGGCACACTGTTAACAACAAGTATATATGATGCAAATAGGTTCATTGTTCCAATAGCTTTTGCAGTTATTAATAGTGAAAATGAAGAATCATGAACACAGTTTTTTAGGAATATGAGAAAATATGTTGGTGTAATGGACAAGCAGCACATTGTATCTGATAGACATCATGCAATAATCAAAGGTTTGGAAGTTGTCTTCCCAAGAAGAGGATGTGAATATTAGTGAAAACTTTATCATACTACTCAACAGAATCATAGGCCAACATATACATGTCTTATCAAAGGAATATCCTAGGTTTAATCATCCCAAGCCTCCTAAATCATGGTGTTTAGTTCATTAAGTCATCAATCAAGCCTAATAATCTCATAAATGTGTTCAAAACAATCCTAAAAACATGAACTCAAGGCTGGAGTGACATCAACATACCTTATGTGGAGATCAATGATGAAAACGATTGGTAGAACTCAACACTGGAAGCTTGAACACTAACCCAAGATGCCTACGATATTCAAAACTAAGTTGAGAGGCTGATGTAAGAAGTTTATAGGGATGGGGAAGTTCTCAATAGTATAGAACTTGGGCAACGTAAATGGAGGAAATGGAACAAAGTTGGTGTCTTAAATAGAATATTGTCCTTAATGTACGCTAGATGCGCAACATTATGTATGCTAGCTGCTTAACGTATGCTAATGCACAACAAGTGCGTATGCTATCGATTTATGTAACTCACTGTCTCATTCTGTCCTTATCTTGCATATGTTGCCAAGACGAGTTAAGCACGCTACATGTTGACTTTAGCACACATTATACTCGTTACATAGCTCACACTAATATTCATTGACTTATCTTCTTCAAAAGTTGTCTGTTTGCTTGCGGTAGGTGACCGACGCCAAGGCTACACACATCGGCCATGCCTTATCTGATTCTGAATACCTCTTGCGTACATTAGTTCAAAGATAACATACGTTAATTATTCTCATTAGCGTATTCTATCTCTACCTATTAGATTGCCCTAGTATCATGCAGTTATATGCATGAAGTATCAGTCTGTATACAATGCGATTATGACGATTGGAATATGTATATAAGGAAAATCATCTTAAAAATAATTATTTGACATAATCATACCCCACATGATTCAAGTACATATAGAATTACAAAATAAATGTCCAGGTATTACATACTTCCCCTCTTAAAAGAAGTTTCATCCCGAAAATTAAGGTAGGAATAACTCTGGATATCTCGCCTTCATGATGTCTTCAGTCTCCCAGGTTACTTCTTCGACTCCATGTCATGACCAGTGTACTTTAACCAAGGATATTGGTTTATTGCTCAATTACTTGATTCGACTCTCAAGTATCTTGATCGGTATCTATTCAAGCGTGCCATCATTAGCCACTTCGATCTCGCCGACGTTGATGACATGACTGGTATCTAATATGCACTTCCTTAACTGCGATACATGAAACATAATATGGACATAACTCATTAATGGGGGCAAGGCCAATCTATATGCCAATTCTCCAACTATCTCGAGAATCCCGAATGGCCCGATATACCTCGGACACAGCTTTTCCTTTCTTCTGAAATGAAAAATTCCCCAAGCAGAAGAGGCTTTAAGAAGTATGTGGTCCCCAACTTCAAATTCTAATGAACGATGGTGCACATTTGCATAAGACTTCCGACAACTTTGTGCGGTCAATAATGTTTCCCGAATTAGAGCTATCTTCTCCTGAGTCTGTATTATCAATTTTGATTCCTTCCCAATTAAGTCAGACAAATCATCCCAATATAAAGGCGAACTACATCTTGTCCCGTATAATGCCTTAAATGGTGATATCTTAATTGGAGCGTGCCAGTTATTATTGTAGGTGAACTCAATCAAATGCAGGTGAGTGTTCTAATCAGCTGATCAATCTAGAGCACAAGCTTTCAACATATGGTCTGGATGGTCCTCTCAGATTGCCCATCGGTTTGAGTATGGTACGTCGTGCTAAATCTCAACTCGATTCCTAAAGCTTTATGAACCGCTTTCCAAAAATGCGAGACAAAACGACCATCACGATCTGAAATAATAGTCTTTGGTGTTTCGTGTAATTAGAGCATTTCTGCACCCGAGACAATCTCTCCGGTCCGCAGGTATCCTTGATACGTAGAAAATATGTCAAGTTGGTTAAACGATCAACTATCACCCATATCATATGCATTCCAGTTTTGGTTATCACCATGTTGGTGAAAAAGTCCATCGAGATATCCTTCCACTTCCACTCAGGAATCAGAAGTGGTCTCAACATTCCGGCAGGTCGCCGATGTTCGATCTTAACCTGTTGACAAGTTAAATACTTCGAGAAATATTATGCTACTTAATTCTTCATATTTCCCCACCAAAAATTCCGCTTCAAATCTTTAAACATATTACTGGTGCCTGAGTTTATTAAATAAGGTGTGTTATGGGCCTCTTTCATGATCGTTGCTTCAGAACGTTGTCATTCGGAATACAAAGTCTATTCTGAAGTTTCAAAACTCCATCTTCATAGATTAAAAAGACTGGGGCCTTTCTCTTGATCATTTCATCACGTAACCTAATCATCAGAGGGTCATCTAATTAATTAGATCTGATCTCATCAGTCAAGGATGAAATTAGTTCCATCACACATGATCGCCCTTGAACTCTTTGTAACCATACTTCAATTTCTCCACGGATCAACTCTTGTCGAATTTTCGGTTGAGTCATTAGCATCTCCAGCATTAGAATATAAATAGGTTTACGGCTCCATGCGTCAGCTGCCATGTTTGCTTTGCATGGATGATAAAGAATTTCCAAGTCATAGTTATTAATCAATTCCGGACATCTCCTCTGTCGCATGTTTAACTCTTTCTGACTGAAAATGTAATTAAGACTCTTATGATCTTTGAAGATCCAACAATGGGTTCCATACAAATAGTATCACCATATTTTCAATGCGAAAACAACAGCTGCTAACTCCAAATCATGTGTTAGATAATACTTCATACGATTTCAGCTGCCGTGAAGCATAGGCGATTACCCCATCATTCTGCATTAGCATTCAACCTAGACCCTGATTTGAAGCATGACTGTAAACTATGAATCATTCTGTTCCCCATGATAGTGCCAAAACGGAGCAGTCTTTAGTCTCTTCTTGAGTTCGTCAAAACTAACTTGACAATTCTCATTCCATTCAAACTTCTGGGTTCTCTGTAATAACTGAGTAAGTGGGCGAGTGATTTTGGAAAACTGTTCCACAAACCAAACCCAGCAAGTGTAAGAAACTTCTGACTTCTTTCACATTCTTAGGGGATTCCCACTCCAAAATTGCCTTGGCTTTTTGTGGATCTACTCTGTTGGTCCCTGAAATGATAAAGACTATCCTCATTGTACCTACATGAGTCTTTCCTATCACGCTTTATCCTCACTCACGTGTATCCTGAGAACTTCCAAGGGGGTCACCCATCCCATAACTACTCCAGCCCAAGCACGCTTAACTTTGGAGTTTCTATGAGATGGCTACCATAAAAGAAGATGCATCTTGTTGGTATGAGTAGTCCAAATCAATTTATTTGACCACTTTATAGTGCAGATCTCACAGGTCGAATCGCAATCCACGCCTCGTGTATTTTTAAGCCCATGCAGGCAGGATGCTGGACCAAAGCCCAACAATAGCCCTTCCAGTACCTGCCAACATCTCAGCCCCAGATTCTGGAAACCTCCGCGAACTAGATTTGATCACAAAACCCTCTAGCGGCTGGATTCATTCACACAGTCCTCCAACACTTGACATCAGCATCTGTTCCAGCTCCGTTTACTTCAGCTACCCAGTATCTCAGTTCCAGCATACTAGATTTGATCACATAGACCTCTAGTGTAACACCCCAAATCACACAAGGGACGTTACACACTGTAGGACCTTCACAAGACCTACCAGGCTAACCATGCACATAACCACAGATATCACGATAATATAAGACCCATAAAAAGTAATATAAGGTCGTGGACTTGGCCAAAACATTTTATCTAGAATTCATAACATAACGTGAAACCATTGCCCACGCAGGGGACTTCGACGAACATACAAAAAGGTTCACTTCAACAACTCTGACAGAACCCCATAATTATTCAAAGAAAACTTTCAAGACTCGAGCCTCATATCATCACGCTCGTCCATCATTTGGGTGCGCCTCCCGTGCCTGCTCCTTGGGATATCCAAGACCTGAAATTCATAAACATTTCACCCCATTCCAGGGGTTATCACAACATTACATATAACCATATATCAACATTCTTTTTACAGTTTGAAAACATTTACGAAAAGCATATTCCGGAATACCTCATGTTCATCAACACATTTTCATCGTCAAGCCATGGCAACACAACTCGTCATCGCAAACCATACCTGGTAACCCACGGTCGTACCCCTTAGTATCGACCCCCAGAGGCCCCGTCGAGCCATCTTCGGATGGAAAACCACTTCCGTGACCGTACCCCTTAGTATCGGCCGCCAGAGGCCTCGTCAGACCATCCCCGGGTGAAAGAACAACAACACACGCACTTATGCCCCCTTATATAGTTGTACCCCATATTATCGACCCCCAAAGGTCAAACATGCCATCCCCAGGTGGAAGAGCGACATCTCAAACACAAACACAGTTTCACAAAGCAACATTCATGCCGAATACGCATCATACGCAACAAAATGTAATTCATGTACTTGCCTTGATTATTACGACGATTAGCTAATGTTGGTAAACTTCAGACAGGAAGCCTCAATCCATAGTTCCGAACCTAAGATGATCAATATAGCAAGACTCGTATCAGGACTACTGACTCTAATCACAATAACACTTGGAATTCGAATTGATACACTAAGGGGATTTTTATCGAACACCTAGCGGGCATTTTGTGTATAAGAAATGATGTAGTTCAAGAATTCGATCTCTACCCCTCTAGAATCAATGAAATCCACTCATAACTTCTAATAATGTAAGAACATCTAAGAATCATTCTAGAAACAAGAACTAATAAGAATTATTTGAAAGAACTTGAAGAACTTCAAACCACATACCTTGATTCAACCAAGAAATGGATGATTCTTCGATAACAGACTTGATATCTTGATTCTATAATGTTAGGAACATGTTTATGGCTTGACTTTGTAGTTCAAGATGGAGGATTTTAGGTGGAGAATGAAGAAAACTCGAGGGAAGGTGCTAGAATGCCCCAGAAATCGGCCAAGGGCTATATATAGCTCCCAAAGTCGGGTTTTTTACCCAATGTGCTGAATCTAATCATGTCAAATGACCCAGCCATGACACTGGTCGTGTCAGAAGCCAGTGAGTTTTGCTTATTTAGAGCAGTGCGACACGGCCCGTGTCAAATGACATGGCCGCGTCACTGACTAAGCTGACAGTATAACTCTTGCTATTTCGACCATAACTCCTTCGTACGAACTCAGATTGACTCACCATTTGAACCATAGAAATCCTAACTAAATTATATATAATGATGTAAAATTTTAGGATTTTTGGATTTTTCTGGAATTTATGGTGAATGATCAAATTCAGTGCACACTGCACTCTCCAGAAATATATACTCTTATTTCTATTAACACCCTTATGGTACTCCACTCATATCTTGAATGGTACAATAATATAATACCTGAGACAAGAATTTTACATGAAGGTTCAAAAACCCTAAGTTATACAAGCATAAAAACCTCAGATAGTACACTCTCCCTCCCTAAAAAGAAGTTTCGTCCCGAAACTTACAAAGTGAATAACTCGGGGTATCTCAACTTCATATTCTCTTCCGTCTCCCACGTGGATCCTTCTGATCCATGTATCGACCATTGTAACTTAACCAAAGGAATAGTTTTGTGCCTAATTTGTTTCACCCGATGTTCCAAAATCCGAATCATCTTCATAGGTGATGTCGGGACCCAACTCAATTCCTCCAAAATCAATAATATGGCTAGGGTCCGACACGTACTTTCTCAACTGGGAAACATGAAATACGTTATGCACATGACTTAAAGATGGTGGTAATCCCAATCGATAAGCAAGATCACCAGCTCGTTCTAAAATTTCGAAGTGTCCAATGTATCTCGGGCTAAGTTTACCTTTTCAACCAAAGCGATAAACTCCCTGAGTCAGCGACACTTTCAGCAACACGTGATCTCCAACTTCAAACTCCAACGGGCATCAACGTACATATGAATATGACTTCTGTCGACTCTGAGCAGTCAACAGTCTATCACGAATCAAGGCGATCTTCTTGTTGGTGCAATATTGGTCGGTATCGCCGTTTCGAGATAGAGTTATAAAACTCTTCCGCATTGCGGAAGTGATTTAAATAACGATGCAAAAAATAAATCGACACAGGATTTATAGAGGTTCGGCCAAACGTGCCTACGTCCTCTATTGGTATCTTTTTCTATAGGCTAAAGATAAACCTCTGCACCTCTCTTCTATCGGT